>CM053785.1:235424917-236624917 GCA_028749045.1 Cupressus sempervirens
TCCCAGTCTACATTACTTTTGTGCAGGATGTTGAGCTAAGTCACTTAGCATGGGTTGAGTGAGTTTTATTGTTTTATTATTCAGATTTTGGAATATGTATGTAGCTGGATCAATCTTTCTATTGTGCTAATATGTAATAAGCACCTTAAAAATATCTCTTTGTATATATAAAGACTACAAGTTGAGCAATTTGTCATGTATTGCATCTTCATTTGCTTTGCCACTGCTTATAAGAGTGTTTCAAGGTTGGGAATCACTTCAACATCCTTTGCATGGTTTAGAGGTAACGTCATTACGAAAAAGAGAATAACTTCAGTGAAGAGTTGAGTGTAAGGAGTTACTACCTTGAACCTATGCTACAAATTCCTGGGAGCCAAGGGACCTTAAACCTATGCTACATTTTTGGAGACATAGAAAAAGTTAGTATCGACTTCAATACTTCATAACATTCTAGATCGCGTAGTTATGCCCAAATTAACTTCAATACATGCATGGTTACATCATTGGCTTCCATTGTTGGGCCAGTGTATGGAGCATTTATATCCAACCATTCATTATAAATTGGGGAATGGGCTTCATGCCTGGCATGCAAGTGATGCATCTACATATGCAATTTTATCACCTTGGAAAATTGTATTTGATCCTACTAGCTAGGAGCAGCTGATTGTTCATTTTATCATACCTACTACGATGACAGTTCTACAAGAATTTGTAATCAACCTAGCTAATCAGAAACTAGACCAATTTAACTGAGTTATGGCTTGGGCATGTGTTATTCTCATTTATCATATGGTTGCAATGTTGGAGGCAACATTTTTTCCAAAGTAGTAGCAAGTTTTGTATCATTGGCTTTGTTCAAGTCCTAATTTTAATGAAGTAGCAAATTGGTTTTTATGGTGGAAAGGACTATATAATGAAGAGGAAACTTGAAAACTTGAATGTTGAAATGAAAGCTATCAATGATCAAACACCTATGTTGGAGTTACAACATCATGTGAAGTTGATTTTAGATATAAACAAAAACAAACAAAAAATGTGACATAAATCATTCTCCATTATTTTGATTGTGGAGAGTTGTGCATGAAAGAGGGTGGAAAGCTCTAAATGTCGGTGCAGATTTCAATGTTGTGCCCTTGTCATTGTTGCATTTCATTGTCATGCCCTTATTATTTCTACATTTCATTTTCTTGCCCTTGGTGGAGATTAGTGGAGATCTATGATTTCATTGTCTTGCCCTTGTGATCATTGCATTTCATTTTCGTACCCTTGTGATCTCTGCATTTTGTTGTCATGCCCTTGTGATCTTCATGCCCTTGCTCTGCAATTTCAATACTATGTTGAGCCCTTGCAATCTTTGGCCCTTTGCACTACAACATTTGGGGTCAAATTGAGATGACAATTTGCGATAGCAATGTAATTTGTGGTGTATTCAGGCCCACATATCATAGTGCTTGCTCTATGATTTTCTTCAAGGGGAGAAGAGGTACATATGTAAATGTTATTTTCTTTTCCTTCTAAACATGTATCTCTTGCTTCTCTTTATGTATATGTATGTGTAGATATACATACATACACACATATGTATGTGTCTATGTATGTATGTAAGTATGTATATATAGAGAAGCTTCTCTTTCTATATATGTATGTGTATATATATACATACACACACATATGTGTGTGTCTATGTATTTATGAATGTATATATATAGAGATCTCTCTATTTATATACATATATTGACACACACATGTGTGTATATACAAATACACACACACACACACATACATACATACATACACATACACATACATACATACATTTGCATATGCAATTTTATCACCTTGGAAAACTATATTTGATCTTTACTCCATCACCAAGAGATAATATAATCTATAAGTACAAATTTTTGTATACTTATTTTGGTAAGAATAGTTTTGATTGAATTCATCTAAGGAGAGTGAGTCTACTCATGATGATAATGGCTCCATGTATTAGGTTTTTAGAGGAGAGAGACTTACAAAAGATTAGATGTTGTTTATGGATATGGGATGATTTATTTGTGGTGCCAATATATGCTCCTCCATATTGAATTTCTATATCATCAAATTGCTACATACAAATCACTGGACTTGGTCTTATGAAATAGTATGGGCTACTTGGAATTGTCAAACTTGAACCGTTGAACTATACATTCAAATTGATGAACCAACACTTTGAATCACTAGTTTCATGTTTAGAACCTTTAGCCTTTAAAATCTGAACTTTGATTTTGATTTGTGGTGCATGGACTATTATTAACCAAAGTACACCTAAATTTACTTGGAGACATCTGAAAGTATCTACACAAATTGATATGAACCATTCAATCTAAATTATAATCTTTGAATCTCAGTACTCTGATCCAAGCCAAGAACCTTCTGAACATTGAAGCCACTAAACTACCTAGGACACTAAACTTATCAAACATATGAACCTCCTTGAACCAATGGAACTATTTTGAAATAGGTTCAATGAGATTCAAGACTCAAGAGGGACTAAGATATAAACCTCAAACAAGGATTGTGTGCTATGGTGGGGTAGGAGGAAAATGGTTGTGTGAATGGTCGATCGAGCAAGTTGTAGAAAATTAGGGTGTCAGTGGCAAGTAGTTTCATTAATTTGATGAGGGAATCAACTTTAAAAGCAGGATAATCAAAACTGGCATGTCCATCCTTATGATATATGTCTCTATCTCAGAATAGAAAATTACCTCAAATGACAAGTGACAAATTATTAAATGTATGCAAAATCAGAAGAACATTCACCTATAATATTTTTGAAGGACAAAAATATAATAAAATGACAATTTGGTGGGAAAATCCATGAGCTATGTGGCTCCACATTGTGGCTATTCCACTGTCTAGTAGTGGAAAATCTTCACGTTAAATATGAAGATCTTAAAATTAAAAAAGATAACTATCAGAGATCTATATTTGTGTTTTAGTGATAACAAATATATAGCCTATTTTAAAGAAAAAAATAGTCTTAAATGTATATGATTAAACAAAATGAACAAGAGTACTAGCTATAGCTATATAATTCTAGTATTACTGATTATATTAAACAAAATGTCCAATAAAAACAAGTATGAAGTAACATAAATGGATCATCTACTCGATCCTATTATGACTTAATGTGGATGCATCTTATCATTACCTGGATGCTATTATGCACAAGATCTTTACTCAATCACCAAGAGATAATATAATCTATAAGTACAAACTCATGTATACTTAGTTTGGTATGAATAATTTTGATTGAATGCTAGGACAATTACTTGTGTGAATTTAAGACATGAATGATTAATTTAATTTATCACAAGTACTACTATAAAAGTGTGTATGTATGCATGTAAAGCAGTTCACATAGTGAACTAATATACATACTTACATGCACATATGCATACAATCATCATAATCAGTTATCCTTGAATCTAACCAAAGCTATTATATATGAACAAGAGATGCATGTTTAGAAGGAAAAAAAACATTTACATAGGTACCTCTTCTCCCCTTGAAGAAAATCACAGAGCAAGCACATGAAGATCACAAGGGCATGACATGACAATGAAATGCAATGATCACAAGGGAATGACAACAAAATCCTAGATCTCCACTAATCTCCACCAACATTCAAAGCTCTCCACCCTGGTTCAGAGCTCTCCACCCTCTTTCATGCACAACTCTCCACAATCAATCAAAACAAATGGGGAATGATTAATGTCATGTTTTCTTTTTTCTTTTTTTAATAATCCATAATCCATAATCCACAAGATCTCTCTGTATATATCCATACATACATACATACATATATATATACACATACATACATACATACATAAATACATACATACATACATACATATATATATATATATATATATATATATATATATATATATACATCATTGTTCAACAAAATTAATATTTTACAGGAAGATGCGCCTGAAGAACTGTTAGCTCATAAGCAAGAACATGGTTTTGAAACAATACAATAAGTGATTGGCATGAGAGGTTTGCAAATGAGGGTGTTGACCAATCTTGAAAGCTTGAATGTCAGAATGAAAGCTATCGATGATCAAACACCTATGCTAGAGTTATAACAAACTATGAAGTTGATTTTGGATGAGGTAGAGGTAGATATTCAGAAGTTTGATAATCAAAATTTAAAGCATGAGAGTGGAGCAGAAGGAGCAGCTTTAGAAAGAGAAGGAGAAGGAGTGGCTTTAGAAAGAGACTACATGACATAAACAACAACTAGAAAACATAGAAGATATTATGGGAGCCACTTGATAGAATCCAAGAAAGTGTTGTGGCAGGTGCTATGACATTGGAAACACCAGTTAAATTGGTCTAGTTACTAATTAGTTGGGTTGATTACTTCATTATTATATGATCAAATGGTAATGTTAGTTATTATTTTGACATACATGAAAACGTTATTATTATTCATTATTATGTATACATACATACATAAAAATAACAATGCACTTTCTAAGAGTTTACAATTGTTCAAAGAAATTAATATTTTACAAGAAAATGAACCTAAAGAACTGTTAGAACTATTAGCTCAGAAGCAAGAACATGATGTTGAAATAGTACATAAAGTGCTCAACATGAGAGGTTCACAAGTGAGGGTGTTGACCAATCTTGAAAACTTGAATGTTGAGATGAAAGCTATCAATGATCAAACAACTATGTCAGAGTTACAACATAATGTGAAGTTGGTTTTGTAACGCCCCGCCAAGGGATCCAAAAGAATTAACCTAAAGTTTCACTAAGTTTGCTACACATTTTTTTTTTAAAGTAAGAATGTATAACATACACATCAAACACATAGTAGCGGAAGCAATAACATGTAATCATCAATAACCATACATAGCAAGTTACATTTCTTAAGGATCCCAAGACATTGAGTCACATTTAAATTTAATTAATTCTAAGTCTAACAATTATCACATACATATGAAAGAATAATCGTAAGTCCCATGTCCATATAATACATTTGTTTCGAATGCCTCTTGGCAAATTAATTCGGAATGCTCAATTATCCACTGTACAAGTCACAGGGTATGAAAGGCTTAAAAGAATATACATATGTAAAGATAAAGATACAACATCCTCAAATCCATGATACAAAGTACAGTAAAAATATATGAAACTATACACTATACATGATACATCCATACATCCATAATGATAAAACATCTATCATAAAATCTAACCATCCATCATAATAATCCAAGAACATAGTGAAGGTAAATGCCAATCACGAAAACTCCAGCCACGGTGACCACGGAACGGATCTCAATGGTAAGAGTAAAAGCACTACCACCCGACCGCGTGGAACCTAAATGGTCCACTCCCACCGCGCTGAGGAGATAGTCTCAAGTCCCAAATAGGATAACAAAACCTATAATCATAAATATTCTCTAAGTCGAGGAAATCCTATAAGTATGCTAACTCAAGGGTTCCTAAAAAGATCGACATCTAAACCCAGAGGTACCACAAGACACATAGGAAACCTAATATGCAAGCGGGAAAGTGTCATCGCAAAAGTCACGTAGAAGTTACCCGAGCAATCCCTTAGGAATCCCGGGTCCCTACTGATCCCTGCGGCCACTAGTATCCTCTCGTACTGACGAGGCATACTATGGAATGCAAGGTCGTAACCAAGCATTCTCTCTACCCCATCCTAGTATATACTAGCACTCAAGGCATGGGAGAGAACATACAATTATCTTATTAGGTTCATTTTCCCTTATTTAGTGTAAATGTTTTCACTTATTAAAACAACTTACAATGGGTTACTCCAGGCAGCCTCTTAGGGCCCCGATCCCCATTGCAAGCCACTTCCCGACACTACACATAGCTAACCTACCCTAGGCTCATGAAATCATAAATCAAAGAATCATAATAAAATCACCTTAGTCCTATACAAGCAACTGAAAAACATCATAAAAGATAAGCCACAAAATTACATCAGTTCTTCATGAGCAACAGATAAGCATCCAATAATAATCATATGATCACGACAGTTCTCTATCAGCAACTGAAGGCATCAATGACAAATCAAAAAATCCAATGGTTCTCCAATGAGCAACCAGAAAGTATCCCAATAGTAAATTACAATACTGATCGAAGACTCCAAAATGGTCAAGTCAAAACATGACATCATCAAGAACATAACACACACTTCAGTCCTCTCAAGCGACCGAAAAGCAATCCAAGTATAACTGATCGAGACTCAAAAATGGTTATCAAATATAACTGATCGAGACTCGAAAATGGTTAAGTCAGGTATCTCAAATACATACATCTTAGCTTCACACAAGGAAACTCAAAACCAATAACAAACAGTAAACACAATCATGTCATAGAGCATTTTATCACATTACCATGGTTGGGTTAAGAAAGATCGAGACCAAATCATCATGACATCACATTCACAACCCCGAGCCTCTGGTAACAACCTAAACTGGTCAACGCTAAACCAACCCCAAAACATTCAAAGCACAAAGACAACATCAAAGTCTCAGAGATTGGATCTGAAAGTATATTATTTGAGTTAAGGTAAGGTTTATGTTTCAGTTTAACGTCGAATTCAAGTAACTAATTTTTCACAACTACCCCTTACGATTAACCCATTTCTATAATAACTTCCATTAAGTCAATAATCCGAATCTATAATTTAATCAAATAATATTCATTATTAATTAACTTTAATTAAACTAATTTTAATTAAATTAATCAAAAATTACTTGTTCTAATTACTTATTTTAATCCATTCACTAATCGTTAATTTATTAATATTTAATCAAAATTATTAATAAATTAATATTTTTTAAAAAAACTATGTTAAATACATTAATATTTAATTATTAAATATTAATAAAGATTAAAATATTATTAATTAAAATATATATATATATAATTTATTAATTAAAATTTTAAATAATAATAAAAAATTTATAAATAAAAAAAATTATGAAAAAAAGAAATTAAAACATAATATATTATATTCATACGTTTTAAGCCCGTCGGCTTCAAGACCACCTGCGGTCCGCTGCAGTCCTGCGGTCGCAAGGCCTGCGGTGGCAGGTACCCTGTACCTGTCGTCGCAGTACCTACGACGCAGGTACTGTCGGCTCTGCCGACAGTGGGGGTGGGTACGGGGTAATTCCCTCCCCCCCACTATAATATATATATATATATATATATATATATATATATATATATATATATATATATATATATATATATATATATATATATATATATATATATATATATATATATATATATATATATATATATATATATATATATATATATATATATATATATATATATATATATATATAATTTATTTTATAAATTAAGTTTTTTTTTTATTACTTTATTTTTTTTTTAAAATACAATTTGTTTATAATAAAATTTTTATTGATAAACCAATTAATTAAAGATATATATATATATATTTATATTTATAAAGATATTAAAATAATTTCTTTAATATATATATATATAAATATATGTATTGAAAAATTGATTCCTCCTTAATATTGATATAGAAAATATAGTCAACCATCCGAACTTCTAATTTAGAATTTCAGTCTTAGATTCAACCCTTCCCGTTTAAATCTTATGTATACAGAGGTTTATTGACAAGCATCTAATAAATCCCAATATTGTAATGTTTAAACATTCATCATAAAGAATTCAAATTTACAAACCCCAGACACGAAGAAGATAGGAAAGGATAATCGCGTATTTTAATCGATAATCAAAAAACACAAGACCCTACCTGATCCTGATGCTATTATGCAATCTCCAGGAACTGTAAGAGAATTCACTCCTCTCAATAACCTTCCTCTGGAAAACTTTCTTGGTATCAGCCTTCTGAAATTCGCTTCCAAAAATTGTCTCCCAAAAATTCCCGTCCAAATTCGTGTCCCTCAAAAATGAACCCCCAAATTTTTGATAAGAAAATTCTCCTCAAATCGGGGCACTAATTGTCCGTTCACCCGAGAAGACTCATTGCATAACTCAGTTAACTCCCGAATTAACCTTTCTTATCTTTTCTTTTAATTTGCATTCATCTTTTATGCACATTAAGTTGATTTATTAAATAACTTTATTTAATATTTCACTTGACTTCTATTTTAAATTAATTTATTACTTTAATCTCATGTGCACTTCATGAAATTAAAATAACATTATTAATTTCTATTATTTAATCTTTTAATTTAATTCTCATATTTAAACTCATGCTTAGATCATGCGATCTAGAATTCTTAATAATTTAATATCTTTCAACTTTTAAATTTATTTTAGAACTTAATTGATAACATATTTAATTAATTTAAATAATAATAATATTTAGCATTTATTTAAAAATGAACTCCAAATATATTATTATTAAATTAAATAAATATTATACTGTTCTAAATTTATCTTTGAACTTTTATCTCTAAATTTAATTCTTTTTATTTAATTAATTTATCAATTAATTAAATATTAAAGACATCATATTAATTCTCCGTTAAATTAAATCATTAATTAATCTTTTAATTAGACTTAATTAATAGAAAACACATCAAGGACTCATATAACAACATACGAAAACCCATCATAGAAAAACACATACTAAATCAAACAAAAAGGGTTATTATCACGAAATTACATCCTTTGATGCATTCAGAGGGTACTTAACTCAGATACTTGTCCTAATTATCAATTAGGACAATTGGCTAAAGGGTTTAGGATTTGGACTTAAGAGTTTATCTCCCCTCTCTTACCATTGAGACAGTGCGATAGGGTACGCTCATCCTGACAATTCAGGGAAGTCAATACCCGGTACTTGCAACCTACATAAAATCCACGCATGTACAAACACAATATTCTAAGCTAAATAGACAATGGCAGGAAGTGGTGCATCGTGTAGATCCTGACTAGCAGGTGACTACGACTCCCTTCCTTAACCACATCAGAAACACCATACATAAATAAAAACAAACATGCACACCATACACATGCAGTATGGGGTAAGCATCCATAAGAAAGCACGTGTGATAATAAACCATCTAACTAATCATCATCGATAACTGAAACCATTGAATAATTATCATACATGTATGAAATATAGAGTACCAAGTAATCTCATCATATAATAAATTGAGTGTAAAACAACATCTGATAATCTCTAAAATAATAAGACTAATCATCAAACATAAATTGGCCTAAAAGAGTTTGGCAATGATAACAGAAATGCGACTTAGGGGTAGGCACTACAGGTTTTAGATAAGGTAGGGGCAGATGTTTAGAAGTTTGATAATCAAAATTTAAGGCACGAGAGTGAAGGAGAAGGGGCAGCTTTAGAAAGAGAGTGCACAATAGAAACAACAACCAAACAACATAGAGGATATTATGGGAGCCACAAGATAGAATCTAGGAAAGTGTTGCGGTAGGTACTATGATATTGGAATCACTTGCAAGTGTCTTTGAGAATTTATAGTCCAAATATCAAATTCTTATAAGAGTGTTTTAAGTATTGCCACAGTCTCCTTATGATGATCCTCAAGTATCAAATGCTTATAAGAGTGTTTCAAGTTTGGGAACCACTTCAACATCCTATGCATGGTTTAAAGGTAATGTCATTATAGCAGAGGCTTCTGAAGGGAATGAGCCTCATGATTGTGGCATTTACACAAAAGCATAACTTGCTTCTTCAATTCCTTACACTCAACTCTTCACTGAAGTTATTCTTCAATTCATTGCATATGCAATTTTATCACCTTGGAAAATTGTATTTGATCCTACTAGCTAAGAACAACTGATTGCTCATTTTATTGTACCTAATTTGATGACAATTCTACATGAATTTTTAATCAACCTAGTTAATTAGCAATTAGACCCATTTAACTGGGTTATGACTAGTTTCTTTCTAAAAATATTTGCTACGATATGTTTTTGTAAAATTTCTTGTGAACTCTGCCCATTTTTCCTGGTCTACATTATTTTCATGGAGGATCTTGAGGTAAGTCACTTAGCATGGATTGAGTGAGTTTTATTGTTTTATTATATGGATTTTGGAATATATATGCAACTGGATCAATTTTTCTATTATGCTAAGATGGAATAAGCACCTTAAAATTTAGATCTCTAAATATACATGTTTAGAAGGAAATCCAAAGAGATGTTTGTTTAAAAGGAAAAGAAATGAACATTTACATAGCTCCCTTGAAGAAAATCATAGAGCTATGGCATGGCAATGAAATCACAAAGCAAGGGAATGGCAACAAAATTTCAAAGCAAGGGCATGCCAAAAAAATGCAGAGAGCATAAGGGCATGACAACCAAATCACAGAGCAAGGGGATGACAAAAAAATACAAAGATACACATCAATGAAATCACAGAGCAAAGGCATGACAACAAAATATAAAGATCACAATAGTGAAATGCACCAATGACAAGGGCATGATAATGTTCAAAGCTCTCCACCCTTGTTTGGAGCTCTCCATCCTCTTTCGCACACAACTCTCCACAATCAAAACAAATGGGGAATGTTTTATGTCATATTTTCTTTTTTTGTTTATACTCACAGGGGCATCACAATTACAATGCCAACATTGGTATTGTGATGGCGTCAATGACAATTGCAAAAAAAAACATGAAAATGACCACAAATTACATTGCCATTGCAAATTGTCATCGTAATTTGACCCCAAATGTTATAGTGTGTGGACCAATAGTTTCCTGGTATTGCTTTTTGTATGATTGAACTTTTACGCCATTTGACATCATTAGATTGTCACAACAATCTAGCAACAAGTCTGATAGGAAAAAGCCTATCAGCTTCATTAATCTTAGTTTCTGATATAAAAATACTAAAGTGTTATTATATGTATATTGTGTTATTGGATTATTCAATATTCATATATGCATGAAAGTTCATGTTACAATTTATTTTTTATGAAAGGCATGTTTCTTGTTTGATCATTCTAAATTCATTATCATTCCAAACTTACTTTTCAAATTGTCATTCTAACATATACTTTTCATTATCATTCTAACGCATACTTTTCTGATACAAGAAAAGCATACTTTTCTTTAGAGACTATGTATATTGGTATACAAATGTCCTCTTCCATAGTCATTCATTTCATAATTATATGCTATAGTCATACTTGGAAACTCTAACTTTGTAATTTACTCAATGTCATTTTCTATTACAATTGTCCTTGCTTGGTGTCATATTCCTAGGTGAATTATTGTATTATTTCATATATTCTATCTATGTTTTTTCCACAACACAATGTATCCTAGGTGAATTATTGTATTATTTCATATATTCTATCTATGTTTTTTCATTGTGAGCTCCTTATCTCAATTGCCTCATTTTTTTCTTGAATGTCGTGTCTTTTTCTTTGACTTCTATTATGCACTCCATACCACTATCACTGTTGATCTAAGATTTTATTCTCTATATTTGTCATTGTGATGAACTTGACTATTATTGGTCAATAATTTTCTCTTGGTGATGATCTCATAATGAGCTTCCTAAATGCATTAAGACTATGTATTGAGGATTTATGCCAACTTTGGACTACCATTATCAAGATTACTATTACAAGAAATGTCATCACTTGGTGCTTAATACAAGTCTTTAATGCACCCTTATTTGAATAGTGATTGCCCATCTATAAAATGCCCCATGCATAGCTATTATCTTATATTTTATAATGCATAGGTTGAGGGAGACATTACCAAAAGGTAAATTGAGATAAATATAATGGTGAGGTGATTTCATTTCTCTTTAATACCATTTGTGATATTGGCCTTCCTTGTCATGATGAATAGTCATTTTCCATTGTTGTGCCCTTATCTTTTTCTCATCACTACTAAGTGGAACAAAGTGATGAATAAAACACTTTTTTTTTCTCTTATACCTAAGTTATACACATATAAATCTTCAACTATCTTCTTTCTTATAAACATTATAGCAATCTCAAAATGAAAACAATGAAAAATAGACATACAAACAACAATTATACACAATAAGAGGAACTATCATTCTTCTTTTTCTCTTTGAAAACTTAAATATTTAATAAGATAATATTGAAGTTCAAATCTAACATAACATTCTTTCTCCATGATGACGAAGATAAATAGATTGAGACAATGTGATTTTATGATTCTTTCAATCTTCCTCATCAACTCGAAACTCTCCAATTGCATCATCAAAGCTCTAGCCTCTTTATATTTTTTGCTCATTTACTCAAAGATGTTGCAAAGATAGAAACTTTAAAGGGTCAACCTAGTCAATTTAACCTACTTTTCCCTTTACATATATTTTTCTTCTATTTTCATTCATGTGTCAACTAGGTTCTTGAGACCCTATCTGAAGTAATCAAACTAAAGAAATTTGTGCAATCTCAATTTTGAGTTGCATATATTTTTAAGACACGTGGTAGACTCAATTGATTTCTTATGACTATCTTTGATTTGTTTGGTGACCTTGATTGATACTAGATATTGGATTATCATATTGTATGGATGACCATACGTTAAATTATTAAGTTATGGGTATCATGGTTATAGATTCCCTTAGACCATGGTCATTATGCATCATAAATATAACTATTGTGAATTATAGTATATTTAATGCAATATATAAATGGTGCAAGTTATTTTTTAATTTTTGGATTATGGACTATGGATTATGATACTAACCAAAATCAATGAAAATTTTGAGTGTTTAGAGTTTTATACCCATGTCGAATGAGGCTCAGGTAGAAGGGATTAGCATATGAACATTGACATAAATAAAAAAAATTTAGCCACACATTCACACTCATGTAGTTAAATTTATATTCATTATTTATTTATATTCACAATTATTTTAATAATTCATAACCCCCCACCCCCTCTCTCTAAATGTTTGCAGTTTAATAATGTTTTTACACACCTATTAAAAATAGCTAGGAAATTTTATTTTTTTGTAGTAACATAAACTTTATGAAACAATTTTATGTCATGTTTTTCATTAAGATTGATTAATAAATGTATTTTATTAATCAATTTATGCCCAATCTTTAGGTGTCACATTAGGGAAAGTGAAAGAAGGACCCTTAAGCATAGCCCTTATAAGAGGCTCAAACTACATTTGCACAACCCTAGGAAGCTACAAGGGGTGTCAATGCCAAATCCAAAAACCTTTTAAAGATGTATACTCAAAGGCCTAATTTCTATATAATGGTATTTCCCTTGATTATAATCTTATAGATTGATTTTATTAGTTGATTATTAAGTGCGAGAAAATTGACTAATTAGATGAAGATTATGAATAAACATGTATGATATAAATATACATAAAAAGGATTAGATAGAAGAAATATAGTGAAAAAAGAAATTAAAAAATCACCTTGGAAGCCAATGAAGGAGATCAACTTTGATATGAGAAACTCTTGTCATAAACTGTCATAAACAGAAGCTATTTTGGATCTAGGACCTAGAAGATGGTATCTATGAATTTTATGAATATGAATTCCTCAGATAGGGATGACCTAGAGGTTAGGGACTACCTAGGCCAAGGATGAGTTTATTCTTAACTTGATATGTTCAAAAAATTTAGATTCAGAGTTCTACATGTAACTTGAAACCTTGTTTCAGAGATGTAGGTTTTCTACTTTGAAAATTATAAAGTTTCAACTACAAACAAGAAAATTTGGACTTAGAGTTTAAAAAATGTGGACCCAAAATGGATTATACTAACATATTTTTCTCATGCCTTCATGCTAGGTTCATTTTCGAGGACTTCCTTTAGAGTTATGGAATGATGACGTGTTGAAAGGGTTGGCTTCTTCCTTCGAAGAATTATTTTCATAGATCCTATGACCACTTATAAAAGTCAATTATTCTATGAGAGAGTTTGTGTCAACAAGCATAGGTTTATGGATCTACTTGAGAAAATTGATAGTATATCAAAACATGGTAAATAGAGCTAAGAAGTTGAATTTAAAGAATTACAACAAAATACATATACTCAAACCTCATACCCTCTGCAAACTGATTTCCATCTACAAAACATATTCTGGTAGCACTAAATAAATTTTTCTTATCTGTTCTCTAATGGATCTACCTTATGTTTCACATCATCCTTTGTTAGAGTGTAGTTATTTGCATGACCATCATTTATAACATGCCCATTAAACTACCATGGCCTTCCCAACAACATATGACATATGTCCATATGTTGGAAACAATTCTTCAATTGTATTTTGTCATTGACGTTACACAAATGTTAGTGTTAACCGAGTATAGTCGGGCAATGAAGGGAATTCAGTATCAGTTGAGCGTAATCAATGTTTTTCAACCCCAAGTTGGGCAAACAAGGACTTCAGTATGAATCAAGCTCAGTCAATTAACGAAGGAATAATGTTAACCAATTATAGTTGAGCATTAAAGAAAGCTTATTGTTAACCAAGTGTCAGTAGATTACTTGTGTTGATTAATTATCTAATTGAAGTTGACTAGTTGGATGTTTGTTGATTATTTGAAAGGGTATTCAAGCCAACCTGACAATGAATATGATACATAAGAAAGGTCAAGACATGGAATGAAAACAAACAATTATGAAAAAGAAGAAGTGGAGCAAGATAAATATTTGAGAATTATTTTTTGTAGTAACACAAAAACTATGGAATAATGTTATATCATGTTTTTTTGTGGTATGAGGATTAATGTTGATTAAGAAATGTATTTTGTTGATTAATTTATGCCCAATATTTAAGTGTCACATTAGGGAAAGTGAAAGAAGGACCCTTGAGCATAACCCTTATAAGAGGCTCAAACTACGTTTGCACAACCCTAGGAAGCTACAAAGGGTGTCGATGCCAAATCCAATAACCTTTTCAAGATGTATACTCAAAGGCCTACTTTCTATATAATGTTATTTCCCTTAATTGTAATCTTATAGATTGATTTTATTAGTTGATTATTAAGTGCAAGAAAATTGACTACTTGGATGGAGATTATGAATAAACATGTATGATAGAAATATACATAAAAATGATCAAATAGAAGACATAAAGATAGAAGAAATACAATGAAAAATGAAATTAAAAAATCACCTTGGAAGTCAATTAAGGAGATCAACTTTGATATGAGAAACTCTTGTCATAAATTGTCAAAATCAAAAGTTATTTTGGATCTAGGACCTAAAATTTTTATGAATATGAATTCTTTAGATAGGGATGACCTAGAGGTTAGGGACAACCTAGGATAAGGATAAATTCATTCTCAACTTGATCTATACAAAAAGTTTAGATTCAAAGCTCTACATGTAACTTGAAACCTTGGTTCAAAGAAGCAAGTTTTCTACTTGAAAAATTATAAAGTTTTAGCTACAAACAAGAAAATTTGGACATGCAATTTTAAAAATGTGGACCCAAAATGGATTTTACTAATACAATTTTCTCACAGCTTCAAGTTAGGTTCATTTTCCAAGACTTCCTTTAGAGTTATGGAATGATGATGCATTGAAAGGATTGACTTCTTCTTTTGAAGAATTATTTTCCATAGATCCTATGATTGCTTATAAAAGTCAATTATTCTATGAGAGAGTCTGTGTTAACATGCATAGGTTTATGGATCTACTTGAGAAAATTGATAGTATATCAAAACATGGTAAATAGAGCTAAGAAGTTGAATTTAAAGAATTACAACAAAATACATTACTCAAACCTCATACCCTCTACAAATTGATTTCCATCTACAAAACATATTCTAGTAGCACTAAATAACTTTTCTTATTTGTTCTCCAATGGATCTGCCTTATGTTTCACATCATTCTTTGTTAGAGTGTAGGTATTTGCATGACAATCGTGTACAACATGCCCGTTAAACTACCATGGCCTTCCCAATAACATATGACATATGTCCATATGTTGGAAACAATTCTTCAATTGTATTTTGTCATTGATGTTATACAAATGTTAGTGTTAACTGAGCATAGTTGGGCAATGAAGGGATTTCAATATCAGCTAAGTGTAGTCAGTGTATTCTAAGCCTAGTCAGGCAAAGGAAGACTTCAGTATGAACCAAGCTTAGTCGATTAATGAAGGAACAATATTAACTAAGTATAGTTTGGCATTGAAGAAAGCTCAATGTTAACTGAGTGTTGGTGGATTACTTGTGTTGATTAATTATCTAATTGAAGCTAACTAGTTGGATGTCTATTGATATTTGAAAGGGGATTCAATTCAACCTGAAAATGAATATGATAATATGATACACAAGAAAGGTCAAGATGTGGAATGAAAATAAGCAATTATGAAAAAGAAGGAGAAGTGGAATAAGATGAATATTTGAGAAGGAACAAAGTATTTGAATGTGAAAGATAAACTACCAAGATTATTCTAATCTTCAAGGATCTAAAGGTCAAGCCAAAACATAGATCTGAATTTGCAAAGACAATTGATTCATTAATCAAGTCAAGTCATTGTTACATTCTAACCACTATAGCAATGAAGAACATCTCTTAAATGAGTTGACTTAATAGTCAAATTGTAAATCCTCTAACAAGGAGATATTTCTAGATTGGAGTGTTTCAATACCTCTAACAAGGCCAATCCTAATAGGGTGAACTAAATCCTCTAACAAGGTCATAATTAATAGTATGTATTGTAACCTTTAAATGGGTTGGCTCCTAATAGGGCTCACTTCAACAGAGTGAAAAAACATTGTGACTAGTTGCATGGTGGTTTTCCCAAATTGGGTTTGCACATTATATCTTGGTGTCATATGTGTTCATATTATTTTCTTTATGTTATATGTTTCTAAAGCTAAGTTACTAAAGGTTATATCATATTAACATCATAAGACTACTTTGTTAGCCGACTTACGAAGAAGTATTTAGTTTTAACTTAGTAGTGTAAGGAATTGATTTATCAATGAAAAGTTTAAGTTGAAATTGAAATTATTATTTTAGTAACTGATTCATGCGCCCGCCCCCCCCCCCCCCCCCCCCCCGCCCCACCAAAAAAAAAAAAAATACTCTCTTCATTTCCAACAATTGGTATTAGAGCATGTGATGCTTGTAGGAAATGTTTCAAAGACTTAATCTAAAGATCAAGATGTCTTATAGAAGGGAGATTCCAAAGCTCAATAGGGAAAACCTTTCAGCATGGAAGGAATTGATCAAGTTACATCTATCAAGAATTGGATACATTTCTCTATTCTACTTGGAGAAAAAAATATGTATCACCACTTAAACCTATGGCTATGGAGCAGATGAAGTAGGCAAAATATCACAAAACAATGATGATTGATATAGCTTCTTCTCATAACCATCCAAAATTTAATCAAGTCAATAAATGTCCAACTATATTTGAAATTTTAGAAAAACTTAAAAATATTTTTGGAGGTGATAAAAATGTGCAAAGAGCCAAAGTAGAAAGTTTAAGAAGCATGTTTGATCAAATGAAAATGAAAGGAGTGAACATTCTTCAATACAGTGAAAGAATCAAGGAATGTGTGAGTGCAATCAAAGATGCAGAAGGGAAAGTATCTAATGAAAAAATAGTCATAAAGGTACTAAGAACTATTTTTCCTATTTATGTTATTAGAGTTTCAATACTTGTAGGAAGATTGATTGCTTTTGAACTGGATAACTTTGACATCTATTCACCTAATTTGAGCGGCAATGAATTTGCATTCAAAGCCAAACTAACTCTTGGTAGAAAAGGAGGAAATTAAAAAGGTAAACAAGTTGAAAGTAAAGGAGAAGATGATATTGATGATGATCTTGAATTTATTGAAGCCCTACTTACAAAAAATTAGCAAAAGGCAAAGATAAATATAAAGGAAAAGTTCCATTGATTTGTTTCTCATGTGAAGAAGTTGGTCATATTGCTGCAAGATGCCCAAATAGAGAACATAAAGATGAAAGAATAAATAATAGGTTCAAAGGAAAGAAAGACTTCAAAAGGTACAAGGATTACAAAGATGGAAGTAAGAAATCTTGTTACATTGCTAAAGATTTTGATAATGATGATAATGAAGATGAGGTAGTCTATATTTCTATTAAGGAAGATTTGATACTGAGAAAATTGAAAAGATGGACTTGTTTCACATGTTAGTAAAAATGATACACTGATAATAGAGAATGGTTGTTCTCATCACACAACTCGTGGCAAACCTAAGTTTGAACACTTAGAGCATTATGATGGTGGAAGTGTTAGGCTTGGAAATAATGAACCGTGTTATGTAAAAGGAAAAGGATTCATAGCATTAACCAAAGGAATCAAATGTGACAATGCCTAATGGGTTGAAGGAATAAGACACAATCTACTAAGTGTGGCTCAGCTGAACAATATAGGATACAAGGTAGAATTCATGAATGGAAAAGCTAAATTACTGGATGGAAAAGGAAACCTAGTTGGGACTAGCTATGAGACAAAAGGTAACTTATTTTACATAGATCTTACTGAAAATACATGTATATTGGCTCGAATAAAGGAAAGTTGGCTATGACATAAAAGGATGTGTCTTGGTAACTTTGATAACCTGGTTACCATAAGCAAGAACAAAAAAGTAAAAGGCATACCAAATCTAAAGAAACCAAAGATGGTGATGTGTAAACAATGTCAAATTGGTAAGATGAGTAAAACAAGTTTTAAAATCAAGTCTTGCAATTCTAAAGATATCTTGGAGCTAATTCATATAGATCTTTGTGGACCAATAGGTCTAGAAAGCTGCTATGGGGACAAATATTTCATTTTGTTTGTTGATGAATATTCTAGGATGATGATTGTAATGTTCTTAAGAGATAAATTTAATGCTTTTCAAAAGTTCAAATGGTACTTGGATAGAGTTGAGAAAGAAATAGGAAAGAATATGAAATGCCTGAGATCAAACAGAGGAGGTGAATTCATCTCAAATGAATTCAATGAGTTATGCTATGAAAGAGGAATAAAAAGACAAGTATTAGCACCTAAAACACCATAGTTGAATGGTATAGCAGAAAGAAGGAATAGATCTATCATTGAGTGTGCAAGAACACTAATGACTAAGAAAAATGTTGCACCAAAATATTGGAGAGAGGCAATCAGGATAGCAATTCACACACTAAACTAAGTTCAACTGAAGAAAGGTATAGACAAAAAAGCTCATGAGTTATGGTATAGGTACAAGCCTAATGTTTGTTATTTCAAAGTATTTTGAAGCAAGTGTTATATTTTGAAAGATTAAAGGAAAGGAAATATTGATGCACAAAATTGATGAAGGTATATTTTTAGGCTACTCCAATAAAAGTAAGGCATAAAAATGTTTGAATCTTGTTACTCAAAAGGTTATAGAAAGTGCACATGTGAAGATTGATGAGTTTGTAGAAAGAAGTGAAGAATAGAGTAGCCAAGAACCTAAAGACTATAGAAGGTTTGTCTCTTATGACAAGGAACCTGAGACTTTTCCTGAGTCAAGAATAGTTGAAGCTAGCAATAACAAAGTAAACCTATTGAGTCACCTAGTTTGGAAGTACAACCCGAGTTGCAATCAAAGAAACTTGAGTGATAGACAAAGGAAACCAGGTCACAGACAAAGGAACCCAAGTCATAGACAAAGGAACACGAGTCATAGACAAAGGAGCTTGAGCATAAAAAAATCACTAAGCATGGAGAACTAGGTGAATCTAGTTCATAATCAATAAGGAAGGAGCCTAAAATTGCAAAATATGTCAAAAGATATTATGCACCCAATCAAATAATTGGTGGAGAGACAAGTGGCATACTAAAAAGGATTAAACTAAAAGGTACGTGCTTGCATTGTGAATTTGAACCTAGAATAGTAAAAGATGCTTTAGAAAATGAAGATTGGATAGAGGCAATGAATGAATAAATTGAGAAAATAGAAAGGAATAATGCATGGACTCTTGTACCTAGACCCAAGGATAAAAATGTTATTGGTACAAAATGGGTATTTAGAAACAAATTAAATGAGAAAGGATAAGTAACAAGGAACAAGGCAAGGCTGGTATGCAAAGGATATGCTCAAGAAGAAGGTATTGACTACGAAGAACATTTTCCCCTTTTGCAAGACTTGAAGTAGCCAAAATAATACTAGCATATGATGCATATAAAGGATTCAAAGTATATCATATGGATGTAAAATCAGCCTTCTTAAATGGAATCCTAGAGGAGGAAGTCTACATTGAACAACTTGAAGGTTTCGTTGATCCAAATAAATAGACATGGTATGCAAACTACACAAAGCACTCTATGGACTGAAACAACTTCTTGGAGCTTGGTATGAAAGGCTACATGGATGTCTAGTAAGAATTGGTTTTGAAAGAACAAATAACAATAGTAGGCTCTATATAAAAGAAGGATCACAAGACAAGATATTACTATCATAAATATTCGTAGATGACATCATATTAAGAGGACATGAAATGTTATGCAAATCATTTGCTAAGGAAATGAGGAAAGAATTTGAAATATCTATGTTTGAAGAAATAAAATTATTTGTCGGTCTACAAATTCATCAAATGAAGGATGGCATCTACATCACTAAATCAAAGTACATCAAGGAAATATTGAAAATATTTGGAATGGAAGATTCTAAACCAGTTGGAACACCTATGTTTATTGGACATAAACTGTCAAAGAATGATGATTCAAAGGAGGTTAATTAGACTATCTACAGATCAATAATTGGGAAACTTCAATATGTGGTACATACCAAACATGATATTGCATTAGTAGTCAATGTAGTTGCAAGGTTTTCTGCTAATCCTAAACAAAATTATATGATGGTAGTAAAATGATTCTATGGTACCTAAAAGGTATTGAATAATATGGTCTATGTTATAAGAAAGGAGGAAACTTTGAGTCAAGAACTAGTACTAATGCAAATTGAGTAGGAAGCATTGATGACAAAAAAAAACACCAGTGGAGGAGCATTCTTTCTTGGAAAGAGATTAGTATCATAGATGGGCAAGAAGTAGAATTCAACAATAGAGGTAGAATGTGTTGATGTAGTAGTTAATTATTCCAACATAGTATGGGTCAATTAATTATTGTTAGGAATGAAGGAAGAAATCAAGGAACCAATGGTTATCTAATATGATAACACAAGTGCAATCAATATATCCAAGAACCTTGTGATGCACACAAATACAAAACACATTACAATCAAGTATCATTACTTGAGGGAATTGGTTCAAGACAAAGAGGTGAGATTGGAATATGTGAACACCAAGGAGCATATAACATATATGTTTACTAAGGTTGTATTACCTAAGGATGCATTCATGTATCTAAGAGGTGAGATAAGGGTCATTCCCCTATCTGATACTCACTAAAGCATAAGATAGTGATACATCAATTGAGGCCCATTGAAAATCTATCAAGTTGATGTAGATTGTCACACTTCAGGTGTGAAATTCAGAGCATATTGCATATGAATCAATACAAAAGGTACATTACAATTTTCATTGTAAGTATCCTTTGGCATTTAATGTTAAAGAGGGAGAGATTGGTAATGATAGGAAGATATTTGTATATATAGGACAAGGAGAGATTGGTAAGAAAGAGAAAGTATAAGAAAAGAGGAAGATTAATGACAAAAGATCAAAGAAAAATGTTGACAGATGAAAAAGGGAGAATTCTATTGGAAGCTACCGAGACAAATCCAAACATGATCACAGAGGGAGTTTCTATGGATGAGAATTAGAATGAAACTAAGGATATTATAATATTGTTCATGTTTCTTTTACTCATATTGCTCTGAATTTTCTCGTTATATGTTGTCATGTTATGTTTCCATCAATGCTAAAGAGGGAGATTGTTGGAAATAATTCTTCAATTGTATGTTGTCATTGATGTTACACAAATGTAAGTGTTAACCGAGCATAGTCAAGCAATGAAGGGATTTTAGTATCATCTAAGTGTGGTCAATGTTAACCAAGTTTGGTCAGGAGAAGAAGGATTTTAGTATGAACTAAGCTTAGTCAGTTAATGAAGGAACAATAGTAATTGAGTAAAGTCAAGCATTGAAGAAAGCTTAGTGTTAATTAAGTGTCAGTAGATTACTTGTGTTGATTAATTATCTAATTGAAGTTGATTGGTTGGATGTCTATTGATTATTTGAAAGGGTATTCAAGTTGACTTGACAATGAATATGATACATGAGAAAGGTCAAGATGTGGAATGAAAATAAGAAATTGTGAAAAACAAGAAGTGGAATAAGATGAATATTTGAGAAGGATCAGAGCATTCGAGTATACAAGATAAAATGGAAAGATTATTCTGATCATCAAGGATCCAAAGGTCAAGCTATAATAGAGATTTGAATATGTAAAGTTAGTTGCTTCATTAATTAGGTCAAGTCATTGTTACTTTCTAATCATTGTAGTAGTGAGGAAAATCTCCTAACCAAGTTGACTTAACAATTATATTGTAAATCCTTTAACAAGGTGACATTTATAGATTGAAGTGTTTCAAGACATCTAATAAGGTCACTCCTAACAGGGTGAACTAAATCCTCTAAAAAGGTCATGCTTAACACTATGCATTGTAACCTTTAACCGCATTAGCTTCTAACAAAGCTCACTTCAAAAGAGTGGAAAATATTGTCACTAGTTGCATGGTGGTTTTCCTAAATTGGGTTTCCACATTAAATCTTGGTGTCATATGTGTTCATGTTATTTGTTTTATGCTTTATGTTTCTATAACTAAGTTACTAAAGGTTAAATCAAATTAATATCATAAGGTTTCTTTGTTAACCAAGTTACGGAGAAGTATTGAGTTTTAACCGAGTAGTATAAGGAATTGATTTATTAGTGAAAAGTTTAAGTTGACGTCTAAGAGACTTGGAATTTTTTTTGTAGTAATTGATTCACCCCTCCACTCTCAATTACTCTCTTCATTTCCAACACCATAGGGCCTCATTCTAGTAGCTCCAAATCTTAAACTTCACTAGGTACTACGCATTGACCATGACCTTGTGGTCATCCTACACCCAAGCAATACAATATGGACATGGATGTTTTTGTGTCTTGAGCTTTAACTTCATGATTAACTTTTTTGACACTAGCTTGTTAGTAATTTCACCACTAATGATCACATCACAACACTTAACTTCGCATTTGCATCTTGTATGAAATAAGATCCTCCTTTGATCAAGTTCATTCTCACCACTCAGTAGGACTCTTCAGTTAATAAGGTCTTATTTATTTATTTTTTGTTTAATTTATTTCCTTTTTTTCATCACAAAGAGATATTTATGTGAGGATTTTATTTAATTAAAAGTGAGCAAGTTCTTTTAATTAAATAGGAGCTATTTTATTTAATTAAAAGAGAAGTTTTCTTTTAACTAAATAAGACTTAGAATAAGATGATCAAACCTTAGGAAATATTGAAATAATTAAATTAATTACAATTTGATCAAGGAAAATGATTTAAATTGATTTAATAGAATATTGCAATGCATTGATTTAGGAAATTGATAAATTGAAGAAAGAGGGCCCATAGTCTAGGTGACCATTTTAGGGTGCATACATTTGCCCCTCTTTGACTAATGTGTGATCATTTTGGAAACACGTGTAGTCAAAGAATGTAGTTAAATTGTGAGGTCGATTTGGGATCACAAAAAAATATAGATGTGTGGTCAACTTAGGAAAACACCAGGACAAAGAATACAAATTTTGATAACAATTTTATCTTGACAAAGACAAGGTTGTCCCGGGTGGAACAAAGATTGGTAAAGCTGAATCAAGTATTGAAGTTTGATAAGTACTACCCCCCCATGATTCAAATCAAAATGAGATAGAGGAGAAACAACAAATTGAAAAATTTGATCAAATCAAACTAAAGATAAGGTTCTTGAAGTAAAATAAAAAACATAAGGATCATAGAATCAAGGTAGATCATCAAGCATGAAAGATTATGCCCCAAAGTTGAACTAGAAGAAAAGAAGCGGGGTAAAATAAAATGTAAGATAGAAGTTTGGAAGAGGTGGAAAGTGTAGAACCAGAATCAGTGTGCAAAGAACATTAACAAATAAAGTAAACATTCACAAACCAAAAACTAAATTCACATATATGTTTAGACAAAGAAAACAAACAAGAAGTGCAAACCTCACAAGAGAAAACAATCCATGCTTTCTTGATTCTGTAGATGTGTCCTTTTGCTGTGGATGTATGCTCAAGATGCTCAAAATTTGCTTCAATGGAGATGGGTAATGGCAAATTGGTAGCTTTGTGAGCTCTCAATTTGGCATTATAAGGGTAATATTGATGGCTTTGGTTCTCAAAATAGCATGGTAACTTTAGCTCAAAGATTGTTGATGAAATGGCTTGGGATGGGATTCAATTTATATGCTAAGGGGTAGAGGGATGGAGGGCTTAGATGCAAGGATGGATGAAGGCTTAAGGAGGGCTAAGATGCACTCAAAGGGGAGCACATGGATTGTGCTTGTTTAGCACCAATGGGAAGGTGACACTTGTCACAAGGAGGATGAGTGTGAGAGGGTAGGGTTAAGGTTTGGTTAAGGGCATGATGAGTGGGGTTGAGTATGTAAGAGGGATGTAAGAGGAATGAGTGTGGAAGAGGGAAGAGTGTGGAAGATGGGTGTAAGAGTCATGAGTGGGCTTGTAAGAGTCTTTATGTTTTGTAAGAGCACTCATGACTTAGTGGTTGGGTTTTTTTGAGGGGAGACTTTGGTTTGGATTAGGAAAGTCTTAAACTTGTTTAAGGAATGTGAGAACATTAGGGGGTCGATTAGGCTTGGGTTTAGGATTAGATTAGGGATGTTAGAGATGTGTAAGTGGATGGCATTAATGAGGGTGGGTGAGTTAGTGGCTAAGCTTGGTTAGTATGGGTGGATAGGGTGGATTAGGCTAAATGGAGGATTAGAGATAGGTTAGGGGTTTTTGAATTTGAGGATTTTATTTATCAAATAGATTTATTTAATAAATGGGGATTTTTGGAATTAGATAGAAGAATAGGATTTAATTGATAAATAATAGATTATTTGATTTATCAATTAGGACTATAGATGATTAATTAAATTAATCAACTAGGGGATGACAAAGGATTAATTAAATAGAAATTTAATTAATAATGCCTTTTTAGATAACTAAATAGGATTACTAAAATAGTGTAATCAAATTTAGGTGTCTACAGAAAGAACTTAAAAGAAGAAAAGAAGTTGCCTCAAGAAAAGAGAATGCCTCAAAATCAGTCAACTATTTAAGATAGAAATTTTTTATTGAGATTACGAAAGAAGATAACAAAGTGAAGATGAAAAATGACTACAGCTGATTAAAAGTCCACAAGAAAGATGAAGGCAAACTCTCTCAAACTCGTAATGCAACCTAAAAATGCAAATTAATATGAAGTCTAATAATGCAAGCTACATGAAAATGCAAAGGTGTACTTACAAAAGAGCAACTGTAACATAGGATTTTGTGTTCATCATTCATTAGAGAATGTTAAAGAACTTATTTTCATCATTGGGCTATTATTAATGGACATTGAAAAATCGCACAATCATCACTAGTCACAAGTGCAACTATGAAGATATGAATGTGATTTAGATTGGATTGGAA
This sequence comes from Cupressus sempervirens, assembly GCA_028749045.1. Taxonomy (NCBI): domain Eukaryota; kingdom Viridiplantae; phylum Streptophyta; class Pinopsida; order Cupressales; family Cupressaceae; genus Cupressus; species Cupressus sempervirens. Next base: position 235,450,567 of record CM053785.1, read on the forward strand.
TGTGGAAAATTTTTAACATAAGCATCAAAGACATAAAGGTCAAGATGACTTCGATGTTAGCTTGCCCAATTTAATGTAGCAAAACCATGCTTGCATCAAGGCATAGAGGTCGGGATCACCATAAGAATGATTGTGCAAAAACAGTCAAGGATGATGTCTCAAATCTCCTAAGTGTTTCAAGGGGACAACACACTCTAAAGTTTCAAGACCACACCCACAAGTAGAAAGAAAATAAAAACATGCCCCATGCCCCAAGTCATCTAGTCCATGACATCCTCGAGAGACTATTCAAATAAATCATCATAGACAACACAAAAGAAAAATAAGCCAACAAGTCTCAGCTAGTTTTAAGTGTGTGTGTGTGTGTGTGTGTAAGTCACATGACTACTTTCCTTAAGACACTAAATCTGTCAATGAGAAGCATCACGACATCCTAAACTATAGAAAAGGTATCTAATAAGTGTTGAGAAACACTCAATGTCAAGAGGAAGTGTTGAAAAACACTATTCACAAGACTTGCCAAAGAAATGCCAACACAACAAAGAGACCCTAGATAAAGCAAAATACCACCTATGCCCCATAGACCCTAGACTAGGATCAACTCCAAACTAGAAATACCAAAAGGACATATGAAGTGAAATGGATCAAGCTCAGAGTGCAAAGAGATATGATAATAGACATAAGTACAAGGGTTGCAAGTAGCACTTGTTTCTAGGTTTTTACCACTTGGAAAGATTTTTTTATTTTTTATTTTTTATTTATTTTTAGGACTTTTTATATTTATTTTTTTGGTAATTTTGAGATATTTGATTTTTTTTGGTGATACATAAAAGCTCCTATGGCTAGGGTTGTCACTAAGATGATCATTTTTTGGGGGCATTTTATGCTTTTAAAGAATTTTTTCAGCATCATATATGATTTTTTTTTAAAAAGATAGAATGACTTAGAGATTACTCACTCTTAAGAAAGATCGCATCATTTTGTTCCAATGTCTAGTAAGGTGTAGGATATGATGGAACAAAAAGTTGGTGGATATGATGGATAAGCAAGCAATAATGCACGAAGCAAGTGAAAGATGATCCTCAAGGACTAACTCCTCAAGAGTACCCAAACTAGGGAAAGATAGCCATATGAAGCATGTGTTGGACAAGCCAAGAAAGCCAACAAAGGAGATAGCATGTGGGATAAGTTGTGGAAACTAATAAGTAAGATAACATGAAAGCATATAGTCTAAAAAAGTAGGCATGTCAAGAGGTTTGCGAGAGCCATGCTTTTCTTTTGTAATGAAGACCAAGGGGTCAAATAGATAGGATAGTGGTAGGATAAAGTAATAAGAATGAAGGTAAATATGAAGGACGAGTGAATGAGAAAGAACAATAGGGAATTTTGTGGATAAGATAGCCAATATGTAAGGATAGCTCAACATTGTCAAGATCAAAGATGAAATATGGAATAGATGGATTAGGGAATAATTACACACGATGCCTATTTGCCAACTATCCATCATGGAACTTATCTAAGGCACCACAAAAAGTGGTTTTCACCATAGGACGCATTTATTTCTCTTTACCTTTGCTACGAAGGCTTGTTTACCAGGTTTTCACCAAGGCACATTTTCATTTTTTTATTCATTTTTAATTTTTTTTAGAAAGAGCTCAAATTGTTTCAATTTAGATAGTGCTCCCATGGGAAGGATGAGTCATGATAAGTCAAGACCATAGAAAGGTATGCTCAAATATGCTAATAGGGTGATGGAAAGGACATGGTATATGGAGGACAAGGTTTTATGCTTTGGAAAGATAGAAGGAATATGGATAGCAGGTAAGCATAGGCTTGAAAATATTGCATAAGGGTAGCTAAGAAAGTAGGCAAGATCAACATTGACACACAACTTGAAGGGTTGTGAAATAATGGAGTAATCATGGAGGAAATATCTTGAGGTTTAAATGTATGAGGAAGTAAGAGACTTTTGGAAGGAGATGGAGTGGAAGCCTTTGGAAACTTCTTAGGAATATTTTTGGGAGAAGATGGAGTAGAAGTCTTTGGAAGCTTGAATGTCAAATTTGATTTATTTTCAATATTCAAGTCTTTCAAAAGAAACTTGGGAATCCATATAGCTTTAGATTTTTCTTATTCTTTGGATGCTTTAGAACACATTTCTTCAATGATGGATTAAAGGAATCCATATTTTCTTTGATTTAGCTCTTTGGGTAGTAGACCTTTGTGGTCTCTTGAATAATTATTCTTTCTTTTCATTCACATGTCGATTAGATGGGACATAGTGATATTCATTTTTAAATGGATTCTTGTGTTTGTTCTTAAATTGATCATTCAAATTGCTTTGAAAAGACTTGGGATTTGTGGATGAATAAGGATTATATGACTGGTTCATATGGATAGATGAATGAGAATTCATCAAGGATGAGTGTCTTTGTTGATCTCGAGGTATGATAGGAGAGCTAAGAGATGAGATAGGAGTGAAAGTAGGAGATGGAGGAACATAAGGTCCTAATATAGATGGAAGGTTTGAAGGCTTTAGGTTTGATGAATAAGGACCAAGAATAGATATAGGAAATGAAAAGGGACAGTGAATAGGGATATTAGCATCTTTAGAGTGAGCAATGTGACCAAGACCATCAATAAACTCGTGAGTATCTTTAATAGGAGCAAAACCTTTCATAAGAGTATTTGAAGCTTGAGCATAGTTTTGAAGTGAATGTGGAGGAGTAGAACAAGAAGAGATTCTTTGATCTTGACAAGTTTTTTTGGATAAAACAGGCATAGAACTTTGTTTACAATTTTCATTAAGCTTAAGGGAAATAATGGAAGTATTGTCTTCATCATACTTAGGAGGTGGATAAGACATAGGATATGGAGGGGTGACATCTTGAAGGAGATGAAGGGGTGCTTGATCTTGATCTTTCTTGACATTTTTATCTTTATCTTTTTGAGAGTCCTCTTGACATGGAGCCACTTCTAAGGACAAGGGAGTACATGAGGTTTGAATGATAGGATATTGTAGGGGTAATGAAGGACTAGCTAAAGTGGGCATAGTATACATAGTGTCGCATGAAGGTTGAGGATCTTTAGTCTTAGAAAAATGAATAAGGTTTTCAGCCAAGTGTAGATTAGCTTGAGTTTCTTTAAGAGGTAGCCCTTGAGGATAAATATAGGGAAGTGCATGAAAGGAATTAGGACCTTTGTTTGATGAAATAATGTTGGATAGCTTTGAAGTTTTCAAAGATGCATAAGCCTTGGAAGAAATGGAGGTATTAAGGAAACCATCACTAGACATAGGTTTATCAACATGATCTTGCTCAAGAGAAGCATCTTCATTACATAAGTCTTTAGGAATTTCAACATCAATAAGATCTTGAATTAAACATTTAAATGCAATACAATCTTTAGTTTTATGACCTTTTTTTTTTTATGGTAGTCGCAATAGTGATCATCTCTCCACCATGAAGGTTTTACTTTAGGTTCATAAGGTGTAGAAAATCTGTATGGTAAAGTAATAATCATATTTGTAACTAAGGTCTCAAGCACCATATCATATGAAAATCTGAAAGGAGTAAAAGTCCTCTCAAAAGTATGTCTAGGACCATTTTTGTCATTCTCATCTTGGTCAAAGATAGGCCCATCATGAAATATTGGCATATTCCCAAAGGAGTTATTACTCGCTTCCTCTCTCAAGAGGTCTTTGGATCTAGAAGATGAAGATAATTGATGTCTTTGAGTTGAATATGTAGACCTTAAAGAAGATGATTCACATTTATGCAAATGTCTTAAGGAAGATTCATGTAATGATGCAATCATTTTCTTTATCACTTTCTTCATTTCTATCATGTGTCTAAGGAGACTAGCAGATAAGTTTTGATACTTTTTAATGATAGAGGAGAACTCATGATCATCTATCATGTGTCTAGGGAGACTAGTAGATAAGTCTTGATACTTTTTAATGATAGAGGAGAGCTCATGATCATCTAGACTTGACTGAGGTTTGGTAGTGCAAGGTTTGAAGCCCATAGTGGTTTTCAAAGAATTAAAAAAAGAAAATCCTTAAGGCTCAATTTGATGGATGTGTCCCCTTTTGTTCAAAGTGGGGAAGGTTCTAAAAATTCAAGCACTTCAAACACACTAACAAATTATTCAGGTTTCTATAAGGATGCACAAACTCTGCCAGGGGATGTCCTCGATATACGCAAGGTACATAAGGCCCAAATCCATAGATGAAAGAGAATACTACCAAACAGTTGGGAGGATACGATAACCCAATCTCCACCTTCACTTCCCAAAGGTATAAATTTCGTTGGGGCTTAGCCAAGATTAAGAATATTGCCACTTCTAAGAGACCTATCTTTAGATTCAAGCCACACTATTTATACTCCATTGAAACACGGGAGTTGAGGTCATCCCCTAGAGTGATCACTTCTCTAGGAAGGCCCCCTAAAAAAACAAAAATCAAGATCCCTTACTTAGGTTCCCCTCAAACTCCTTAACAAGGATGCAAGAAGAAAACATTAATAAGAAAATCTTGGGGATTAAAAGACAAAAGGGGTTTTTTTATTTTATGCTCAAATTCAAATGTGAATGATTCATTTTAAGCCCTTTTTTTCAATGTTGGCAAGACACACCAAAAATTTTGACAAAAGAAAGAAAATTATTTTACAACAAGAAAGAACACAATGATCACTTTTTATAATTCAAATGAGAAGGTTTGGAATGTGTGCACCTTGATTTCACGCTTTCTAATTTTTTCCATTTTTTGCTCTTTAGATTTCCAAGTTACCTTCACAAACTTCAATAAAGTGCATTAAATCATAAAGAAATAGGAAAATTCACATGAAAATATATTGATCTATTTGATTCCATGAAAAATGACAACTCATATCATGCATTAAAGTTTGTGCAAATAAAGTGCAAGTTAATCATGATATTTAACCTAGTCAATAAGATTAGACCTATATGTCATGAATTCAAACCCAAAACCCTAAATACATAAAAGAGACCCCTATTCAAAAATAGAAACCTTTCCAAAAATGTTGTAATTTTAAAAAAATATTTTCATTTGTACCCTAGGGATCCATTTTACCAAAACAAACTAGTTTTTTAAATCGAGTGTTTGAGCCCTCATATGAGCTCTAAAATCAAAACCCAAAGAAACAAACCTATGTATAATTTAGAGACCTACCAAATCTATAGAATTCTCCAAAAAAATTGCTAATTTACGCTCAAAAATATTTTTTCATTAAAAATAAAGAAAAATTTATAAAAATATGAATTACCTTAGAAAATTTGAGATTTTAACCGAAGCTTCTATGATATATCGCCAACTTACAAAAAAAAATTCAAACCAAAACATGATGCCATTTGGGAGATATAACCATATCTTTAAGATCCAGGTTTTTTTCTCCAAACAAATCTGCACAAGGGGGTTAGCTCCAAAAATAGCCAAAACCAACATGTAAAGGTGGGTTGCCCCATGGTGGACACCAAAAATGTGTGCTAAAATGTTAAAACACTTCTATGAATCATTATATGCAAGATTTCTCGAGAATGAGATCTCAAATGGCGATCCACAACTCTCTATTCATGAAGTGCAAGGGTTTGTAATGGAGGCCCTTAGTTTGACCTAGTTTGTGCCCATGCAAGTACACCATAAAATGAGAGTTTCAAAGAGGAAAAACAAGAGTGCTAGTCTTCGTGATCATCAAATATAAATGCAAATGAAGATGCAAGCTAATCTAAATGATAACAATGCAAAGCAATGCAAGAAAGGAAATCTATGAAATGAAATGAAATAACAATGCAATATTTATCAATGAAAATAAAAATGACTCTAAGATAATATGAAAATGTAAGGATGAAACCTAATGATGGAATCCATGGATGCAAGAGAGAATAAGACAATAAGAGAGAAGTTATAATGAAGCTCCAATGTCCAAACCCTAAGGCTCAAACCCTAATGCTCAAACTCCTCCAAAATCACTCTCCAAACCTGTAGCATAATAATAAAATCTTCTTCTATATTTCTCTATCTATCAAAATGAGAAGGAAAGGGATCCTTATAAAACAAAATGTGGAGGTGGGAGGCTTCTCACAACCAATATGGGATAATAGAGTTTGATCCATGTGAAACAAAATTCGACCAATGAGAAAAAAGGAGTGTCTGAGAAGAAAGTGGAAAGAGGAAAAAAAGGAATCCCACTTAGAAATATGTTCATTCAAGTGTGGAGAAAAAATAAAAAATAATTCATTTATTTAATTTATTTCCTTTTTTTCATCACAAAGAGATATTTAAGTGAAGATTTTATTTAATTAAAAGGGAGCAAGATCTTTTAATTAAATAGGAGCTATTTTATTTAATTAAAATAGAAGTTTTCTTTTGATTAAATAAGACTTGGAATAAGATGATCAAACCTTAGGAAATACTGAAATAATTAAATTAATTGCAATTTGATCAAGGAAAATGATTTGAATTGATTTAATAAAATATTGCAATGTATTGATTTAGGAAATTGATAGATGGAAGAATGGGGGTTCATAGTCTAGGTGACCATTTTATGGTGCATACACTCACCACTTAGTAGGACTCTTCAATTAACGATGTCTTTTCCCCTTTTATCATCTTCAAAATGTGATGATTTTGCATCTTCATCAACATGCACAACTCTATCCTAGCCTTTAATTATCCTATCTATCCTGCCTTTATGCTGCAGAGATTCAAATGCCCTATGCCCTTCTTCTCCATAGAGAAAACATGTTCCATAAAAACCTCATCTACGAGATCCTCTCCCTCTCCCTCTCCCTCTATGATCTCTATTATTATGATCATGGAAATGATTATTTCCCCTTTAACTCTAGCTACAACTACTAGCCTCATCCTTCCTCTTGTGATCATAATTTTGGTCTCCATAAAGCTATCCACCAGATCTTCCACTCTAACCTCTTCCACTATTCTTGTTATGAAAATTCTTGTTTAGTCTCTCTCCTACTCATAGGGAAATATGTTATGCCTCCTTAATACCAGTCATTCAACCATACTTGCTCCTCCTTTATGGTTGGCCTCAACCCATTAAGGTAATAGGAAACTTTCTCCTTGTCACGTTCTACATGGCCTATTTTGATGAGAACTCAGTATAACTCTTATGTATACTCTTGAACGAATCTTCTTTTTTGCTTCAACTCTTGCATTTGGTTTACTAGATCAAACTCATAATCAACATGAATGAATTGTTTCTTCAATTTGGATATCATTCAATCCCACTTTGGAATTTTATCCTTCCCTCTTCTATTTTGCTCCAATCGAATCTCCTTCCACTAGATCTTTGCACGACCCTTTAGTTTGGCCTTCACAAACTTGACCCTGTCAGGATCCACAATATCGCCATATTCAAAATATTCTTCAAATTCATTGATCTAATCAATCAATTTTTCTAGATTAAGACTTCCCAAAAATATGGGATCCTAAAACTAAACTCTTAGTTACACTTTACATTTCCAACAATAACTCTATCAACCTAGATTTGTTGAAAAACTTTCAATAACTTATTTTGAGATCTACAACCAAAAATTTGATATCCTGCTCCTATACACAGTAAATTCAAGTTTTTATTTTTGGGTGAACGAGGGCTTGCCTTGGTCAAGCTCTAGATTGATAAATATACCTTAAATTGAAATATAAATGCATGTAAATGAAATTAGATAAATATAAGTATTCACCTTGCTTGTAAAAAACCTTGTTGATTAGGGTTTTTCCTTGTTATATGTTGTACTTGTTAAATTTGAAATGTAAAATTACACTCTACATTTCCAACAATAACTCGATCAACCTAGATTTGTTGAAAAACTTTCAATAAGTTATTTTGAGATCTACAACCAGAAATTTGATATCCTACTCCTATACATAGTAAATTCAAGTTTTTATTTTTGGGCGAATGAGGGCTTGCCTTGGTCAAGCCCTAGATTGATAAATATACCTTAAATTGAAAATATAAATGCATGTAAATGAAATTAGATAAATATAAGTATTCACCTTGCTTGTAAAAAACCTTGTCGATTAGGATTTTGTCTTGTTATATGTTGTACTTATTAAATTTGATATGTAAAATATAGGGTATCTCCACAAGTTACAATGGAGCTACCATAACCATATCATGGAGTTATGGATGTAAATATGCATCAATAAAGAAGACGATGAATTCCTTAATGTAGGTCTCCTCACTTGATGGCCAACAATATGCTAGATCTCAAAGAGGAAATGCTCACAACGAATATTTCAATGCTTGATGAAAAATCCTTTGTTTAAATTCTTGAAATATTTGAATGCCTTGAACTCTTGAATTTATTGGTTGAAAAGTGTAGGTCTATCTTTTAGATTGAATATTTCAAAATTAAGCCTCTAAGTCTCCTTCTATACTAATTTTTTGGATGAAAAAACAATACAAGATGACCGAGAAGCAGGAAATTAATACTTGGACTCCCGAGACATTTTGGTCCTTGTGCCTCACAATCACTAGGGAATAAGTTGACCTAGTCAACGTCTTCTAGAATATCAACCTAAGGTTGACATCTTCCAGAACAAGTTGACCTATTCCCAAAGTAAGGAAGAGAAAGGGTCTCCAAAAGTCTCAAAGGGAGTGCATACAAATTTTGGAAAGACAAAAGAAAAAATTGAAGAAAGAGAAAATTGAACACAATTCCATCCATGGTCTAGGAAGTCACTATGAAACATATGCTAAAGGTCTTAAAAGATGGATGCTTCCATTTTAAGAAGGTACGACTAGTTCAATTTTTTTTTTGTTATTATGTTATCCTTCATTTTAGAAATAGTTAGAAGATGAGGTTGCAAACAAAATTTTGTATAGTATGAACATGTATTCATACCCAATAAGTATTATCTATTGTTGTAACTTCATCTAAAGCTATTGCAATAAAGTTTCAATCTCTAATTTTTGCATTTACATCTTTTTCAACCTCAACAAGCCACCTTGTTGATTCCCATGTTCTATTTAATGACTAGTAACTATTAGGATAGGTACACAATTTCATAAAATGCAATAAAGCACACAATGATGGGTATTTTGTCATATCATGCCCATTGCTCAAAATATAACAGACAACACTTGAATTTGTTCTTCTTCTTCTGAATTTATGAGAAAAACTTCAATTGGGTCTTCTACTTTAGCAAGCTTCATCAATATTTTCTCTTGAAACTCAAATAATTCTTCATTCTTAGCATGTTGAGCAATGGGATTCCTCCTTGGTTTTTCATCTTATCACTGATAGTTCAACTCTATTTATGATTTTATATTTGAAATCTTTATCTATATTCTTCTCTATAGTGTCAATTTTTAGTTACAACCCCTTTTCCTTTTTATTTATCCTTTTGCATATCTTACATCTTAATTCTACTAGAAGCTCACCTTGAAATGGATTGTCCACATGTTCAATGAATGAATACTCTGAGGTCCATCCTAGTTAAAAATCCTTGATCAAAAAATCCCACTTTTGATCATTTTTTGATTTCTTATAATTTTATGGATTTTATTTTTTATTTCCCTTATGTGTTCATGCACCATCACTATCTCTAGCATTCTCATCTATGTCAATTATATCATTTTGTCTACTTTGGGTATTTACATGAGAATCTTCTTCAAGATCATCATGATTGGAGATACTAGGTTCCCCAACTTCTTCAATATTTTGTGTACTTGTAGGTTGAGAATCTTATTAATATACCTACAATGATGTAGATTCCTAATTTTGGCCACAAAAATGTCTACCATCAAAGTAAGATGATAAGGTTTTGCATTTTTTTGGCCTCATTTGTATTTCACCACATGTAGGACTCTTTACTCTTATATATGTTCAACATCTCCAATAAAATAAAGGTTGCCAAAAAGAATATTAGCTTGCTAAAGAAGTAATAATAGAATATAACATATATCTAAACATGATTCATTGGCATTATGACATGCAATATAAAACATATATTTCATCATGTTTGAGGTCTCCTCGGTTACCACTAACCACTATTGTGTAGCAACTAAATAATAAGGAACTAAAAAATGTAGAGAAATTGAAGTGAAACCTCTAGTGTATTTAGAATAATATTATAACATAACACACTTTAAAAAATAACCACTCACCTTTACGTCAGTTATAGTCACCAATGCACTCAATGATTTGAGACTTTACTATTAATCATGATTAAGGGAACAAAACCAGCTGAACTAAATTGTGTAAAATAACATTGATCTATGAATGCATTTAGACTCATCATTTTTGGTAAATTCAGGGAGCAACTTATATGGTATAACAATTTTGGTGAAGCTCATGCAATAATAACATTTATTATGTCATTTTTTAGGTGATTATGGGTCATCCAATGTATTGCTATGAACAATAGAGTTGGAAAAAAATGACGCCAATTTATGGCATACATCTACAAAATGATAGATGAATTTAGGGCCTCCTCTAAATAAATATTTATAACACCATGGATGAATTTAGATAGTCCACAATTTCCCTTCAAAATTGTAGGAAGATATTTTTTAGTTTGTCATGTCCGAAAAATAAAGTCAATTTGTGAATGCAAAAAACAAAGAAAATTGTATAATCGATGGGCGAGAAACTTGGGCATGTGACCCAATTTTTATAAATTTTTGGCGGCACAATCCATATGATATGTATAATTTATTTTCCAAATCCTAGGTTATCAACATGTGGAAATCAACGTTAAAATTTTCCCTGGGTTTAGGGTGTGTGGAACAAGGACATAAGACTTGTGATAAACATATGAAAGTGTTTGGTTTCAAATCTCCTCCTTTATCAACATCCCCTCTTTTAACATATAACATTTCTTCCATGTATATATTTAATCAAGAAATCATTTTTCCTAATCTTATTGATGCCAAGTTTATCATTCAACTTAAATGAAAAAGAAGCATAGTCAAAATCTTGTGAATCTCCCACCTTAGTATTATTAAATGTCAAACCTTGCATTAAAAAATTTAGAAAATCATGTTGGAATTACAATATGAAAGGTAAACTTCTGGGGGGTGAATTAGTAGTTTAAACTTGGGACCCATAAAACTTTCACCACCCATCCATCTCATGCATTCAATGAGTAAACCGAAATAACATATAAAGCATATACATATAAGTCATAAAAACATGTAAGCATTCACACACATAACACCAGATATGATTACCTAGAAACCCTCCAAGTGAGAGGGTAAAACTGGGGTGGGGATGACACCCACATATCTTCACTACTGCAGCAATAAAGTGTATCCAATGAAGGTTACAATGTTTTGACCATGAAACATGATCTACCCTGTTAAAGGCTTACAAAGATTGTCAGGTCTCACCTTGTTAGAGGATTTCAACACCCTATTAGAAGTATGTATTATTAGAGGACTTCAACTTACAACTAAGTAAGCACCTTGTTAAAGGATTTCATACATCCTATTAAGACTACTCTGTTAAGAGATTTGATTGAAATCACCTATTAAAATGTCTTAGCATAGATCTTGTGGTTGGCACTTGCTTGCCTGATAATAGATCACCTCTATACAATGTCTTCTTGATCCTTATTGATCAGATGTATCAATGTTGTATCCTTTCTTCTATCCTTTTTTCTGCTCTAACTGATTCTACAATTCACTCTCTCTCTTCATAACTTCTAAGTCACCTTGAATGCTCTGTCTACAAATGCAAACTATCCTTTTTCGGTCCTTCAATTCCTTACACACTCATAGATAGTTTTGGGTTTTCGTCCTCCTTAAGAAGACTTTGGTGGCTTAGGGTTATGTATGAATCTATGGCTGAGATTCATCTATTTTGCTGCTTGATCCTTCCCTTTTTTTGATTGGCTGCATGTAATTGCATAGGGAATCAAATTAGAGATTCATCCTTTTCTCCAAAATATCATATTTAACCTTTAAGTGAGCTCAAAAATGGTTTACATAGTTGTTTGTGCCATTACAAAAAAATATGTCAAAATTGTATCACTCGGCACCTAAAGTCTTTGATGCTTGGCATGCACTAATCTTTATACTATGACTCAGCACCTGCATTGCTCAACATCCACTATTTATTTGGCTCTTGAATCATCGACATGGTCTATCTGCTTGGCACTTGAGTGATTTGGCACATGAGTGGCTCGACACTCACTATAGTTCAGCATGGTCTAATATTTATATTTTGTGCTCGACATGTATTACTAGTTGTGATGTGAATATCAGGATTTAACTGTGTGATTTTGAGTCAAATTCGATGACCCATGTTTCATGAGTAGTGATTCAACATGAATCCATCTCTCATGAGAATAAATGGAACACTTAGCACTCATTGGATCTAGGTGATGCTCACAGGGGTGAAGCACCGGGACTTCCCGGGAGGTCACCCATCCCAGTACTACTCCAGCCTGAGTGCGTTTAACTACGGAGTTTCCTCAACAGTTAAACCCAAAGCTTGCAACCCCATTTGCAAAACCTTCACCAAGTGTTGTGCCTTATGAACCATTCATTAGAAAGCCCCTTAAGCTCATCAATTGATAAGTAGGAGATGATTTCCACAGCTAGTCAAATTGTGATGTGAATATCAGGATTTAACTGTGTGATTTTGAGTCAAATTCGATGACCCATGTTTCATGAGTAGTGATTCAACATGAATCCATCTCTCATGAGAATAAATGGAACACTTAGCACTCATTGGATCTAGGTGATGCTCACAGGGGTGAAGCACCGGGACTTCCCGGGAGGTCACCCATCCCAGTACTACTCCAGCCTGAGCGCGCTTAACTACGGAGTTTCCTCAACAGTTAAACCCAAAGCTTGCAACCCCATTTGCAAAACCTTCACCAAGTGTTGTGCCTTATGAACCATTCATTAGAAAGCCCCTTAAGCTCATCAATTGATAAGTAGGAGATGATTTCCACAGCTAGTCAAATTGTGATGTGAATATCAAGATTTAACTGTGTGATTTTGAGTCAAATTCGATGACCCATGTTTCGTGAGTAGTGATTCAACATGAATCCATCTCTCATGAGAATAAATGGAACACTTAGCACTCATTGGATCTAGGTGATGCTCACAGGGGTGAAGCACCGGGACTTCCCGGGAGGTCACCCATCCCAGTACTACTCCAGCCTGAGCGCGCTTAACTACGAAGTTTCCTCAACAGTTAAACCCAAAGCTTGCAACCCCATTTGCAAAACCTTATCAATGTATTACTAGTTCAACGTGAACTAAGTAAATGACTTAAGTGTGTTGACACTCACTTGTCAAAACCAATCTGAGATCAACAAATCATTGATTATGATATCATTCACATCACATTTCACTGAGAGTTAATTTTTAAATCTATTTTTGTTAGATACCATTTAAGTTCTTGTTATGTTTCTATATGTTATGTGACATGGTTAACATATCCTTTGCAGGTTCATTTTCATGCATAGCGGCACACCTTTTTAGGTACGATCATACTTTGTGAATAACATAACACTCCTTAGTTTTATTCTTGTCTCTACACTTGTAAGGCAAGGGTAGTATTTTCAATGTCTCTCCCTTCTTTAAATGGTAATCTTTTCTCTTGGTTATGTTACATTTTTAAAAATATCTCGTGATATCCAATGTTAAATGGAATTGTTTGTTTATATTAGGGATTCTCTATGATATAATAAATATGCATCCTTGATAATAACCTCTTCATTACTCACAATCAAGTAGCCTCAATAAACACATCTTTTATCTTGGGGTCTCTTTGACCAACCATAGGGAAGGACTAAATTATTCCCTTCTTTTTCTACACATCTTTCCAACATCCTTCAAAAGGACCCCCTTTACACTTCCTACATGATATCTCTTTGCATTTGTTTCATCTTTGAGTTTATATGAGTTGTAACCTCTTTAGCTTGGACTTGGTGTTACTTGTGGATACCTCTTTTATGTTAAATGTGCTTTATCCTCGTTTCTCTTTTCCTTAAGATGTCAAAATAGTCATTTTTTCCATATTTGGGGGGTGGGGGGAGGCGGGCATATATGGCCTCCTTATTGTAGATATTTTGTTTACTTGAACCATGTCAAGTAGAGTACATTGGAATGATACAATTTTCTAGGGCCAAATCACTCTCCTTCATGCATTTTTGGTATATGTTCTTGGATGCAAAGATTTTTTGGGCTATCCATAGGATTGGTTGAACTAGCATAACACGACTTGCTAGTTTATTTGATCTCTCCTTTGCCTTCATTTTTTAGGATTGATTTTCTTGTACAATAAAATTTACAATACTAATTAACCTTTCATTTGCATAATTTTTTATGGGTTAACTAACATGCACTAGATCATAAATTCCTTCTCTATATTCTTTTTGATGGGTGCATAACACAATTTTCTAGATGGGTTCTCCATTCTCTTCTCTCTCATGGATCACCCAACATAATACAAATATATAGCCCATTTCATTCATTATTTTCTCTTTCTCTCCTCAATAATTATATAACATAACACACTTTGGTAGTTTATTGGATCATGGAGTCATTTCTTACCTTTGATGTGTGTCATTATTCTTTCCAAATGATCACTTGTGCTTTTATGGTATCTTTTTGAGCATGGTATTTATGTTCAAGACATTTTTTTTAGTAAGTTCACTTAAATTATTTGATCTTATTAAGGGTGATGATTTTGTTTTTGTTTTGTGTGTCATCACATAAGGACATATGAGTTAAGATAATTGATTTTGGGGTTCATGTCCTTAAACTTAGCAATACCTTAATTATTTGTGGTTTTCCCATACTGTTCATTTATCTCTCTCTTTTTCTACTTTACCATGAGAATGAGGTGGGCTTGTACTCCCTCTGAATGGTGTGGGGTGGGGGGTTGGGGTTAATTTACCATCCTAAAAAATAAGAACCCCTAATTAGGTTCTCATTTTAGCCCTATGTTGGTATGTATCAGTTCCCACATTGATTTCACACTCCCCTAACACTTGTGGGACCTTCAAATTAATATTATATGTCCTATATTAACTCATTTTCTTCAAAACTTGAGGTTGTCCCTTATTTATGAGAGGCCTCCTCTATTTTCCCTCTAGTCAAATAATTAATGACCTATTTTACCATTCACAACCTTTATACTCTCTCTTGACCTTGAAACTAATTATTTGATAGAATATTGCACCCTTTACCTTTTTTGGGCCCTAATTGGTGTGTATAGGTGTTAGAAATATGAAATATTGAGATGGGTGGGGGTATGGGGGGTGAATCAATATTTTACAAACTTAAGTCAAAAACTAGATATTATTAACAATCTTATAACTTACATATGAAAGCAAACCAACCATGTTGAATAGTAAACACAATCATGCAAAAAAATAGCTCATAGCACCATATTTTGTTAATTAGGAAAACCACAACCAAGGGAAAACCCCGATGAGGATGGTACCCACAAAATGATCAACTAATCAAAAGTATATTGTGAAAGATATTGACCCTGTTAGGAGTCTATTACATATGTATAGTGTCTTAGTCCTTGTTAGAGGACTTAGGATTTGTTAGAAGCTTCAACCCTATTAGGAGTTGTAATATAAAACTAAAATGTATGCAAGATGATCCCACTACCCAAACATGTAATATACAATGTAGTTCTCCAATACAAAGAGATAGATAGAAAAACCTCTTTACACTGTTGTTGAAATCTTCAATATATGGTATTTCCTTTACTGTTCTTCACAAACTTCACATTCCTTTGATCATACATCAAATCTCACATCTTAAAACATTACTTTCTCACATTACACACTTACACATAACTTCACATATTACAATATTTCTTTATGGCTTTCTAATTATAATATTACTACCTAGTAGACCTTTAATCTTTATACAGTATACAAAATACAAAATTAACTTTTTCTCTCTTAGTATTAACATCTAGGATATCATCCCTAATTAGTTAATCAATTATTTTTCTTCTTTATTCCAAAATCTCCAATTCTCTATTATGCTCTACTCTACTTGTATACTATCGTAACTGGTAATCTGTCCATAACTCTTGACGTATTGTTCGTATTGACTTGTGCACTTGAACATGTCATATTTGATGTCTTAGGTACCCATAACTAACTTCACACATGTCCATGTTACCTCTACAAACCACATAGATCAAAACTCTATTTGTTATGCCAAATAAGCTAAGTGATACTTAAACAATTTTCTAAATACAAGTGTCATGACTCATTCTTCATAGTTTTCCCTCTTCACATAGAAGATGTGTTGCCATAAATGACAACATCCAATGTCTACCTTAGCCAAATTTCCAAAAAATGCCAATGGAATATTGTCCCCTAAGATTGAGGTCAAAATTTGGCATGGGGCCCTATGTTGGAGTATTTATAGTGAATTTGATCCTGCATAATGTCGACTTGAGAGATTTAACCCCCAAAATGATGGATTGAGCATACATAACCCCTATCTCTCCTCATTTAAGTATCCATTATCAAATGAAAGTACTAAATATCACATTTTCAAGTACTCATGATCGAGAAAGCAATCAAAATCCAAGATCTCTTCTGTAATTGAGCATCCAAGTCTTTAATCCTTCAAAGAACTCTTCTCCTTCATCAAGAACTATGGAAAACTAAAATATCCATCATTCAAGGAATTCATTTCATGATTTTCTTTTGGATCAAACTATAGCATTACCATTTGTGAGAATATTTAAAGAAGTATTGCATCATCAAGATATAAGGTGATTTGCAATTCAGATATAGTTTCTATTTCATCTTTCCTTGTGCAATTTTATTTCATTTTTAATGTTGAATATAAAACAGAGGTTTGACTAAGGAAAATCCCTTTATCCAACCTTATTTCATCTTTTTGTATTGCATTAACAAGTTATGGAGTTATTAGATAAAATCACAGTAGATTTGAACTAGATGAAGCACTTTTATAAAATTCCAACTTAGTGTATAAGATATCATTGGTGACCTATCCTTGGGTACATGATGACATTAGTGACCCATTGTTGTGTTAGAGTAAATAATTAATTATTTATTCTATTTACTTAATCTTACTCAGGTTAATGCATTTATTTAATATTTAGTATTTAATGGTTGTAGTGATGAGTTGTTGACAACACGAGAGTTTGTTCCCTTCTAGCATGTTCCACCTTTTTGTGGAAGTGTGCTTAGTTGTCAACCTTATCTTCTACCACTTTCCAGCTTGTTCTACAAGCTTCCATGAGTTCTTTATATTCAGACTCTCTCAATGTATTTTTTATTCCATTTTCATTGTAAATACATTTTCCTTGTTTGCAATATTTTCTCTCTCATGTCCATTTAGGGTTTTTCCATGCTCCACCTCTTCCTTCTTGGTTTCCCTTCGACAGGTTATTTGCATGTAGGTGATCTTGGCAAGCTGTGGAGTTGGATTTCATCAACTCCTACATGGTATCAGAGCCTCCCTGTTGCTGCTTAGTTGAAGATTTTTTGAAGCCGTAATTTGGAGACATAAACCCTAGTTTGTTTGTGCATTTTTCTTCAATCCTAGGGGAAAATTTTTTTTTGAAGCACTTTGGACCCAAACGGATGCTGCCATTGGATCCGGAAGGCCATTTGCAATTAGGATTCATATAAAACTTTTTTTATTTTGGAGACAAAGCTCCGGGAGGCAATTTTTTTTTCATTCCAAGGCTTTTCGTACGGACTGTACGGACGATTTGTGCAAAAAAAACACACACACACACACAACTCTTCTAGCAACATCCCAGTCCTCTCTGCCCTTCCACCACTCAGCCAAGCCTAGCCTCAGTCGCAACCTCTCCGAAACACTTCTGACTACTCTGCTGCGGAGCCTCCTTATTGGGTGACCTTCGCTCCTGTCCTCCGCTGCTCCACCGATGTCCATGGCCTCTGCTCCACCTTGCACAATTGGCAGGATAACACAGTGCTAGCTTGGAGTCTTTGCACGCTCAGTGCCACTTGGCATAGCGTGCAAGGTGACACATGGCGTGGGTACTACGTAGCACTTTGCCACATGGACCTGCCATGTCACCCTTGCCACATCATCCTTTGCCACATGGCCTCTTTTTTTGCCACAATAGTCCAAAAACCGTCAATTTTTTTTGCAATTTTTTTGCTGACATTAGCATACATCACTGTATCAGCATGTCATTTACACCTCTCTAAGGTCATTTTGGACCTACTTCTGGCTTTTTGGCCATAACTTGAGCATGCAGAGGTATTTTTCCAATCCAAAAAAAGTGCCAAAAAGCTAGTTCTGAGATGGAGACATTGGTATAGGTATTTTTAAGTTTTGATGTAATTTTGTTGCCCTTTTTTTAGTTGAAGTTTAAAGTTCTATTTTTGACTTTTGCATGCATATCGTTTGCATCCCATGTCAATTTTTTGAAAATGTTATATTTTTGGAAAGCTAGTTTTGTCATCTTTTCAAAAATGTGGGCTTTTTCCTTAGATTCTGGCCCAGGCTCTTTCTATCATATTTTTGACATTTTTTCTATATGGTGGATATCTTGGGTGTTTCAGGTCCAAGGATCATTTTCCTAGCATGGAATCTTTTGTTTAGGGCTATACTATCTTTTGCGTTAGCTTTTTTCCTTTTTGATCATTGTAGACATCATTTGTAAGCACTTTTATGTATACGCACTGAGATAAAGTGTCACTCTTGCATTTAAGGTTTATGAACATTGTTTTTGAGACAGTTGTACTCGCACTCTTTTTATAAAGCACCATGGGGGGATAGTTGTTTGTTGTTTTTGGCCTTCTTCCTTTTGTTTCTCCATGTAGCATCGGTGTGACCATGTCTTTATAGATGTTTGTACCTCTTCCTCTCTTTTTGTTCTTGATTTTGTCTATAGAGGATTTTGGCTCACCTTCTCAGTTTCCTATCATCTCACCCCGTCTGCATTAAGGGGGGTTATGTTGTTGTTCTAATGCATCCTTGGTTTGATGGTTCCATACTATGAGCTATGTATTCTATGGTTGATCCTATATACAAGGCAATTGCAGTGGCTGGCTACCTATGCATTTCGGTGAGATGGATCATCTACCATATAAACACACTTAGTTTGTGCCTTCTTCTTCCATGGAGGTTCTTCAGATCAATAGTTTCTTTCTGATGGCAAATTTTGCGGCTTCTTCATGCTTCAGTGATGCTCTTCATGATCTCTCTTTGTTCCTATTTTAGGGAACATTCCCCTAGTTAGAGGATTCTTCAGTTCTTCACTAAGTTCTTACCTCTTTTTGGGTGAGGGTTTTTCCCATGTGGTTTTCTCTCTTTCCTTGTTTTCAGAGGTTGCATCTCTTTGCATTGTACATGGGTACCTAACATGGCCTCGTTGCTGAGACCCATTTTGTATTTTCATCTTAGTTTTGTGAGCTTAAGGCATTTCCCTAAGTTGCACTTAAGGGGGGGTGTTAGAGTAAATAATTAATTAACTATTAATTATTTATTCTATTTACTTAAGCTTACTTAGGTTAATGCATTTATTTAATATTTAGTATTTAATGGTTGTAGTGATGAGTTGATGATAACACGGGAGTTTGTTCCCTTCTAGCACATTCCACCTTTTTGTGGAAGTGTGCTTAGTTGTCAACCTTATCTTCTACCACTTTCCAGCTTGTTCTACAAGCTTCCACAAGGCCTTTATATTCAGGCTCTCTCATTGTATTTCTCGTTCCATTTTCATTGTAAATACATTTTCCTTGTTTGCAATATTTTCTCTCTCATGTCCGTTTAGGGTTTTTCCAAGCTCCACTTCTTCCTTCTTGGTTTCCCTTCGATAGGTTATTTGCATGCAGGTGATCTTGGTGAGCTGTGGAGTTGGATTTCATCAACTCCTACATGTTGGAAATATAAGGTAGGCTAGGTTATTGAGAGGGGAGGGGTGAATCAAGAACCAATAAAGCTTTAAACTTAAATCACCACATAATTTGATCTAGTTGCATGCATGAAAGAATGAAAGCAATAAAATATTCATAACCCTTTGACACAAGATACGGTAACTTAGAAACCTTGCAAATAGAAGGTAAAGCTGGGGTGGGGATGATACCCACAAGCTTTAGTACTGCAACATAAAGTTGGTCTGTTAAGGCTTACAATTGCTCACTTCTGATGATCTGCCTTGTTAGGAGCGATAAGGACTATTAGTACACCTTGTGAAAGGATTTTACAAACATACAATGAAGTATGCACTCTGTTAGGAGATTTAGCATAAGACTATTAAGTCCACCTTGTTAGAGGATTTAACTGATGCACCTATTAGGATGAACCAGTGGGTGATCTCTGATCTGCAACTCTGGTTTGCTGAATGAGATTCCTTGAATTACAATGATCACCTTGTTGTGATAGATAAGTCTCTACTATACCTTATATTGCTTGTAGCCTTCACTAATTCACACTCATCTAATTCTTACTTCTTCACATATATATCTCATTTGGATATGATATAATACATTACATATACCAATCCACTTAATTACCTCTTGGAGTTAGTTACAATACCAAATTCATCATAATTCACAAAGTTTTCCCACTATTGTAACTTGAGTTTTGAAGATAACTCAGTGATTTTTTGACACTCGACAAACATTGTCAACACTCGGTAGACTCTGGCACTTGATTGACATTGAAGCTCGGTCCATACTGATCACTTAGAGTAGTAGGAACTCAATCAACACTGTATGACTCAATGAACATTGAGAAAGTCAGTAGATACTAAAAGGCTCGGTTAACACTACATGACTTGATCAATACTGAATTAACTTTGTTAACACTATGAGCTCAATAGACACTACTATACTTGGTTAACTCTAAGATCTTCATCACTTAAACTAAAAAGCTTGGTAGACATTGTAGAACTCAACAAGCACTATAATCTATCTCAGATGCTCGGTAGACATTATGATGCTCAACATGAACTACAATTTGACTATTTAGCTTGGTAGCATCTGAACACTTGGTTAACACTGCTAGAAGAATGGTAAGCTTAGTAGCAACTGTAGAGCTCAGTAGCAATGAAACCAATTGACTAAATGTTAATTCACTAATAGACAAATGATTTGACTACAAGGTCAACACCTATACGATCTAGATCTATCTAAAAATTAAAAAAAATGTTAGATTATAACATTTAAGTCATATATATGTATTTATAAGTGTCTACAAGATCTTGATTATGGGGAATTGAGATCTGAATCACAATACCTCCTACTTTGATTCTAGGTGCACTCAATTCCTCTATAATGTTTCTCTACATTTACTTTTCAATTTAATTAACTTAGTTCCTAGTCAAATTAATCATCTCAACTATCTGTTTCTCAACTCTAAGCAACAACAAAATAATAAACGCAAAGGCATTGATATTGCATTGGCACCAAGTTCTTACCAAGTGGTGTTAATCATATTTTCTCTCAAGGTGGTTTTGTATTCCATCATGCCATATAAATTGGAGATATTAATCGAGCTTCATGTGATCACTTTCTATATAGTATAATAGTGATAAATAGGTTGAGTAATTTAGTCTACCATTATTAATTGAAATATTTTTGAAGGCATTTGATGCCATGCTTAACACATATTTTCGTGTGTGTTTCATTTTAACATACATTTTAGGACCTCATTATGCATTTAATTTACACATTTTAAAATGAGTCCTCTATTAATTTACTACCACATCTATATATGGGTCCTTGATTATAGGTGTACCCCTTTAATTATTTAATCTATTCAATCACTACTTGCTTACAGAGGCCCTATTTTATCATGTGCAATCTTTTGTATATTATCCCAACAAGATAATTTAATATAGAGCATATTTCTGGCATCCTCGTATACCAAATTGGATTTCCAATCCAAATTTGAGTTTGTATTGGGTGATCAAGGGCGACTAGGGGGGTTAAAGGAAAGTTGGGTCATCCTTGACCTAAGAGTCACTCCTAACCTTGATAATTGGCCCCAAATTTGAATAAGGCAAAGGCTATCTGGATTTAGTAAGATCCCTAAATCCTCATTGATCTCCATAGAGTTTTGCACCCCAAAAAATATTTAGAGGTCCATAGAAGCAAACTCATCTCACTTCATTGGGATCAACAAAATAATTTGTGAAGATTTGGCTTTACAATTTGAAGACATCCAATGTAGTGAAGATCTCCAAGTCAAGAAAAATAAACATGTAACAAGGATCAAGTTCATCTTCTTTCCATCATCAACATCAACATCAAACATCAAGCATCAACAACACTATTGAATCTTTCAACTGATTTTGAAGGATAAGAAGATATTATCAACTGACTAGGTATAATTTCATGTTATAAGATCTCCACATTTAAGCTTTAGGTTTGAATTCAATCATTGCAAATTATATCATCTTATGCATATATAGTTTCAAAATCATATATGATTTTTCTCTAACACACTTGAATAGATATGCAATTTACCAATATGCATTTTTTTAGCTCATAACAATCTTAAACACACTTAAGATTCAAGAGCACACACAATTTCTATTTTGACATTGGCTATTTGTGGAGGTGGAAATCACCAAAGTAGGGAGTTGATTGAGGCAAACCTTTATATAGCTACACATGTCATTTTTCTCTTTGCAAGTTTAGATACATGTCAAAACCTAATCCTGGTAGAAGAAACAAAGTCTTGACATTTGTATACTCACAAATTGCAATTTCATACAATTTTGTAGTGTCAAGGGCAACTCCTTCATCGGGGATGAGTCAAAGCCGCCCCGACCCCCCAGATCACCCTTGTCCTCACATTATTTTCTTGGATTTGGATCATAGTTAGATATAATCTTCAAGAATCCAAATCAAAAAGCTTATCGGGTTATTTAGTCTTTGGCTACCTAGTTGCCTTCATCTTAGCAAAATGAGCTTAAATTCAAACTATAGGTGCATAATATCATTCTCAATTTACATCTTTATTTTGGAATTGTGATTCATTTTCAAGTATTTTTAAGAATTAAGCTAAAAGTTGCATATCCATAATCTTTCATTTCTAAGCAACAAAAGAATAGAAGCCCTCAAGCATTTGCAGTAAATTGACTCCTTGAGTAAAGGGTTAGTCAATCATTTATCTATTTGTGTCTTTGTACTTCAACACAATTTCAAAAATAGATTTGTCAGCCTAGATTGACCCATCTGTGATTTCCAATAAAGAAAATAATAACAATATACAAGATTGCTACATGTAGAATAATAAAATCAAAAGATAAATTTAACATTATACCATTCTTACTATAATCTAGGTTTACCTTTGTCAATAATAGGATGTTCCATTTTAATCACTTAGTTTGGGTGCGAGAATAGAAATACGAGAATTGGAATTATTATTTTGGAATAGAAAATGTGGATACATATTCCTATTCTTGTTTGGTTCAGTCAAAATTTGATGGGATTTCACAGACCAAAAAATTTATGTTTTCTAAAATAAATAAAATTGGAATATGAATACATATTCCAATTCCACCTATTTAGTTGGAATTGCAAATGCTCATTTTTGGTTTACCATAGAATTGCTCAAATACCCATTCTAATTCCAATTAGCATTCTAAATTAATTAAAATCATGTTTTTTAAAATTCCGCCAGACACCTGGTTTGTCACTCACTTTCGCTCTATGACATGAATTTTTGCCTTTGCCGCCTCTGCGGACATTTTTTTTCTGGTCGACTGGCAATTTGACTTGCTCTGTTTGCTCGCAGGTATGCGTTTGGATGCTTCACTTTCTATATTATTTCCTTTTGCGCATTTTGCATTTTTGGTTTGCGATCTTTGTGTTTTGGGTTTTATAATTTTCCCACGTACAAAACAAGATCACTGGAGATGAAACCGTGCCTGTGAAACTTAGTTTCGGGATGAAACCGTCGGTGAGACCTTAACTCGCCTGCTTTTGATTTTCTTGTTCTAACAACTCTTTACTGCATCGTACGGCAATGCTTATGTGATGAGCTTTTGTTTCTTGGAGTTTTTGTTTTGTTTTAGTGGCTGTGAGTGTTTTTTACTGCAATATTCAATTACATAGCACTGAAATTAAAAAAGTTGGATCTTTAATGCTCAATTACATCAAAGGATTAAGCAATATAAAAAATCTAACCATTCTTCTCATCCAAAGTAATAACAGAGGACGGAAAATGCAAGAAGGGTATATCCTTGCTATTGTTGGGTCATGATTGGCGTGAATTTAATTAAATCGTTCAATGTGAATATCTGCGATGGAGCTCTTAATTAATAAAATAAAATATTCCACCAAATTCTAGTCTCGAGTATAATTTTAAAATAATATAGAATTTTCGGAAGGTGTACGGAATACATTGTTGTTGCTTCCTAATTTTGATTCAGACTTGCAGTGTGTAGTGAAGAGACCAAGCAAAAATTGAAACGTATCATGCTTGATCTACTACTGCTGCACTGCAATAGTTGGGTAAATATTTGTAGGAATAATTGCAGTTAGAGATGGCAAGAATTTCAACCTATTGAAGGGCATAGTAAGGGAAATCAAATCTGGTGGTTGTAGTTGTGTGGAGGTCTGGAAATGGCAATGGGCCTGCACTGAATGGTGCGGAAAGGCAGCAGACACTACACACAACAGAGGCATGGTGGGCCTATAACCTAAAGGATCGTGGAACTCTTTATTACATAGATTGCTCATTTCTAGAGGATATTAATAATGCAAGAGACCAGTGGAGCGCAAATGTTGGTAGGCTGGTCAAAACTCTGAAAAAGATTTATTTATTTAGTTGATTTTGCTTTGCAAGTCAAATCTGATATGATCCATAGGAAAAAACATGGTGCTTTCTCCCTTCAACAAAAACAAACACAATGCAAAAACAGTGGTATATCCTTGCTATATATTCACGAAAATGTAAAAACAGCGGTCATATTTGCTTCTAACAGTAAAAACAAATTTTGTTACCAAAAAGCCCAGAGAATTTGAAGCATTTTGTTAAGAAGAACCTTTTTAGTTTTTATTTGAATCTTCTTTCGTTAATGCAATGTCACTTTATGAGGTTTCAATTCGTTTTGAGGTTGGGAATAATCAAAGGTTGGTTGATATTTCTCGGCTGTTTATCTAGTAGCGAGTTCTGAAGAAACGAGTTTTAATCCCTTCATTCAAACGATTTTGCAGTGGACTTTGGTGGAACAGAGGGAAATTGATTTGTAGCAACAGCTTAAGGCAGAGAAAACAAGAATTTAAGTAAGCTAGGGTTTCAGATTTGTTTGATAAATTTTTACTGCCCATGGAATGTTTCTTCTAATCCTTCGTTAGTTGTGTTGTATTGAAGGAAGATGGCAGACGATGGAGCTCCTATTGAAATGAAAGAAGAAGTATCCGAGGTGAGTCTTCTCTATCAATCTTGATAGCTAGCTACCTTGAAGGTCTTTATTGTGACAAATATGGTTGACAAACCAAACTATTGACAGTTCTAAAAATAAATGACAAACTTCTTAGAAAATGTTGTAAAAGTAAATCTCATGAGTAAAGAGATAGGGAACCTTACAAGTTTAATGAAACATAATGAAAATAATATAGTCTAGACTTGTAGAAATGCATAATACTATATTATTTAATTTAAATCAAGTTGGGATTTCCGTTTCTCAATTTTAAGTCTACATATATTATTTCATGTTATGCTTTGCAGCTTGCTCCATTTGATCCTAACAAGAAGAAAAAGAAGAAGAAGGTTGTGCTTCAAGATGCAACAGATGAAGGAGCAGAGAAGGTGACAGAGAAAATGGAAAGTCCCTCAGGTAGAATGAATATTCTAGTATTAATGGAAATTTGTATGGTAATATAGTCTTTGTAGGTAATCTATCCTATGTTTCAATTAGAATGTAATCTGCAACATAATACATAATGTATGCAAGGAACATTAACTGTTCAAGTTTCTGTATGCATCTACAGTTTCTGATACATTGACTGGACTGAAGAAAAAGAAAAAGAAGCCTGTATGTTACATATTCAATCCTCTATTGTATTTTATTTTAAATTTGGATCTGTTATGATTTTGAGTGATTTAAGGAACTTTTCTGCATTATACCTGAAAATTGTATTACACTTGTCAATGTTCCTTCAGGTGGAAGGGAGTTTTCAAGAGGAGGAGAATGTAGAACCCATAGAGGATGCTAATGGTGAGAAGGCTAAGATTATCTAGTTCTTTTGATTGGTATCCTTTGTAAAGTAATGATTTCTAGCTTGGACTTCTGATGAAATTCTAATTGGTTGGCCTTTCTATTTTTTTAATTCGGTTTCTTTACCAGAATCCAAAGTCAGGACATCTGACTTTCGAGTTCTTTTCTTTTTGACTGCCATCTTTGTGCTTCAGGACATCTGACTTTCGAGTTCTGTTCTTTTTGACTGCCATCTTTGCACTTCTTGTGTATTCACAGGTAACCATGAGGATGAGGATGAAGGAGTGGAAGAAACTTCTTTTCAAGTTCGATATCCATGGGAGGGAAGTGATCGTGATTACAAATATGAAGAGGTGCTTTTGAACATTTATTAGTTTGCTATTTTGCTTAAGGGTAATTAACCTGTATGTGTGCGAATCATTATATTCATCTCATTATTCAGGCATGTTGCAGCCGGACATTTGCTTGGTTGGATTTATGTGTTTAAGTGCAACATTTCTAGATGAATAAAGCGAATCATCCATAAACATGTAGATAATCATACACAAACTGGAAAAACGTTGGGGTGGAAATCAACAGAATGTGATTTTTATGAAAAACGGATGGGCAACTAACCTATGCGCAGCACTCTAGAGTCTATTTGTTGACATATATCTCATTGTATTCAACAAATGTGGTAATGAAAATGCTGTATATTTCAGATTCTCTAAAGTAATCTTATTGTTCCCTTGACATTTTGTTTGAGGCTACTTACCTTTTCCTTTCTCCTTGGCTGCAAAGACTTGTTTTACTCTCAGTTTATAACTTCTTCTGGCAAACTACTTCCATCCATATCACCTTGAAGAGCGTATTGTACAACTCTGTGAACATTAGTTCAACATTGGTAGATGTGATGTTGAGTCCCTCGATTAAATTTTAATTTTCCTGTGGTAGGCATTTTAGCATAATAAACACCATACTGTCTTCTTGCATCTTGGGACCTATGGCTTGTGATAAATAATGGATGCCTTTGATCTTAATCCAATGTTCATATAAAGACTTTTTTTAATCTGCTAGAATTGAGAAAAGAATATTTTTAGGGAAGAAGGCCTTCATCTGATATCTCGAGTAGATCTCACACACATTTTCAAATCTCTGTAGAGTCTGTGCCTGTTCAAATGTCTAGAGGATATCATCTGTCATTGGCAAGTGGTAATTTATTTAGTATGATAGCTTCTTGATCATGCTCATTAAACTTGTCCTGGTCTTCTACCACAATTGTTGGCCAATTGTCAGCACCAAGGACGATCTTGTCAGGGCACTTGTTCTCGAAGATTGTGAGCATGCTCTATTTTTAGATGTTATTATTCTTGCTAATGAAGCTTCGGCTGTCTTATAACATGTCGTTGGTAATGAATCCATCCCTCTTGCAATTTGGAATCACGAAACATATAAATCTCTAGTTTGCAAGCACTCAAAATTTTCTGCTAATAAAATATTGAAAAATACCTAAATTTTTCTGTCCCTGCTCTAGTGACTGTTACTTCAGGCTCTGGACAAATAGCAGAAAACACCTCCATGTGATGAAAAAGTTTGAAATACAGGTCTGAAATCTGATAGAAACCCTTGCCACTCAGAAAAATCCACAATTTTGACAAAAAATCCTCAAAATATTGCAGAAGACCCATAATTATTCAAAATCATCCAAATAGTCATGCACAAGCCCATTGTGCAGGCTTGAATTCACCTAACAAAAAAGGGAACATGATATTTGTAAAAAACCATAAAAAATATCTAAAAATGTATCAGCTATGATTTTTCCAGAAAACTGCTCGACTTCTATCAAACAGCACAATTTTGCAGGGCACAATCTCACAATTGTTTTTGCCAAAGAGAGCAAGCAATTTCGTAGAACTGAATTCTGACTTAAGCAAAAATATACCTGTGATTTTTGGGGAAAAATGCCCAAATAGTTCCGCACATTTTTGTGCAGTAATGTACAATGCTTATTTAGTACTTTTGTGTCATGTGCGTTACTTGAACTGTCACTGCCAGCAGTAGTCTCCTGGTGTTAATGCACAAATCTTGAAGTTTGATTTGGCTTCTGATACCTTTTTAGAGAGAAATGAATACGGAGGATGATTACCAAGATATTTGATATAAACTAAAGAGCAGCTGGAGTACAGAGAATGATTACTTGATATGGAGACTTTTACTTAAATTATTTATTGGAGGGTTTACCAACAAACTTGATTGCTAGATATGTAGTTTGTCATTTTCAGGTCTTTCTTCATGGTGGGCACTCTGTATATTATGCTTAACAAGTATTTTATTTGTTTCTATTTCAAATCTTTCTATGAATTTTACAATGGCAAGGAGGAGGATCCCTGTGGGCGATTGGAAGCATTGTAAAGTAAGCTTTTGCCAACATCGTGAAACAAAAATGCTGCGGTACAAAGGCTAGAACTAACTAGATTTTGATCATCTGTTGAGCAAATGCTTTTCATAGGTTATTACATTTTGGTGATAAAAAATGAGTGCCACTAACCATGCCCTATGCTAATTTAAAGATCCATTGACCGCATTCATGCTGTATTCTGGTAGTAATGATGATTATTGTTTTGTTAGACTTCCAGAGTATGTTGACGAAACCATGTGGAATATTCCAAATGTTTATGAACAGCTTTAGTGTCTTGGAAATGATACTGTGTGGTAGCATTGGGTTAGCTACATCATTACGTGTCTAATGGCTTAAAATCCAATAGAGATTTGGAATGGTTGTGATCTAACTCACTGGTTTTGTTAACAGAATGTGCTATGCTAGTCCCAGGTAAGAGTATAGCCATATATGTATGTGCAAAAAAATAGGTGCACTACACAAAATTGAAACTTCATGTGTTACTTGATACTGCAAATATACACTACAAAATTTTAAATACATTTGATATTTTTGATTCTATGACACTTGTGTGATGTTCCTTTTTAGGATGATCCTAAAATTTGCTTTAAAATCACAAGTTCAATAAGAAACACAATTTAGTTAGAATTATATGTTTACCAATAGCATATCTTTATCAAGATTAAATCCTGGTTTAGATCCTACTATCATACTAGGCAACATTTGAAATATAATTTCGAAGACCTATTATTCTTATAAGGGTTAGAGATCCAACAACAAATTGAAGTGCATATATATATATATATATATATATATAATTGTCTTAATTTATTTAGTTGGATTATGCATTGGCCTTTGAACTTGAGGAACCAAACCATCAATAATTCCATTTCCCGTAACCAACTGTAGTAGGGTTTGGAGATGGGAAACCACAAAAGGTGACTGGAGACTGTTCAGCCCAATTAATTAAGCTCAAGAGTGCAAAACATCCAACTAAGGGCAACTTGCCTCTTGGCCCACAAATGGTAGGAATACCCAACTAAGAAAATCCTCACTTGTGGTGGCCTACTTAAGTCAAGAAATCCAGGATATTGAGGAAGACCAATTAAGCCCAGGAGCGTGAAGCATCCAACTAAGACAGTTCGCCGTTAGACCATAAATGGAAGGAACATCCAACTAAGTCAATTGCACCCACTTGGGTTGACCTACTTAATTCAAGGGAACCAATCTATTGTTGGATTTTGAGCCCAGAAAATAAAGATAACCAGCAATAAGAAGGAGCCAAACAAGATGCAAGTGACACACAAAAATACCCTAGGAAAACCCTTTTAGAATGAATGGAAAAACACAGCCACAGAACAAAATATCACTTTATCGATAATTAAAAAGTTCAAATGTACAATGCCTTTCCCTTGATGTGATATATATAACAAATATAGAGACTCTTTACATTACAACTGAGGGTCTCTTCAATTTCCGAAAGGACTTTATTTTAAAATGCAACTCTTTGTATTTCCATGCCCCAACGCATGTTGTATGACACTTCTTTATATTTAATATTACAATTTATAATAAATGCCCTTTTCAATTGAAGGTGACCATAACTATATTAACACCAAAAGACAAAGATATCTATTGCAGCTACAAACTCCAACACTCCCTTTTAGTGAGAGAGAGATCTTTGGTTGAACAGTCACACAAGGCTACAACCAAAATGTCAATGATAAAATCTAATGACAAAAATTCATGGGATCACTGAACATGAAAAACTTGCAAGAGCTGAATTTAGCTATTTCCCCTCCTAGGCCGGAGGAAGAAAAAGATGCTCCTGATGCTGCTGTTGCTGATGATTGGTGGGCTCCCCCTTAGCCATTTCATAACCTTGCTGATGTATGGGGTTCTGATGGCAGAGTTCCTCCCCCCTTGGATGGCATGGCCCTTGCAGCCTGAGGGCTTTTTATATTGCTATGTTTTTAATGTTTGGATTTCAGCCTCCGGGCTTTATTATTTTTTGATTAGTAGCTGAGTTTCCAGCCTCAAGCCATTTAAACTCATGCGGGGTGATCTTGTAACCCCCCAACCCCTTTTTTTGTGAATATTTAACTTTTATGTTTAATTAGTAGAGTAGGGATTATTCATTAACAAAAACAAAAAAAAAAGAAAAGAAAACTTGCAAGAAACATTTCTCATCGTAATGTTGTCACAAAATCTCTTAATATGACACTAAGAGAACAATTTACTCATTGTTAATAATTATGGAATCACTAACATGATAGATGAAAATAGTTATTCATAACTAATAATCATTGAATCACTCATCATGAAAAACCTACAAAAATCACATTTAACTTTCATCACGGACTCACTCAACATGATGCCGTCATGGAGTCTCTCAACATGACAAGTTAGTAAGGTTTACAACCAACATTTTATCACAGACTCTCTCAACGTGATGCAATCATGAATTCTCTCAACATGACTTCCAACTCCCATCATAGAATCCTTCAACATGATGACATCATGGACTCTCTCTACATGATGCTCACTATGAATCTCTCATAAGTGAAAGATTATTAGGTTGACCTTATAACTATCATTAATTTCACAAGAATATAAAATCAACACAGAAAATCACAAGAAGAATCTCAAACCACAAGCATTAAGAGCATGTATAAGAAAGGAAGGGATACAATAAGGGCTCCCTCTCAACCAATAACAACTCCTTTGAAGGTGGACATCTCCCCCTGAATCTCATTTGCAAATATTAATTCAAATTGGGAGGCAACTTCCTCATCTTAAT
Source organism: Cupressus sempervirens (assembly GCA_028749045.1). Classification (NCBI taxonomy): domain Eukaryota; kingdom Viridiplantae; phylum Streptophyta; class Pinopsida; order Cupressales; family Cupressaceae; genus Cupressus; species Cupressus sempervirens. Next base: position 235,481,910 of record CM053785.1, read on the forward strand.
ATCTCCCTCTGAATCTCGTATTATCAAAGCAACCTCCTTATATTCATGATCATCTCTTGCTTCTTGTTGCACCTTGCAACCAAGGGAAAAGAGAAATGAGAGAAATTAACTAATGATACCTAGAATCAACTTATTAGATATCAATTCTGAAATAGAACACTATTCTTAGTGTTTATAAAAATATCAAAGAACACTCATCTCTTGGTAGACTGTTACTCAAGAGCTCAACTTTGCTGTATGAATTTATGAAACTTTACTGAATGTCCCAAAATACTGCAATGATCATATGCTGCGTCCATTGATTTTCTGCAAACGTCCACATTCCATGAGGGGATGTTCCCGGTTTAGCTGTGGTGCACCAGCATTATCAAATTCACCACAGTAATTTGGGGCTGAAACACTGTCACGAGTTGTCTGTCATCAAAGAATTCGCAACCATTCTCAACAACTTGAAGTGCACAACAAATAAGATCTTGGTCCTGCTTTTGGAGAAACTCAAACACTCTATTTGGACCAAAGGTATATGACACCCCTCTATCAATTCATACCCTATCCCTGAACATCTTTGCTAGGATCTGTCCAAAGAAGATCACATAAAAGCTCCATATCTGGAACATCTGTGAGACAAGGAATGTGTCTTACTTGATCCAGGTTGTTTAGATCTGGTGAAAGGTCTCCGAGCATTTAATAGAATCTTCTCATCTATTAGAGAAGCCACCACGATCGATGGCATGTGAGCGATGATGCCCAATCGCAATAGTGCCTTTGCCCATAAAAATTCAACTATACTGCATCCTTTGAGTCCTTGACTTCCATTGCAGATATAGTGTAGAGGTACCCTTACACTAAGAAGAATATACTAAATTGAGAGTGACTGGAGAAGAAGCTCGATGCTTGAAATTAAAAAATGCGATCCTTCTCATAACACATAATGGTAACGTTGATAGAGTTGGAGCACGATAACATTATCCTTGGACAAAATGATGGAAGCATCACAAAAATATTTCAATGGTGCTACAAGGAAGCAAGTTAATACAATGACATTGATGCCAAGAGAGAATACCAAATGCTTGAATTGGAGACCTTTTGCTAGTATGATCACACCTCTTATGAAAATAAGCCTTTATGTGCCTATTGAACTCCTGCCAGTTATGATCGATAGTCAAACGGTTCACACAAGATTTATTGTTAAGAGCATACAAAAATTGCATTGCAACCATCACTCTCTTGCCTCTTTATTCTTGTGCATGAAAAGACAACATGCATAGGAGGCGAAAACACATAGCATACAAAAAATTGCATTGCTTCAAATCTAATACATCATATAACTTTAGTCTTGTCCTCAATAATGAAGTCAAAGGAACACAGCAAGAAATCACTTGCCTTAGAGATTATCCTTCAGACGTAATTCTTATTTTTGTCTTTTGGTTCATTCTACAGTACTACAGAGAGGGCCTGAGTGCCATTGACAATAAAAAAGTTCACAGACTGCAACGAAATTTTTTGAAAGTCCAAGGAAGCGAAGAGAAGATGTCAAAAGAGTAAGAAAGTGGAGCTGTCGAGAGTAACCGGCGACAATAAAAAAACAAAGACTCCCTTCCCATAAAACAAGCTGGTAGAGAGAAATATCAACGCCAAAAGAGAATGCCAACAAAACATAGATAAGGATACCGCATACACCACAATAGAGAAAGAAGCTTGAAAAAGAAAAAAAACAATCAAAAGAAAATATTAAAATCCATCTACATTCCTTATTTGCTGCTTAAACATATCTTATTTGCTATTAATAAACTTGGCCTTAATACCATGTTGGATTTTGAGACCAGAAACTAAAGATAACCGACAATAAAGAGCCAAATAAGATGCAAGAGACACATAGAAATACTTTGGGAAAAACCTTTTAGAATGAAGGGAAAAACCCAATCACACAACAAAATTCTAATAGGTTTTCAGAAATTTTTCCCTTATAATTTTTTTCTGATTCTATAATTCGCGAAGTTGCCTGGGATTCCTTTATGGGTTTATAATTTTTTCCTCCAAAATTATTTGGTGGGTTTGACCATTTTTTGTCAAAAATGAAGCTTTGTATTCTCTTATCCATTTCTTGATTCTGTTTGGTTTTGATTGTTTTTTCTCCTCAAAAATCATGCTGAGTTTTGATCAATTCTTCACCTCAAAAATTGTGTTTGGTTTTCGATGATTTTCCTCCTAAAGAATCGTAGCTTTTTGCAGTTTGTTTTGGAGCATCATGCTCATCTGCAAAGTTTGGAGGATTTGTCAATTTTACCTCAAAATCGTGCTAGCTATTCCCAATGTTTGTCTATGTCTCTAAGGAAGAGCAACTTCGTTATCCAACATCAGGTTGGATATTTTATGATGATTTCTTGTTAGATGTTTTGTTGATTTTGGGATGGTTAGTGGTAGACTCATCTTAGTGGTAGAGCTAGTGGTAGGCCTGAGTCTCTTGTTACAAAGCATTCTGAAGAAGGGGACACCCCATTTTTTCCTGTCAAATCTTAGCTTCTTGGTCATTAACATTTTGCAGATCCAGGGAGGCTCTCAGTAGTAGCAAAATGTTTTTTCAAATTTGTGACCAAAAGACAACTATTAGACAATGACCATTAAGGGTATTAGAATATTATAATGTTTCTTTAATGGTCATCTTAGTTAGTCTTTAGTTCATTTAATAGTTTCTATTTTCATCTTTAGTTCACGATTGTTTCTTTTAGAAACATCGTCTTTGTAAACCTGTATAAGGAGTTTTCATTTCGTTTGTTTAATACAACTGCATCAACATCGATTTACCATAATAGAAGCAATAGCTTGAAGTACTTTTTTTGTTAGTAACACCCTGCCCAATCTGAATTAGAGAAACCTTGTACAGTTAGTTCAACGTTTGATGCAAAGTATAAACCATATCCCAGGGTACCACAGACATACCTTAGAATATATTTGGCTGCAACTAAATGTGTATGCTTTGGTTCACTCATAAATTGACTCAAAATATTGACAACATAATAGATATCAGACCTTATGTTAACTAGATGCATAAGTGAACCAATGAACTGTCTATATGTGGTAGGATCAACCTAATCTGAAACAACTGTATCCTCATGAAGTTTTTTCAGATTTACTTCCATAGGAATGACCATGGATTTGCAATCCAACATACCAAATCTTTTCAGTATATCTATAGCATATTTAGCCTCGCTTAGAAGGATACCATTTGAGGTTTGCCATACCTCAAGACCAAGAAAATAATGCATGAGACCAAGATCTTTCATTTCAAATTCTGAAGTAAGATTCTTCTTACACATATCAATTGGATCATCATCACCAATAAGAAATAAATTATCCACATAGAGCACAACGTTCAACACATTGTTATCATTTCTTTGAAAATATAAATTTGGATTAGCATCATTCTTTTCACATCCCATGCTAAGTAGATAGTTGTTAATTATTTCATACCATGCACGGGGGGCTTGCTTAAGGCCATACGATGCCTTTTTCAGCTTGCATACATGAGAATCTTTATCATGAATAATGAAACCTTCAAACTGCTCAATGTAGACTTCCTCTTTAATAATGCCATTTCAAAATGCTGTTTTAATGCCCATTGGGTGAAGTTTTCAGCCCTTTACAACTGCAATACTTATCATTGTTTTAATGGAAGAATAACGAGCTACAGGGGAAAAATATTCAAAATTTACTAATAAATATTCGTAATTTTGCGAATTTTAGATTTTTTTTGCTAGTAATTTGGCTAATAATTTAATATTTAATGCAACCTAAATTGCCACATTTTTATTTAATTTAGTTCTAAAATATTTAAAATCGCTCAATAATTTATTTTATTAAAAAATTAAACTCAAAGATTCACCACAATATTCGATACATGATTAGATTTGATTCATCTAAATATTATATATTATCGAGAAATTAAAATTAATTCATCAATAATTATCATAATTATTAGTTACTTTAGGGATATATTACCAATATTTAGTTTTCACTATTGATTTAAAATATAATGTAATTATCCTCATAATTTCCATGAGATAAAACATGTTCAATTTTGATTTGTAATATTCCATGACGATTAGCGAACTTCCAATTATTATTGAGATTTGCCAATATTTTCTACTAAAAAATTATGATTCCAAAATAATTGCGAACGTAAAATAATATTTAAAATATAAAAATTGAGAGATTCGCTAATAAAAATAATTTAGTTTTTCAAAATAATGAAAGATTCGCCAATAATTTATATTTTTTTTCTGGAGGGGGGTTTCTTAAAGTTTACCCTGCTCATAATCTATGCCCTCCTTTTGAGAGAAGCCCCTAGCAACAAATATGCTCTTATATTTCTCTATACTACCATCAACAACATGCTTCAACGACAGACTTATCTTTTAGTTGTGGAACAATATCCCATACTTGCTAGTTAGACGCTTCTTCAACACTAGAGGGTTTTGAAGCAATTATGTGATTAATTAAAGCAACATAATCAGCCAACTTTTGAGGTCTCTTACTTCATATTAAAGTGCCACAAGGGACTGCATAGGTTTCACCTTTTTCCATGAGGTTCCTAGCCCATACAGGACTTTTCTTGCTTGCCGAAGAAGAACACTGTCCTGCTAAAAATAATAGGATTAGGAGGAGAAGATGGACCAGCATTAAGATCTAAATCAACAAACTCCTTTGAATCTCTAAAGGAGGTTCCAGAGCAGTCATGATAGAGTTTTAAAAATTTTCAACATCTTTTTCAACAATTTTAGAACTTGAGTCTTTGGATAATTTACAAGCTTTAAGCTCATCAAATCTAACATCTTTGCTTATTTCAATCTGTTTTTGACCAGAAACATAGATTCTATATGCCTTAGATGACTCACGATATCCAACAAAAATACCTTTCTTTCCCGGAGGTTCCACTCTAGACCTTTTTCTCTTGGGGATATGAATGTATTGTGGACATCTAAAGATTCTGAAATAACTAATATTTGTTTTAATACCTGAGGAGGCTTCTTCTGGAGTACAACAATTCTGAATGTGAATTGCTGTTCTGCAAGCTTCAACCCATAGAAAAATAGGAAGATTTTGATCATGAATCATTGCCTTAGCTGCTTTAATAACAGTCCTATTCTTCCTTTGAGCCACACCATTTTGTTGAAGATTAAAGGGAACACAAAACTCCCTTTTAATCCTAGCCTCTGTACAAACTTATGAAATATCCCAGACCCATATTCTCCACCATTGTCTGATCTTAGAGTCTTAATACTTTTGTTGGATAAATTTTTAACCAATTCCTTGTATTCTTTGAAACGAGAGAACACTTTCATCTGATTCTTTAGACTTAAGGAAGTAGATCCAACACTTACAAGAGAAATGATCAATGAAGAAAATATAATACCAGAAACCACTAAGAGAAGCAGTAGACACAGGACCACCTAAATCTAAATGAATGATTTCTAAAATTTCTTTAGATCTAGACTTACTACTATGAAAAGTGCTCTTGATATTCTTACCTAACACACATCCCTTACAGACTATTTTGTGGTCCTGGTTAAGTTTTGGGGAGACAAACAATGACATTCTCCATAGAGGAAAGAGTTTTGAAATTTAAGTGCCCAATTCTCTAGTGCCATAATTCACAAGAATCAGATGAATTTATAGTTAGAGCTTGAAGAGGACGAGCATAAAGATGATAAAGACTATCATGACGAATCCCAATTTCACTAGCTGATTTAAAATCAGAATTCTTTTTTCAAGCCAATACTTTGCCATCAGCAAAGCCCACACAATATCCCTTATCCTTCAAAGCTGAAATAGACATCAGATTTCTTTTTATACCCGGAACAAAAATAATAACATCACTTAGATGGAGAGGAATATTGGAGTTCAATTTAAAAGTAGAGCCAACACCTCTAACAGAATAGCTAGCATCGTCACCAATAATGACATGCAGATGAGGGTCTTTCTCTTTCAAATCTGATAAGTGTACTTTGAAACCAGTGATGTGATGAGAAGCTCCGCTGTCAATGAACCATGTATTGCTGTTAGTAGGAATATTGTTGGAAAGAGCAGAAATAAAAAGAAAACCTTTATAATTATTTTAGGATTCCTTTTTAGGAGAGAAGTTCTCTACATCAGCAACAAAAATTCCATGAGAAGGCTTTGGTTTCACATGACAATCTCTTGCAAAGTGACCAAACTTTTCACACCTGAAGCACTGACTGCAAGAAAAGACTTTTTTTCTTTTTCTTGAAGTCAGGAGAAGAATCAAAGCTTTTCTCTTTGAATCTTTTAAAATTACCTGTCTTTTCTTTTCCTTTGAAAGTATGAGTAGCAAGTATGTGATCATATTCAGAGAAAGATTTTCGACTATTGCCTCTTGCTTCAAACTTGCATTCTTCTTGATTACAATCCCCCTTTAAGTGATCAAACTTAGGAAGTTCATCTCTACCACTGATGCCTTGGATAAATGACTCCCATGGTCGAGGAAGTCCAATTATAACAATCATAACCAAATCCTTATCACCGAAGGATTCACTAGTAGCAACGAGTTGTTCTTTTAGTTCTGTAATTTTCATGAAATAAGAGACCACAGAGTCTCCTCCAGATATCTTAACATGCAGCAATTGACTTCTGAAGGCAAGGACTCTGTTGGTATTATTAATCTCATATAAATCCTTCAAAGTGTCAAACATTTCCATAGCTGATTCCAATTTGGAGATAATTGGAATCAAATGATCTTTAATGGAATCTACCATAATCTTTCTGTCCATCACTTTGTTTTTCTTCCATTAAGCTTTAGTAGCCTCATCAAATGGTTCTGAAACAACAGAGTTAACATAATCCAATAAATCATTTTCTTCAAGAGAAACTAGTACTCTTGGTTTCCAAGAAGCAAAATTTGAAGATCCTTCTAATCTATTCTCGACTTTAGGTCCATTCACCATCTTTACACTCTTAAGAAGATCAAGAAGATATATATATATAAAAAATCTGGTTCAAAATTAGAAGTGGCTTCAACAACATGGCTTTAATACCGTATTAAGTTTTGAACCCGAAAATGTAAGCAAAAATAATTTTAATCCACAGATAAATTTTTATCCTGGGAAAAATCTTCCTCTCTTAGGGAAACAACCCAACCCCCAAAAATAGTTCTCTTTATTGATATGAATAAGGAAGGAATACAATACTCTTAGTATGAAGAATACTTTTCACACAATTTACCAAAACTGAATGCCTTTCAATCATGCTGAAAATAGGACTATAACAAAGACTTCCACTGTTCGAACATGCATTGCACCGCAATTTATCTTCACACAACGATTATAACAGAACAAAAAGTTAGTAAGGTTCCAGGATTGACGAAAATCCGGTCAATAGCATATTCCTGTTTCAATCTCATACGAATAAAACTGAAGAAAACAACCACCGTTAACCAATGCTGCACACATTTAATCTATGACATATACTTCAGACGACAGAGAGCTGTAATAATATCACACTCAGGCACCACCTGAAAATACACCCTCTGAAATGAAAACACAAGCAAATGATTAGGAGAGACGGTGCAGTTCTGGAAAAGAAAAACATATACTGTTTCAGATCATTTACTTGAATGATTCTGAGGGAGGTGGAAAGACACGAGTCTGAGCCGTTACCAAGAATGTTAACTGATATGAAAATGCCCAAATACGTCAGTCATAAACCGAATGTCAAGAATGAAGTGAACGCAAGAATTGATGATGTGTAAAATAGGATGGCGCCAACAGAAAACAACACAAGCTGAAAATAATATTTGTCGTGGAAAGATAAGTTGGTGTCGAACATAAATCCTCACATGCAGAAAATAACATATGACTAAGAAGAGTGCATATTTGCAGCCGATATGAGATGTTAAGGAGAGAATAAAACAGAGCTCTCGAGCAACAACCAGGAAGCTGTGAGTTTGCCTTGAATAAACAGAGAGCTTAGAAGAAACTGGAACTAAGGAAACCAAAAAATTTGCAAAGAAAATCTCTCTCTGCTACGTAAACTTCAACAGTCATAACAGATAAGTCATCTTTCACATTGTTGTACAAGCCTTTATATTATTACAATAATAGATAAGTCGTCTATTATTAGTTAATGGTTATCTATTGTAAATATCTTAAGCTTTAGTTTGCTTTCGTTTTTTGCTTTCTCTAGAATAGAATGTTTCTATTATTTACAATCGTTTCCTAAGGAAACTTCGTCTCATTCTTTTGTATAAATTGACCTTTCGGTCTCTGTAAATATCAAACAAGTATTTACCAATTACGTCATAATATGGTATCAGAGCTAATACTTAATTTTTTCGGAAAAATTTATAATCTCTTTGTGAAATTATTTGTTTAAATTTTTTCAAAATTATTTCCGTAGATTTTCTATCAAACCCGCCTAGGGTTTTCGGCCTAGAGAAAATCCCGAATTCGGGTCTGTTTGCAAATCTCGTAATATGGTATCACTGCAGACTGGGAGCAATCATCTATAAAAAAAATCACACCCATTTAAAAAAAAGAAGGGGCGATTTCTTTGCTCGTGATTACCATTCGTGAAACTGGAGGTCTGTGCATAGTCGGCTTGCATCTGCACTTCACGGGCATCCTTCAAACATTCACAAAAACCCTGCATTTTTTTATTGCAAACTCGCCATTTTTTGGAGGTCCAACAACCACAGTTTTCATGGTCGTTTTTCCTATTTGTGTGACCTCAAGGCATCGGTTTTTTGAGCTTTTCTCCTCCATATTGCCATGACATCCTTCCAGCATTAGTCGACTATGAAAACTACCATTTTTTTTGCAAAATCGACCTTCATTGTTGCCGGCTAGGGTTTAGCCCAAAACCCTAATTTTTGGGGTCAATTTTTTGTTTGTTTGAAGATTCTTGGTGGGTTTTTTGAGAGCTCAACTGGGTTGTAATCTGTTTTTCTGGGTGCTTCGATTTTCGTGCCTTGATTTTCGAGGCAGCGGATCCAAAAAAAATAGCATATTCCTTTTGGGTTTTTCGAGCTCTCTTTTGGGTCACTCTCTGATTCTTTTGGGTCTTTCGGATTTTTGCCTCGAAGCACATGCCTTCACAAATTTTCACAAATTTTCATTGAAAAATGTGCCATGGCATCTTTGACAAATATTTTGCTCGAGCATAACTCCAAATTCAACGGTCGCAATTATGGCACCTGGAAGCAACACATCATCGCAATTTTTGAATATCGGAACATCGATCAACTTGTTCTGGGTGTTACGAAGTGTCCGACTTCTCTGGGTCCTGAGCAAGATACATAGGATCTAAATAATTGAGAGGCAATAATGCTTTTCAAATTATACGTGGCTAATGATTAGCTTTCTCAGATTCCATCCGGCAAGACAACTGCCGAAATCTGGTCACATTTGAAAGGTCTTCATGAGACTTCCGACAAGAGCAGAGCCTTCTTTTTGAAAAACACTCTATTTTCTATTGTCATGGATGAGCGCACTACGCTCCAGGCACACCTAAATCGGATTTAGGAAATCCGTGAACAGCTATTTGCCATTGGTCGCAAGATGGAGGAAGAGGATATTGTGGTTATCACTCTTCGGAGTTTACCAAAATCCTATGAGCATTTATCGAGACTCTCAACATCATGTCTACTGGTGTTGATCTAAAGTTCACTGATCTCTGCACACTGCTGCTTTAGCAAGATCGGTGGAAACAACAGTTCGGTAGTAGCTCCAGTTCCACCTCCACAAAGCAAGCCTTTGTTGCGAAATCCTTACAGGAGGATAAGGGCAAGTTTCAGCAACCATCTCAGCAAAAGTCTTTTGCTCCAGCATCAGATGGTTCCAGAAAGAAGAACATTTAGTGCAACTACTGCCACAAGTTTGGTCACATGAAGGTTCAATGTCGAAAACGCTTAGCTGCACAATCTGAGCAATCAGGTTCGTAGCCCAAAGCAAACAATGCAAATCATGCCTTTTACGCCTTCATGGCTAAAAGACTTGCAGATCATGTGAAGTCGTCTGCCTGGTACATTGATTCAAGTGCCTCTTGTCATTTCACTCACCATAGAGATTGGTTTATTGATTACCAGTCTTATTCAGACTGTTATTTTTGGTGGCGAAGAAGAGTACACGGTTGTCGGTAAAGGCGACATTCAGATTCAGTCTATTGGGAGGAATCTCATATTCCTTCATGTGTACTATGTTCAAAGGATGGAACTAAATCTACTCTCAGTCAGTCAACTGCTACGACATTCTCCACACTTGGCAGTCACCTTCAGTTCACATCAGCGCACAATCATTGGTCGGGCCACTAAGTCTACTGTTGCAGTCGGTCTTGAGGATCATGGTCTTTTCAGACGTACTGATTCTGGTGATTCTCAGGACTTAGCTATGGTTGCTCGACGATCTTCGGTCAACACACTTTGGCATTAGTGATATGGGCACTTAAATGTGCATTATCTCTCACAGCTTGCTCGAGATGAGCTTGTTCTTGGATTGCCAAAGATTCAGACTCAACACTTTGGAGTGTGTGACGCATGCCAGGCTGGGAAGCAACATCGCACACCTTTCACTAGTGGCGATTCTTGGCGAGCTTCTCAGGTACTACAGCTTGTTCATGCCGATATCTGTGGTTCTATGGCCACTCCTGTTCTTGGGTCTAGGTATTTTTTGTTTTTTGTTGATGATTTCAATAGAAAAATGTGGGTGTATTTCCTTAAAAAGAAATTAGATGCATTTAATGTATTTCAGAAGTTTAAACCCTTAGTTGAAAAAGAGTCAGGGAAATCTATTATTACTCTTAGATCAGACAATGGGGGGAATTTTGTTCTAATGCTTTCTCCAGCTTCTTGGATACACATGGCATCAAATGCCAGTTAACCACACCCCACACACCACAACAGAATAGTGTAGTTGAATGTCGGAACAGGACAATCACTGAGATGGCTCGTTCCATGCTCGAACACAAACATGTTCGGAAGCAGTTTTGGGTAGAAGTAGTTAACGTTGCCATTTATCTGTTGAACTGGTCACCCATAGTGGCGGTCAAAGTTAAAACTTCAGAAGAGGCCTGGTCAGGTCGGAAGCCCAGAATCAGTCACCTGAAGGTTTTTGGCTCTCTTGCTTTTGTTTGGATCCCTGATGCTTCACGCACCAAGTTGGATGCCAATAGTCAGAAATTGATACTTGCTGGATATAGCAGTTTTCACAAAGCCTATTGCCTGATTGATATTGAGACATCTCGTCTCATCTACAATTGCGATGTAGTCTTTGATGAGCAACGAGGACCATTCATGCTTGTTTCTTCTGTTCCTGATCCAGCAGACAAGCCTATGATGGCTCATGATTTGGGAGTACAACTTTCATTAGGTCCACCTGATGGGAGGGCTCCAGTAGCTCCTGCAGCATCAGTTATTCCAGTGATACCTGTACAGAGACCTCTGGCTTAACCTGTAGGATCACCTCGCTTTGTAGATGCTTCACCTGAGTTTTGATCCAACTTCTTTTGATGAGGATCCTGTTGATCAAGCATCTCCTAGTACTATTGTTGGTCATTCTCCTATCCGGCCTAAGTGGTGGGCTAAGACACTTGCTGATCTTCGTGATGATGAGCTCATTGATGGGAGAATTGCTCAGAAAAAGAGCAAAACTACATATTCTATTAACTTTGCTCTTATAGCCAACATTCACAGTGTGTTTGAACCTCAAACATATTCCGAGGCTAAAGGAATTCTAGAGTGAGAACAGGCCATGACATCTGAACATCAGAGCCTACTGAAGAACAACATCTGGGTCCTTTCTGATCTTCCATCAGGGAAGAAATCCATTGGCTGCAAATGGGTTTACAAAATCAAATTCAAATCAAATGGTACTTTGGATAAGTACAAAGCTTGTTTAGTGGCGAAGGGATTTTCTCAGCGTCAGGGCATTGATTATGAGGAGACCTTTGCTCCTATTGCAAAAATGAGCACCATTAGATTAGTTCTAGCTATGGCAGCACAGTTTGGTTGGAAGGTCCATTAGATGGACGTCAAGAGTGCTTTCTTGAATGATGATCTCCATGAAGAGGTCTACATGACATAGCCTCCTAGTGTCAAGGTTGCTCGTAGAGACCATCAGGTTCTCAGATTGGTAAAAGCTCTCTATGGCTTGAAGCAAGCCCCTCAGGCATGGTACATCAAGATTGATAAGTACCTCATGATCAAGGCTTTAAGAGGAGTTCTTTAGACTCAAATCTGTACATCAAGATTATTGACACTGACATCATCCTTCTGGTTATCCATGTGGATGATCTGTTCATCATTGGCAGTTCGGCATCTTTAATTCAGGGAATCAAACAAAACTTATGCCAGTCTTTTGATATGACTGACCTTGGGCTCATGCATTATTGCCTAGGTGTTGAAGTTTGGCAACAATCTTCTGGTATATTCATCTCTTAGTCCAAATATGCTAGGGCCCTGTTAGACAAATTTCGTATGCAGGATTGCAAACCTGCATCTACACCTATGGAGAAAGGTCTCAAGTTATCAGCAAAGTTTGATTCTCCTTCCGTTGATGATACTCCATACAGACAACTAGTAGGCAGCCTCATCTACCTCTCTGCTACTAGGCTTGATATCAGCTTCGCAGTTAGTGATATTTCACGCTTTATGATAGCTCCTAAGGCTGATCATTGGATGGCAGCAAAGCGTGTGCTTCGTTATGTAAAGGGCACTTCAAATTGTGGACTTTGGTACTCTCGAAGTTCTTATCCTAAACTCAGTGGGTTCACAGATTCAGATTGGGCAAGCTTTGTTGATGATAAAAAGTCCACATTTGGATATGTGTTCAGTTTGGGATTTGGTGCAGTCACATGGACTAGCAAGAAGTAGCAGGCAGTTTCTCTCTCTTCTACAAAGGCTGAATATAGAGGGACTGTTAAGGCAGGATGTGAAGCTGTTTGGCTTCGTCGGATGCTTGGGGACATGTAGATGTCACTAGCAGGTTCGACTACTCTATTTGTTGATAACGAAGGCGTTATCAAGTTAGCACGAAATCCAGTCTTCCATGAACGAACCAAGCATGTGGATGTTCATTGTCATTACATACGACAATTGGTTGAAGACAAGACTATAGATCTGCAGTATGTTCCTACCACAGATCAAACTGCAGACATTCTCACCAAGGCTCTTGGTCCTGATAAGTTTGTCAAATTCAGAGGACAGCTTGGTGTGTTTGAGAGATTAACCATTAAGGGAGGGTATTACAATAATAGATAAGTCGTCTATTATTAGTTAATGGTTATCTATTGTAAATATCTTAAGCTTTAGTTTGCTTTTGTTTTTTGCTTTCTCTAGAATAGAATGTTTCTATTCTTTACGATCGTTTCTTAAAGAAACATCGTTTCATTCTCATATATAAATTGACCTTTCAGTCTCTATTAATATCAAGCAAGTATTTACCAATTACCTTATAATATATATTGGGTCCTAGATTGAGTACAATTCCATAGAGATGTGCCACCTTCATTAAGTTGTTCAATCATCATAACATATCTCTAGAGAGGAGATGCTTGATCAAATTTGAACTGTCTATTGACCTTAGGGGTCACTCAACTTGAACAAACAGCCTTTCTAAATAGATTGCTGTAAGAAGACAAAGTTTAGTAATATAGTATTTAGTTTATCCTTAAAAAAAATACTATGCTACAATATTTATAAATAAAAAAAATAAGACAAGCACAAAGAAATTCAAATTGTTAAAAAAAATAAAAGTTTTTTTGGGTAGCTCAAGGTTACCACGTACCAACGAATATAATTATTGTTAGCATTCAGCTGAACTTGAGAGGTAGTACCTATTAGTGTTTTTGAACATGACAACCTGCTATGCACCACCAATGTTCGTAATAATGCCAATTATTGCAGAGAACATAAAAAAGAAAGCTTTTGAATTCACACAAACACAGCTTTCATTAGTAGGTTCCTTGTGCAAGCTAAAAGCTAGCATCTCATCTTTCAATGCTATTGGATGTTTGTGTGGGCTTGTGTTTCTGAAATTAATCATTTCAAGTGCTTTGGGTTGCTTTTAGGTTTTCACTCATGTTTCAGGCTCCAAAATGCATATTTTATAGTTAAAAATGGTGAATTGGAGTTTGGATAGTTTTTTTGCAATGGGTCTTTTGTCTTTTGAGCTCCAATGATGGTGCTGTGGTGTATTGGGTACCTTATGGAGACGTACCTGCATGGTACGTGTGATGTTATGGCTGCACCATATCGTCCCATCCAGAAACTGGTGCACATTCCTTGTCCAGGAGCAGTTTAGGACAATGTCAACAGGGAAGTGAGAGGAAACTGGCTACTTAGGTTATCACTTATAGAAATGTGTAAAACATTGTTGTAGCTGCATTTTATGAAAGTCAATTATTCATCCCATTTATATTTGCCCATACATTTGATTTACAATCGTTTTTCTCCATCTGTTTGAGGGTGACAAGCAAAGGATTCGGTTAGCTTTGTATCCCACATGGTTTGAATACATTTCTAGTTAGAAATTATGGTTTGTATGTGTTCGTTGTCTGTTCTCTTCCAATTGAGATTGCTGAAGACATTAGGCAAGATTGTGCTATTGCCCTTTGACGTGCGAAGCATTCAAGATGGAATGTCCCCAATGCTGAAATCTTGGCCTTCGACTGGTCAATTCGCAACAATGACATTATTATTTCTCTTCCAATTGAGATTGCTGAAGACATTAGGCAAGATTGTGCTATTGCCCTTAGACGTGCGAAGCGTCCAAGATGGAATGTCCCCAAAGCTGAAATCTTGGCCTTCGACCGGTAATTCACAACAATGACATTATTATTTCTAAAGCCAACAAGGGCAATGCAATGCTCATGAACAAGCATGATTACATTGCCAAAATGGGTGTCCTCTCTCACTCAAGCAGCTACAAAGTCTTATCTTAGAATCCCTACTCCAAAATTCTAAAGAGTGTTCAGTCGGCCATAGTGTGCTCCTTTTTTGATGATGCCATGAATTGGTGTCTCATCCCCTCCAAGGAAGTGTCACCTTGCATCTACGGAGTTCTTAAGGTCCATAAAGAGGGCATTTCTTTTAGATCCATTGTTGACACTATGGGCTTTCCCACATACCTTCTAGCTTCTCATCTTTCTAAACTCATTAAACCCTTGGTTGATAAATCTGATTGCTTTATCAAGGTCTCCTCTCATTTTTTAAGGTCTCTATATTAGATGGCATCAGCCTCTCAGTGAGTTTTGATGCGGTCTCCCTCTTTTCTAAGGTACCCCTCCTTGATGTGATCAATATGTAATGTCTCTTTCTTGGGGACATTAGAAATATTAAGGGGGGTCATCACTATAATATTAAATTGACTATGAGAGTTGAAACATCATTAATTAAAAGTCAAATTAATATTCCAAGTGGGCAAAAGAGGACGTGGAAAGATAAGACGAAACCCAGAAAAGAAGTCGAAGGGTCATCGTTGCGAGAATAAAAGGAGATGAGGCTCTATCCTTTGTTATGCTTGATTTACTATTCAAATTTTCAGTTCTCTCTTGTGAGAGTCATTCAGAAAGCTTCAGCTTTCAGCCCGTGTGAGGACGTAGCGCCTCGTGCAGGCAAGCAGTGGACGCAAACCCATTGCCAGTGGAGATATCAATTCAGGTGTCTCAGTTGTGCTTACATGTTCTTTTCTTAAGTTTCCAATTTGACTGTAGAACTGCATTTAAGATTGGATTTATAGTTTGCTGGTTATTGTATTGCTGCTGTATAATACAATAACGTTTTAGGAGTTATCTAGAAGTTGTTGGTTATAGTATTGATGATATCTAATGCAACAATGTACTTCCAAATTGTGGAAAGTTACTAGATTAGTACTTTGATTTGTACTGCATTTTCTTATGCTCGCACCTTTATTACCATTTTGAAGAAGACAGAGTGATTGGAGTAAGTTCTGGTCTTTATTTGGTGTTTGTGTTTCTTCTTCATGAGTATGTATCTTTGAATATTATATCTAAGAGTTGCAGAAAATATCTTTCCAGGTTATCAATTGTTGATTCACCTGTGCTGGTTATTTGATTAGAGGGTTTATATTCTGGGGTTAGCACCAAGGGGAAACGAAAAAATATGGTTCGAACATTATAGTGCTGGTTCGGGTCATTACAGTGGTATCAGAGCCAACGATCTTGCCAGCCTGTGAGGTTCAATAACATTGGTATTTTTATCATTCTTGGATAGATTTTTGGAAAAAGGGCCTCATTAAATTCCTTTTCGGAATGGATAAACTTTTAGCTTCTGAAATTTTTACCACAGGTACTTGGCTAAAATACTAATACCCGCCGGTTCATGAATGCATCATTCTTGAAAAGCATAGGTCCTCATGGGACACTCGTGAAAGGAGATATATAAGTTGTAGCAGCTGAAGATAACAGGGCACAATTTGAAATTCAAAAAGTTGGTAACAGGAGTATTGTGGAAAGAGGCCTTGAACTCTGTAGCAGTAAAAATAGCTTGACTGAAGGCCAAACTCTTGAACATTGGGTGAGCATAAAACAAGAGTTAAGGGCGAGCTGAGAATACATTGTGCTGTGCAGTTGATATTAGTTGAATACACTGTATCTGCTGTCTGTGTTCTTAATGGAATAGTCATTTGTTGATGTAATCTATCTACTAGAGGATTATTTGACTTTCATTTGAACTGAATATTGGACAAGGACAACACTGTTATGGTTCGAGCTGGAGGTGCCAACAATATATAGGGGAATGATGAAGTATAATATGTACATCTACTATAGGCTATTGCTGGAATCGTGCGAGTTGTGTCTCCAGTTGGATCTTGACCTTGCTGAACCTGCATCTGCATTTATTGGTTGATGATGGAAGTATTCATGATGCACTTCTTGATGCGCACAGAGAATCAATGTGAATGGTAGTATAGTAATAGATATAACATCTGAGGATTAATTGCAAACATTGGTGGCATCATATATTTTCCGTGTATCATTTACAGGACCAAAGTTGTTCAGGCAAATACAATTCATTTTGTTAGCAATAACTAAGCGTGTACATGGTTGAGAGCTTCAAGGGAGTTGAAACCGACTCTAAGACTTTTCGCATTTGAATAACTCCTTCTGTAGTGGGCGTTACCCAAGGCGAGACATACTTTAACTGTCGAATACTGAAGATATGGAGCAGTGGTTACGTGGAAGAGTGGAAGGTGTATTGTTAGGGTGAAGCCAGGTCGTTTAGACATATAAAGGCACAACTTCTAGCTGTCAAATCCATCGTTCATAAGTGGGAAAAAGAAAAAAGACACCCATCGTAAGGAATTTTTACTAGGTTGGCAATCTTTTCTGCACACGACAGTCTCTGTTTAATGGAGATGCGAATAACGTTGAGCTGTAGACTTGAGAATCGAGAAGCAAGCAACGCTTACTAGGAGTTAATATATTTTGGAGCTACCATTACAAATTATTTGGGCAGAATGATAGTCGAATATTATTGAATCGACACTTGTAGGGATACCTGCAATTACCTCAACCTACGGAGAAGGCAGGTGGAGTGGAAAATCATGGATAAGAGACGCTTGTCGATGAACTTTAGCTGAGAATATCAGCTTTTGAAGAACGGCCCTCACACTTGGACATCATGCCAAGCAATTGTCGACTAAGCTGGGGCAGTTACAAGCGTAAGAAATAAAGATTGCATTAAAGCCAAGTCGAATCTAGATTGTCTTGGGATAACGTCAATTGTTTTATGTGAATTTGAGAGTTCATAATCTATCAATTGGTACGCACAGTAGGCAAGAAGAGAGTTCCGTGTTTGGATTAAGTCTCCAACGTGGCTCAGAACAAGCAGGTTAAATTTGTGAGTGAGGTTGTTTCTTGGAAACCGCAGGTTTGATATTAGACATGAGAAGGTGAACGCAGGTTTGGTGTTGTTGGTAAAGGGCGGTATTATCATCACACATCCTCATTAGCAGTTCTGGAAAGGCACTTCCGCATAACAATAAAGGGGAAAATCTGAGACGAAGTGTGCACTTTGGTGTGCTACGGCATTAACCATGGGAAGAGTCGGTTAAGAGAAAAGCGAACTTGGTGTACGCAACAAGGCCTAGTTTGACCTACAGTCAATGCCCAAAAGGTCTTCTTCAGCAAGACGGGTTTGTCCTTAATGCTGTCTTAGTTCCCTTTGGTCGATTAATGTGCTCTGAAATACTGTCATTGCTGGTATACAAGTCAGCATAGTAAACACTGTAATTATTGATTTTGGATTTAAGTTGCGAGTCCCATGAAATCTTAGGTTGGCTTCACACTGATACAGAATTAAATTCACATTGTTCCTGGTTAGAATAAGACAACCGACAATTTGTATTACAGTTGGGATCTTTGTCTAATTTGAAAAAAATTGTCTCTTGGCCTAAACCGTCTGTCTGGATATATTTCAAAGGAAACTTCATGCTTCAGGAAAATCGTTGAATAGAACAGAAATTCGATCTCCTTTGACAGAAGTAGATAGAATGAGATCACTCCTAACAGAAGGAGGATGTGGCACTAACTATTATCCATTATTGAATTATAAAAATTCTGCGCTTCAAGTCTGAGAGGGAAGTTGCTTAGATGTCTAGATAGCTACTTTTCCCATTTGGTGTATTGAGATGGAAGGAGAGAACTGAACTCAAGGAAAAAGCTTTAGAAGAAAAACAATAGACCGGGCTGAGCATATAAGGGAATCAACAAAAGTAGGAACGACTTATTACCAAGTAAAGATGTATCAGATTGGAAGTGAATTGAGGGCACGGCCTTTGTTTAAGATTTGAAAGGCCCAGAAAAGCGTGTTCTTCATTCAATTTTATCCATGGCGATCTTAATTTTCAATCGCCGATTTCTCTTCTAGTGGCGCAAAGGGAAAGAAGAGAAAAGAGCAGAAATATCAGGTGGCAAGAAAACAGACACCATTTGTCAATCTCAAAATCACACTTAACGAGTCAAGGTTCCTTCAAAAAGCCTTGGGAAATGCTGGAGACTGGCGTATTAAAGCAGTGGAACTACTGGAATTTGGAAATTTGTTCCTGAATAGTCAGAATGCATGGAATGTTGCTCATGATAACAATGAGGACAGTTGGAAGTTAAAGAACTGATTACTTTCTTAAATTCTTTATAAAAAATGGTATAGCACTTGGATTGGAATTAAACGTAATCACAAAGCTTAAGGAGGTCTCTGCTGCATTGACATGTAACCTTAAGGCTCCTTTTGTTTCCTCCATGTCTCCCTCACCCTCAGTATAGGATTTTAACAGTCCCATAAACGACACAAGAAATCTACCTTTTAGAGCTGGAGAATATAAATTATTAGAGAGCTCTTTGCTTGAGAGTAAACAGTGGCTTTCACAAGCATGATCAGCATGCAATAGAGTTTACAGGATCAAGCCCAGTTGTAATATTCTGAGTACCTGATACTTGTTTGAAAGATGGCTCTATATCGGGTATGGAGTATGGTTTGCTAAGCATTGATCATCAGTCCACAACATCATGTAGGTAATAACAGATTGATGACAGAGAATTTTTTTTTATAGAGCATACAATAGCTGTTGAAGAACATTTCGAGCGTTGCTATAATCAGTTGCCAGAGGACTGTTTGGTGATATTCCTCTTATATCTACCTACCAGCAATTGTTTAGGATATTCCGAGAAAAGAATATAAGAGTGGTATCCACCAATCTGGTCGAGAATATCTACAGGTTGTCTAAGAGCTGATTGACAAAATCTCTCTCAGCTATACATTCAGCATCTTGATTATAAATTTAAGCACAGATTATTACAGCTAAACTTCAACAATGGGAAGAGTTGTAGATCGTATCAGGAAAGCTACTATGAAGTCAAAAGAGCAATTAGGTTCCGTTGTAAAAGCTAAAATACTCGACATTTATGAGGAGTACAGGGGACTTCCTACCAGAATTCAGAAGGATTTATCATTCAATGAGTATATGGATTTATATCGTGAGCAGCTAAATATGATGGATATGGCAAAACGAAAGTATCTGGAGTTGGCCCAGGATCTTTTTGCATACGAACAGCACACAGGGGTGTACGAAGAAGTTCGGATAGACCAGAATTATCTTTTGGATGATCTTGAAAAAGAAGAATAGACGACTACCGGAGATGAGCATCCTACTCGCAATTACGTAGAAGATTTTACGCAAGGTACAAATTTCTTCGTCGGTGATTTAGAAGTGAACCTTGACAGGAAGGTTGAGGAGGTAGTTTGCCCATAAGGTAATAGTAGTTTGGAGTATTTTTATAATGAACCTTATATTCCTATCACGCAAGGCTTGAAATTGGAAGAACCCCCTAAGATAACACTGCAAGATATTAAACAGTTCTAGTAGAGCGATAACGAAATGCATACCTTAAGGAATCAACTGAGGGTTAGTGAAGATATGGTTGTGGCATCTTTAGTACATTATGACAAGACTCATGAGTTGGTCGATGAACTTTGCAGGAGGATTCCAGGAGAAACGGGAAGAGATTGGAATGTTGATGACTTGCAGGAGGTCAAGAAAGCCCTCGAAACTATGAAGTCAGATTACTTGTATTTGCTGACCGACAAGGATTATATCCTTAAGATTGCTGAGATATATGCCGAACAAGCAAATAGAGGGAAGGATGAGATTGACGAACTTAATAGAGAGTTGAAGCATGTTCGTAAGGCATTGGATGAGGCTCGATTCTCTCTTCAAGCAGCAGAAAATCAGATCAAGGTCATGAATCAATCTCGGGAACATGAGGATAGAATGAGATAGGAATTTTTCCTAGAAGTCATCGATGAACTTGAGAGCATTCAGCAAACTTATGACTTGAATAGCTGCCCCAAACAATTAAGTAGCAAAACTTAAGATCACTTTCAGTTGATAGATAACCCCTTGTTTGAGGTGGCTGCTGACTGGACGTTTGATAACCCACTTTTTATGATAGATGAGGGAGTTCCTCTTGTTTGCCTTGAGGAGGAAGAAATTGATTTCAGACCCTGCAATGCTGATTCAGATCCTAACAGTGATTCAGGGACTCAGCTTGGGAATGGTGAATCAACTTCTGTTGCTTATCAGTTGATCAACCCCAACATATATTCCGATTTCAACCCTCTCGAGAGTTGGGTGATTTTCCTTCATCAGCTGCTAAGTAATTCTTGGTGGAGTAGCTATGTGAGGAATGTGTTTATATTTCTAGCATCTTTCAATTTCATAGCACCTATGTACTTGGGAGTTCTCTAGGTCGATGACGATGGTATTGGTTTTGATGTCCTTGAAATAGTGGTTTTAGCTTATGAGCAGCTCATTTTCTACATCACCCATTTTGGGCAGGTTTTCACACTTTACTGGGTTACACATGGACCTTTGATATGCTTCTACCTCATCATAGCAGCGGAACGACATAACAGAGTTTGGGATCCAGGTGTTGGTAGATTATATCTATGGTCGGACAAGGATTTTATTGTGGTCATGGTGCTGAACCATGCTGATCAGTTTACAGATACAGGTGCCGAGTTCTTCCAGAGAGTAATAGGGGATCCAGGAACTTGGTTGATAGGTGGTTTACAAGATGACACCTTGCTTCACAGTTTGGCCGGATTTGTTTTCAGTTTAGGTTATAGGGTCAATTGCAGATTCATATGGGATCTTGGTATCAATTGCTTGAGGGCAAGCAATCTCAAGGAGGGGAGACTTGTAATGTCCCTTTCCTGGGGACATTAGAAATATTAAGGGGGGTCATTACTATGATATTAAATTGACTATGAGAGCTCAAACGTCATTAATTAAAAGTCAAATTAATATTCCAAGTGGGCAAAAGAGGACGTGGAAAGATAAGACAAAACCCAGAAAAGAAGTCGAAGGGTCATCGTTGCGAGAATAAAAGGAGATGAGGCTCTATCCTTTGTTATGCTTGATTTACTATTCAAATTTTCAGTTCTCTCTTGTGAGAGTCATTTAGAAAGCTTTAGCTTTCAGCCCGTGTGAGGATGTAGCCCCTCGTGCAGGCAAGCAGTGGATGCAAACCCATTGCCAGTGGAGATATCAATTCAGGTGTCTTAGTTGTGCTTACATGTTCTTTTCTTAAGTTTCCAATCTGATTGTAGAACTGTGTTTAAGATTGGATTTATGGTTTGCTGGTTATTGTATTGCTGTTGTATAATACAATAGCATTTTAGGAGTTATCTAGAAGTTGTTGGTTATAGTATTGATGATATCTAATGCAACAATGTACTTCCAAATTGCGAAAAGTTACTAGATTAGTACTTTGATTTGTACTGCATTTTCTTATTCTCGCACCTTTATTACCATTTTGAAGAAGACAGAGTGATTGGAGTAAGTTCTGGTCTTTATTTGGTGTTTGTGTTTCTTCTTCATGAGTATGTATCTTTGAATATTATATCTAAGAGTTGCAGGAAATATCTTTCCGGGTTATCAACTATTGATTCACCTGTGCTGGTTATTTGATTAGAGGGTTTATATTCTGGGGTTAGCACCAAGGGGAAACGGGAAAATATGGTTCGAACATTATAGTGCTGGTTCGGGTCATTACACAATATTATCAGGAATAAGGTCGACACAGGTATTGTCTCCTCGGTGGAGTTTTGCTTAAGATGTACTTTCTTTATTTTCCAAGTTGTTGAATATGAGCAAGTAGAGGTGCGTTTATGCACTCTCCCCTCTCCACAGTCATAGTCAACCTATAAATGGAGTATTTTGAAGACCCAACACTTTCCTCCTACCCCCTTAAGCCCAAGTGGTGGAATTGGTATGTGGATGACATAAATGTGTGTTGGTTGCATGGCTTGGACACATTGGAAGATTTTCATTCACACCTTAATAGCATTAATCCATCTATTTCCATTACCAGCTTCCTTTATTGGATGTCTTGATTAGCAAGAATCCAAGCAATTCCCTTGGTCGACAGACCTACCGCAAGGCTACATAGATTGACCTTTATCTGCATGCCTTGTTGCACGACCACCCGCACCAAAACGTTGGTGTTCTCAAGACATTAACCTTGGGGGCTTAATGTATTTGTGATTGTCACAATTTGGATCAAGAGTTAGACCACCTTTGCCATATCTTTAGAGTCAATGGGTATTACCAATAAGCAAATTGCTAGGGCCCTTAGTCAAGCCAAGTCTCGGTTCCCATCTGGTTCTTCAACCTTGCCTTCTTTCGATCTCCCCAATATTTTGCTGCCTCGTATCAAAGGTATCCCCCACAAGATCTCTGAAATCCTCTCAAAAAGAGGATTTTGCTGTGCCTTCAAGCCCTTCTCCCTCATGAAAAGTTGTCTTCCTCCTTTGAAAGATTCTAGGGACATTTTTTTTGAGGCCAAAGTCTGCAAAGTTTCTTGCTCATGTGGGTTGCCATAGGCTGCTCCTTTGACACTAGGATCAAAGAACATGGAGATGACATAAAACATGAGCGAGTTTTAAAATCTGCCCTTGCTGAATACTCTTTGTCCTCTAAACATCATATTTGTTTAGAAAGCACTGAATTTTTTCCCAAGGAATATTATTTCTTCAGGAGGAAGCTAAAGGAAGCCATAGAAATCAGCATACACCTCCAACCTTCCCACCAATCTCAATTGTGATGAAGGTTGGGGTCTTCGTACCATGTGACAACCTTTACTATCTGCTATCTATGGTCGTGGTCATCATAATACTTGATTGTCCTTCCCCTCCTGATGCTTTGGTTTTCTTTCCTAACCTAGATCTTGATAGTTAGTGCTCCTCGCTTCTCTTGTCTTGGTTCTCGTCCTTGTCCCCATCTCTTGACCATCTTTCTTGCCTATTGGGGCCTTTGGCTTCTTCCTCACCCTTCCTTCTTGTGACCCGGCATTGCCTTGTGGTTTCCTTTGATGTGTCTGTCTTTTGGTTCTTCTAGTTTTATTATTATTATTTAATTATCATTATTGTTATTTCATTTTTGTTTTTTAGTTTTATTGTTATTATTATCATATCTTCTTTTATTCTCATTTTTTCTACTTTTCCTTATACATGGTATTCTTTATTTCCCTTTTGTTTTGTTTTAATTTTTTGCTTTTGTGTTGTTATTATTTTTATAATTGTTGTTATTATTATTTTTTGATTGGTAATAAAAGAATTTTATTATTAAAAATGGAAAATACATCATGATAAGCCATCCTGTGGCAAAGAGATACTTCCATTCAAAAAACCGCCTATCAAAACCTCCCATACAACCCTGATTACAGCAAACCATAGACACATTACAACGAGATCATCCCAACAGCCTAAGACTTGAACAAAAATGAAAACACCACCGCCCTGCATCAGCGAGACCACCTCACAGCATCTTCAAGGGAGAAATTGGGAAAATAATCCCTGCTTCCAGTCCCTTCACCAGCCATACCCCTGCAAGCAGCTCCATCTCCCCACTCTTCAAGGAGTGAAACATCCATGCTGGCAACCACACCATCCCTAACTCTGGAGGCAGACCCAGAAGCGCCGCTTCCACAGGGAGATCACTGACAATTGACGGCGAATCAGAGGCTGCCCCATCTTATTTATTAATAATTTTAATTTGTATTACTGTGGTTATCACTTTTGTTGTTGCTGTTGTTTTAGTTATTATTATTTAATTTGTTACTTTTATTTTATTATTATTATTTTATTTTCATATCTTCTTTTGTTTTTACCTTTCTCTTTTTCTTTCCCTTGATTATTTCTTTCTATATCTTTTATTATTTTTCTTTTAGTTTTAGTATTATTGTTTTTATTGGTATTCTTATTATATTGTTGTCTACTTTTATTCTTATTGTCACTTTCAGTATTCTTATTACATTGTTTCTATTATTATTATTACTATTATTTATTTGTTTCCATTAATACTGTTATTATTTTAAATATATTATAATATTAATATTCTCAGTTTTCTTATTTTTTCTATTTTTATTTTATTATTAATTTATTATCATTATTATTTTCCTTGTTATTAGTAATATTGCTTCTTTTCATTAATTAAAATAAAAATAAAAATCTATCTCTTCCTTTTCTTCTTTTCTTTTTGGTTTCTTGATTTATTGTTTAGGCTTTTCCTCGTCCCTTGACCTGGCCTTGGTCTTTGTTGTTGGAGTTGATGAAATCCAACTCCGAAGATGCCCAAGATCACCTGCATGCAAATAACTTGTCAAAGGGAAGCTAAAAAGAAAAGAGCGTAGAGCTAGGGGAAAACCCTAAACAGACATGAGACAAAAATAATGCAAAACAATGAAATTGTATTTACAATGAGAATGAGTTATGAAATACAATGAGGGAGCTCGAATAAAAAGAGCTCAAAGAATCTCTTAGAACAAGCTAGAAGACGCTAGGAGATAAGTGTGACAACTAAGCATACATCCACATGAGGTGGAAAGTCCTTGAACAAGGTGAGAGGATAAGTATGACTTAGGAGAGAACAAACTCTCGTATTGTTAACAACTTATAACAAACTCCTAGGCTACAACTATTAAATGAAATGCATTTACCTAAGTAAGTTGAAGTAAATAGAATAAATAATTAATAATTAATTATTTACTCTAACACCCCCCTTTAATTGCAACTTAGGGAAATGCCTTAAGCTCACAAAACTAAGAAATGCAGAATGGGCCTTGGCAACAAGGCCATGTTAGGTACCCATTTACAAAGCAAAGAGATGCAACCTCTGAAAATGGGGAAAGAGAGAAAATCACATGGGAAAAACCCTCCCCCAAAAAGAGGTAAGAACCTAGCGAAGAACTGAAGAAGCCTCCAACTAGGGAAATGTCCCCTAAAACAGGAACAAAGAGTGATCATGAAGAGCATCACTGAAGCATGAAAAAGCCGCAAAATTTGCCATCATAAAGAAAACTGCTGATCTGAAGAACCTCCATGGAAGAAGGCATGAATCGAGCATGTCTATATGGTAGATGATCCATCTCACCGAAATGCATAGGTAGCCAACCACTGCAATCGCCTTGTATATAGGATCAACCACTGAATACATAGTGCACTCTATTGAACCATCGAACCAAGGATGCATTAGAACAACAACATAACCCCCCCTTAATGCAGATGGGGTGAGATGATAGACAACTGAGAAAGTGGGCCAAAGTCTCTTGTAGACGGACCAAGAATGACGAGAGAGGAAGAGGTACAAACACCTATAAAGACACGGTCAAACTGACGCTGCATGGGGCTAATGTCGTGGAAGGGACATTCACTTGACAAAGGGAGAATGCCTAAAACAACAAACAACTATCCCCCCCATAGTGCTGTATAAAAATAGTGCATGTACAACTGACTCAAAAACAACGTTCATGAATCCGAAATGCAAAAGTGATACTTTATCTCAATGCGTACACAAAAGTGCTTACAAGTGATAGCTACAATGATCAGAATAGGAAAAAAGCTGACACAAAAGAAAGTACAGCCCAAAACAAAAGAAACCATGTCAAGAAAACGATCCTTGGACCTGAAACACCCAAGATGTCCACCATATAGCAAAAACATCAAAAACATGATAGAAAGAGCATGGGCTGAAATCTAAGGAAAATGACTACATTTCTGAAAAGGTGACAAAATCGGCTTTCCAAAAATATAACGTTCTCAAAAAATTGACATGGGACGCAAAATATATGCAAGCCGAAGTCAAAAATAGAATTTCGGACTTAAACTGAAAAAACGGGCAATAAAATTGCATCAAAACTTGAAAATACCAGCTTTTCGACACTTCTTTCGGATTGGAAAAATACCTCCGTATGCTCAAATTATGGCCAAAAAACTGAAAGTAGGTCAAAATGACCTAGGAGAGGTGCAAGAAAGGTCTACTGATGCAGTGCTGACATCATGTTGACGTTAGCATTTCACGGGTTTAAATTTGACGGCCAGTCAGCCGTCGCAGCAAAAAAGAAGCCACGTGGCAGACAAGATGACGTGGCACTGGCCATGTGGATGCCACGTGTCAAGGGACTGGCGTGGCGGGGGTGACGTGGCAAGGTGCCACGTGGTACCCAGGCCACGTGTCACCCTCACATTGGCTGACTGCAACTGCAATATGCTGACTGGGTGCTGAGTTGGAGACGCAAACTGCTAACGAAGCGCTGAAGTGGCTGCTGTGTCTGCAGAGCGGCGCAAGGGTGGTTACCTCTAGTGGAGGCGGCAAGAACTGGCGGAAGGAGCTGGTGGAGGCGGTGGTCGGGTGGCCAACTGGTGGCGGTTGGTTCGCGATGGCCCTGCGGCGGCGCTGTCGGTTGTGGCAGCTTGCGAGTGGCGCGGCTGATTGGCTGTGCGCCGAAAATATATTTTGAATTTTTTTTTTTTTTGTTCCGAAATTCCGTATAGTCCATACGATAGCAACCAAGAGGCCTAAAAAAAAATTCCCGAACACCCTGTCACCAAAAACAGAAAGTTTTATATGACTCCTGATTACAAACGGCCTTTCGGATCCAATGGCAGCGTCCATTTGGGCCCAATGTGCTCCGAAAATTCACTATTCCCCTGATTTGAAGAAAAATGCACAAACAAATTAGGGTTTGTGACTCCAAATCACGACTTCAAAATTTTTTCAACCAAGCAGCAGTAGGGAGGCTCTGATACCATGTTGGAGTTGATGAAATCCAACTCCGAAGACGCCCAAGATCACTTGCATGCAGATAACTTGTCAAAGGGAAGCTAAGAAGAGAAGAGTGTGGAGCTAGGGAAAAACCGTAAACGGACATGAGAGAGAAATAATGCAAAACAATGAAATTATATTTACAATGAGAATGAGTTATGAAATACAATGAGGGAGCTCGAATAAAAAGAGCTCAAGGAATCTCTTAGAACAAGCTAGAAGACGCTAGGAGATAAGTGTGACAACTAAGCATACATCCACATGAGGTGGAAAGTCCTTGAACAAGGTGAGAGGATAAGTATGACTTAGGAGAGAACAAACTCTCGTATTGTTAACAACTTATAACAAACTCCTAGGCTACAACTATTAAATGAAATGCATTTACCTAAGTAAGCTTAAGAAAATAGAATAAATAATAAATAATTAATTATTTACTCTAACACCTCCCCTTAAGTGCAACTTAGGGAAATGCCTTAAGCTCACAAAACTAAGAAATGCAGAATGGGTCTCGGCAAGAAGGCCATGTTAGGTACCCATGTACAAAGCAAAGAGATGCAACCTCTGAAAATGGGGAAAGAGAGAAAATCACGTGGGAAAAACCCTCCCCCAAAAAGAGGTAAGAACCTAGTGAAGAACTGAAGAAGTCTCCAACTAGGGAAATGTCCCCTAAAACAGGAACAAAGAGTGATCATGAAGAGCATCACTGAAGCATGAAGAAGCCGCAAAATCTGCCATCAGAAAGAAAACTGCTGATCTGAAGAACCTCCATGGAAGAAGAAAGCACGAATCGAGCATGTCTATATGGTAGATGATCCATCTCACCGAAATGCATAGGTAGCCAACAACTGCAATCGCCTTGTATATAGGATCAAGTCCTAAGTCACAAGATTCGGCGAATATCAAGCTTGATATTCAGATATTGCCGAATTTGAAACTTGCCTTAAAAATTCGTTCAAATCCGCCATTCATTCGACTGCCAAAAACTGACTTCGTCAAGTAAATTTAGAAATTGCCGGCAGAGTTTGTAGGGTATTGTTGAGCAAAAACGTCTATAAAATCCGATGCGAATAAGAAGAAAATCCAATGCAAATGAGGAGTTTGTTGAGGCTGCGTTTTCTGAAACGTTTGTCCAGCGGCATTTTTTGTTGAAGCGGCATTTAACTCCTCTCCTGCATCCTGCCTTCATCGCTGTTTTCCCTCTCCTGGCCTGGGTGAACGTCTGAACCCCTCTCGTGCCCGCCTGGGTGAACGTCTGAACCCTTGTCGTGCCCGCCTAACGTCCTGCGATATATTTATTTTCCGCAATTTCAATAGTAACAAATTTGTAATAATATGATTCAGTTTTTCGCAATTTCAATAGTTGTTATTTGTAATAATATGATCCAATTTTATTTGTAGATTTATAACTTTGTAATAATATGTATAAGTTTTTATTTTCAATAGGTATTAAGTTTATATTTAGTTTTGTTTTTTTAATATAGTTTTTAGATATAAAATTTGTATATAGTTTTTTATTAATATAATTTGTATAAAAAATTTATTTCATTTTATATAGTTTTTTATTAATATAATTTGTATAAAAAATTTATTTCATTTTATATAGTTTATAAAAAATTTAATCTTTTTATAATTCTTTGTAATCTATTTTGTAATAGTTAATTCAATATTTGATTTATTTTTTAAAATTGACTTAAAATAGTGATATATTAATTTGTAATTAACATAATTTGGAAAACTTTTAAAATATTAGAGTTTAGAGTCGATTAGATATATATTAATATGTTTACTTTATTTTGCTTTGTAAGTTTATAATTTTTATTATAATTTAATAAATAAATAGATATATTATATTATGTTTAGTAAATGTATATTTCAATTTTTAAATAATATAATTATTAGTTTAAATAATATAATTATTAGTGTAAAAAGTTGAACTTTAACATGTTTAATTCTAAATTAACATTTTAAAATTATTTATTGAATTATTTTGTTTTAAAGTTTGAAATAATAATATATTATTTTGTTTTTTATTTTATAGATTGTAATATGGCTCCCCACAAATCAACTTCGGAGGCGTGGAAACATGTGACTCAAAACGGTCCTAATAAAGCTCAGTGTAACTTGTGTCCGAAAGTTATTACTGGAAGTTTAACAAGGGTCATGGATCACTTGCTTGGTATTCTAGCAGGTAAAGGTGGGGGTGTTACTACATGTCCAGGTGTGACCCAAGAGCTTAGGGCGATTTTAGAGAAAGAGCATTCGTCTTTTATTGCTCAAAAGATGAAGAAGGCACAAAAGAAACAAAGAATTGAAGACGTCTCTAGATTCACATCAACTATACCATCATCTTCATGTCTACCTCAGGTTGTAAAGGCAACAAAAGAGAGTGGAACTCTGAATAGCTTTTGGAAACCATGTGAGAAACAAGTAGTTGATGATTTACTAGCTGATTTATTCTATACTAGTGCAATTCCTTTCAATGTAGCTAGAAATCCACTTTATCGTGTTGTATTTCAAAAGGCTGGAGAGTTTGGCAAAGGGTACATACCTCCTTCTTCTAAGGCTTTGAGAACAACTCTCTTAGAGAGGTCAAAAGATAGAGTGACTGATAAATTAGATGTGGTCAAAACCTCTTGGAAGGCAACAGGGTGCACTATATTGAGTGATGGATGGTCGGATATCTGTCAAAGACCATTGATTAATGTTTTAGTGTCTTGTCCTGAAGGTGTTGTATTCTTGAAGGTTATTGACACTATGAATCATAAAAAAACTTCTGAATATATATTTCAGATATTAGAGGAAGCAATTCTTGAAGTAGGGGTTGCAAATGTGGTTCAAGTGGTTACTGATAGTGCAGCAAATTGTGTGGGAGCTGGCAAGCTGATTGTAGAGAAGTACCCAAAAATTTATTGGAGTCCATGTGCAGCTCATTGTTTGGATTTGTTGCTTCATGATTTGGCAAAATTCCCTTGGATACATGAAGTAATTCATAGAGGAAGAGAAGTTGCGAATTTCATACGAAATCATCGTCTCACATTGAGCCTTTACAGGCAACATGCATCTAGAGAGTTGTTGAGGCCTTGTGATACAAGATTTGCTTCATTTTATATCACTTTGAGAAGAGTGGTTGAAGAGAAAGCGGCTTTAAGATTTGTAATTTGTTCCAATGAGTGGAAAAATTCAACTCTCTCAAAAAGTGGTAAGGAGAAGATGATAGAGCAAATTGTTTTAAATAGTAGCTTTTGGTAAAGTGGGGCAAAGGTTTTAAATATATGTAGTCCAATTGTTGACGTGCTCTGCATGGTTGATGGTGACACTCCTTGCCTTGGAATGCTTTATGAAAGCATGGACCGTTGCAAGGAAGCTATTCAGAGAGCACTAAATAATGTGGAAGCAGAGTACATAGAGATATGGGAGACTGTTGATTCAAGATGGAAAATGATGCACACTCCTTTACATGCAGCAGCTTGCTATTTGGAGCCTAAACTGTTTCACATTGATAGACAAGGTGATGCTGAAATTATGGCAGGGTTTTATGAAGCCATTAGTAGATTTGAACCAGATCCAACAATTGCATCTCTAATTAGAGAACAATGTTGGAAATACAGAAAAGCGGAAGAGATGTTTGGAATAGCAGCAGCCAAATATGATATGACACGAGATGAGGTACCTAGTTATAGATGGTGGATGAGCTATGGGGCAGAAACTCCTGAACTTCAGCGATTTGCCATTCGAATTTTGAGTCAAGGAGCAAGTTCATCAGCTTGTGAGAGAAATTGGAGTTGCTTTGACCACATCCATTCCAAAAAGAGGAACAAGTTGTTGTCTGAAAAGTTGGGAGATCTTGTCTATGTTCGCAGCAATTTAAAATTGCTTATGAACAAATCAACAAATGAGTCATCTTCACAACAACAGACTTTGGAAGACATAGTAGTACCAGACGCAGATGAGCCTGACTTTTTTGAGGAAGAATTGGGTAGTGATACTGATGATGATACTACACCATCTGAGCCAAGTGCTCTTGCTGACTTCGAGCTTTCTTGAAGCTATGAAGTCTTAACTTTTGATTGAAAATATCTTTGCTATTGTGATTTCACATGTTTCTTATGTTTTGTACTTAATAAATGCCTCATCAGGCTTATGAAGTTGTGAGATCTATTTAGCAATTTTTACTATTTTGATAATTGATAAGATATATTACATACATCTAGAAAATAATTAAAATTGTATAAGGCGAATTTAATTCGAATTTTTTTCCGAATTTTTACTCTTTCTCGAACTTCATTCGAATTTTATAGTTGCCGAACTCGAATTCGAATTCGAACCTTGTGACTTAGGGATCAACCACTGAATACATAGTGCACACTATCGAACCATCGAACCAAGGATGCATTAGAACAACAACATAACCCCCCCTTAATGCAGATGGGGTGAGATGACAGACAACTGAGAAAGTGGGCCAAAGTTTCTTGTAGACGGACCAAGAATGACGAGAGAGGAAGAGGTACAAACACCTATAAAGACATGGTCAAACTGATGCTGCATGGGGCTAATGTCGTGGAAGGGACACTCACTTAACAAAGGGAGAATGCCTAAAACAACAAACAACTATCCCCCCCATGGTGCTTTATAAAAATAGTGCATGTACAATTGACTCAAAAACAACGTTCATGAACCCGAAATGCAAAAGTGATACTTTATCTCAATGCGTACACAAAAGTGCTTACAAGTGATAGCTACAATGATTAGAATAGGAAAAAAGCTGACACAAAAGAAAGTACAGCCCAAAACAAAAGAAACCATGTCAAGAAAACGATCCTCGGACCTAAAACACCCAAGATGTCCACCATATAGCAAAAACACCAAAAGCATGATAGAAAGAGCATGGGCTAAAATCTAAGGAAAAGGACTACATTTCTGAAAAGGTGACAAAACTGGCTTTCCAAAAATATAACGTTCTCAAAAAATTGACATGGGACGCAAAATATATGCAAGCCGGAGTCAAAAATAGAACTTCGGACTTAAACTGAAAAACGGGCAATAAAACTGCATCAAAACTTGAAAATACCAGCTTTTCGACACTTCTTTCGGATCGGAAAAATACCCCCGTATGCTCAAATTATGGCCAAAAAACTGAAGGTAGGTCAAAATGACTTAGGAGAAGTGCAAGAAAGGTCTGCTGATGCAGTGCTGACATCATGCTGACGTCAGCATTTCACGGGTTTAAATTTGACGGCCAGTTAGCCGTCGCAGCAAAAAAGAAGCCATGTGGCAGACATGATGATGTGGCACTGGCCACGTGGACGCCATGTGTCAGGGGAGTGGTGTGGTAGGGGTGACGTGGCAAGGTGCCACGTGGCACCCAGGCCACGTGTCACCCTCGCATTGGTTGACTACAACTGCAATGTGCTGACTGGGTGCTGAGTTGGAGACGCAAATTGCTGACGAAGCGTTGAAGTGGCCGCTGTGCTTGTAGAGTGGCGCAGGGGTGGTTACCTCTAGTGGAGGCGGCAAGAACTGGCGGAAGGAGCTGGTGGAGGCGGTGGTCGGGTGGCCAGCTGGTGGCGGTTGGTCCGCGATGGCCTTGCGGCGGCGCTGCCGATTGTGGCAGCTTGCGAGTGGCGCGGCTGCTTGGCTATGTGCCGAAAATATATTTTGATTTTTTTTTTTTTTTGCTCCGAAATTCCGTATAGTCCGTACCACAGCAACCAAGAGGCCTAAAATAAATTTCCCGAACAGATTGTCACCAAAAACATAAAGTTTTATATGACTCCTGATTACAAACGGCCTTCCGGATCCAATGGCAGCGTCCGTTTGGGCCCAATGTGCTCCGAAAATTCGCTGTTCCCCTGATTTGAAGAAAAATGCACAAACAAACTAGGGTTTGTGATTCCAAATCACGGCTTCAAAAATTTTTCAACCAAGCAGCAGCAGGGAGGCTCTGATACCATGTTGGAGTTGATGAAATCCAACTCCGAAGATGCCCAAGATCACTTGCATGCAAATAACTTGTCAAAGGGAAGCTAAGAAGAGAAGAGCGTGGAGCTAGGGAAAAACCCTAAACGGACATGAGAGAGAAATAATGCAAAACAATGAAATTGTATTTACAATGAGAATGAGTTATGAAATACAATGAGGGAGCTCGAATAAAAAGAGCTCAAGGAATCTCTTAGAACAAGCTAGAAGACACTAGGAGATAAGTGTGACAACTAAACATACATCCACATGAGGTGGAAAGTCCTCGAACAAGGTGAGAGGATAAGTATGACTTAGGAGAGAACAAACTCTCGTATTGTCAACAACTTATAACAAACTCCTAGGCTACAACTATTAAATGAAATGCATTTACCTAAGTAAGCTTAAGTAAATAGAATAAATAATTAATAAGTAATTATTTACTCTAACATTTGTGTCCCTTGCCCTTTCCGTTTCTTTTTTTGCTCTTCCTTGCTAGATCTGCATTATTTCTTTCTATCTTTTCTTTGGTGCTCTTTCATCTTGATGATGGATCATGGACACAATCCAATACAAAAGCACCGGAAATAATTTTTAGCATTTTAAAATTGATTTTATTATATGTCACGTGTAAGAATTAAGACTTATTTTGAATGTGTATACTAATCTATACCAATAAAGCGTAGGTAGGCTTATCATGGATATAGATGTCTTTTACTCGATATCTAGGCCAGTTGTTCTCTATTTTGTAGTTCATTCAGGCTTGTTTGTTAGAGTTATATGATCCTTCAACCATCAGATAGAAAAAGGGCCACATTCCTAGGTGTGCATTGCACTTTTTATATGCTAGCACATGTTTATCAGGTTCACATCAGTGCTTCCTAGAGTAAGATTTGATTTGGAGTTGTCATAGTGGTAACATTGTTCCTTGATTTTTTTGTTGATGGGTAACAACATGCCTTTATAACTTACCATGGCCACCGGAGATTTGCTGGAATGTCATCTTACTATATATGCAGGCATATTTGAAGATATACTAGAATTTACATGGTTTCGTTTGAAGAAAGACATTGAAGAAAATTATATCTCTATCACTAGTTTGAGCATTCCAGACATTTTCTAGAGAGTACTAATGTCCAAGCACCTTTTAAGATATATTTGAATTTAACTAGTTTGTTTTTGAGGAAAACTTGGCAGTAAGATGGATGTTATCTACTATTTCTGTTGTGTTTGTTAGCTACCCTGGGGAATTATATAAGCACATATTTCACGTACACATGGATATTTAAAGATATAGTACAGGAATTTACACAGTTTCTAATGGTATAAAACTTTACATCACAAGTTTAGGCAGACATTTAAAAATGTGCTGGAATTTACATAGTTTCTTTGGAGGAAAACTTTGCATGACAAGCAGTCTTTGCTGCTCAGTTACAGTCTTCAGATATTTTTGGTTAATTATATGTCTAAGCACATTTGCAGGTATATTATAATTTACATTATTTAATTTTGAGGAAAACTTTGCACCAAGAGTGATGTCATCTATTTTTGTTGTGGTGTCTGTTAGTTCCCCCGGGACATTGTATTAGCATATATTGCACTGGTACATCAAAAGATATGTGACAATTTACATGGAAGATGTAGGAAAAAATTCTATTGAGAATGATGTCATCTACTGTTTCTACATTGTGGTGCTCTATTTCATTCTTTGGGTAGCATATTAGTTTTTGCAACCTACGAATATAAAATTTTTCACTTTCCACCCATCCAGGCATAAGGCTAAATGAAAATTTCATTTACATGTCCTTTAAATGTCTGCATGAGTCCATTGTATATTTTTTCTGTTGGTACTTGTCATTATAACAATAGAGTTATTGCTCCGGATATGGTGGGATTGTCTATGATTTGCTTTAGCAGTTCTTAATACAGTAATTTACTGATTGTTGTCTTGTTGATACAGCTTCTTGGAAGAGTATTCAATATCCTGCGAGAGAACAATCCAGAACTTGCTGGAGATAGGCGTAGAACTGTCATGAGGCCACCTCAAGTCCTCCGTGAGGGTACCAAAAAGACTGTGTTTGTGAATTTCATGGATCTGTGCAAAACGTAAGGGTTGTTTTGTGCCTATGCAGTTTGATTTATCTAGAGCTTAATGTTTTCTTCAATTGCACACAAAGTTATTGTTTAAGGATCTTTAAATTGTTCCATCATTAAATTTATAGTTACGGTTGAAACTCTTACTTGAAATTTATTAATGCAATTAAGTTTGTTTAACATCCTGCTGGAAATAGATGGGACATTCCCTTTCCTAGATCAGTTCATCAGTTTTTACCTGTCAATACAAATCTAGAAAAATAAACAAATAATTCATGTCTTTTAGGTGGTGAAAGATTTGCATACTCTTGGAGCATAGATGCCAATTTTTTTAGGATAAAACATTGAGGGCGTTTTATGAACACTTTTTAAACAAAAAATGGAGTTCCTGCAACGCTTATATACAGTGACTCATTTTGCCTTACACAATTTTGTATTTTGAGAGCAGAAATATAGGAACGTTTAAATTAGAGTTTATTATGCATTTAAACTTTTAAAGTATTGAGGATACAGATAAATATACTTGGAAATTCATAATGCACCCTGAATACCATTGAAATATGGAATTGAGAAATAAATAGTTGGATCTATTCTTGAGAATCAGTCCCGCTTCTTGTACTCCTGTTCATTATATCTTTATATTAAAGTATATAAGGAATCTTCTTTTCATTAACAACATATTAACAAACAACGTTTCTGCAAGTGAAGCATTTAGGCTACAGAGAAATGTACTTGGGAATTTAAACTGCACGATCAGTTCTGCAGAAAATATGGATTTAAGAAATATGTAATGGATCTGTTTTTTTGAAAATCATACTTGTATGTTTGTACTCTGTTTTATTGAAACTATATAAGGAACTTTATTTCCATCCTTTGTCTTTTCTGGTCTGCTTCCAAATCAGCAGTTCATATCAGCATGGAAACACTTGGACCACTTTTAAACCTTTTTCTATTACATTGCAACCACAATTAAATTAAAAATTATTTATCATGCTTCACTGTGTAATAGAGATGGTAGTGATTGCCAAAGAATTCTCAAATACATGTCTAAATTAGACTACTTTTTCACATCCTGTTTTAAATCACCTTTGTCACTTTGTGGTATGACTAGAGTACTTTAATACTGCTTTAACCATGCCAGTTCATGTGAGCTGTTTTTAATGCAATTCTGGAGATCTAGTTTGAGGCCTGAGAAATACATCTAGAAATAGTAGAATAAAAACCAAGACACCCACTAAAGCAACACCAGCTGGGGAAAACCAGGTAAGGATTCTGACGAAAAACTTGAAACAACACCAGTCAAGCTAAACCATTTTGACTGTGATACAGAAGGAGCATGCGTCTCAAAAATTGTTTCTTTTGAGCAGCTTTTTTATTATTAACCAGAGTTCTGCTGCATCTTCCTTGTTCTTACAGTACAGAGAACTAGAATAGTTGATAATTCTGAAAAAGAGAATCTGATATCTTTGCATCTATGCGCCATCCTTCAACTTGAGATAATGCCTGAGGGCAGCCTGAAATTCATGTTACCATGTCTAATGTAAAAGGAAAGAATGAGAGGTTGTGTGGTGGTGTCAAGTCTCCAGGCCTTTCTCTAGATGATGTTACAACTATCTTTTAGGCTGCCATAGTAGGAGTAACTATAAGTAGGTTATCTGTTCTTGGGGAACTAGAAGTCTCATTAGCAGACGTCAGGAGGAAAAGGAGGAGGTTTATCCCTAAAAGTCTGGCAATACAAGAACCTGTTGGGGACTGCCAAGCAAACATTTGTTAAGTTGAGGGGCTCTGATGTTGGCAGATGTTCCAAGGACTGAAGTATCTGGATAATTGAGCGGTGCTTGATTAAACCCTTTGACCAAATGGTGGCCTTTTTATAGGCTTTTTGGTTTAACCATAGGGCCTTCTTGAAATGTCACTTTTTTTGGATTAGTATTTAACAATGAACAATAATATTAAAGTCAAAATATTAACGAATAAATCTAATTAAAATAATAATAATTATAAGTTTAATGAATGGTCAAAAGGCGTGAAATGAAAGTTGTGACTCCCTCATGCATGGGAGATATGAGAGAGAGAAGAGAACTTCATTTGAAAGGTGGGGGTGGAGGGAGGAAGAGATAAGGGAAGTTGGGAATGAAGTAAGAATTATTGGAAGAGAAAAAAGAAATGAGAAAAAATAAAGAAGTGTCTCCTTTAAAGGGTGAAAATTATGAAGGGTTGCGACTCTTTTGAAGAACACCAATTATGAAGGATTGCGATTCTTTTGTAGGGTAGAAATGATGAAGGGTTGTTACTCTTCTTAAGTGTGGTATTGTAAAAGGTTGTGAATATGGCATAAAACAACCATTGATAAAGAGGTGTGACTATCCCCCCACATTGGAAGACATAAATAGGAGAAGGTATTAATTGAGGACATACAAGGAAGATCAATTTGGAGAATGATATGTTATTCTCAAAGGCAACAATGAAAATTGGTGACTCAATTCTTATGAAAGGTGGTGGCCCCTTCACCAATAAAGTATAAAGGAGGTTTCATTCCAAGCATGGAAGGATTTATCCTTCATCATCCTTCATCAATCAATAATTCCTCAAGAAATGATGCAAACGATAAAACGACAAGATCAAGCAAACAATCATCAAATCCACATCAATCATCACTACATCTTGGGATCAAGAAAAAAATGCAGTAGAGCAATCAAGCATCACTCTATCAAATCAATAGTCATTCATCAATATATCAAACTAACATTCATTATATCATCACTCTTCGATCATCTAATCATGATTACTTTAACTCACTACCAATATCTTGAATCATCTATGATGCCCCCAAACTTTAGGGCTTATTTCAATATTATTAAATTCAGTGTCCTATTTTATTTGTTGTGAGTCTTCTGGAGATCATTCAAAATAAGATACTTTGATTCCAACTTACTATTTTGAGCAAGTCACTTGGATGTTTTGCTCATACTATTAATAGTAAGTTATCAAGGTGATTAGTTGGTATCATATCAATACTTGGAAAGTGGATGGATTATTCCCATGAGTTGACATTGGAAATTATCAAGGTTTAATGATATAAGTCAAATTACTAAAGTTAGATCAAGTTTAACTTAATAGTATTTATTATACTAAATGACTTAATGATGTGATTACTTAAGGGAGGTTAAAGAGTATTTCTGTTGTTTTCATAAAGTGACTTTATAAAATGAATAAATAAATTCATTTTAAATTTTAATTAATAAAGCTCTCAAGCTTGTTCAAGAAGTTACTTCATAAGGAGGTATTAAAGTTAAGGATGATTTATCCCACATTGATCATGGAGGTTCACTTGGAGTTTGAGGAGTCTTTAAAAATGAAGCTTGTCTTACTTCAAGAGCATGTTATAAGAATTTGATATAGAAATTATTTCATCTTGTTGCTGAAAGTGTTTGGTTGGTTTCTAAGGATGAAAACCCTTAGGAAGCAGAAGGTTGGATGCAAACCAAAGTAACGAGAATTGGAATTGGATTGGAATCAGCAAGGCCGAATCGAATCGCGAATCGAGCATGAATCAGAATTGAATCAACAAATTTGAAAAACCCTTGAAATTTAGAGATTTTAACAATTTAAAACTTATTTCATGCACCCTTTATTGAATATAATTTAAACACACTATAACATTATCAAATAGAAGTTAACATACATAAACATGGAACATGAATGATAAATCCATCACATAAATAGCTACGTTACACGTAAAATGTAAATTGTAGGCTATAGTTGAAGTAAATGGAAATCATAGGATCATAACTATTCAAATCATAGAATGTGTGTAAGATGAAGATCCATAAGACATCGAATCATAAATGTATGTAACAATCTAAGATGAAGATCCATGAAACGTATGTCTATCAATATCTGTAAACAAAAATAAAAAACAAGGCTCTAGCTCAAGCCTTAGGATCATCCTCAAGCTTGGTCGCAACCTCAGCCTCGGCCTTTGAGTATCCTATTTGCCTTCTAGAAAGGCGTCTAAGGTAGGTCCTAGAGGACAGCTAAACCATAGCCCCTGCATGTAAGATGGGCTCACGAACAACATCACTAGGGCCTGTGTCTATGTCTTTGTGTGTGCATGTGCGTCTATTAGTGCTTGAACATGCTCTTGCTGCCTCCTCTACCATGGCCACAACCTCAACCTCTCTATCTACTTGATCAACCCACTCATGGTCTTCCTCAGTGAAGACTGGATCCACAGTCTCAATGAGCCACTCTGATTCTGGATCAATCTCCTCTAGAATGATCAGAGAGGAGTTAGTGCCCAAAATCTATCTGATCCTAAGACGGAGGTTGTAATGAGCAAAGACAAGATCATTCAACCTTTGCACAAACAACCTATTTCTCTTCTTCGAGTGGATATGCTCGAACATGGATCAACTGTGCTCACATCTAGAAGTGCTGCTTGGTTGACTCAGAATATGGATGACAATTTTATGAAGTTTTGGGGTTGTGGGCCCAAACATTTGTCACCATCTATCTGAAATAAGGGAAACGGAAAATAATTAGTCTCATTTAAAACTTTAAAATTACATAACCAAAAATTAAAATGCACAACTTATAAGCCATAAACTTAATATTCAAGAATATATTATTTTTACGTGTTTGTATTGTTGTTCGAGCATCTATGGCGATCTTGCTAGAGAAAATTGGCCCTTCTTTATTATTGAATTTGTCTAGCTCAATGGTTGTAACTGCACTATCTTCTCTGGATCATTGTGTATAGTCCAGTGAGAATCTCCTCATCCACCTTGAAGTCAAGACGGAAATGGAATGCCAGATTTAGATAATAAGCTGCTGCATGGATGGGTTGGTGGAGCTGATTCTGCCATCTCCTATCAATAATCTCCCAAATAGGGGCATACTTTTCTTGTACTCCTGCATATTGGGCTCTAAATGCCTCCTTGGCCCTATCCATGCCCTCATTTTTGTAGCCCATAGAGGGCTTCTCTCCATTGGTACAAGGGGCTCAGTGACCTGTATATAATGTCAAAAAGACATTTGAGTCGAAATTTAAATATAAAACTAAAAGTAAAACTAAAGCATTAAACAATTAAATACTAAATACTAAATGTTAAATTGTAAGAAATTTACCTCAAGGATTTCTTTAGCAGGTTTCTAGTAACCATCCTCATCAAAGATGCAATTCACCACATCTACCCCTACAGTGGTCATAGCATAGGAAGATGTAATCCACTTGTGCCCAACAAACATGCTCCTCAATTGCTCTTGATGTCAACAAGGATTGCAGTGTGATGAAATTCAAGACAAACCTCGTGATGCCAAGACGAGCTAACTCCCTGCCTCCTATGTAGTCCCCCATTGTGTTAAGGACAAATGAATGATTGTAGATAAACTTGCGTATATTTTTTGCCCCTTCTACACATGATTTGAGCCACTCAAGCTTCCCAATTTCCTTCAACATGAGTTCAACGCTATGTGTCACACAAGGAGACCAAAATATGGTGGGCCGCCTATCTATCAAAAGTTTACCTACAACAATTTTAAATTAATTAGAAATTTAGACATGTTAGGAAACATAGAATTAAAAAAAGTCCCAAATTCAATCAAATTTATTTTCAAAACTTGAGAAGTTAAAAAGTTTACCTGTAGCAACAACATAACTTACTGCATTATTCGTCACCACCTGCACCACATTTTGTTCCCCCACCTCTGCTATGACTTCCTCAATAACCTCACATAAGTATGTAGCATATTTTATGAGTAGAAGCATCAATGGATTTGAGAAACATGGTATATCTTACAAAACAATGAATTGTCATGGATCATCAACAAATTAGCAATCAACAAATCAAAATTTGAATTATTCAATCACGATTCACAATTCACAATGTATGTAGGAAAGTAGAATGATCAATCACCTCCACAAGAAACAAGAAAATTGAGGAGTGTTCTATTTTTCCTATCCGTCCAACTATTAGTCATGATGGTGCAATCCTTTTCGATCCACTCCTTTTGGTGGTCCTCAAGCTCAACCTTCACATCCTC
The DNA here is from genome assembly GCA_028749045.1 of Cupressus sempervirens. NCBI lineage: Eukaryota > Viridiplantae > Streptophyta > Pinopsida > Cupressales > Cupressaceae > Cupressus > Cupressus sempervirens. Next base: position 235,523,633 of record CM053785.1, read on the forward strand.
TACCATTTCATCGAAGAGGTATCCAGTCAACTCAGCCTTAGTTGGGGCTTTAAACCCTAGATCCACAAATAGGAACCACATCTATCATGTTTTGCCAATAAGGAGCCGTGTCACAAATGGATTATGATTAGAAATTTAGATGACAAATCATTATGTAAGCTTGTAAAGTTAATCTATGATTAATCAGTGAATCATAAAACAAGTAGATATCATTAGAATTTTACTTTAACCTTAAAGAAAACGAATAAAAAATAGTCAATTACCTGGCTGCAATAAATGGAATGTTGCAAAAGTACCTATTGATGGCATGACGATGGAGGGTATGTGCCTCACCAATGCTCCAATTTTCTCAAGAATGAATTTAAATCCGCCCTCCTTCTAGCGCCAGATAATGTTGATGTCAGTTTTTATACCACATAACATATTAGCAATTGAATATTTGATACAGAGTATCAAACACACAATTCCTCTCTTGAAAAGTGAATACTCATGGGACATGAGAATAACTCCAATGTTCCTTACACTTGTTGATACTTAGTATATCGATGTGATTTGTTGGTAATCACGTAAGCGGCCTTACGCCGTTTGTTTGAGGACATTTTGGACTTTGGTGGAATGATGGTGATGGTGATTTGGTGTGAATGCTAGACGATGTTGATGGAGAAAGTGATAGTGATGGAGGGTGAATGTTCTTATGACTGGTGTCTTTCTAACTCTCTTCTTCAAGATTCTAAGTCCTAAACTACTTGTTATTCTACTCCTACTCCTATGAATGGAAGATTAGCAAACGGACGGGGATCGAATCTAATGAAGGTTAACCGGCGGCTCCACCTCCATAGATGCAATGCTTCAAAGGAAATTGAATTAGCTTATCACACAAGGCTTCTCAACAAGCCGCTAGGATGGTAGTGGCCTAGTATTGATCCCTATCAAACATCTACTAATGCCATCATGCAACTATCCATCTACTTTACTTTTACTTAACGATTTGAAATGCAATCCACTTTAACAATTTTAAAAGAAATTTTACTCTAACTATTTGGAAGTAGAAACCATGCAACAATACCAAAGGCTCTTAATCACCATGCAAGTCACAACAATGAGAAAGAAAAACGATTTTTTGGCATTATCTTTGCAACAATTTCCTCCGACCATTACAAATGAGAGCAAATGGCCTTATATAGAGGCCAAAATGTACAACTGACGATAGAGATAAAGAGGCAAAACCGACGATCCAAATTGGATCCTAGAAACCCTAATTAGGGTTGCCACCCCATTGGCCAATGAGAAGATGCCACCTCGCCAATGGACCAATGAAAAAAGTGGAAAAGTAGCAACCAATGAGAAGGGACCAAAATGGTGGCCAATGAGAATTAGACACTTGTCCTACCTTCGAAGAAAGAGAAGTTGCCGCTTGGGCTTACATCAAATGATCTTCTAATGTAAATCTCCCTTTTTCTTTCGTTCTTTTAGCTAAGGCAATGAACCTAGCTAGCCTTTCGTTGACTTTCTCCATGGGAGGGCAAGTTGTATGCTTTATCTTGAGCTCCGCCGATTTCATCATGCTGCTTGCTGCCTGTAGTGTCTTCTCATGGTCCTCATACTCTTTTGCATATCCGATAAAGGCATTGAGGGAGGAAAGGGTGCCCAAATGTTTTTTCTTGATAGCAACCTTTCTTAACTCATCCAATCTTGATCCAAGTCTTGTCTTTTCAATGTCCTCTTCTCTGATGTCTTCAAAATCAAGTGCCACTCTAATGTCACTCATCATGGTTGAAATGGAGGTGTTGACGCTTGGGTTGTGCTGTGCAACTGCCTTCTATATCTCCGCCAGTGTTCTCAATTTGGTAGTCAAGGCAACAAACCAAGACTCAACTGTACTCAATCCTCTTTCATCAATCAACTTGGCCCTTTCCAAATATGTCTCTGGTAGCCCAATGAACACTTGTAGCCTGGGAATAGCTAAATCCTTGACTAGAAGGAAATCCTTCCACTCTTCAAATATTCTAAATTTGTTTCTAACAGTCACTAATGACCGGAATGTTGAGATGAAGGAAGGCAAGAAATTTTGCCCGTCTTGGATTGTATCATGGATCCAATCCCTAACTTCATGTAGCTGAGTTGATATCTCTTCTAGGTTGCTCTTGCTTTCTTGAGGAAGGGCTGCCTGGTGCAACTCTCCAATATTTGTTCTCAGCCTCCAACTTTATGATCCTTTCATTTGCCTTCCTCAACCTTTCTCGGATTGAAGCTATACCTTCCTGGATCTCCTCACATTCCATGTCATCTGTGCTTCTTCCCAAATGATGCTCCACTATCTCATATTCTTGGGCCGCAATCTCATCTAATGCCTTGTCGACTGTTGATATAGCAATTTGAACCTTTCGGTGGCCATCATTGTCACTTCTGGTTACCTTTGCCACCGTTTTTGCCATTTGTTTTTGGTTTTCGCTATCACCCTTTTCTATTAGTTCTTGGATGTCTTCAACCGTTTGGGCAGTTACTACCTCGCCTCTTTGCATAAGCATTTGCCTTAACCATAGTAGTGCGGTGCATCTCCTCAAATATGGATTTGGTTCAATCAGCCGATCATCACCAACGGCCTCAGGCGCTTGACTTATTTCCTCAATATCAATCAGCCCATCTTCTTCTTCACTAGTAACTGCCATGTCATCTCCACATTGGTTTTCTGAGAGAGGAGAGTACTCGGTGCTATTACTGTAACCACTCGACTCTGAATTAGAGCTCACTTCTACTGCGATCTTTTGTTCACTTGTGTTATCTTCTTGGCCTCTAGCCTCAATTATACTTTCCCTTGACGGTGCTGCGTGCTGTCTCTTGGCTAGAGGTTCTGGATGTTCTTTACTCATCTCAACCTCCAAAGCTCTCTTCTTGCTTATAACTATTTCTTGTTGCTGGCTACTTCCTTCACCCTTCTGTCCGACTGATTCCGCTGGACCTTCTTTTGGCTTCATCTTCTCATAAGTAAGGGGAATCCTTTGACTTTGTAGCTTTTTTAATCTTTCATTGTACCATGACTCAGTATGCAAATCAACTGCTCTTGTAACTGCCTCCAAGGAAGGATCCTGATGATCATCCCAATCTAATGGATTCAACTCTGTTCCCTTTGCTGTATCATAATCTTCTCTCAGCACATCTCCATCATCTTCTAGTTGATCGGGAATATCAAGGCCTCTCCATTTGATATCTCTCATCATGTTCACCGACAACCTTGAGAAAGCTAGCTTTCTCACATGAAAGTCATCCTTGGCATTGGCCTAAAAGTCTTCTATAGTGGGAACATGTTTAAATACATTTCCATGAGATACCTTGATAAGACCATTAGGATCGAATCCTTGCCTTGCTCTATACCATCCTAGATGATACCATTCCAATTCCTTCTCCGTAGCTGCAAAGGCGACCCGATTGGGGCAACTATCATTGCCAATTCCGAATGAGAAAGTAATCCTTGTCTTACCTTCGTTTCTCATTGTTCTATCATAATGCTTAAGTTGCCTAGCCAATTCTATCAAAATACCTTGTCGGGTGGGTATCTTGGAAGCCTCTTGGGACAAACTGTACTTCTTGCTACTCTAATGTATGTGAATTGTGGAAATTGGACGAACCAACTTCCATACTTCTTTATCTTTGCTTTTGCTTCCGATGAGAGTCTCTTAGCAGGCGTCCCTTGTAATACCCTTACTGTCTTCATGGCAAAGGCATCACAAAACATTTTGTAATCCTTGTTGTTGTGCAGATGAAATTTTGGATAGCATTCATGCACCAAATATTGCCCCGGCCCATTGCCAACTTCTCCCAAGGCCTTAAGTCCTAGATTTTTATACAATCTAGCAATTAGGTAAAACAGATAGGATCCCATGTAGAATTGCTTTTGGTTTTGTACGGTTCTAAGTTGCAACTCTAGATTCTCGCTTATGATCCTAGCCCAATCAAATCTTCTTTTTCCCTTTTCAATTTCATCAATAAAGAAGTAAATCTAGTTTTCAAATTGCATACCTTGAGTTAGGCCCATGATCCGATTGAGAAGCACAATGAGATCGCCATATTTTGATTTGAAATCTGCCTCTGTGAGCCTTGATGATTTGGTTACCCCTTTCTTTCCCTCGTGTAGCCAATCCTGTTTTAGATGCATGAAATAAGCTTCCTGGTTATCCTGAAATGATTTGGCTGCCTGATCCATCATCACCACTGTCCTGCTCTTGTACTGGGGAATGTTAAATGCTTCTTCGATCACCTGTCCGCCAATGTTGGGCAACACCCTCTTCCCTTCATTAAAAATGATGGATTTACTAATTAGATCAAACCTGGATGCGCACTCCATAACCAATTCTGGACAAGGCAAGGTGGGAGGAAAAGTTGCTGCATGTACAATCCCACTTCTGTATATCTTCTTTGTCATAGGGGATTGTCTTTCCTTTAGTCTGTCATTTACCTGTATTATATTTACTGTACCGACATTGGTATTGGTTATTCGCCTCATTTTAAAAAAGAAAGTTGTTTTGGGCATCATATCCTCTTTGTCTTTCTTAGTATTTTTTCCCTTAGGGTTCTTGCTTGCACTAATATCTATCATCCTAAACACTTATTTCTGCCCCTTCGTTCTAAGTGATATGGACTACCCTTATCGATCTCCAACCTTCTTTCTATCGATGGATTCTACACTTATTTTTGCCTCGCGAAGTGCTATCACTACACTTATCAATCTCCAATCTTCAAGCTAGGGTAGGATTAACACTTATTTCTACCTTGCCGTTACTTTAGGATGGACTACACTTATCACTCCAATCTTCAACCTAGGGGTGGTCTAGCTTATTTCTACCTTTTCAAATGTCCTATCATGGATTCTACACTTATCAATCTCCAATTTTCAATTTATGATAGGATGATGAAGTGGTGGATGATGAATGCAAGAAGAACTAAAGGAAACAAAATTAGACAAGAACAAAAGAATAAATCCGCTTAAGGACCCCTTTCAACTCTAAATGAATTGAACTTATCTTTATCAATGGCCGAGTCTTCTTTTGGAATTTAGGATCAGACCTAAGAATTTCAAATCTCTTGCAAATCTTGATGCCCTAGCCGAAAAAATCAAAATTTGGCCCACTTGAAATTGTCCGTGCACATGCTACAAATCAGGCCTTATCACTTGTTTCCTTCACTACAAAAAAATCGTCCAACTTTAGGAGAATAAACGCAACCTCTAGAAGAACAACAAAACTCCACCCAAAAATCAGATAGGGCAAGGAGAAAATCACAACACTCTAGAAAATGTAAGATTAGACTTAAGCAATAACAAATCTGCCCTCCAACTTTGCAATTCTGAAAATGTTCTCCTTTGCCAAAAATAAATCGCCAAAATTGAAAATTTAGATCTGCCCTAGTTGGAAGAAATCGCCAAGAATGAGATTTTTGCCTTTAACATGGAAAATCGCCAATATAGAGTGCAGATCTGCCCCACAAAGAAAATCACCAAGCATGGGAGATCTCTATCATGAAGAAAATCGCCAAAAATAATGCCAATCTGCCCTTTCTAAAACTGTCAAACCCAATGAAAATCTGCTTTTGCAAGAAAATCGCCCAAGGAAAAATGCCAATTTTCTCTTTCAAAATTGTCCAAAAAAGATGAAATCTGCTCTTTAGTCTAAATCGCCAAGCACCATGAAGAGGAGGAATGAGGAATGAGGAGATAAGGAGAAAGGACTTTCTCTTGTACCCCATTTGCTTGCTATCCTTAGCTGGCCGAGTGGGACCCTGGGAGCAAAAAAAACATTAATTAGAACACCAATCTAGCCCCAATTAAATGCTTAGTTAAAAAAATAAAATTTGCAAAGATGAAATTTACTTTTTAAAAATTGCCGGTTAGACCAAGATTGCAAAAAATAAATAAATAAAGCCTTGTAGACGTTAAATGTTTCCATTTAATGATGATTTAGTAATTAATATATCGTTAAAAATCGGGTTTTGGCTAGCCAAAATTGATTTTATCAATTTTAAATTACTAATTTCTTTGAATATTTTAAAATCTTCAAGGCAATTTAACCCAAATCGATTTTGCTATGCAATTTTAATTTTTTTGACAAAAATAAATCATTTCTGTAGAGTCTAAAATCGATTTTCCTATTTGATTTCATCATCACAAAATTAATTTTCTCATCGAAAAAGTTCAAGATTTTCCAACAAACTTAAATCTAACAAAAATTGATTTTTTAAAAATTATTCAAATTTATACAATTATATCCAAATTTTCAAAAAAAAATCATCGAAGTACAAGATTTACAATTTTATCTTGCCAAGTGTTGTTCTTTGAAATTTGTTCGGCCTAAGGATGAAATTGGTCGTTCTAGAAAATCAAGTTGAAACTGGGTGAAAATAAATCTAACCCTCTCCCTCCTGGCCTGGAGGCGTCCAAGATTCAAAATTTTCTAAGATCGGAATTTTTTTGGACAACTTCAAAAATTATTGCCAATGCGATCGAAAAAAAGGGGGTCCCCAAAATTTTGGGGCGATGGTGTGAGAACCTCAAAATAGCGATAAAGTTTATTGTTAATCAATATTGTATAAAAGTTTCAAACTGATTATGTATTGAATTAAGCTTGATAAACAACAAGCTGATACTAAAAAAAAAAAAACAAATAAAAAAATCAGAAATCTTAAGGACCTTGTTTAAAAACCTAGTACTTGGGATACACAGGGGTATGGGTATGAGTACCCATGCAACCTTGATATTAAGTGACTAGATATGACTTAAATGACCATTATAAGGTAAATAGTATAATATTATTCTAATACCCTCCCATAATAGTCAGTTTATAAACTAATTAGTAGTTACCTTACAAGAGACTAAATTGGTAGGTCGTTTAGCCATGAATACATAGAAGGCTTCCCCGTTCTCATCAAAATACTCTGGAACATGAGTTTTCTATTGAAACCCTTCCATAACAGTCAGTTTATTAACTAATTAGTAGTTACCTTACAAGAGACTAAATTGGTAGGTTGTTTAGCCATGAATACATAGAAGGCTTCCGCATTCTCGTCAAAATACTCCAGAACATGAGTTTTCTATTGAGACCCTCCCTGCTATTGTAGAACTTCTTGACATAACCAAGTTTACCATAATTGTCCAACATGATGTTGGATAAAAAGCAATCCCTCCCCTTATCAGCTTCAGAAAACTCTACAATTCTGAAAATCAACGATTTTGCCAAAAATATTGAAAACAACACCCACCGAACACCAATAAACTTCAATTCAGTTGCTGGAACAATGATTTCCATTGAAAACTGAGGTATAACCCAACTGCAAGGCACAATTTTATGAAAAATCCTCACCATTTCAAGGGAAAATCTTAAAAAACCCCTGCTGTTTAACAAAAAATGTTAACAAAACCAACAAACCCGACAAAAAAACCCACAAATTTGGGGAAAATTTGAGCAAAACCCATTTTCAGAATATAGTAGTTGTAGTGAAAAACAATCAAGCAAAACCCACAAACTGTAACTTGTTTTAAAAAACAAACGCACAATTTTTTGTATGACAATCATTAAAAAAAGGAAAAAAACCCTCATGTTTTTTTTGGGAAAAAGACTCAGAAAACCTAGAAAGAAAAATCATGATTTTTTATGACAAACCACTGTAAAGAATGAAAAAAACCCCATCCACGAGTTTTTTGTGGAAAAACTACCAGCAAACGCTCTGATGATTTTTTGCGGGCAAAAGATTATAAAACCCCCTTCCTCTATGAGCAGATGCAAAAACCCTCAAATGTAGCAAACAAAACTTCCAGATAACACAATTTGAGATATAAAACCCTCGGGCTAATTTGGAAAGCTCTCAAAATTTACAAAGAAATATTCAAAATCTTAAGAGATTTGCAATTTCAAAAATCCTCATTTTTTAAATCTTTGATTTTTATTAAAAAATAGAAAAATAACTTTATAAGCTTTCAAGGATTCTCCACAAATTTTCATAAACAAATGTCAAAAACTTCTGGAGTTTAATTCCAGGTATTAAACTACAAATGCTAACCTATGGGTTGTGATACTATCAAATGATGATTGTTTGAATAAAAGTAGTTAGAAAGGAGAAGGAAATACAAAGACAATGTTTCTAAAAGAAACAGTTGTTAACTGAGAGTGAAAATATAATGATACTAATATTATGCAACTACAGATACACCAAGTGACCAAATACATTATGTGACTTAAATGACCATCATAAGGTAAATAGTATAATAGTATTCTAATACTACCTGTAAACATCCTCTAGATTCTAAATATAAAAAGATGGATTTTCATAGTCAGTCATCTGTTTCCAAATACGTTCCTCCACTTGAAGACATATTTCATATGATAGGGCTTTCAAAATGTTCACTTGATTTTAGGTCCAAGCAAATTTGCAGTTGACTAAACCATCAGTTTTTGGGTCTATAGCAAGAAACCTTCATAGAGTATTATCTTTCCCAGGAAAACAAGGATTGACCCATAACTGGAGTTGAAGGTAAGGTGGCCTCATCTATACAGGAAAATATTCCAGCCAGCTTGGGATTCCCAATTCTGTAATGATCAGGGAAGAACGAAGATTGGGAGCAGGATTGTATTTGTTCTGTTAGATTTGCTCCCTAGCTAGTCAAGCTTGGGTGATTAATTGGATTAGTATTACTTCATTGGTGGATATGGGTATTCTATATGTGGTTATTAAAGAACGTAATAAATTGAACAGGTGATACTATAGGTGTTTTATCATGATGGCTGCTGGAATTCGGCATTTTTTCACCCTGCTTGATTTGCTCATGTTCATCATATGATAGTGGATAGAGGATAAAGATTAGCGGATATGATTGATGACTATTCCCACTACGGGATAGATGATTAGTCTCTCATCCACTATAAATTGGTGGCATAATTTATCACTGCATTATCCTTTTATTATTGTGTCGTCCATCTTTTGATACAAACGACACAAACACTCATTCTAGTGGTGGCAAATTTGTACTCTTTAGATGTAACAAGTTCAAATCCCACTGGAGAGTAGGGCATGCATGTCTTGTTTGTAGCACATTTAGTTGCCTCCACAAAGTACGGGGTAGTCTCGTATTGCTGTCACCATATGTAGACCCAGAATCATATGGCTGGTATCATGGATTATAAAATGACTTTTCCATTTAATTTCCTTATCTCATATAATTGATTGAAATGTACTTATACCTTTGAAGGACATGTTCTTATTACCTATCCATGCCACGTTTATCCCATTTAAAATTTGGCTTTAGATCATAAGTTCATGCTAATCTAAGGATTCACTATATGTGTATCCATAATTTCACATCTTGGAGGATTTAATTCTTGAACGTATCATCCAACTGAGGCACTAGGTCGCAATTCAATTTTTTGAGACTTCTATTTCTCACCTAAAGGTGAATGCAATAGAAAAAATATATAGTTCAATAATGTTGATGTGTTTGAACAAGTTGAAAGTCCTCTTGTCAATTAATCTATAATGCTTTGTCCACAAAATTTTAGTCGATAGGCTTTTTGCGGGAACTTTGTTCTTGTAAAATTATTTTTTTGGCCGGAAAATTGTCAGCCCTTGCCGTTAACTATTTCCTGGCTTGTTTACATCTCACTCCACTTTTATTTCTTGTTTTTCTCTATTTATTCAACTTAATTAGGTATTATCTTGTAGTGACTTGCTGATTGCCAGTTTGACACATGACTTGTTCTACCTAGTGAACTTGATTCAGTGTTTTGGAATGGCTTTGTTTAGTTGTAAACATGGGTGTTTGTGTGCACTCACAAGGTTATCCAACAATACTCTCTTGTATAAATTGATCTCTTGATCACTATTAATAACAAGCAAATATTTTCCAAGTACTTCGTAATATGGTTTCATAGCCAATATTCTAAATTTTTTCGAAAATAATTATAATTTCTTAGTTGAAACTATTTTCCTTTTATTTTTGAAATTATTTTCATGCATATTTGCTTCCAAAACCTTTGGTTCGACTAGGGTTTTCCGCCAAAAAAATCGTGCCATTTTGTCTGTAACTCCCGTGATTTTTTCCGGTCTGCAAACTCACACCCTTCTATCTGCAACTAGCGCAACCGAACCCTCTGAAAATTGAGGGTTATTCCTTGTTGTTCATGTGGAGGACTGTTGGGCACCATTTCTCTGCAACTCATGCCTGGATTTTTCTGCCACTCGCATCCAAATTTCTTTGAGAATCATGTGTTTTCCATTTATTTTTTAAAAGTGGTCTTTTTTTGCTTGTTTGGAGGTGTACATTTTTTACAAATGTTTGCTGTTTATTCATGTCCAGATTTTGCTATTTTATCTACAGATTTGCCATTTTTCTAACCTTTTTTAAGCCAAAGTCTTTTTTGTTTGAAACTTTAAATTTCAATATCGGATCAAAATTTTATACAGATTTTTTTGGTAAGTTTTTTGAGAACTCAACAAGGTTGTCTATTTTTTCTAGGTGCCTCGATTTTTGTGCCTTGATTTTTGAGCTAGCAGATCTAGAATATGACAACATATTCCTTCTGGGTTTTTTGAACTTTCTTCTAAGTACCTATTTTTTCCCTGGGTCTTCCCTTTTTTGCCTCAAAATACATGCTTTCATAGATTTTCGCACTTTTCCACTGAAAAACTTGCAATGGCATCTCTGACTAATATTTTGCTCGAGGGAAATCGGAAGCTCAATGGTCACAATTATGGCATGTGGAAACAATGGATGCTAACCATCTTCGATTATCGTGACAGCGATAAGGTGGTTTTGGGTATGACAACTCGACCTACTCAAGCTGGTCCTGATCTAAGCAATCTTGTTTGTAATCCATAGAAAACAGCGCGAAGCACACTAAGCAGACTAAATTTTCTTTTTACGCCTTTTGACAGCTTTGTGCTTTGGATAAATTAGGCTTTAACCATTAAGGAAGGGTATTGCGATAATAGAGGGTTTCTAGTATCTTTGTTTAGTATCTAATGGTTATCTGTTGTAATCTCCTGTGTATATTTGAAAATTTCTAATATTTTAGTTTCCAGTTTCTAGTCTTTACAATTGTTTCCTTAGGAAATATTGTTCAGTCTCTTGCATAAATTGATCTCTTGATCATTGTTAATAACAAGCAAATATCTTCCAATTACTTTGTATTAAAGGAAAACTTTTCACAAATACAAGGGCACAGTCAACTTGTACCCACCTGTATTATGCAGTCTCCCTCTTTTCACTCTGACATGTGATTCTCTTGACTTACTGTAGTGGTGGCGCACAATCTGCTCATCTACTTCTGGGCACGAGTGCCATATGGTAGCCTTCCCTCCTCCATAGAAATATATATACAACGGCGACTCTCTTCAGCTGTATATGTGTACTGGCAGAGTGATGGGTAGGAGTTCGCAGAACCATGACACTTGCTGCCTTTGTCACCCTCATGCGATCCCCTTTGAACTCTTGGGTTTGCTAAATTTTTGGTGCTTGCTCGTTGCTTGTGCAATCCTCTTTGAACTCTTCGGTTTGCTAAATTTTTGGTGCTTGCTCGTTGCCTCAGCTGACTCAATCTTCTCATGACACTCTCAATACTACCCACGACAACTTTCTGTGCTATGTTCTCCATGGTGCTCCCTCACTGTCGGTTCCAATACCTTAGGACTGAACAGATAATACTATTGATGTAGGTGCTTATGCTTTCTTTCATTCTCGTCTCAACTTGCCTTGGTTACTCAAGCTGCTAATTTCGAACTTCCTTGTTCCATGATGGCAGCTAAATTCCCTGAATCAGTTTTCAGTGGTTCGAGCCCCAAGACCTTCCAGTGGAGGCATCGAGGCTGCTAGACTATTAGGATTTCATCCCACAGGCCCTTGTAACACTTAATTCGAAACCCAAGCTCTTGTTCCCATTCACAACAAGTCCAAATCTTTGCATACCCTTCTCTCCTCGCAGCCCCCTAAAAATCTTCCTCCTTGTCCTTAGCCTCTTCAGATTCCAAAATGCTCTTCCAGTATAACGGTTGCTGCCCGCATGCCAAATGTTTACCCGCCTGCATACGCTATCTCTGGTTTATACCTTGCTCGGTGACTCATCACTCCGCATCACTTCATCCACCTCAACTTAGAGCCGACACATCTCCACATAGGACAAACAACCTTATTGTCTTATCCTCTTCCATTGGCTATCTTTTTAAATATCCTTATCCTCTTATATTTATTTAGCTTAATTAGCTATCATCTCCACTGCTTTTTGTTTTTTTTGGTAGGTAAGAGGCCATGAGGCCCCCTATTATCTCCATTGTTAATCCTTGTTTTTGCCTTTATTTTTTTTACTTATATGGTTATTATTGGTTGTTTATTTAAAAGTTTATATATCTCTCTCTCTCTCTCTCTCTCTCTCTCTCTCTCTATAAATATATATATAAGGTCGGGGACCCATGCTCATATTGATATAAGGAAAACACCATACAAAGAAAACATTGTTAAAAACCAACTCCAGAATACCACAAAGGACTAGGGGCAAATCCAACCTAGACCAATTGTAACATGCTCATTCATCCACCTTATAAAGGACTTAGGGCAAAATGGTAGGCAAATATGCCTATTCCCCAACAAAGCCAAAGCATGTTATGGAAACTGAACAGAGCAAAATGCCCCCAAAGTACCCACCCCAAGACCTCAAATCCTCATGTTTGAGAACAACGCTTTAAGAGCCAATATTTCCACCATATTGGAGACCAGCATCTCCCAACCTAGCTGCTGAAACAGACCGAAGACTGAAAACTAGATGTCTTTATATGTGGCCTGCTATGAGAAGTGAAATAGAATTTCAGCTCTCACAATACCTGTGAGCACTTCCCCCAAAATACTGAAATCTGCTGCCTAAACCTCGCTAAGTCTGCTCTGGTAGCAGACCGCTTCATTATCTATACTTATAGTAAGTCAATTCTGCCCAATTCTAGTGCCATAAAGTTGCATCTTGAAATATCCCAAATGGATATTTGCTCTGCTGCTGCTATAATGTTTAATTATATAAATTATATTTTCCTGTAGATTTTTCTTTGATCTTATAGAGCTAGACAGAAGTTGCAGAAGGATGTTGTTTCTTTTTGTATTTTTCAGAATATAGGTATTACAATGAATAAATAACATTAACTGATAAAATAGAAGTGATAGAAATCATATGCAACAATACATACTAATCTAGAAATGATTTTAAAACCGTACTAACAGAGTCTAATTTATTTCAGAATAGTACCAATACAGATGTACTTCAAACAAGGTTGACGCCAGCTTAAGATGGGAACCCAACTACAGTCAAACAAGTTCAAATGATAAAGCCCAAGCTGCTGCAATTAAACAACTCCAGTCTACTGCAAATAAACACCCCAAAATTCCTCATGTGAGCTGCTATAAAGAAATGCTAGGGTGAATCAAAGTGGTTGCCTTCCCTAAAATTTCATTGTCTGCAAAGTGTAATTGCAATACTAGAAATCGATCCTCTGCCTTGATCAAACTGTATGCATAAGAACCTCAAATCATATCTTGTTGAGGGCTACGTCCCAACAAATCTGGTCTCAGCACTAGGGTTTCTGTCCTAGGTGAGGAATGCTCTTCCAGAGCAACGACGTCCAAAATGGGTTGACAAAATGATATATGATACTCACCTTTAGGTTGCCTTCTCATTTTATCCCCTCTCCAAGGCAATTCGAACTTTAAAAGAACCCTAAAGTGGAATTCATTTGAATTTTATAATATAACATTATTTTCCCCAATAAAGCCGTCCAAATAGAAAGAAATCATTACTTTATTAATGACAAATAGCTCCAAGCATCAAATAGGTCCCGGTAAGTGATAATCAAATAGTAGATACTGAGCTCTTTCCAACAAGCTATCACACATGGGCAAATTTATTTAGATGAAGCCAAAAAACTCCTTGTTACTCCAAAATGACTTTATTTAAATTATTAAAATGCTAACTTAGGAGATTATTTGAATATATTAAAATAGTTCCCAAGTAGTTAAAGAACAACCCAAACATCTCCAAAACATGAAATTGAGTTTGTCGCTTCCCAACTGGCAGTCTCAAGTGACTGATGTTGGACAACCTGGGCCAACTGGCAGTCTCACCCTCAAATGTAGGGATACTCCTAAAAAATAGGGAACACACCCAAATCTCCTGAAATTGAGACCAGGGGGTGATCTCATAGAACCTCAACTCTGGAAAATGTCAACCTTCTAAAAGGTAGGAATCTCCTACAATCAAGGAAATGCCTTCTAAAAAGTAGGAGATTGAGTCTGTGACTCTGAAATTGAGTACTAATGAATCTCCTCTGTTGTGTGCATCTTCAGAGTGTGTGAGTGAAGTGGGAGTTCTTCCTAAAAATTAGGAGATGCGTCCAATGTCTCCAAAATGTCCCCAGTGGTCTTTGGAAGCCTCCTAGACAACTCCCAATCAGTCCCTAATAATTAGGGATCCTTCTTAAATTTTAGAAACCTGTTGTTGATTGCCCAAACCAGCCTAAAAAGCTCATGTCTGGGTCTATATGCCCTATATGAGTCCCCTACACACTCTATTGGCCTATGGGAACTCTAGTGGTAGGCCAATCTATGAACAAATGTCTGTCATCCTAGAAAGGGGACATTACAAATCCTCAACAGAAATGTAGCACTTGACGATGTTGGTCTGTTAGGCATTGCTCAAAGTTTATTTGATCAGATTATATACTACTGTTACAGCAGAATAGTTTCGTTGCCTTGACCCTCTTTATCAAATTTAACTATAACGTCAACTTCCAGGCCTCAGCTTGATATGCTGCTGCAAGCTTACCAACAGTTACCTCCAAAGACAATGTTCTGGAACATGGGGACTGACTAATCCTCTCCCGAATCTCGGCTTCATCTAGTTCCAGACCACCCTGTTCACTATTTGTGCCCATATTTTGGCGAACCAATTAGCTAACCCATTTGCTTCTTGACAGCAATGGCTTACCTGGTGTTCTTGGAATCTTGGAAGAAGTCTCCGCACTTCACTCAGAACATATTGTAACTGACTGGATTAAGAGAAGACAAGGTTGAAGTAACCAACTGGGAATCTCCTTCTATGTGGATGTGTGAGATCCCAATTTTCAATGCTGGCTTAATCCCTACCAGAAGAGCCCTAACATCGGCTCTTAATCCTTGTATTGCCATCAGCTATTCTAGCATCCCTGATAACACACCCAACACCTGATCTACCTCGATTACCTTTGGAGGCACCATCAAAGTTCTTTTTTGCCATCTGCTTGCTATGAGGTATCCACTTAGCCTTCTTCCTGTGAACTGCTGAAGGAACTGTTCCAATCAAGACCCCTTTAAAAGGAATAACTACCAATTTCCAGTTATTGAAAATTAAATTTTCTGATGAAGAAAATAGAGATGAGAGGTTCTTGCACTTCCTAGTATATGCATTTAGATTCTCCGAAATTGATTTCTCAATCAAGTTCCAAACTTGGTCCCCTGAGAGGCTTATCGTGTAAAGATCCTTTTGTTTCTCTTCGACCAAATCCCTTACACCACAGCTGCAGGAGCTATTCTTCACATTTGTAAGAAAAAAGACCCCTTGTTGAGTAAAGGCCATCCTTGTAGAAGTTGAGACAGTGATTTTGCGAAGGGACCACACCATCCCAACTTATTTACAAGATTCAACCAGCACCTATGTGCAAAGGCGCAACTAACCAACAAGTGATCAGCATCCTCCTGAACTTTCCCACATAGGATGCACATAAAACTATTTGCAATGCCCATCTTTGAAAGCCTATCTGAAGCAGGAATCCTATTCTGAACTGCCAACCATAAGAACGCCCCACCCTTTGGAAGGACTGCATTATGCCAACAGAACTTAAATTCTCTTCTCCTGAAAACAGACCCGTAATCCATCAAACTCTGGAACCCTGCCTTTACTGAATAATTCCCATTGTCACTTTTTGTCCAGATCAGCCTTTCTGGTTCATCATTGATGAATACTATCCTCTTTTCGAACTCCTTTAAAAGCTGGCCCTTGACTGCTGGAGAGATTGGCAGATTTGAAAAGTCCTTCCATTTCCCATGACCAACCCCAGCTGAGGAGTCCCAATAATCTGCAACTTTAGAGCCCCATAACTTTCAAAAGTGGCCTGAACTTTATCAAACTTACCGTTGGCATTAAGAGGAGGTAGAGCATTCCACTAGTCAGACCAGAACAAGGCTCTGTTCCCTGAATTCACTTCCCATGACAAGCATGGTAGAAGAACTGATCTGCAGTTGCTCATAAAATTCCACGTAGCAGATCCACTTGGAAGATTTCTCATGGTGAAGATTCTTTCTGGATCATCCGAGTCTAGATATTTAGCTCTTAAAACCTGACCATATTGCAGAAGGATTTGAATAGAGTTTCCACACCAAGTTGGCACCTAGGCTAATATTCCTAGCCAAAAGGTTGTGAATGCCTGCTCCACCACTATCTTTATGAAGGCACATATAATCCCAGGAAACTAGAACTACCTTTTTCTTGCTGTCTAAATTTTTCTGCCAAATGAAATCTCGAAGACACTTTTTTAAGGACAGCAGAAAGCTTCGTGGTGCTAAAAGGACTGACATAATATAATTGAGGATAGAACTTAGAACAGATTTAACAAGAAGAATCCAAGCAGCCAGGGACAACCATCTAGCTTTCCATGACGCAATTTTGTCCATGATTGAATTAAGGATCCCTGACCAGAAGGAAGCTTTACACCCACCTTGAATGAATGGGATCCCCAAGTACTTACAAGGGGTGATCGCTACCGAAAAGCCTAGCAGCCATTAAATGACCCTCTTCACTTGGTCTTTGACATTGAAAAAGAATGTCATTGACTTGGACAGATTCAGTTTTTGCCCGGATGCCTCAGAATATTCTTGAAGAGTTTCCTTGATAACCATGGCTTCCTTAATGGATCCCTTCCCAAACAAGAGCGAGTCATCAGCAAATAAATTATGAGTTAAGGATAAATTAGACTGCTGGAAGGTAAAACCTTCCATAAAACCAACTCCTTTGATACAAGTCTACTCGATCCTTCTGCCAACAAAATAAACAAGGAGACAAAGAATACCCCTGCCTAAGTCCTTAAGATGCTGAGAAAAAACCAACTGGGAAGCCATTTATGAGGACTAACAATTTAGCCCCAGAAATGCATGCCATAAACCACTTAATCCACTTTCTATGAAAACCAAAGATTTCTAAAACTGCTCTTAAAAAGTCCCAACTCCCCCTGTCGTACGCCTTCATCATATCTAGCTTAAGAACCATGGAAGGGGAGCCCTCTGCCCTGATAGAATGAAGAACTTCATGAGCCACCAAAGCTCCCTCTGTTGTTTCTCTACCTGGGACAAATTCCCCTTGCTGTTCTGAGATGATGAGAGGAATAATCTCAGCCAGCCTAATCGAAATTGCCTTTCTAAAGATCTTATAAATTGTGTTGGTCTGAAGTTAGCAAAGGAGTTAGGATGTTCCTTTTTAGGGATGAGGGTAATGAAGTTACTGTTGAATTGCCCCAACTTGTTGGTATGACTCCTGGATTCCTCTACTACCAATAGTATCTCTCTCCCCAAGAAGTGCCAACATTTTTGAAAGAATACAGTGAATCCATCCGGGCCTGGAGCCTTATCAGCAGACATACCAAAAACAACCTTCTTAATTTCTTCTAGAGAAAAAGGTCATCTAATTTTAGAAGATTTCAAAGGAGACAGCTTTATTGCAGATGTAATCTTCCTTATTAAAAACAATGCCCAACTCATCCTTAATCTGGAAAATGGCATTACGATGCCTTCTTACTTTAGCCAAAGCATGAAAAAACCGAGTATTTCTATCCCCCTCAGCTAACCAGAGCTCCTTGGATTGTTGTCTCCAATGCATTTCCTCCCTAAGCATCATCTCATCCAATTTGTCTCTTAACTCTTTTTGAATATCATACACTTCTGAAGTAAGGTCATTGACCATCACGTATTCATTCCATTGCTGCTGTAGGGCCTGGAGCCTTTTTATTCTTGGAAAATGCCCCCAAAGTTGTTGGCATTCTAATCCTTAATTTTCTCTTAATATGCTCCAACTCTTTTGCCAGTTGGAACATCCTTGACCCTTCAACATATGGGCTGTTCGACCACCATAGAGAGAGCCAAGGCAAGAATTTTTTATCAGTGAACAACTTTGGTTCAATCTTGAAATATTGCTTCGGTTTTTTGACTTTACTTCCGGGCTGTATTTTCAGGTCTACTAGAAGATGATCTGAACCAGTGAAAGGGAGAATAGAGGAGGGACAACAACCTTGGTCCAAAACCCAGTGAGTATTCAGAAAAAACCTGTCCAGCCTAACTCCTACATGTTGACATCCTTTCCGCCTATAGACCATGTGACAATCCTGTTAAGAGGCTTACAGTCCAACAATGCATTATCATTCACAAAATCACTGAAATCTTGTGTCACTTTGGGGGATGGTTGCATGCCCCTAACCTTATCCATCACGCCCAGAGTTGCATTAAAATCACTACCTATAATGACCTTGGAATTCCCCAAATCTTGCAGGAGATCTGATAGATAGCCCCAAAGTCTCTTTCCGTACCACCGAGGTAGGTCCATACACATTAATGAGAGCAAAGTTCGGACTGAAGCAAGACGCACTCAGAGCAATCCAATTTGCCGCCACACTAACTGGCTGAATCTGACAACTAGTATGCTTCCAAGCCACAACAAGACCTCCTAACATACCATTCGCAGGAGAAGCTACATACTGCCAATCCTTCCATAAACTTCTCACCCTCTTCCAATGAAATCTTAGTTTCTGCACCTGCTCTTAGAATCTGTAACTTGATGAGACAGGCTTTGTTAGAGGCATTTAAGCCTCTAACATTCCATGAAATAACCCTCATTGTTGCCTCGGAGCCATTTGCTCTCCTTCCGGTTACTAACTGTTTAGAAATTAAGGTTGTTGCGTCATCCTTACACTTCCTGGGAGTCTTACCAAAATCAAGGGTTAATTGCACCCTTGCTGCCACTTTGTTAATTGTTTTCTGAGACTTAGACGGTCTTCCCCTAGATCTTTTACTCAGATACAAATCCCAATCAGAAAGCGTCTGCCTCAGACTGAGAAATGGAACAACCCATTGGAGAGGCAATACCTTCCTGATTATTAAGAATCTCCTTCTTAGAATCTGACAAGTCCTCGAGCTGAACTCCCTTTTCCTTTGCAATCTTTTCTATCTCTTCTTCCGCTACTTGGAAAATCATGTTGTCCACAAAATGCTCTAGACGTTCCACTGTTAGCCCTTTTGGGTGGAGATTCTCAATGTCCGAATGAGAAAAGATGGCATCAGAGATTATATTAGCAGAATCTTCCTGTGAGACTGAGGGCTTCCCTCAACCCACCTTCTGAGGGCAATTGTTGACTACCTTCTGTTGATTCTCCACTCGAACCTCCATCCTCAAAGGATGAGACCTGATTGAGGAGACTGGATATGCCGGAGAGAGCTCATTGACATGTAAAGCTCGAAATGTTTGATCAATATCCCCAAGTGAGACATCTGAAGGAAGATGATGAGGTACCTTATAAAATTTGCCATTCTCATGAGATAAAACCTTCGATGGAACTTTAGGAAGATTCGATTCTTGACAGAGGATAGGAGATTCTCAAATCGCTGCTACACTTTGGACCAATTCACCCCCTTTGCAATCAGGCTTAGGACTCCAACAAACATCTTATCCACTATGTCTGGTTACCAAAGGAGTCTCAGCCATAACCCATAGTTGCTTGAGTGAATCTACAGACGCCATGGGAAAAGAAGCTGAAGATTCTCCAGCCCTATGAGGCTGCAGGGGCACCTTGGGGACCACACAGCGACTGGGGGATTCATCCTCTGCTCTCGATGGATACCCACATGCACCTGCTGGAAGTCCCCCCCTGTCCCCAATTTTCCCCTCCCTGCAACATTTACACTGTTCTGGAAGGGACACTGGATCTGGGCACACCCTATCAGCACTGTCATCACTCCACCTCAATGACAAGTAAGGTGACCTAATCTCCCCTGCCTCTCCTTCAGCTTCACCAGATAAAACCACTTTATCTGGCCATTGCTTCTTTTCTCTCGAGATACATATCCTTACTGAGGAGTTACAATGTTCAAAAGAAGCTAGA
Organism: Cupressus sempervirens; assembly: GCA_028749045.1. Classification (NCBI taxonomy): domain Eukaryota; kingdom Viridiplantae; phylum Streptophyta; class Pinopsida; order Cupressales; family Cupressaceae; genus Cupressus; species Cupressus sempervirens. The sequence continues at coordinate 235,543,823 of CM053785.1, forward strand.
TCTAGACAAAAAAAAAATCCCCAGCGCATTCCCTAAGATTTCCATAATTTCAATTTCCTTGAATTCAAAGGGCAGAGAGGGCAACGAGAGCCCAATAGGAAAGAAAGGAATCTGGAATTTTGATAGAATGAATGGAGGATGCCATATATGGGTGAAAATCCCCTTACCTAGTGTGAATGTGGTCCCTCGCTTGCTTGCATTCAAAGATAACGATGAAAAAACCTCCCCTTTCTAAGGATCCCTCCTAGTTTTGGTTCACCCAAGATACCAGGAGCTAGTGTGGAGGCTCCCTGTCCAGAATCTTCCATATCAATGCCCAAGATTTGAGATATGAAGCAGGAGGATCCAACAGCCCTTGTGGAATATCTACAACGACCTTTTCTCTACTATGATGCCGGCTTGGGCCTTTAATGAAACTTTGTCTGGCCCTGACTCTTTTTGGCACCTCGACTGGATCTGTTTTTTATGAATTTGGAATGAAGGCAGCTCCATGAACTGGAATGGAATTGAGGAAAGTAAGGGGAACTGGACGAGGAGATTCAGATCAACAGATGTCAAAAACTGGTTTTAGTTTGGAGGATTTGTGGGAGTCCATTGAACATTTCAGGAATCTATTATGCTGAGACTGGGTCTTCTCCCGAACGAATAGTCTGATCTGGTTCTTTGTTGAAGACCTAATCTTTTATCTTATCATCTAAAACATTGGAATCCAGTCTGTTGTTTTCTCTGTCGTGAAAGTGCAAATTTCTTCTGCCTACCTTGCCATACCAGTCTTCACTGTTGTGATGTTCCACCATTTCCTTACTATGATTTAATCTATTCACATAAGATTTTATTTATTTTATGAATTTTTCTTGTTGAAATACTGTAGCACTCTTCCCAAATAACTTTCTTTTCCGACAATGATTTAAAGAAATTAACAAACAATTTTGAAATTTGAAATAACAAGTTAATCTCTTTATTTTTTTGACTAATTTAAATACAATATTTTAAAAATATCATCTTATGATTTTATTTATAATTTTAGTTTGATTTTTAAATTGATTTAGGTTATAGTTTTTAAATTATTTTAATTTATTTTTTAGATCAGTTTAGTTTTTCACTTTTAATATTAATTTTTAAGTTTTTATTATATATTTAGCCAATAACATATTTGTGGGGGGAGTTGCTATTTTTTCAATATTTTTTTTTTGTATTTCGCCTATTAATTTTTCATAGATCTTTTTTTTATGGAGTTTTTTTTTTAAACTAATTATTTTATTCATATATGATCAATTGAATATATAAATAACATTTCATAATCTATTTAAAATATTTTTTATTTAAATTTTACAATTATTAATAATCTAATTTATTCACATAAGATGTATTTAAAAGTAAATTTTATTATCAAATATTATCAGCTAAGCACAAAAGTGTGCAACTGCTAGTTTGTAATCATTTTGTGCTCATTGCAATGATTGACTTCTAAATAAAAAATATTTCTTAGTCTATTTAAAATATTTTTTATTAAAATTTAAAATTATTAATAATTTAATTAATTAGCATAAGATTGTATTTAAAAAATTAATTTTATTATCAAATACTATCGGCTTATTGTTTCAAGCACAAAAGTGTGGAAATTGCTAGTTTGTAATCATTTTGTGCTAGTTATAATTTTAGTTTGATTTTTAAAATTGATTTAGGTTTTAGTTTTTTGATTTTTTAATTTATATTTTAGATTAGTATAGTTTTTCACTTTAAATATTAGTTTTTAGTGATAATTTATTCGCATAAGATTGTATTTAAAATAATAATTTCATTATCAAATACTATCTGCTTATCGCTGCAAGCACAAAATTGTGCAATTGCTGGTGTGTAATAATTTCGTGCTCATTGCAATTATTGACTTTAATATTGTCAGTAAGCATGGTATTCTATTATGTCTTTTCTTGGTATACTCGAATAGAAAAATAATTTTGCATGCTGTATTTCCGACTGAGTACATGTTTGTATGGATTTTATTAGTTGACAAGCTCAATAATGGTAGGGACTGTTGTGCTTGGTACAAGTTGCAGTCACTTTCAAATGTTTGTCCACTTAGCACTGTCTCTTTGTGAATATCTGTGTGTGTGATAATTGGAAGGGGATCAGGCTTCTTATTCTCCCGAGCTATTAATATTGTACATGGATAATAAGTGTGATTTTTTGTTTTATATGTTGTCATTAGTGTTTTCTATATTTATCTGGTTTGATTGAGTTGTTATACTCAAATTTCCTCTTCATTCTCTTTTTCATTTTGTTTGTTTACAGGATGCATAGACAGCCAGAGCATGTTATGAATTTCTTGCTTGCAGAAATGGGGACAAGCGGCTCTCTAGATGGACAGCAGCGACTAGTTATCAAGGGAAGATTTGCTCCAAAGAATTTTGAGGGAATTCTACGACGGTATATCAGTAAGTGTTTTCCTTCTGTGATGAAGGAAAAAGAGACATTCTATCTGCTGAAGTAAATGAGGAACTTCAATTTTTTATTTAGAAATTGACAAATTGCGCTTGCCACATTCTTTTAAAGCTTAGTTTTCTTGCATTCACATTAGATCTTTTATTAATTTTTAGTTTTCTTCATAAGCTTTTGGCGATTTAAAATTTAAATAAAGGAAAATGCCTTTATGGTTTACCTGCTTGTTCCTTTATCTTAAATGATAAATTCATGTACAGAAGATTTCTTTCTTATACTTTTCTCAAGCCTCTGATATTTAGTCCCACGAATTGTTTAATTCAGGACAATCGAAGTTTCAAATTTATTTCAACATATATTCTGGCGATGTTCTGCAGGGACTCACTTTGATCAATGTGTCCCCTCTTCAAACCTTGATTGCCATCCGCACTCTCACCCACATTCACGGGCTGAAGCTGCCCTCTAACCATTGATCTGCTATCCTCACCTACAAGCACATTAGACTTGTGCGGTGTTACTTTCCTGACTCCTCCCCTTGTGTTCCTTACTGGTCCCCTGTTGCAGACATGTTTTTCCACAGTGGATTTCACTTTCTCCCATCCCTCCTCCACCTTTAGCAACTGGACCCATGGCGGGTAAGAGGACGACCATATGATAAGTGGCCGGATTGGAGAACCACCCGCACCCACCATTCGCCATGGACCATTGCCCATGTCCAGATCCTTACCCAGAACAACACGTTCAATTATGTCCTCCATCCAACCCGCCCACTGAGCTCCAGACATTCTTGAGCTATATTCCTCACTTCCTCCTTGCTCTAACCCACCATTAAACCCATTGCCAAAAACAGAGAAGCCACCTCAGAATTGGACTGCGACTGCTAGGCGTCATCCAAATACTCTGGCCCAAAATTTCAATCTGACAGCCTCCTTAGACTCTTTATCCTGTATCTTAAAAACATTGCCAATCTTTCTTCCCGAAATCTGCCCATGAAAGCCAGGAATCTGCCTGTCAGTTTTAAAGCAGAAATTGGCCTCCAATTTCTCCTCCACAGTGTCGAGGAAACACCACTGTGTTATGCAGAGCTACCACTTCGTTATACCTCCTCGGAACTCTTCAGAAACCCGGAAAGAAAAGCTCTTAAATCAATGCTAAATCATGTCTTGATGAAGTTCTCACATGCACAGCTGCCCAAATGTACCAAGTCGAATCCATCCTCTCCACCTCCAAATCTGCCATCATTAATCGGCATTCGCTTTGAAGGATAGGCATTAATGATAAGGTGTCAAACATAACATTGATGCACTTTTTAAACTTAAATCTCCAAGTTGATGAATCGGAAATCCTCAAAAATTTTAAATTTATCTTCCAACGAACGTGAGGCCCCAATATTTGCCAATCTATATGCTATGTCATTTGCTTCTCTATAGGCGTGTCAACCTCTGCTGAAAGGGCTCTGACCTGTTTAACATATTTATCCAACTGCCATGTGTCCAATTGGCCTTTCAATAAACCATTTACCACAATCTAAGAATCACCTTCTAGTTGGAGTTTTTTGAAACCCAACTTGATTCCCATTAAGACTGCCTCTACTACTGCTTGGTATTCTGCCGCATTATTCATTCCATCTGGCAACCTCTTAGCCCCTAAGGCAATCACATTCCCTTTCTCATCTCTTGCTACATAACCACACCCCAAGACAATTCTATATGTAACATTCATTAATGGCTCCTCTCAATATAGAATAGTAGGGGATTACGATATAGAATAGTAGGGCTATGCAGAGGTTTCTCTCACTAAACCTACCTACTGGGTTGCCTTTGGAAGCACAGTCCAAATTGATCTTCATCCATCCTTTTTCCGGGAGGGGGCACCAAACACACTTGTCTTGCCTGATGGAAGGATCAACCCTTGCTAACCCATTAACGGGTTGAGTGAAATGTCATTTTCACAAAGTATCAAAGATAGAAAATAAAGAAAAGAAAGATGTAGTTTTAACAACTTCAGTAATAATTAATTGTTCCACTGCTGATGTTTTCTTGAAGCATATATAAGTGTAAGAGTTTGCTAATGAAGCATCTTATGTTTTTCCTGCATTTTTCGGATAATGATTATAGCCTTAGTATGCTGTTGAAGGAGATTATAAAAATCAATAAAGTTTGGTTACAATTATAAGCAGTATTTTTCTGTTGGATCAGTTGCGGGACACCATGTGGCTCCACTCTCTTTCTAAATTAGATTTCACCAGTTATAAAGAAATTTATGCTGTCAATTGCAGTAGACTATATATATATATATATATATATATATATCATGTGTTAGCTTCGTGAGAAAGAGAGCAATCTTGATGCATTATACTCTTTTGCCAAGTATGGCTGTTTGGTCAATTTCTGAAAACATTAGTCTTTTGAATCTGAGGTCTCTGGCTGTATATTGAAGCCTTCATATGAACTAGAATATTCAGTGAAATCCAGGGTAAAAGTCATTTTCATCTGCTCTAATTTAGTTATTGACTGATCCTATAATCGACATAATGAGTTGTAAAATTATGTGGGAAGATTGTGTGCTGCAGAATTCTTATAGTTTTTACATGTTACTTCTGAAGAGTGTTTCAGCCATTGAATCCCAACTTTCTGCATCTCCTATAATTTGAGATCTATAAGAAGCTGTTATGTAGAGCCTAGCATCGCTTATCACTTGGTTTAGAAAGAAAACCAAACTCAGATAAATTTTGAGAAAAACTACTCATGCTTGTTTGAAAGATGAGCAAAGCTTATTCTAGAGCAAAGCATGAATCTATGTACAGACCATTTTGTATTTGTTTGGGATCTGTATGGGCTTTTATTTTTGGCACTGATCGTACTAATTTGAATCTTTTGCCGTGCAGATGAATATGTGATATGCAATGGTTGTAAGAGTCCTGATACCATCCTTTCAAAGGAAAATCGGCTTTTCTTCCTTCGCTGTGAGCAGGTAACTTAGTACCATTTTTTGTCGGTGTTTCCAATTAGTTCCAAGACACCAATATGTGAGGAATATTATATGCGGCTTTGAGTCTATATTTTAGTGATTTAAGTAAAAAGCCTATATATTTTGTGAAAAGCCAATCCTGCATAAGTCCTTTTTTGCCTGTGAATTTTTTGTCCTGTACACTGTCATTTTCTTGAATAGACTGTGCTTTCTGCAATTGTGAATCACCAAGGGGCTGGTATTCCATCATCTCATGTCTTTTCACATTAGTAATTGAATGTTGTGCTGGGTTGATTTAGTCTTTGGCAATTAAAATATTCAGAATTTGTTCTTTATCTGCCATCAAACAACTTTGAACGATGCATCTCGTATGATACTATTATTTCCCTGTGTATCATTGTAAACAATCTTGATGGGAAAGAGAGAGGGCGAGAGGGAGGGTTGCATATTGACATAACTGATAGCAAAATAATTGCCTGACACTTATTTCTCACCATTTGAATGCTACTTGGATACATGCAAAGGGAGAGTTTAATCTGATTATTTTGTTATGCATCTTAATTGCTTTAATGCAATTTAATTTCACTGTTTCGGTGGAAGTATATTTGGCTTGTTATCCAGTAGCTATTGTTTTAGTATTGTAGGTACAGAGCCTTTGTGAGTGGATATTTTTATGATTGCTACAAATTTTATAATAGATTAAACAGGACAATGGAGGCATGCTGATTGTTGATTCCTTGTGTTTATTATGTCTATACAGTGTGGATGCTCACGCTCTGTAGCACCCATCAAAGCTGGCTTTGTTGCTCGTGTTGCACGTCGTAAAGCAGGGACATAAAGCTGAAGTTTGGAGTCTTAGAATACTTTTGCAATCTCATGACAAGTGGTGGATTATCTTCATGTCGAATTTATTCATGGAAATTGTTTATATGGTTAATTATTGTAGTTCTGACATGCTTTATTATGAACATGGTCATAAAATGTCTGTTGACAATGTCAAATTCCTGTTGAATCATTTGACTGCTGTTTAAAATCTCTTCTGGGTGAAGAGTTATTTCATATTTATTTGAACTGTTCATGCTTTCTTAGTTTTCTGAAACCTTTTATAAAAAGTAAATTCAGTTTGCTTTCCCCACTTGCAATTAAATTCATTCACAAATTGTGAACGTTGTGCCCATAAGATTAAATGACATGCAATGGAACCTTGTGCATGTTCTCGTGAAATTGGTACAGAATATTTGAATTGTGAATGTAAGGACGTTGAATGTCTCAATTCAAAACTACTGCCTCTACTACCTTTTCTCCAGTTCAATAGTTAGTTTTTCCAAACATGCTTAAGGCCTCATTGAGTTAGGATCAGAGTCGGGAATATTTATTAGCTAGAAAACATAAAAAATGTCTGTTTAAACTGCTAGTTGGTTTGGGGATTTAATGGCAGATTTTATTTTAGCTTGTTTGCTATCACAGTGATTTGTTTCTGGATTTGATTGTGTTAAGATTTTTACCATCAACGTTTTGAATCACATGACGTGATCCATCATTAGTATGAAGAGCAAGAGATGCAAAACAAAGTGGACTTAATGTTTTCTGTCACCAATATATTTTTTGAATTGGACACATTCTATTCTGAGCCTAATATAACATCAAAAAAAGAGGAAATTTCAGAGACAGGTTTTGTTGTGTAAACATTGTGCTCTTGAATGGCTGGATTTTAGGATGCCTTTTCCGGGAAACAATTATGACTAAGCTGCTGATTGAGACAGTTGTTCTAATCACAAGCTTCCAACTTGCTGTTGATGCTTTGGCCATTTGGTTAAATTCTAAATAAAGGTAAAAAATTTAATGCTACTGAGAGTGCCGTGCGGATTTAGATCTTTGGAAAACCAAATTGTGTATCCTCTGTAACCATTCAACATTGAGAATCTTCTTAACAGTTCAATTTGTTAGTACTTGCAACTTTAAAAAATGCTATCCTTTATATAAAATCATTTAAAAGTAGTATAAACAAATTTATTGTTTAATGGCATCTGAGAGTCCCTTTCCCCTAGCTATGTTATCATACAAATTCAGTGTGGAAAGATATTAATGAGGATTATTTTCGTAAATGTTAATTCCATTATTATTAAGTGTACAGGTCTATGCTGATAATTTTTTATCATCCACAAGATAGTATATATGGGAGTACATCAGCTGATACTCTCTGTTGAGAGCCAAGGCCTCAGGGTATCCGTTTCATTAAAGTTACTTGGGTCATGATACCCGTCTCAACTCTTATAACATACCTTTGGGGTTTTGAACATTGGAGGATAGCATAAACAAAATATCACCGCCTTTACTAATTGTGCTTAACCTATTGAATTACATTTTATTTTTGGTCTATTACAATTTGAATGCAGTTTGCCTAGCTGTGATACTTAGACCCTTTTATGTACATGTCCGGATCATCTTTATTACTTAATTGACGACAATCCTCTCTGAGCTACTGGCCCCTCTGGTTCTCCAACTACCTACTAGAGCCATGCTTTGTGCGGGATGACTTTTAAATGTGGCTCAAACGGTATACTTTTTTTTATAAGGTTGGTTGGGATTTGAATTTAGGTACCCATTAACATGTGTTTGTGCTCTACTATTGATCTGTAGACAAACTTCAGATTGAATAAATTTAAATTTAGGAATACCGATTTACATGCTACAGTACTTAACTGTTGAGCTATTAAGCTCCTTTATATTTGGTGTTTTTTCTCAGTAACCCTTTACTGCAGCTTGAAATGTCTCTAATCTCAAACATTTAATAATCACCAATATGATAAATGATCAGTCCGGGGTTGAATTTAGAGATTTCATGGGATGGAGTTGTGTTATCAATGGTCATTTGAGAGCCCTTAAAAAAAATATAAACATGTTTCAGATAAATTAAAATCAAAGAAATATTTTCAAAATAATGTAAACAAATCTAGATATATTAAATACATCAATGTAATGTAAAAAAATGTCATCAGTTCAAAATTATTCTATATATTTTAAAAAACGTCATCAGTTCAAAACTATTCTTTATATTTTGCCAGTCATTTTATTTTTGTGTTATAAGACTATTTTATTACAATATGTAGAGAGAAATCACATGTGCTGCAATTGTGTAAATGGGTGCCAAACTTAGGCACACAATTAGGTTATTTTATTTTACTCTGAACTACTTAAGTCCTAAATGTTTAGCGAGTAATTTCATGTTCTGTTATAATGCAATGCATATATGTATGCATCAATTAGATTATTTTATTTTACTCTGAACTAATTAAGTCCTAATGTTTAGTGAGTAATTTCATGTTCCGTTATAATGCGATCTATATATGTATGCACTATTGCAACAAGGGGTACAATGAATCGATTAAGGACATGCATCCCTACTAAGAAGAGAAACTAATTTTCAGTTTGAGAAACTTTATAAACTCATTCACTCAGAGAAACTTTCTGTGCTGCTTATTAACATGTATTTGGACGTCAGATTTAAGATGGAAAGTAAGTTATTGTTACAACACCATTACAATCCCCCAAGTTTTTATTAGTACACTACTAGTCTATACCCCTCTTTGTACTAAGTTTTTGTCTGCTCCTTACTAATGTATATTTGGATATCGAACGTAAAATGGAAGGAAAGTTTTTTTTAGTACACAATTGTTCTAGCAAGTTTTTGTTAGCACATCAATAGGCTATCCCTCTTAATGCAATAACATTATTGCTATTATATAGATATTCAGTGGGAAATTATTTTGAAGAAAATTGTTAAAAAATAACTTGAATGAAACATAATAATATATAATTTCACCACATGTATATGCCCACACTATACATACTCTTGCACGTGCGCATATGTAGTCTCATCCTCACACACCCATACATGCACATGTCGGTAAAATAGTTGATGCTCCCTTCCAGATTCGTGTCAAGAGACTAGCAATTGCATATGGTTTTTGTAAGTATACTGGTTGTATAGAACATTAATAGGCTGATTTTCCACTCAACAATGACCACACTTGTAACAAATGGTATCAGAGTTTGGTCACAAGTTCAGATTTTCTTAGATAATGCTAAGGTTGTTGGCAAAATGGCCAATGCTCCCCTTGGGATTTGTTATATGGGACTAATTGCCTCTTATAGATTCTATAAATCTAGTTGTATTGATCATTAATAAGTCAATCTTTTGGTGTAAGGATAACAACACTTGTAACAAAGCACAACCACACACCACACGATCAATTTACAAATATATTATAGATATGATGTATACATAAGATATTACTTTTAAGTACAACAATCACTAAATAACATAACAACGTACATGGTCTCCATTGGTGAAAGAAAGAAGAAATTACATATTATTTAGCCAATTCATGTGTATTTGTTGTATGCATGCTAGGCAAAAAAACATTTTAATAGCTCTCAAACTATCTTTGCTCATTTTCGTGAATAGATTGGGGTTCAACTTTTGCAAGCTATTGAACTCTGCTAGGCTATAGTGCTAATTAACTTAGAAAAATGGGGACATTGTTAATGAAGTTGCTCCAAACACCCCTTTGATTATACCCACATTTACATAACCAAATTTAAACTCTAGGTTGAAGAAACCCAGGTTTGACTTATTTATAGGCCGAAGCATCGACTAGTTATGCATGATAGACATAACATCAAGCCTATTGCTGTTGAATTTTTGAGTTCAATGATGTAGAGATTTTTCTGTCAACATTTTGAATCACACTATGCGATCCATCATTAGGATGCATGAGAGCCAAAGAGAAGAGAGATGGATCATGTAGTGTGATTTAAAATTTTGATGGAAAAAAATCTTTACACAATTGAACCCAAAAATTGAATAGCAGTCTAATGGATTGCAGAAATCTTATAGCTTTGATCAAACTTATTATTCATCCATTTTATGGGGCTCTATTGTTGTATTCATGAAAGACAAATCATTCAATAGCTCTTAGACTCTCTTTGCTTATTTCTAAGAGAGTATGCTAGGGTTCAATTTTTTACATCTTTTGAACTCCTCTATATTGTATAACACTAACTTGACTTAAAAAAGATAGGGGCATTTATAATGAAGTTGTTTCAAAGTTTGTAATAATTATCTCATTGCACATAACTTCAGATCTATTAATACATCTTAACTAAACTTAAACCTTGGGCTAAGCTAATCTAAATTTGAATTTAGCTTATCCATAAGTTGAAGCATCATTAGCCTCATAACATATCTAGGTAATATCTAACCATACTAAGATGTCTTACACACATTCAAGTTCATAATAGATCATGACTTGCCTATTATTTTTGTTTCCAAACTTTTGCCTTGGAATAATTTTTCATATTTTTTTAAAATTCAAATAATAGTCTAAATTTTATCATGTTCTCATATGTCACATGCATCCAAGCAAAGTGCCCCAAAATTTAAACTTTAAAGCGCTTGTATATTAATACTTAAAGACCCCAATGAAGATAATAATAATAAAACACTCTAGCCAATATACAGATGACAATCATTTTTGAAAAAATAGAAATTGTCCAAAAATTTATTGAAGCTTATCAAGAGTATATCCTTAAATAGTTAATACTTATAATATCTTGATCACAAGATCATTTTGACCTTAAAAAATAAATAAATAAGAAACTTTTCATCTAGACAATGATGAAGCCCTAGAAGATGTGCAAATATGACACTATGTTTGAGAATGTTAGAATTGAAGAAATAGGAACGGGGATAATATTTGATGAAAAACCCTATTAGGATTCTCATGAGCAAACTTCAACATATTCTAACTAATTATATTTTTTATGGTCTCCTTAGACATCCCAAGTAGTGTCAAAGTATAGACCTTTAGTCAATCAAAGAATTGAAGGATATCAAGGCTACTCTAAAACTCTTGAATGAGGCGTGTATCTAGCTATGAGATATAATTTCAAGAAACTATTTCCCTATCTATTTGAAATTTCAATAGCACAACACTTTCTAATCACACTTTGAAATGTCAGAATTTGATAAATACAAAAGAAAGGGTGACTTAAAGGACATGTCATATGCACAAATTCTATATTACTTGTTATTTTGCATCTTATAATGATGATTATCTATAATATTGCCTCTTCCCTTTAGACCAGCGGCATGGACTTTAGATTAGTTAAATAAAAATGATGTTATGAACTCTTCTATCTACTACAATACTATGTTTGCAACATAATATCCAATATCTTATCTTTTGAATTCTTCTAGGTTGTAACAATCATTTTGATTGTTTTGAGCCATTTTCTTGGCCTAATCTTGTTTGATTCATCTAAAGTGATAGCTTAGACCAATAAAGCTACATTGGTGGCCTTAACTTTATTGAGTATGGTGGCCTAACTAGACAAAGGTCCCTGTTAGAGCCAAATTTTGCTATGTTTGTTCCCTTTGTTGGAGGTATTGCTATTGGCTCTGCCTATGTCTCTTTTGTTGGTTCTTTTGTGACATACTTGCTTATTCTGGAATTGCAGGTGGCAGTCTCATTGGTTGAAGAAGTGTAGATCCATGTTACCGGAAAACACTGTAAGAAATCCTCTCCTCATTTCAATATGAATATTTGATCCAATAAGAAGGGAGGTAAAGGAAAATCCTAGTGTTTTCCTTGTTTCTTTTGGTTGAGAGTTTCTCTCCCTCAAGGACGATTAGGGCTTCTCCCTTTCATAATTGTTCTGTCATTGATCTTTCTTTCTTGTCCATTGTTTGTCAATTTATAATGGACTACTAGACCTTTGATTGTTTACTTAGTGGCAAAGATTCTTGTTGATGGAGTTCTAGACCCTCTTTAAGATCTATTTGTACGAGGTTTTGGGTCCCCTCAAAACCCACTTTTACCCTAAATAAAAAACTTTATTGCGTGCAGGGATTTAACTACCCCATATAAGGAAAGTCAGACTTATTGTATTTTTCCATCTTCCCATATTAATGTTTTTTGCAAAAGGTTAAAATGTTCAATGATGGAATGCTAAAGCTTAACAGTCCAATCTTCACTATGAAGGATGTCCTCCCCTAGGATCCATTTCAAGTTTGCAAGGACCAATCCATTCTCAATTTTGATAAAGGAAGCTAGCTAATCATCATATATAAAACCTAGGAAGCGATCTTGATGCAGTCGGCTAGTTAATCTAGCATGAGTTTCTATGCTTCAAGGATGAAGTAATCTAGGCTTTGCTCAAATTCTCAAAGGCTTGTGAATGCTCCACCATTCTCTAAAACTATTACCATTTAGATAAGCAAGTAAATACCCTTGCAAGCATGTTGCATTTATTTCTTTTGAGATAACTTTCAAATTTTGTAGAGGTATATTGCTCATTTTCCAAAACTGCCATTTTTCTCATTTCTATGGATAGCTAGCCAAGTTTAACTTCTTGTGATGTTGTTAAAGGAATTTTGTGCTCCTTAGAAACTTTAGAGCATTAACTACATTTAATTCCTTCATGGAATGAAAGATTATATGTGGTATTTCAAGTGAATCATAGAAACAACTACTGCTACTATTCTTATCCTAATAATGGGACAATTGTCTTAAACACCATAGTTTGGAGTTCCCATCCCATAAGGAAGGATTTCCCCAAGAGTCTCCATGACTACGACATGAAAATCACCTTTTAGCTCAGAGTTCTCCACAAAGATCCATGCATGCCACGTGTAAGAACAATGAGCAATTTAGAGAAGGAATTATCCCCTTTGGCCCAAATCCCTACATAAGTGGTATGCATCCCTCATGCACTCTTTGTACTTCTTTTTGTCAATGGGCCAAGCTTGTCAAAGGCTGGATTTTTTTTGTGGCTTTGTAGAGTTTTGTGAGATGGAGGATATGATCAAAGGTCTGTCACTTGTTGGAATTCCACGTGCCCATCCAAAGACCAACCACATAATTTTTGTTGGTGAGCATCGTCTCTTCCCAAATACAACATGTAGGTATTTTCCAAGCTTTCATTTTTAGTTAAAGAGGGCTATTAGACTGATGCACCATATTTTATCCCATCACAACTACATCTTCCCACATATTCGTCTCCATAGATACGCAATTTCTTCCATATTTGGCACTTTTTTATAATATTTTTGTCATCCCTTCTCTTCCCAGATATAATACATGGATATCCTACATGTATTTTCTAATCTTTGGTTTTTAGTCAAAGAATTATATTGCATTGACATGCCGTATTTTGATCACATTAAAATTGTATGTTCCCATGTGTTCAAGAACTTAGACTTGTTGTTTCCTTTAGATTTGGTGCTTTGATTTTTAGAATTGCCGTGCTATTCATGTGATGGAGGAGCATCTTGTTAGAGTAAATAATTATTATTTATGCTTTTACTTAAGTTTACTTAGGTTAAATGCATTTATTTAATAGTAGTCATCTAGGAGTTGTTGACAACATGAGAGTTTGTTCCTATCTAAGTCATACTTATCTTCTCACCTTGATTGAGGATATTCCATCTTTTGTGGATGTATACTTAATTGTCAACCTTATCTCCTAGAGCTTTCTACCTTGTTCTACAAGCTTCCTTGAGGCCTTTATATTCAAGCTCTCCTATTGTAATTTCATATCTTTTCCCTTTGCATTTTTGTACAAAAATTTCATTTTCTCATTGTTGCAATATCTTCTCTCTCAGTCTATTTAGTTTCTCCAAGCTCCACCCTTCCTTTGATTTCTCTCAAGCACGTTATTTGCATGCAGGTGATCTTGGCGAGTTGTGAAGTTGGCTTTTATCAACTTCTACATGTTATTAGAGCCTCCCTGCTGCTTCCTGTTTGAAGGATTTTTGAAGCTGCGATTCAGAGACACAAACCCTAGTTTGTTTATGATTTTTTCTTCAATTGGGAGGAAGAGCAATTTTTTTGGGGCATTTTGGGCCTAAACGGACGCTGCCATTGAGTTCAGAAGGCCCGTTACAGTCATGATCCATAAAATTTGTCCATTTTGGAGAAAGTTGCTCCAGGAGGCAATTTTTTTTTGTTCGGGAGGCCATATGGACCTGTACAGACGATTTTTGTACAAAATAATTTAAAAGAAACTATTTTTTCAGGGCCACCACTACGCCACTGCGGCGCCACCACCACGGGTGCCACCCCCACACCACCACTGCCAACAACAGCATTGCGGAGCCACCACAACATCACCTTGTTCTGATGCCTCCACCAGCGACAGCTGCCCACTTATGGCCACCTCCTCCGCTCTGCATTTCCTGTGATAGTTGGCATTTCCTGCGCATGCCATGTGGCACGAGTGCCATGTGGCCCGTGCCAAATCACGCCCAACCATTTACCGTACTACCACATGGCAACCTTTTTTTTTCCACAATAGCTATCAAGTTGTTAAATTTGAGACAGTAAAATGCTGACATCAACATGATGTCAGCATTACATCAGCACACTTGCAAGCTCACCAAGTCCCTTTTTGACCTACTCGCAATTTTTTAGCCTAACTTGAGCATATGGAGGTATTTTTTTGATCTGAAAGAAGCATCAAAAAGCCGGTTTCGAGACAAAGACATTGGTGTAGGTATTTTTTGGTTTTGATGCAGTTTTGTTGCCTATTTTTGTAGTTAAATTTAGATGTTTTTTTTTTCACTCTAGCAAGCATATCTTGTGCATCCCATCTCCATTTTTTGAAAATGTTATATTTGTGGACAACTGGTTCTATCTACTTTTCAAAAATGCTGTAATTTCCTTCATATTCTGCCCCATGTTCTTTGTATCATGTTTTTGGCATTTTTTTCTCTACAGTGGATATCTTGGGTGTTCCAAGTTTGAGGATCATTTTCATGGCATGGGATCTTTTGTTTTGAGTTGTACTATCTTTTGTATTAGCTTTTTTCCCTTTCTGATCATTGCTACTATCATTTGTAAGCATCTTTATGCAAACACACTGAGATAAAGTGCCACTCTTGCATTTCGAGATTGTGAACGTTGTTTTGAGACAGTTGTACTCGCACTATTTTATAAAGCACCATGGGGGGGTTAGTTGTTGCCATTTTTTTGCCCTCGTCCTTTGTCAAGTGAGTGTCCCTTCCACGACATTAGCCCCATGATGTGTCGATGACACGTGCCTTTATAGGTGTTTGTACCTCTTACTCTCTCTCGCTGTTCTTGGTTCTTTCTACAAAGGATTTTGGCCCACTTTCTTAGTTGCCTGTCACCTCACCTTGTCTACATTAAGGGGGGGTTATCCTGTTATTTCTAATGCTTCCTTGGTTCGATGGTTTGATGGAGTGAGCTATGCATTCAATATTTGATCCTATATACTAGGCGATTGCAGTGGCTAGCTACCTATGCATTTCAATGAGATAGATCATCTACCATATAGACACTCTCAGTTCGTGCCTTATATTTTCTGTGGAGGTCCTTCAGATCAGTAGTTTCTTTTTGACAGAGTTTGTGGCTTCTTCATGCTTCAGTGATGCTCTTCATGATCTTCTCTTTGTTCCTATTTTCTAGGACATTCCTCTAGTTGGAGGCTTCTTCAGTCCTTCACTAGATTTTTAGTTATCTCTTTTTGAAGAAGGTTTTTTCCCACTGGGTTTTCTCCTTTGTCTCCGGTTTAGAGAGATTTCTTTGCATTTGTACATGGGTACCTAACATAGCCTAGTTGCCAGAACCCATTTTACATTTCATCTTAGCTTTTGTAAGCTTAAGTGCATTCCCCTAAGTTGCACTTAAGGGGGGGTGTTAGAGTAAATAATTATTATTTACACTTTTACTTAAGTTTACTTAAGTTAAATGCATTTATTTAATAGTAGTCATCTAGGAGTTGTTGACAACATGGGAGTTTGTTCCTATCTAAATCATACTTATCTTCTCACCTTGATTGAGTATATCCCATCTTTTGTGGACGTATGCTTAGTTGTCATGTAATGCCCTGCCCAGAGATCCTTGGAAACAAGGATGAAATACAAGCAAGATTTTTTTGTGTGCAAGTGTACATGATAACAACATACATGGATCCCAAAGATCGCAATGGAAGACTGAAGGATAACCAAGCACCAACATATCTCCAAATGCCACTACCAATCGAAACACAACCAAGAAAACATCAGAGATCTACCAAGCTAAAAGACATTAGCTGACTCCTGAAAACTGGCTAAATCTGAAATCCTAAAGCCTTGAAATTTGGCTAAGTTTGAATTTCTGAAGCCCTGAAATTTCTTAGAATCTTTATCTTAGCCCGTAGAGGTCTGAAACCCATCTCAAATGATTCGTCGCATATATTAAAATATATCTTAAGTAACTTATAATTAAACGATATATTTTAAACCCTGAAGGACTACAACAGAAACATGCAAACTGGATTTGAAAGAAAACAACCTAAATCCAAAATGCAACAACATAGGGTTGAAGAACACCAAAAAGGGTATCCAAAACAACTCTCAAAAAGTTTAGATCAAGTCGAAAAGTGCCCACTGCCCGCTCGCGCAGGTTTTTACAAAACTTGTGTGATACTTTAATACAACACTAAAAAGTATTACACATTTCTTACAAAGGAGGGCGACACTTTCAGAGTTTGAGTGATACTTTTCTCAAAGGCGTGCGATACTTTCAGGGTATCGTACAACATTTCTCCAAAGGAGGTGCTATACTTTCCAGTATCGCATGACATTTCTCCAAGAGGCGTGCGATACTTCCCAGCATTGTACGACATAGTTTCTATGAGCGTGCGATACATTTTTATGTCGTACCATGCTGATAAATGTCGCCTAAAGAAACACAAGAACACCTAAAGAGAACACAAAAAGGGAAAAACAAAGTATAAAACCTCCACACTGGGGAGTATCGGATCCACATCTCGAGGCATGAACACTCAAACTATAACTGAATAATTAAATGACGAAAAGCTAAAATTAACCATCTATCAAACAGTGAAGGGAAAGTATGGAAAGGGAAAACATCACAAAGGACTGAAAGAAACATCACAATTAAGTTTAATTAACATCACAATGAGCAAAATAACCACTAAGTACATGGTTCCTCCCAACCATCAATGGCATCATAAGACCATCGTGGGCCCTAGCCATCCCCCATGCGTAACATCCCAAGCCACCGATCAGATCATCGATGCTGTTGTGATAGGGACGTCACTACTAAACATGCTACAATATAAGCAAAGGAAATCTAACATGCTAGTAGTAAAGCATAAGATAATCCTATCAGTAGATAACATCACCTACCACATGCTAATCATCATAATAAGTAATGCATTAAAACTAACATCATCTAAACATGATAAACAACATCCCAAGGAAAACATAAATCACAAGAAAGCATACTCTGTAAATCGAAGTACCAAGTGACCACATCTAGCAACAGTTGCACTAGGATACAAGACAATCTCTGTACATCGGTCCCTAGCAATGGTGAAGGTAGCTATGCCTCCCAACCACATGGCACCCATAGGTCCACACCCGTCGTGCTGATGGAGATAATGATCCAACCACACACACACAAAACAACCATGGCTAACACACATGCCAAGCAGTATGATGACTGAATCCAAGACAAAGACAATGCATAAACTACAGGTCCTAGTCAGAAACCTCAATGGGCTACCATGTAGGGGATGACATCATGGAGAGTCGCTTGGCATCGACAAGCCCAAGCTCAGATCATGTGTCCTCAAACTTAATTGGGTGCTAACACATTGTGTCCTCAAACTTAATCAGGTGCTCACACATTTTATTATCTTAAGTTTTATTACCACCTAGTATTTCATTTAGTTATCACTTATATAAAGCTTCCTTTTCCAACCCATGACGCCATGATTTTTGGGATGCAAGATAGAAGCCCCCTCCATATGCTACCCTACCCTACCCATGCTCATCCAATGATGAGTGCCCGTAGGCATGCAAATTCCCAACCCAACCCCAATGATCATAGCTTTCAAAATTACCACGAAAGATTGATCCTCGCAAGTCATCTGAAAATGTACGCGCACATACTTGTATGTGGCACACCACCATCACAAAGATCATAACAAAAGGACTGGAAGAGATCACAAAGCAACAAGTCCCTCAACCGAAAATAAAATCGAGAGGACGGATGCAACACACATCCCAATGCAATAAAAGATGCAAAAGTGGTCTGACTGATATCCAAATAGATCATCTAGGTCCATGAACCAAATAGTGCCAAGAAAACTCAAGAAAATAGGGCAGCACACAAAACGAGGTAAAAACTCCAAATTTTAAAAAAAATTTAAAATTAAAACCCATTTGGCCTTTGGGTTCAAAAACCCCAAAAATCCAAAAATAAATGAAATCGGACACCATATGCAAAAATGGCCAACATAATGGCTCAAAATCTCAAACCCCCATCTCGAAAATGAGGAAAATGTTCATAACTGACAAACCGAGCAGAACCAACAAACAAAAATGGAAGGGAACACTAGTTCTTAACCTCCTAACATATAGCTACAAGAAACAGAAGCTTAAATAGAGCGAAAACAATAAAACGGGAAGGCCCTACCTGATAGCAAAAAGGGCAGAAACTGAAACTCGCACAATAAAATAAATCACCCATCAAATTTGCTAAAAATGATGACAAAGCATAAAGTCCCTGAGCAAAATCCAACGAGACCAATCGTGCGCAAATCCCATGCTCACAGCTCTTAGAATGAACAAAACAATAATCCTTCAAAAGAGGATTTCCAAATTTGCTCTCCAAATTATATTTCTAAAATGTGAGAAGTGAATAACGAATTCACTTTTCCAACACTTATTCACTTTTCAAGTGAATATTCGATTAGGAAAAATAGCCAACTATAGTACCTAAACTTTGAATCGATCCAAACGGAAACAAGTTATTATCTGTAATGAAAATTCACCTAAGGCAAAGATGCCAAAAATTAAATCTGAAAAGATTTAAAACCTCAAAACCCAAAATCATAGAAAATCACTTAACACTTTCGCGACAAAAGAAAACTTCTAAATGCACAAACACGCTCACTGGTCTAATCACATAATGCAGATGAGTTCGAATTTACTAATCACCGAAAGGTTTTAATTTAAACAATTAAATAAGGGTACGTCGACCATACAGGGACAACATTGGTAATTATGAATAGCTGAATCACTAACTCCATGTGCCACTGCCAAGGATATAATTCCTGCACACTAAAACACACGATCAAGTGTAATTGCATATAATATCATAGCCGAAGCAACGTGTATTAAAATACTTATTTAATCCATTTACATCACTCACATTCACAAAAAGCGTAAAGATAAAAGAATGAAGTAAATAACCATAGCATGAAATTCATCTCATGACATAATCAACAAATATGTCCAATAAGCCACATAACTAGATATCATCATAGATCTACGGTCATCTCAAAATAGCATCAACATGCAAAATGATAAACTAAACAACATCGCAGTAAAGCATCCATGGTATTGAATCCAAGACAACATCTGACCCTCAGGTCAACATAAGGTACAAAATAAGAGTATCAAGTATCTCTCGAATCAAAATAGACAAGGTACAAACTACAAACATGAGAGGCACTACATGTCAACCTTATATCCTAGAGCTTTCTAGCTTATTCTACAAGCTTCCTTGAGGCCTTTATATTCAAGCTCTCCTATTGTAATTTCATATCTTTTCCCTTTGCATTTTTGTACAACAATTTCATAATCTCATTGTTGCAATATCTTCTCTCTCAGTTCGTTTAGTTTCTCCAAGCTCCACCCTTCCTTCTTCAGTTTCTCTTTAGCAAGTTATGAGCATACAGGTGATCTTGGCGAGCTGTGAAGTTGGCTTTCATCAACTTCTACACATCTCACATCACAAAATAAAATGGGGCATAATTACATTTATAAAATGTTAATAAAAAATTGTGGAGGAGGGAGAAAATGATGAAAATTAGAGAAAATAATAATATAATAAAAATAATAATGGAGAAAAAAGTTACAAAGACATTTCATTTACCAAGGTGCATAGGTGGCATTTTAAAAGTTAGTGGAAAGTTCATCATTTCATGTATTTAATGTTTACTACCTACCCGACTTGTGGCTTGCAGGTGTACTAAACAAGAGTGTTTATTTAATGTCTTTTATGCTAGGCCAATTTGTGGATAGGTTTAGTATAAGTAGAGGGTCTTGGAGGGTCTAAAGTCATTATTCATTTGGCATGGGATTCAACATGGAGGAAGTCAACTAAAGAGGAGTAGCCGAGAAGGGTGAAGTTTGTTAGTAGAGCTAGTAGTCGAAGCTTGGAAAAACAAGAAGGTTTCTTGGTGGCTTGTGAGTACAAGTTTACATTCTTCTTTGGGTTTTCTACCAAATTTTGGATTTGGGCTAGCTAGGGTCTAGATCTTGTGAGCTTTTATAGAGTGGTTGTATTTTCTTATGCATTTGGCCATAACCCGAAAGGCCTTACCACTGGGCATTGGATGTAAATATTATGATTATATTATGAGACTTGACATTATTTTGGATCTAAATCTTCATTTTATTGTTATTCTTCTATTGTGTAGTTATTTGATTAGGGCCATGAAACTTCCTTTGATGATTCTCCTACCTTCTATTACATTAAGTGGTATCATAGATGAGTTTGATCTTATAATGGATTGTTCCTTTTGGAGTCCTATATATCTTTTTTGTGAGGTAGTAGATCATGGTTCTAACTTACAATTGTGGAAGACTTGCAAATGGATCGATGGTTGTGAAGATGGGAATTTGACCTTGTTGATCAAGGGTTTGATCTGGCTGGTGATTGTTAAGAATGTGGATTTGTTGTAGAGGGTTTGCGAAGATCTTGGAAGATGAGTCCAAAAGGTTGGACCTTGGGATGATTGTAGATCTCCATGATATAGTGAAGAAAAAGATTTCGGAGATGTTTGTCGATTAGAAACTAGTTTGACTAATCCAGTTAAGGAAGGGATAATTGAGTTTCGCAGTAATTTTTGGAGCTGGACTCTATTGATTTGGAAGAGAGTTCTATGGCCGATTAGAATACTTGTTCAAGAGAGAAGAAGGCATGGCAAGGTTGAGGAAGAAATTGATTTTTTTGATCATTTTGATGAGTCTAATATGAAACCTGTAGAGAAACTTATGGTTGTTTCTGAAGAGGTTCCTAATCTTGTTGAGCTTGACATGATATTTGTTTTCATGATCAATTAGATGGATCATACATGAAAATTGTAGAGCATCTTATTGTGGATGATGAGATTATTTATTATCAGGATTTACATATGGATGAAGATTTTCTTATGGTTTCTGATATGAATCTAAATTCATATATTTCCATTGAAATGATTAAGGGTTTGGTTGATATGGATGTTGCTACTGATGTGGAGTCAGATGTTCTTGGTGTGGATTCTCTAGTTGTTGATGTGGTTAATGGTCTACATGATACTATGGATCTATATACTCTTGATTTTCTTATGGCTGACATGGCTACAGATTTACATGTTGCTCTTATTGTGGATTTGATATTACATTTTGTTGATTTGGTTTAGGAGTTGTTCCTGGGAGTGAGATTGCTGATTGGGTTGTTGAGATTCACTCAATTCTGATGTTTGAGTAGATGAAGCATATATGGTTGATTTTTAGATTTGTTCTTCTATCTAGGATGAATTGGAAACCCTTGGTGAAGATGAAGTTGTGTGTAGATATTTCTTTTGGCATGAAAGTATGGAACATACTTTTCAATCTACTTGGGGAGACTGATGCATGAGCATCTTGCATCACAAAATAAAATGGGGCATGATTTAAATTTATTAAAAAAAATGTGGAGGAGAGAGAAAGTGATGAAAATTAGAGAAAAAAATAAAAATAATAATGGAGAAAAAAGAGAAAAAGGCATTTCATTTGCCAAGGTGCATAGGTGGTATTTTAGAAGTTAGTGGAAAGTTCCTTAATGTTTGCTGCGAAGATGACTTGTGGCTTGAAGGTGTATTTAATGAGAGTGCTTATTTTAATGTCTTTTATGATAGGCGAATTTGTGGCTTGGTTTAGTATAAATAGAGGGTCTTGTGGAGTCTAGAGTCATTATTCATTCAACATGAGATCCAACATGGAGGAAGTCAACTAGAGAGGAGTAGCTAAGAAGAGCAAAGTTTGTTAGCAAAGCTAGTAGTTGCAGTCTAAAAAAATAGGAAGGTTTCTTGGTTACTTGAAAGCACAAGTTTAGATTCTTCTTTGGGTTTTCTACCACATTGCGGATCTAGGATAGCTAGGGTTTGGATCTTGTGAGATGTTGTAGAGAATTTTGTGTATCTGCTTATGTATTTGTTGGTAACCCAGAAGGCCTTACAGTCAGGCATGTTGGATGTAAATCTTATGATTATCTTAAGATAATTTGCATTATTTTGCATCTAAATCTATGTGTTATTGTTATTCTTCTGTTGTGTGGTTATTTCCTAAGGGCTAGGACATCTCCTTTGGGGATTGTGATACCTTGTATTGCACCATCATGAAAGGGGTGGGGGTAGTTGAGAAATAATGATGAGCAATCTAATTTTATTTATGGGTCGATGTGTATCTATCATCTCTAAAATTGATTGATGGAGATCTCATCTTCCTAAGCTTTGTAGAGATAAATAAATGGTTCACTAGTTGATCCATTTTCTTTTAGGGTTTTGTTTGGCCACTGCCTCTATTGTGATTTGGAGCCTAATCAGACTTGGAGTTTTATTTGGCATGGTTCCCCCCTAGATTATTTGCCCCTAGCTAGAGTGTCATTCAAATTGCAAAGAATTTTTCTCTACATTCAAAGACAATACACATATAGTTGTGGTACCATTTCATTTGGTTAATTTTGGATGATGGACATTCAAGCTAGAGAAAATACACACATATGATAATCCAATAGATATGTTTACCAAGGCAGTAACAAGGGAGAAGCCAAACTCCTCTTTAGGTTCGGTTGGTCTTCTACACTTCCAATGAGAGTAAGTTCTTTACCAAAAGATTTTTTTTTGTTTGAAATAGTCATTATATAGAAGGTACAAAATAAGTGTTAAATTTTGTAGAGTTCTTTGTTCATAATAAAATGCAAATAAAACTTATTATTTGAAGTTTTTGAAACCACAACCAAATTGAATTCATGAGTCTTAAAAGAGAAGAACCTAGAAACATTAACATCCTTTGCTTTCTTTTTATTAACAACTCCTTTCCAAGTTTCTTGTTTTTCCCAAATTCATTTCTTTTTTTCCACAAAAAATGAATTTAGAACCCCAATGCTATGAAATTTAGGTATAGGGAGTTGATAATTTGTAAAGCAAAATCATAGGATACGGAGAAGTTGGGAATAGTGTCATGAGGCAATGATGTATATTTTGAATACTATTGTAAATGTTTTGAATAAGTGTAGAACAAAAATGGAGAGTAGAATCCCACTAAGTATCTCAAAAGTCCAAGCTCCCAAACACCATAAGAAGAGGTAGATGTCGATTGTATTCTCAATAATGGACATCAAGAAAAAATAATGTTGTTGAAAATTAGGTACATCAGGTAAGAGAAATTAGCAGAGCTTTTGTAGTAATTACTCATCCTCTTAAAGGTCATATCCTTTCTCATCTACTTACAACCATAAAAAAACTCATCCCTTGACCTCGAAAGAAGAAGTGGATGTGAATCTCATCATTAGCATTCATAATTTTGGAGAAGATGGAAGAAAATGAAAGAGGAAATAATGTATGCAGGAGGAAATCCAAATAATCTGTAGTTGATCCAAAAAGAAGGTTTGTAGCAGGAATTTTGTCAGACCTATGGCATAGGGTGTTACACATTTACATAGTTTCTATCATTTTCATCAAAATAATCATGATCAACAACTACATAGGGAATTGTTAAGGACTTACCACTATACTTGATTGGCCTGTATAGTTAAAACCCTTCCTCCTACCCACAATCCATAAATAACTAAGATAAAAAATGAATTAATTTACTTTAACTTTTCTTTTCTTTATATCTCGTTTTCCTCAATTTTTTTACACTAAACTTAACTGGCATCAAAATTTTGACACTAAACTTAATTTTTGTGAAAATTTTGACCTTTTTAGGACATTAAAAAAAAGTGAATTTTACAAGACAAAATGTCCTCATGTCAAAAATGGACATAAAAATGAAGGCCATATATTGTTGTGACTTATCTCTCCTTCCTTTGATTCTTGGCTTTGAGAGGGTGGAGGAATCAATATAGTGCCTTTCTCAAGTGAAGGAGTAGACCTTGATATATCAAGAGGAGATGAAGTGTCAGTTTTTTTTAGCACCAAAAATTATGTCTTTGTGAACATATTTCCTCCATATTCTTCTCTTGGAGTATCCTTGATAACTCTCCCTTCCATGTAGGTCCCTGCAAGAAATGATTCAACATCAGACAAGTCAAAGTTATTGGAATCATCCCTCATTGTAGACTTATTCTAATCCTCTTTCTCCTAATCTATAGATTCTTCAACCACAATGGTTTTCTCTTGTGTTGAGGGAAGATTCCAAGTCTAGCTTTATCTCTTTTCTTTCTTAGTGGCTTTGGATATCTGGGTCCTCCAATTGAGAGGTATATAATCCTCTTTTTTTGCTTCTTCTTCTTGTGGATCTTCTAGTAATTTTTTAGGAATAATATGTGAGACACTATACTTTTCTTCTTTAATCTCCAACCTTTTTGGCTCACTACCACTATAGTTTTCTCCTCTTCTTGGAGACTAAAGGCTTGGATGTAGCTTCCTCTTGTTATTCATGCTTGAGTAATTTTTCTCACTCTTCCTCAACCATTTTTGCCTTCATTTCTTCTTTCTTATCTTCTCCACCTAGTGGAATATATGACATCTCTATCATGGTGGTATACTCTTTTTGGGTGCACCAGGGAGGCAAGTCCTGACATAGGAGCCATCACCTTCACCCCTTTTTCCCTTCTTTAGTCATTTAGGGTCCTTCAAAGATGACCTATTTGGTAATAAATACTATATCAAGGGGTTGACAACCCAATTATTAGTCAACTTGATGACATGTTAGGTGTGATACATTAAATCATCATTCTCCTAGCAATGTATCTAAAATTTTAAAATAAACCTATCAAAGATTTTATCTTTGTTGTACAAAGGGTCTATGATCTTTGGAGAATCTTTATTCCACACCTTGTGGGAAATTCATATCCCTAAAACATTTCAACCAAGATAAGATCCATCCTATAGTGGTCCCTAATTTGAAGTTTATAATCATCCATATAGCTATGGAGGAAATAGGTCCAAATTCCTTGCCAGCAACATATCAGAACATTTTGATATTGTCAAAATCAGGGTGAGCGACGAGGAAATCATCCAATGAGAAATACTTCATCCAACATCATAGGTGTAGATATCGTTTATCTTCTTGACCTCATAAGGTCCAATAGAGATCATTCATACCTAGGTTTTCTAATTCTTGGTTTGGATTCTATCTCTAATAAAATGATCTTAATCCAAGGATACTAAGGGAGATTCTTTGGATAAGTTGTTGAATCAACCACCCAAATATAAGAAAATTTATTGAAATATATGAAATAGACCCCTATTTCAGCCACCCTTGACAGTGCTTCTATTGACATCTTGTTTGCATATCCCCTTCTACAAATATAATAACAGTAAAAATGAAGGCATCGTTAAAGATCCTATATTTAGGACTACCTCCCTCAATTTCTTCTTGACTAAGTGAGTATATATAATATATAGGCATGCATGGCTATCTAATGGGCTTTCCTCCCTAGTAAATCCAAGGTATTCCACCTTAACAATGAGTAAATATATGACATATGAGGTCATGTTTGTTAGAAAGTAAAGTCCACCAAGATAATTCAGGGAGGGTAAGGGGGGGGGGGGGGGTGAATCATTTATAAAATTAAAATAACTCTTATTAACCTTATTAGATCTAAAACATGTAATCAACAAGTACAAAAACCATAAGAAGATAACCATACACAATAACAACAGATTTGTTAACTAGGGAAACCCTTGAGTAGAGGGAAAACCTTAGGTGGGGATGGTACCCACAAAATGATGTAATAATATATAAGTTCCTTGTAAGATGATGGACCATATTAGGAGTTAATGAAATATATTTAGTACATAGCAGCCCCTATTAGCAGACTTTGAATCCTTGTGAGGAGATATCAACCCTGTTAGGAGCTGAGGAAGGTAGAAGGATCCACTGTCCAAATAAATTTAGGGTCAAGACCACCGAACTCATTGTCCAACTAGCCTTAGTACTATCCTTCTTAGAATAATACCAATAAACAACTATCTAAAACAACTTCTTTGCCAAATACAACCCCTCTATCTACTCATTGTTCTCAACTGCACCAAAGGCTTCTCTTATCAAAAGATATTCAATATTAGATCTCACATACAAGTTTGCATACTCACATTACACATATATTTCTACTAGATTAAAAAAATTGTAGCACAAGGAAATAATCTTTCTTTTATACCAATTCCTACAACAAATTACTAAGTCATCCTTGAGACTTTTCCAATTTATAATTATAGTATAGGACCACCATAAGATATTACAATACACATTAAATTACATTATCACAAATTTTTACAAGTAAAACCAAACTAGCAAATCATAGTATCCATAAATATTTACACAATGCTCATTAGGATGCACACATTTGATCAATGCATCTTAATCATGTATTCTACCTCTATAAAACCACACTTAACTAGATTATATCTCTGTTAGGAGATATAATTAAAACATCAATAACTACTTCTTAGGAGCTCTATCTAAATGTTGTCTTCAATAAATCTTGAATAATTGTCATATGTATTCATGTATTGACATGTGCACTTAGCTGCATCATTATGACACAATATGTCCTCAATTTTCCATAGCCTCATCTTTAATCCTCAAATCACACTACCTTAATCTCTATTTATTTTTGTGTCAATCTTTATAGAATAATATGTGTGTTGACATCAATAACACACACAATCATGAATGCAACATATGATCACTGTATCATTTCTATAGCAATGATAGGATACCCCACCATA
This sequence comes from Cupressus sempervirens, assembly GCA_028749045.1. Taxonomy (NCBI): domain Eukaryota; kingdom Viridiplantae; phylum Streptophyta; class Pinopsida; order Cupressales; family Cupressaceae; genus Cupressus; species Cupressus sempervirens. Next base: position 235,571,258 of record CM053785.1, read on the forward strand.
GGAATACCATCAAAATTCATTCTAGCAATCTTCCCCTTTGGCATTGATGAAAACATAGATGAAAATATCTAAGTTCCATGAATACTAAATACTCACTACTATAATTGCTTATTGAACTAAAATCATATTCTTCTCAAATCCTCTTCATCAATTAAATCTAAATCTCACAAGACTTCTCCCCCATTGATATTAATCAATGTGCTACTCCCCATTGACATCAATAACATGTACCTATCTCCCCCCTGATATACCATAAGATGTTTTTCATGTGCAATTCTCCCTCATTGACATCAATGATAAATGCATCATTATGTCAATTCTGTTCCATAAGATCTTCAATAAGCTCAAGTGTCCAAGACACTATCAAATACCAATTACCAAGAGTCCTTCATGGCTTAGCTCAATTGCAAATACTCCCCCATAGAGGAAGCATCAAGCATATACTCCAGATAAAGATTAGATCTCTATACCATACCACTGGACTAATGCAATATCTACATCAACTACTCATAAGTAGGCATGGAATAACCCCATGTATACCTCTCAAGTACTCAAATGTATCCTTTGAAAAAATATTTGTAAACATGTCTACTATTTGCTCCTTTATATTGATATACTTTAATACAATCTTCTCTAAAAATTTCTCTCTCAAAATGTGATACTTAATAGATATGTGATTTTTCTTTGAATGTAAAACAAGATTCTTCGACATATTCATTGTACTTGTGTTATCACAATGTATAATGATAGGCTCTATTAACTCAATTCCATTTCCTTCAACATTTTCTTCATCCACATGATCTGATTACAATTATTTGTTATTGTTACATACTATGCCTAGGTTGTGCTCTATGAAATACGATGATGTTTCTTTCTTATCCAAGAAACCAATCTTCTCCCTAAGATTAATGCTTTGCCGCTTGTACTATTTTTTTCATCCATACTACTTGCCCAATCCACATCAGTATATGTGCATAAGGTAAGGTCATTTGATATGTCATACCATAATGCAAAATCAGGTGTACCCTTCAAATATCTAAAAAGTCTTTTTTATTGCTACATAATGTGATTCTTTGGGACCATCTTGAAATGTTGTAACAATGCTAATTGGATTGGCTGTATAAGGTCTTGAGTGTGTTAGATATTACAAACCTCCAATCATAGACTTGTACTTATTCTGTTCAAAAGTAGATGTCTCACCTTTTCTAGATAAATTATGACCAGTTACCATAGGCAAACCAAGAGATTTACAATTTTCTAAACCAAATCTTTTCCACAATTCTTTCAAATACTTAGTTTGTGATGAGAAAATACCATCAATATTCTACAAAATCTACAAACTCAATAGATTCTTCATTTTACTAACCATGCTCATCTAAAATTCCTTCACTTGCTTCATCATTATCTCCAATGATTATATGATCCACAAACACTTCAATAATTAGAAAAAAAATTTCAATCTCCTTCAAATACAAATTATTGTCTGCACTACCTTTAGCGAATCCCAATTTTTTCAAATACTTGTCCAATCTTGCATGCCATGCTCTAGGTGCTTGTTTCAATCTATACAATGCTTTCTTCAACTTAGAAAGCATGTCTCCTTCTTCTGTCAAAGGAAAACCTTCAGGCTACTCAATGGTAAACTTCTTCAAGTTCTTCATTTAAAAATGTTGATTTGACATCCATCTGATAGACTTTGAATTTCTTGTTAGTCGCCTATGCAAAAAACATTCCAACTGTCTAATATATACCATCTTCCTATGAATAACCTATGCATACTAGTCTTTCTTTGTTTCTCACAACCTCACCTTGTTCATTCATTTTATTTATAAAAACCCAATTAGTTCCAATAACATTTTTGTCCTTAGGTCTAGGAATCAATTCCCACGTATCATTCTTTTTAATCCGATCTAATTCTTCTCTCATAACTTTAATCAAAAAAATCATATTTACTAGCTTCATCAAGACTTTTAGGTTTGACTTATGAAATCCAAAAAAAATCGTCTCTTTGTGCTTTATTCCTTGTCATCACTCCTTTGCCCTTGCTTCCAATAATCTAATGAGTAGGATGATTCTTTATCAGATTCCTATTAAGTGTCATTGCTCCAACTTTTGCTTAAACTCTAGGTTCAGTCCTTGTTTCTTCTCTTTGTTCTACAATTTGTATGTCATTCTACAAATATGTGTCAATCTCATAAAACAACTCAACATTCCCTTAGTTATCCTTTGGATTCGTTTCTTCGTCATAATTATAATCAAGCATTATTTTTGAATTCAAAACTTTTCCTCAACTTTTACATTTTCACTCTCAACAATAGTCTTATTTCTAATATTAAAACATATGCATACTTTTTATTTCAATGAATAACCAAGAAACATACCTTCATCACTTCCTGCATCAAAAGTACCAATATCATCTTCTCTCTTAATGTAACACTTACTTCCAAAGATTCTGATATGCTTACCTAAGGGTACATTTCCGAATCAAAGCTCATAGGGGTTCGAACCAGTACCTTGTCTGATCTATACTTCGTTCATGGTGTATACTGTTGTATTCACTACTTTCTAAAATATCTTCGCCACAATTTTCTCAAACATCATATCTCTTGTTCCCTTTGTTATTGATTTGTTTCTCCTCTCTTCTATACCATTCTTCTGAAGTATCTTAGGGGCTGAAAGTTGTCTTTTAATGTTAAACTAATTCAAAGTAAACTCTCCAGCTCTATTAGATCTCAAATATTTAATCTTAAAACTAGATTCATTATCAACTCTATTCTTAAACACCTTAAAATTTTCAAATGCTAGTTACATCATCCTAGAAAATCATCAACAAAAATCATGAAATACCTCTCACCATAGAAAGCCCTTGTCTTTGCAAGACTACTTAAGTCATTGTGTTCTATAGATCCAACTTCACTGATGTAGTAAACTTCTTGATTAGAAAATAAGTTTTTCTTCTTCTTTTTCATTACGCATTCCTTGCATACCATGTTAGTAGGCTTCAAATTTTAGGAAAATCTATAACAAAAAGTGTAGTACTGATCTTGACAATGTTATCAAAGTCTATGTAAGAAAACCTCTTGTGTCATAACCAACTATTATCAAATTTAGCAACTAAGCATGTTATCTCAGTAGAATTCAATTGAAAAACATTATCTATTTCCCTTGTACTAGTACCAATCATCTTACTATCTTTATCCTTGATAATACATATTTTATTTGTGAATTGTGACTGATATCCCTTATCAACACATTTTCTAACACTCAAGATATTCTGTTTCAAACCATTAATATTAAATAAAAAAAAAATCATTAGTGTTAGTATTTCCATCAAGAGTAACATATCCTATTTCTTTTATGTGACAAGCTACATTGTTTCCAACTCTAACAATTCCTCCATCACAACTGTTAAATTCAATGAACTTGTTCATATCTCTAGACATATGATGTAAACAACCACTATCCATGATCCAATCCATTTTCTTTTTTTCCACTTGTGAGACTAGGACTCTTTCTTCGCTAATTTCATTTTTTTCAAGACTTTCCTCTTTAATAGAAATATATCCCATTTCATTGCTTTCATCATCACTTTCAGTCAAAAACTATTTCCACATTAGCTTCTAAATCTTCATCATTTGCATAAATACATTCTCTAGGACTCTTAGGCTTGAAATATCTTCTATATTTTATTACTCTCTTAGGGAACATAGAAGCATAATGACCATATTCATTACAATTCTGACATTAAAATATTTTCTTACCTTCAAATTCTCTTCTCACAAGTAGGGAAATTCCTTCTTCAATCTTCTTGTCTTCTTTTGATTTTCCTCTGCTGCTACTAGCACAATCTTGACTACTACTTGCACTTCTTGTCAATGCAGGTCTAACACTTAATATGTTGAAAGTAGTCTTAATTCTAGGAAGATCTCCAATTTTTCTTAAACTAATCTCAGATGATTCCAACCTTCCAAGAATATTTTCTCTTCTGAAATTCTCCACACAAGGTATAACTTATTCTCTTTGCTATCTACTTATATGTAGGTGGCAAAGTTTTCAAGATCTTCCATACAATTTCATATTCATCCTTCTTTCTATTACAAGCCTTAATTCCTACAAAAATTTCTGATATCCTACCAAAATAACTTCTTAAAAATTTATCTTCCATCATGTTATCTTCTTGAAACAATTTTTTTTGATATTCTACCAAAATAGCTTCTTAAAAATTTATCTTCCGTCATGTTATAATCTTCTTGAAATAAGCATATCCAATTCTGCAATCTAAACTTCCTAGCACCCTTATCACCTTGAAAATTAGATTCCATAGTTTTACAAATTTCATGTGCTAAATTTAATTTTTTTACATGCGTTACTCATTTTCAGGAAGATCTATCATAAATAATTGTCTAGAAAGCACATTACACATCAATAATTCTCTCTAAGGTTTAGTACACTCTTCAATATTATCTTATTCAATCACTTCTTTCTTGCTCTTAGTTATCAACCAATATCTTGTATGCATGCAAAGAAAAATGTGTCTTCATCTCCTCCTTCCAAATTTCATAGTTAACTCCATTAAAATTTGGACTTCCTTTTCTAAAATGACTCACCATAGATCTCTTTAAGTTGTTGAACTTTTCCTTCAAGGACCTAAGGCTTTGATACCAATTGTTAGAAAGTAAAGTCTACTAAAGTAATTGGGGTGTGTGTGTGTGGGGGGCGAGGGGGCGGGGAGAAGGTAAATTAGTAATTATATTAAAGTAACTCTTATTAACCTTTTTTAAGTCTAAAATATGTAATCATCAAGTGTAACAACCATAAGAAGATTACCATATACAATAACACCTAATTTGTTAACTAGGGAAACCCTTGATTAGAGGGAAAACCCTAGTGGGGATGATACCCAAAAAATGATGTACTAATATATAAGTTATTTTTAAGAGGATAGACCCTATTAGGAGTAAATGAAATACATTCAGTACATATTAGTCCATTTTAGGATACTTTTAACCCATGTGAGGATATTCTAACCTTGTTAGGAGTTGAGGAGGGAAGAATGACCCACTGTCCAAACAACTTCAAGAGCAAGACCACTAAACTTGTTGTCCAACTGGCCATAGTATTATCCTTCTCAAAATAATACCAAAAAATAATTATGTACAACTTATTCTTCACCAAACACATGTTATAATATTTAGAATAACTAAGAGGGGATGAATCAGTTATCCAAGGTTTAGATGTACCAATTGAACAATCAATCACTCAAACAACTTTAGATCTTATCATTCTATAACTCGATCTCTACAATCAACTTTAGTAACACCAACTAGTTGTCCACTGTCCTAAATATAATATACTTGTAGAATGTAAACATTAATCTATAAAACACCATAAATAACATCCACATAAATTTGACACTAGGATTTAACGTGAAAACCCAATTTGGAAAAAACCACCATTAACATGTCACCAATTTTCACTCTTCTAAAATGATCTTTGTTAGGAGCCAACTTTGTTAAAAGTTACAAAATACACTATTAAATGTCTCCTTGTTAAAGGATTTAATCACCCTATTAGGATTGAGAGGACTTTAGAACATTCCATTAGAATGTCACCTTGTTAAATGATTTACATATGAATGTTAGGGCAACCTTGATTAAAGGATTTCAAATACTATTTATAGTGGTTAGAAAGTAATAAATTTTTTTGATCTGTCAAGTACAACTAACTTTTTATATATAGATCTTAGTTTGGCTAACATGCACTAATTCATTGACTGACGCTCATCATCATCTATGTCTTTGATTCTCTTGGAAATCCTTCAAGCAATCACTGTCTTTCTTCTCTTAACTCTTCTCAGCCTTCTTCTCAAGTTCACCAGTCAATAACATTAGCAACTACTCCAACAACCTGGAACACTCTCAAACTCACTTAGAGTTTTCCCTTGTACCTCCTTCAATAGGCAATTCTTATATTTTTCCACTTAAACACCATTGTAGATCTTAAGGTTTATGATTAGATTCAATACATACAATGAGTCTGATCGCCATCTTTTTAATCCTCTTCTTTTCTAGAAAATTCTTGTGGAATCCATTCCTTAGGTAATGAACTAATCCTCTTCTAGCATTAAATGATCCAACTCATCGATCCTTATCTTCAATAACTTTCCATATCCCAAGAAATCAACTTAGTTATTGAAAGTTGTGATTTCTCACAAATTATTAAAATGTTATTTCTCACTCAACACCAAGTTTTGACACTTGGTCATCACTAGGTTACTCGGTCGCTACTAAATTTATTTCTTGACACATAAACTATCACTCAATCAATATTGATGCTCAATCAACACTAATTTTTCTCGGCTTGTTTTGGTAGTTAGTTGACACTAGCATCATTCGACATATGCTTCAAATTCTTTAGTCTTCTACTTTGTTTGTTAGTCAAGCCTATGCATTTGATCTATCTTTGATCACATCTTCAAGGCTTTAGCAATAGTGTCTTCTCCACTTGTAACATGATTTAAACAATCACTTTATCTTTTCAAAGTCCAACTAATCAAGTGTCCATTTATAGTGTCCTCTTCATTACTCAACCTTTCCTCTAGATACTTTTGTTATGAACAACTTCTCAAATTCTTGTCATCAATCAAATAGATATACTACTTAGATCAGATAGAAAACTATCTCACCAATAGGTTTGACATCAATGAAAACATAATAATTGTTCCAATTGTAGTTTCCAACAATCTCCCTCTTTTGCATTGATGGAAACACCTCTAGTTACTTGCAATCCAAAAATTTTACTATCATGGCCAACACCCTCTATATGTAGGTTCATATTTTCATTAATATCCTTAATTTCATTCGGATTCCCATCCATGCAACTCTAATATATGTCTTTCTATCATATCATATGTGGAAACACCTCTAGTAAATAAATCTCTTGTAGTAATCTCTCCCTCTTGCATCATAATTTCTTCAATAATTCCCTCTTTCATTTTGATCTTCTCCTTTTGGCTAATCTTTATTTCTGCTAGATATCCTCTGTTTCTTTCTTATGGTAACTAGATAATCTCCCCTTCTTCAAAAATAATGCCAAAGACATTCCAACTCATGCATCTTTCTCATGTAGATACCTTTATATCAATTCTTAATTCTTCATCTATTATCTTTGTATGATTGATACAATATTCTTGTCTCTTTTTTTTTTTTTATTCACTACTACCTTAGGCAAATCCTAAAGTAGAACTGTCTACATCAATTTGTAAGATAGTCTCATTAGCACATTTGATATAAAGCTTCACTTCAACTTAAGTAGATTTATCTAGGGGAATCACCCCTATTTTACCTCTAAGATATTCAAGAGCATATTTAGGTAAAGCTTTAGTGAACATATTAGCTATTTTATCTTTAGTGTTAACATACTCCAATTTTCTTCTTTTTCTTGAACTAGCTCCCTCAAGTAATGATACTTAATAGAAATGTGCTTGGTTTTTGTGAGAATTATAGGATTCTTTGATATGTTAATAGAACTATTGTTATCACAATAGATAACCACTAAATTTGTGATCTCTTCCTTCTTGTACCTTTCAAAAATTGCTTGATCCATGTGATATTTGAACAATTCATTGTTGTTGCCACATATTTAGCATTAGTTGTTGACGAGAAATGTAGTTATTCTTCTTGCTAGTTCATGAAACTAGTCTCTTTCATAGAAAGATTGTGCCTTCATTTGTGCTCTTCCCATAATCAAAATTTCTTGCCCAATCAGAATTAGTGAATATCTTTAGTTCAAATTTTTCATACTTCTTGCAATATAATCCATAGTCTTTCATTCCTTTCATATATCTCAATATCCCTTTTACTGTCATCATGTGGTTTTCCTTAGGACTTGCAGAAAATATTGCAACTATCCCAATTGCTAGTGCAATATCACATCTTCTATGAACAACATGTTGTAGTTTTCCAATCATTGATCTATATAATGTCTAGCTCACATCAATATAATCACTATTCTTAGATAATTTGTGTCCAGTAACCATAGGTGTAATTACTGGTCTCAAATCTTCCATTCCAAAGGTTTTTATTATCTCCTTGATATATTTGGATTGTGTAACAAAGATACCTTATTGTTGGAAACAATTGATTAATTGTGTATTGTCTTTGATATTACACAAAATGTCATATCATTGCTAGTCAATGTATGCTGAGCTCACTTGGGCATTGAAGACATTTTTCTATGTCTTTTGAACATTCTAGAGTTTGCCTAGTTTAGAAGACAATTTCTAGCAAGTTCACTCGAGCAACAAAGGAAAGTTTGCAGAAATTGAGTGTTTATCGAGCTCACATGGTCAATGAAGGAAATGTTGGATGGAACTAGTGTTAAGAAAGATGACTCGGTTACCAAAGGAACTTTGTGAATATATAGTATTAACCAAGTTCACTTGGTTATCACAGAAAAATTGCTTTGAGTTAGTAACTACCAAGCAGGGTCGACTAACAAAGGATTTTCTTATTTTGGCATATTGAGTTCAATTGAATTGTTTGTTTATTATAGTCGACTGTGAAGATGAATATTAATTATTCTAAGTTGTATTCAAGTTGACTTGACAATATGTAAGATATAAATATAAGGTCAAGTTAAGGATTGAATGTGTGGAACATAATTGAAGATTTCATGATGCTAAGAGGAAGCACATTAGAAGGATAAAAAAAATATCCTTGTTGAGATGCAAAGATACATTCAATCAAGACAGATCAAGTATACAAGCCAAAATTGAGATCTATAATTAGTAATTTAGTTGCATCATAAATTAGGTCATCTCATTGTTACTTTCTAACCATTGTAGTAGTGATCTAAATCTCTTAATAGATTTAGCCTAACAACTATTTGTAAATCGTCTAACAAGATCACTCCTAATAGGGTGATTAAATCCTCTAATAGGGTCATACATAACAATGTGTTTTACAACGTTTAATAGGCTTGACTCCTAATAGGGCTCACTTTAGAAGAGTGAAAATCAATAACTAGTTGTAATTGGTGAATTTTTCCAAATTGGGTTTCCACGTTAAATCTTGGTGTCAATTGTGTTCATGCTATGTGTTTGAAAATCAAGTAATATGATACTATCTAAATATATTCATGTTAAGCATTTTCCAAGGTATTTTAGTGTTTACTGAGTTACAACATTTTGTCTATGTGTTTTTTGAGTTTCAATAGAGTTGAGTTTTCACAAAGTTTGATTTATATTGACATCTATGGGATCTGGGATTTATTTTTGTGGTAACTGATTCACCCCTCCCCTCTTAGTTAGTCCTATCATATTTCCAAAAATTAGTATCATATCTTTTGATGCTTGTAGAGAAGGTTTTAAGGACCAAAGCTAAAGATTAGTATGTCTTACAGAAAAGAGATTCCCAAGTTGAATTGAGATAACTTTGCAGCATGGCAAGGACTTATGAGGTTACATTTGGAAACTATTAATGATTCAAGTTGTAAATATCTTGATAATGAATACAAGACTCTTATTGGGACATTATTAATTGAAGATATTGCTAAAAAGAAAAATTATAACATCATGATGATTGACATTACTTCTGCTCTTAATTATGCCAAATTTGATGAAGTCAAAAGTTGTACTACAACTTATGATATGTGGATCAAATTAAAATCCATCTATGGAGGAGATGATAATTTAAGAAGAGCTAACGCCAAAAGTCTCAGAGGACAATTTGATTAGATAAATATGATAGAAGATGAAAACATTGCAAAATATGTTGAGAGAATTAAAGCAAGCATGAGCACAATCAAAGCATATGGAGGAAACATTGATCACAAAACAATTGTAAGCAAGGTATTTAGAACCCTTCTTCCTATCTATGCAATTAGAGTTTCTTCTATTCAAGAGATGAGATGTGATCCAAATAGAAAAATAACTTTGGATGCTCTAGTTGGAAGATTGACAACTTTTGAGTTGGATAACTATGATAACTATGTCCCTAGTTCCAAAGGTATTGAGTTTACATTTGAAGCTAATCTTTCACTCAAGAAGATGGGTAAGAAATCAAAAGCCAGCCAATTACAAAGTGAAAAAGAAGAAGATATTTCTTGTCATTCTTCAAGTACAAACTATTCTTGTTAGTCTTCAAGTACAAATTGTTGTTATTATTAGTTCTTGTAAATTTAATCTTCACCAAATAGTTATGAAGTCTTTCATACCATGCTCTAGGAGTTTGTTTGAAACCATATAAATCCTTGTGTAGCTTGCACACCATATTCTTCTTGGCATGATCCACAAATCCTTTAGGATGCTCTATGTATACTTCTTCCTCAAGTATCCATTAAGAAATGCAAATTTAACACCCATATGATATACTTTAAATCCTTTATAAGAAGAATGTGAAAGAAGTGTTCTATCTCCTTCTAGTCTTTGTATAGGGGAAAATGTTTCCCTATAATCAACACCTTCTTCTTGTGCAAATCCTTTACATACCAATCTAGCCTTGTTCCTTGTGATTTCACCATTTTCATTCAGCTTATTCCTGAATACCCACTCTGTTCGAATAACTTTTTTGTCTTTTGGTCTAGGTACTAGTGTCCATTTGTTCTTTTCTATTTGCTCAATTTATTCAATCATTTCTTATATCCAATACTCATTATCCAAAGCATCTTTCACAAATTTGGGCTCAAACTCACAAAGTAAGCATGTTTCACTTCTAAGATGTTTCCTTGTCATAACACCAAATTTTTTTATCTCCAATAATTTGTTCAAGTGCATGATGTCTTCTCACATATTTTTCTAGTGTAGGCTCTTTTCCTTTTTGTTCTTCATTAGGTTCATCATCATAATTAACACTATCTCTTTTAACATGTTTACCTTTTCCTTTCTTACTAAGAACCAATTGTGATTTAAAAGAATAGTTAGTAGTAGCAGTAGTGCAATTGTCAAAATTAGACATCTCAAAAGTAGTAAGCCTACCCATCACACCTTTTATAGTTAGGGTGTTACCAGGAGTACATTTTAGTTCTTGTATTTTAGAAACCCTAATAAAATAAATAGGAAGTAGAGTTCTAAATACATTTATTATTGGTGTTTAATCCTCAATCTTTTCTTTTGAACCTCTAATAGCATTGACAAACTCTTTGATTCTTGCAAAATACTGAACTATATTCTCACAAACTGTCATTCTCATTTCATCAAATTTTCCTCTCAAGCTTTCTAATTTGGTTCTCAAGACATTATTAGATCCTTCATATATGGTCTTCAATTTATCCCACATTTCCTTTACATTCTTGCAATCTTTTATATCATCAAACTCAACATTTCTTAGGACTGAAGTAATCTCCAACATTGTCTGATTGTTCTCTTGTTTTTCTTTTAGTTGTTGAGTAGTCAAAGGGACTGTTGTTATCTCCACATATGCATTGTTCGAAAACTCTAGTGAAGCTTCACCAATACCATCTATGTGTAGCCTTATCAATATTTTCCATGCAAAAAAGTTCTCTTTGTTTAATCTTGGCACCTCCTTTTTGTACATCTTGATATTGACATTGCAAGTACCTTCAAATTTTTCTCTACAAGCACCACTACTCTAATACTAATTGTTATAAAATTTACAATAACTAAGGGGGGGGGGGGGTGGTTGAATAAGTTATTCAAGGTCTACATGTACCAATGGAACAATCAATCACTTAGACAACTTAAGATCTTATCGTTCCATAGCTCGGTCTCAACAATCAACTTTAGTAACATTAACTAGTTGTCCATTTTCCTAAATGTAATAGACTTGTAGAATGTAAACATTAATTAGTAAAACACCATAAATAAAATCCACACAAATTTGAAACTAGGATTTAACATGGAAACCCAATTTGGGAAAAACCACTAGTAACATGTCACCAATTTTCACTCTTATGAAGTGAGCTCTATTAGAAACTTACCTTGTTAAAGGTTACAAAAAAAACTGTTAAATATGACCTTGTTACAGGATTAAATCGCCCTATTAAGAGTGACCTTATTAGAGGACATCAAAATATTCCATTAGAATGTTTTCCTATTAAAGGATTTACATATGACTATGAGGTCAACCTTGATTAAAGGATTTCAAACACTATTTATAATGGTTAGAAGGTAATAATAGGTTTTGATCTTTCAAGTAAAACTCACTTTTCGTATATAGATCCCAATTCATTTCACATGCACTAATTCATTGAGTAGCCCTCATTGTCATCTCTATGTCTAATTCACTTGGAAATCCTTCAAGCAATCACTCTCCTTCTCCTCTAAACTCTTCTCAACCTTCTGCTTAGGTTCACTAGTCAATAACATCAACAAATGCTCCAACAAGCTAGAACACTCTTGAAATCACTTAAATTTTACCCTTGAAAACATGAGTAACCGCTTCTCAGGAACTCTATCTAAATGTTGTCTTTAATAAATCTCGAATAACTATCATATGTCTTTATGTTTCGACATAGGCACTTAGCCACATCATCAAGAAACTTTGTTAAAAAGGGCCTCAACTATGCATACCCTCTTTTTCAATCCTCAAACCACACTACCTCAATCTTTGTCTAGTGTTATGTCAATCTTTATAGAATAACATGTATGTTGACATCAATGAAAAACATAATCATGAATGCAACATATGATCACTATATCATCTTTGTAGTAATGAAAGGAGACTCCCTCATAGGAATACCATCTAAATTCATGATAATAATGTAGAACCTGGGATCTATCTTTACCAATAATAATTGCCCATATTGGGAGTCACTGAGAATAGTACCCCAATAAATCATGTTTTTCCTTGGTCTTATCATCTCAATAAAGTGGACCATCCATGTCTCTAGGTCTCTTGCTAATGGAAGTCCCATTACTCTACTCAAAAGTACAATACAATAGCCAATGTCAAAAATCATGTACCCTTGGTTAATATCAACCTTGGCTATTTTCTTACCTTCATGAGTTGTCTTTGTTAGATACTTTTCCTGCACTATCTTGTCTCTATCTTGCTTATTCTATTTGTATGAGTTCCATGTTGTATAGAAAGAGATTCCATAATACTAATTTGAAATGGGGAGATGAAAAACCCTTTCAATGTTATTTAGTATGATATCTAGAATGATCTCTCTAATGACATTCTTTACCACTCTTTCATCTAGGACATTTTTCAGAGCTAAGGATGTGATGATCTTAGAGGACTAGAATGATGTGGGGTGGGAGTTTCCATTTAAAAATCCATTCTAAATCATTACAAAGATAAACTCCAACCTCTCATGAGGCTTAATACCCAAGTTCTATGTCCTTTATCTCTAAGTGGAGATTTATCATTGTGATATGCATGGGGATCCTTTGTATGTAAATGTTACCAACTTAGATAAAATATTATCTTTTATTGTTAATGATAAAGAGGCCATCATGATCACAAAAAAACTAAGAAATGTTAGTAATTATGATATGTAATTGGTAGAAAAACTCTTTAAAACTCAAAAAGGTGGATGATAAACCCCAAAACCTAGCAAGACTATTTTTTCTTTTTCAAAATATTGAGAACTATGGACTTGAATAGGTTTCTTTTATAGGCTACACAAATGTGTAGACTGTAAACTTGGGAAGATTGAATAGAAGGAAGTGTAAACCTTGCACACTTGCTTAGGTGCATAGAGTGCGCAAAGTTTGAAAATAAAACCTTGAGCTATTAAATGTGGGGGAATGTAGAGGATGTGCACTTTTAGATGTCCCTAAGTACACAAGATGCACATATGAGACCCCCACTAGATGAAACGGTAAAGCATATGTTGGGAGGATGCGATAAAATGTGGAGCTTTAAAGGTGTGTAGGTCTACAATCAAGAAGGTAGGTGAGCAGAATGACTTGGTTATGGCTTCCCTTTGGGTATATATAGGTGCCTAGGAGTCTTTATGTGGCACTCTCTAGAGTATGTAGGGTGTAGATTTGTGAGCCTGTATAAGGTGCACAAGTACACACCTCAACAACTACAAAGATACTTAGATGTAAAGGACATTGTGCCTCTTTGCACACCCTACACACATATGTAGGTGCACACTTTTATAGAGTTTGAACAAGAATGCCCATTTTTTACCATCTAAAATGGATAAAATCTCTTTTCTAGATCACTAGGCCCAAACCATGGCATTCTTGACTCTTGAACATATTAGAAGATACCCCATTTTGAAGAGCAGGTTCCTAAGACCCAAAGAAAAAATGTGGATCCCAACTTTGGACTTCAAAGATGGGGAATGCATTGTGGAACCACAACAATATCAAATCCTATAAAAAACCAAATTAGGAGACTACTTGAGGGAAAGCTAACTGCAAATGTACCTTTAGAGGAAGGAATCTAATTTGAAAGGAAGTTTTGGAGGAAGAAGTCTATAAACTTTCAAGTTGATGCAAGGAGGGTGCAAGAAGAGCCCTACAACAACAACAAGTAGAATAAAATCAATTGTAACTTTTTACCCCTGACAAGAATTACACATGTAAGTTATAAATAAATCAAATGAATCTACTAAGAAAATGAGGCCAGATGAAACGTGTCGTAGGTGTGATTATTTAAATTTTTATTAAGAGTAACCATAACATGCTTGTTTATGAGGCCTTCTAGGTTGCGGTCTTAAAAAAAAAAAAAAAAGTATAAAAAACTAGAGCCTTAGCTTACATCTTCTATCTTCTTCAATCTAAAAAACCTTTCTTATTGTTGATGTAAATAAGTATTTACTATTTACACTTTACTTAAGTTTACTTAGGTAAATGCATTGGCATATTAGTTGTCATGTAGACACCTAGGATTTTGCACATTCACATGAGTTATCATGTAGAAAAATAGTTGTTTGCACTCCAATTGAGCACATGTTGTCTACTACATCTCTTTATGAGATAAACCTTTTTATTCTTATCCTCTCATTGTTGCACATACTTTCATGCACAATGAAGGATAATCCACTCTATGTGGACATGTGCTTAGTTGTTATGATTATCTCTTTGCTAACTCCTAGTCATCCTAGTTGCCTTTATATATAGGCACTTCTATGGTGTATTTATCTGATATTCATCATCATTTTGATCATTATTCAAATTATCATTTGATCACCATTTGTCTCTCTTGTGCTATCTACTAAGCTTCTTGATCTTGGCATTGAATTATTGCCTTAGGCAAATTCTTACATGGTATTAGAGCCACAAGAGTTTTATTGTATATTCATTTGAGAGTTTTTTGCTTTATTTTGTGGAAGGTCATGAATTAGATCTAGAAGTGTAACAGTTTGTGGGAGTGTCTAGAACAAGAGCTGGCCTCACCAATGCGTTTGGGTGTGTATTCTAACAAATTTTGACTATAAATATGCCTATTTTAGGCAAAAGTCAAATTTGAGGAAATTTATTTTTGCACAGTACATTAACTCCTATTTTCTGAATTGGAGAGCTCATTATTTATAATTTCTACAATATTGGGTGAATGGTCAAAGTGTGCAGGCAAATATTCTCCCATCCAAGCCCATCGCATTGATCACAGACCCATCGTAGCACTTGTATATCATATAGATCACTGTGGACTCTCTATCTGATCTTTGATAGCAATTTTTATCCTTTGAATATTGAGATCACCCATTTTCTTCACAGAATCCATCTTCATTTAGAATTGCAGCAATTCATTTGCAATTTTCATCACATATCACATCGTACCCATAGCCATGCATAGGGACAATATTCCTAATGCAACATGCAACTGATTCACACATTATAACCCAATACCACATAGAAGATGGTTGTATTGACTTTGACCTATAGATTGGTCATTAAGACATCTACAAAATTCTTTGCATATGCACTCTTTCAATCACAATCAATGATCTAAATCACTATTGGTTTAATTTGCATTGACTCTCATTGTTGATTTGATTTTCATTTTTGCTACTCCAATTTGTGCACATTAATGTGGTTCACATCGCCACCATTCTCTATACACATCACAGAGGTAATTAAGATTTGATGGGCTAGTAACAGTTGGAGGAAGTTAAATTGGCAACATCTGATCCAACCCCCAACATACACTCAAGATGATTTCTTAAGCAAACATTTTGCAATCGAGCACATTCCCAATCATAAATTCAAGAGGAGGGAAAACTGGTAATCTCTGGTGCAAGCACTAACATTCCTGTTGCCCAATCAACATTGAAGGGATCTTCCACATCAATCATTGGCATCTTGCATTTAGACCCTGATTCATCGATTTGGAGATGCACTGCTTGGTTATCACATATTGAGTCTCCACATTCTTAAGCACTCGATATCTTCTCTCTGTTGGAGTAGATCTAGTTTTTCTTTATGATCTAAAAAGATCATCTTTTTTGGCAATCATTGCACCTCATCCGTTTGTTGGAAATTTGGAGATATTCTTCAAATCTTCATTTTATCATTCATATTTGAGTCATCTTGGAGACATCTGATCTGACAGACTGAGAGGTTTTTGCAAAGTAGCCCCCACTTAAGATCAGTGGCCAAGCCATCTCATATCTTAAGGCTATGATCAGATACACAACATCTCACAGACCAGACAATCAATTTTTGGTAAATTTTTTTTTTTTTTTTTTCATAAATCCATGTTGTAAAATTTGACACCTGTCTCATAGTCAAAGGAGGGCTTTCATTTTTTGTTGTAACTAGACAAAAACCATCAATTTTATGCTCATAGTATTGTTGACATCAACAAATGCTTGCAAAATGGATCCCTCACCATATTGATTTTTGATATGGTAGTCCTACTTTAAAAGGCCATAAGTCACTCATCCAAACTCCAAAGCAGGCACAATTTTTTTTTGGAATACATTTCCTAAATTTTGCATTGGTGTAGCTATTTTATGGTTTTGATGAGTAGTGTTTGCTGAATTGAGAGATTTTGGTGACTCTTTATGTGCAATCCTTAGTTTTACAACTTTAGATGTTTCGTTCAAGCTCATACGTAGACATTTTCAAGTGCCATTTTTAAAAAAAGTGCATAATTTCTTGTCTACTTTCCAGATCTAATATCATTTTAGAAAAATTGTAAGTAGATATTATACTTTTAACATTTGGTCATTTTGGATCTATTTTAGCAATTGTACTTGTTTAGATCCTTGAAAGATCTAGTGTCTTGTGTACTTGAGTCTGCTATAGCTTCATCTTTTCTATTGTAACTATCAAAATTAGAAGTCCTCTTTGTTCCATTTTGACAAGTGGCCAATTGTACATGCACTAAATATAAAGTGTCAAAAACATCACTTTTGGGGGGTTCTTTGATTGAGTAATTTCGGGGAGGTATTGTGTTCTTGTGTCTCTCTTTCTATCTTGTGTTCTTTTAATTTTTACATCATGGGTTCACCTAAAAATCCACTTTTAACTTCACACAATTATGCTACATGGAAAGATATTGTATGGAGTAGACTAATGGAAAAAGGTTTAAATCTACATGTCTATGGTACAATTGTAAAACCCACTGATGTTGATGTACAAGTTGATTGGAAAATTAAAGACAACCATGCTTTAGGAATTATTAGGAGTTGTGTTCACAGAGATCTCTTCTTCCACATTTTTAGCTTTAAGGATGCCAAGGGTGCTTGGGACAAACTTGAAGGGTTGTACGGTAAGATGGATGAGGATAAGGGATTCCAAATTGAGGATAATCTACTTCTCTTGGATCCTAAATTTTTTGACACTATTCAAGACTATGTCAACAAAGCCAATGAGATGAGAGCACTACTTAAGGATTGTGGTAATCCCATGAAGAATGATAGATTAATTCATCACATCTTGAAGAGGCTACCTTTGGAGTATGCATCTTATGTTTCAAGTTGCAACACTCACAAGTTGACCATGGGAAGTGCCTTCACTAAGCCTTCATTTGATGCATTTGCAAAAATGTTGATGGTGAAATAATCCAAGTTGATAGATATGGGAATTCTCAAGTCATCAAAGTCTAAGGCATTGGTGGTTAGTAATGAGAACTAAAATAAATCAAGGTAGCAAAAGTTTCACCAACAACAAGAAAAAGCAGTGGAAGCCAAAATCACAATTAGAGACACAACAATCTTCCTCCTCACAACAAGGCAATTCTACTTCCAACAATAAGGATAAATCATTTTGTGCATATTGCAAGAAATGAAATCATGATGAGAATCATTGCAAGACTAGGAGAATAGATGAGTTGGAAAACTTACTTAGGAAGAACAAAATAAATGTCCCAAATGCTTCCAAGGATTCAAATCTATCCACTTCAAAGGGAAAAAGGCAAGAACTTATGGAAAGTTCAAGTTCTTCAAGGGAATGGATTCTTTACTCAGGTGCCACACATCATATGGGTTCTTCAAAAGGACATTTTTTTTCATTGGAGTAATCTAAGGTACCTCACATCTTTGTAGGGAATGATACACAAGTTGAAGTTGAAGGGAAAGGACAAGTTGAGATGGAAAATAGAGAGTTCAAAGATGTTCTCTATGTTGCTAACTTAGCACTAATCTCCTTTCAATTTACCAAATCACTCACTGTGGAGGTGGAAATAAAGTTGAGTTCCTTCCTGATTTAGTAATGGTGTGAAATCTTAAGGATGCTTCATTGGTTGCTGTGGGTAATGTTAATCATGACACACAACTTTATCCTTTCTACCACTTTGTGCCTAAGTTGCCTTCACATGCCTTATTAACACATTCACAATCACAAAGTAAATTATGGCACGAGTGGTATGGACATATTTCCTTCTACTATCTTCATCAAATTACCTCAAAAAATATGGTCAAAGGTCTACCTACAATCAACTTTTCTAAGGGTGAATGTTCAACTTGTTCAATGGATATGCATCTAGAAGAGAAGTTTGACAAAGGGAAGTCTTGGAGAGCATCAATAGTTCTTAAGTTGGTTCACACTATTATAGAAGGCCCTTTTTCAATGACATTAGTTTGCAAGGGTCGCTATGTCCTCACTTTCATTGATGACTTTTCACACTACACATGGGTCTACTTTCTTGATCACAAGAATGAAGTGTTTGATAAGTTTCTAGCCTTCAAGAGTCATGTTGAGAAGCAATCAAGTAAAGTCATCAAGGTTCTTTGTATGGAAAATGAAAGTAGACATGTGAACACAAGACTTAGAGGCTTTTGTGAACTTGAGGGTATTGATCTTTAGAATCCTATAGCATTTAGTCCACAAAAGACAAGTGTTGCAGCAATGAGGATTAAAACTCTTAAGTCAATGGCAAGTTGCATGATTTAAGCTAAGTCTCTTGATACATCACTTGAGGTAGAAGCTATAAGTAGTGTTAATAAAATCCTTAATAGATCTCCTCATAATGTCTTAGATGGAATGATTCCTTTTGAGGTATGGTACAGAAGAAAACTAGTTGTGAAACACTTCAAAGTTTTTGGTTGTCTAACATGGGCACATATATCTTTAAGGGAATGCAAGGCACCACCACCAAGGCCTTATAATTTCATTGGATATGAAGAATGTGTTAAGGCATGTAGACTTATGGATCCTGAGACTCACGAGATATTCATAGAGAGGAATGCTCACTTTGAGGAAAGTTCACTCAACTTATCCTCTAATCATCTCCATACTTCATAAATTATGGAAACTAATAGTGAAAAATTTGATAGTGATTTAGATGGATCATATTCCTCAACCTCGACATGTAGGAATACACCTTTTCTGGGTAAACTCAAGGTTGAGGGTACCCCACCATCTTCCACTAGGCCTCGTTGGGTTAGACAGACACTTGATTCAGCAGGTTTAGATGGGGGGGATCCTTCTAACAGATGCACGAGGAGGTCACAACATCAAAAAATCCACTTCCATACATTGCTACAGTGATAGGTCCATGTAATTCAATATAGTTTGGTACATGTTGTCTTTTGGTTTTAGCATCAAGGGATGACTACTTGACAGAAATTTTAGATTTGTTTGTGGAGTCCTACTTAGTAGATTTGGAAGACATTATTGATGATATACATCTTCTTTTTGATGAAGATGATCCTTCTTTAGTTGTTGTAAGGGAACACTCTGATCGTCTTGTCCATTCTTAACATGACCAATCTTAAAAGGTTGATATGATTATGGATCCTTATATACAATAGTTAGAGGAGGCCTCCTTATCATTCAAGGAGATAGTTGGTTCTTTAGGATATGTTCTACATCCATCCTTGCTAGATCCAAACTTGTTCTTTTTAGCAATGTTGGAAGGGGGTAACCGTCAGTATCAACACAGGGAAAGTTGAGCAGTTTTCAAAGACACCATTCATCTTGAGGATTCTTTCTACACATTAGGGAAGAAACTCATATGTACCTATGACATTATTTCTTCTTAAGGGTAGGAACATTATTTAGTAATCACAGATCAACTTTTAAATTCATCTTGGAGCAACTATCATTGATGGGCATTCTACATTGAGGGGTGACTACCTTGTCTCCTTTCTTCTTCTTCTTCTACTTCTCTCTTACGGGGGGGACCTTTTCCTCTTCTGGTATTGTGTCCTTCTTGTACTTCTCTATTGTATATACATGATGTATGTTGTAATGGTGGGGGGGCGGGGGTGGGGAGAGGGGTGGGTCTTAATTACTCCATCCATCCATTCATCTTGTTTTTTCATCTCTCTTTTTGGGGGAGGGCTTTTCTCATGAGGTTTTATTTCTTTCTCTTCTTTATGAGAGCTTGCATGCTTTTTTCATTTTGTACATGGGTACCTAATATGGCTTAGGAGTTGGGACCCATCTTGAATTATCATCTAGCTTTTGTGAGCTTAAGTGCATTCCCCCATGTTGCACTTAAGGGGGGCTGTTGGTGTAGATAAGTATTTACTATTTACAATTTACTTAAGTTTACTTAGATAAATGTATTAGCATACTAGTTTTCATGTAGACACCTAGAAGTTTGCATATTCACATGAGTTATCATATAGACGACACAGTTGTTTGCAATCCAATTGAGCACATGTTGCCTACTACATCTCTTTACAAGATACACCTTTGTATTCTTATCCTCTCATTGTTGCATGTACATTCATGCACAATGAATGATAATCTACTCTTGGTGCACATGTGCTTAGTTGTTATGATTATCTCTTTGCTGACTCCTAGTCATCCTAGTTTCCTTTATATACAAACACTTCTATGGTGTATTTATCTAATATTCATCATCATTTTGATCATTACTAAGATTATCATTTGATAACTATTTGTCTCTCTTGTGCTATCTACTAAGCTTCTTGATCTTGGCATTGAATTATTGCCTTAGGCAAATTCTTACTCTTATCTTCTTATTGTCTCTTGAAAATCTACTCTCCTGTATCAAACCAAGCTTCTTTAATAGCTAACTAAGCCACAAGTGAGCTATTCAAGCACTAATTACAATTTAGGTTCATACTTGGAAGAGTATGTTGGCTCCTAATTTAATAGTGTTTAAACAACCAAGTATGCAAGGCAAGAATGCGTCTATGGGCAGCTATCTCCAATAATTGACACACTTCACCAAGAACCTGGGCTAACTATAAGGCTACACTCCTTCTGCACTTCAGGCTCTGCAAAACCTAGGCGGGTATACCTATAGATTCTTTATATGGTACCAGTTATCAAAGCATACACTAAATCTAATATAAAGTAGATAAAACCCTTATTTCTCCTATTAACTCATGTAATAACATAGATCTACAGTAGAAAATTACAACTCTATGATATTCACAAGCTGAGTGAGGGCGTTCCATTATAGCTCTTCAACATGAAAGGGAAAAGCGTTTGATTATTGATGTTGATAATAGCAAGACCCAAGTATGAGCAACATAACTTAATGATCCTATCTCTCACTAGTGCCTTATCTATTGGGTAATTAAAATAAATTAGAATAGTACATCTCCTGGAAACCTCAAAAATATCTCTACATCAAGATCCCTGATCTATCTTTCACCTTGTGAATAGACATCTGCTTCATATTTGAATCTCATACTCAGACAATCCTTTCATGAAATCAGTAAACCCTATGATAAACACCAAGCAATTACATGGCTCTTTGTTCCATAAGAAAGATATTTCAATCACATACATCACTAAATGAGATGCAACCTAATCTATGGTCTTTGATCGCAAACTAGAAAAGATTACAGATCCACAAATAGGAGACAAGATTCAAATTGAATTTGAAACTATTGCTGCTCTTTATTTGCTTTCCTTGAAACCAAATACATGAAATGTACAGAAAATAATACATAGGTCACCTAACAGAATAAAACTATCTGCATAAAACATAAATGCTGCTCAATACAACAGAGAAATGCTGGGTATGTGGCTTTCACAGCCTGAGTAGAGCTCCAAGAACTGGAAATAGAAAACCAACCAACAACCTCTTTTTTAGAGACGAAGAAAGAATAAATATGGAGAAGACAATTCCCAGATTTAATTTGCAATTGACAAGTGTCCCTTTAGAAACCCTTTCCAAGAAGATCAAAAACCTCTTTCTAACTTCTCCTTCTAACTAAAAATCAAATCCTCATCATTTCACCTCTCAAAGGCATCAAAATATCTCAGAAATTTGATGATGAAAGGATGTAACTGATTTTGGTCATCAATGAAGAAATCTGCTCATTCCACTGCCAATGCCTTGGAAAACACAAATTGACTTACAACATGAACTAGTGAACACCTTTGCATAATCTGACTCCAAAAATAGAAAATTCAGCTCTTCCTAGTTTTGACGGTATATTGGAGTGCCCATTTTGCCTAGAAGATACTCCAGTTATGGCCTTCTGAAGATCGACCCTTTGTTCATGGCTTCCACATATATTTTGCAAAATTTAAACTTTTATAAAGTTTAAACTATATAGAGTTTCAAACTTTATTTAAATGAACCTGACGTGAGTTTGAAGGAAAATAGTAAAATATTAAACATTTGAAATTCCTAAGAATTTTCCACCATTCTCTATCTGGGTCAAACTAGGTTTGACTGAGCTTGACACATGTCATCTTCTGATTGGTTTGGACTTGAGCAGCACCACGTGTCACATTCTGATTGGACATCCTCATCAGTGCCATGTGTCATCTTCTCACTACTTCACCATGTTATCGCATGAGCAACTTCTCCTCGAAAAGATAGCGAGGACCACCGAATGTGCCACGTAGCATGATTTTGTTCAACCATCTGGATCTTGCCACACCACCTCTCGTTCACTGCCACTTGGCACGATCTGATTCGTTATTGCTCCTACAAGCGAGACCCACACTGACTTATTATCCCCTCCAAATTTTGGAGTTTTTTGGCGAGTCGCTACCTCGCTAGCCGAATTTTTTGAAATTTCCCAGCTAGCGAAGTAGCGAGGCGCCAGATTTCTAAATTTCCCAGTCGCCTTCATTCTGCTGACATCATCGACCCTTGGGCTGCATGTTAGTTCAAAATTTATGCTTTTGTCTTCTCCAGCTGGCATCCACATCACCAAGTCAACTATAAGGGGCCCACCTCCCATGCAGTTGCCTTTACAAGAGGCCCTTGTCTTTAGACATTAGAAGTATGGAGCACTTTTCTATTTAAACTCATAAAGATATCAATCCGCAGTAGATGTGGGATATTTACCCTAACTGTGGCTTCCTTATTTTCTTTTAACCGATTCTCCTAGCCATAGATTCTTATGTTTGTGGAGTGCTTCTGGTCTTTGCATAGGCGTCTAATTCTTTTGATTCGTTCAATATTTCCTAGCGTAAGCCCTTTTATATTTGCTTTGAAACTTCTTTTCACTTTCAGCATGGAGGGTTCTATTTTTCAATGCAGTGACAGCCCTGTTAAAAACATCATAACTACCCTTTTATTCACGCATTGATTGCTCAATGCATGAGCTACTCTCAAACAATGCTAATTTCCCTGAAAAAATGCGGATTGCTGCTTGTGTTCTTTTACTACGTGATTATGAGGTGTTTGTGCTCTTTTTATTGGCATGGGAGCTTCTCTCTTTTTACTTGCAGGCCTGCGGCTTCTCACATTTGCATGGAAGTGAACTTTAAAACTCAATACATGGAGCCCTCATAGCGTAGGGTCTTCTTTTACATGCGTGAAGGCTCTTTTAGATGCTTGGCCGCTCTATGAGGATTTAAATCAGAATTCTCTGCCTTATCTTAATTGCAGTTGCCCCTTTTAATTGACAACATGCGTTAACTAGTCTTATTCTGCAAATTCACCTTTGACTATATGCATTTGCTCCACTTTAAAACAACACATCCATTTGAAGGTTTCCCAATCATTCTGTCATTAGAAATTTTTGAATTTTGTGATATAATGATGGCTCTAGAAGTTTCATAATCTTCATCATGTACCTAATCAAGAAGTTTGCTTCCTAATTCATCATTGCATAATTCATGCTTTGCTGATATGGCAGTTCTGTTGTTATACTTCGATGCTTGAGTTTTAAGGGCCTCATTTTCATCACCATGGGTGTTAGCCCTTGTGGTTAACAAATTCACTTCATCATTCTGAAAATTGAGGCATTCACTCTAGCTTCATTATTTTCAATTCTTAGGCTTACTCTATCTGATGGAATCAGTTGGACCCCAAAGTGGGTTCGACTAAAAAATTTTTCATTTTCGAACAACTAAACTTTCAAACTGATCCAATGACCTTCTCAGATTGATTGGAAACAATTTTGATCATAGATTGATCGTTAAAAACTCAATTTGTCACTTTCTGCCAACTGTGAATCTAATGCCAGGAGGTCTATTGACTGCCTTTAAAAACTGACTTGAATACTTGATCAAGATCTAAAAAATGACACACTGAATCTTTTCTCTGTATACTTCTACCTTGTTAGATCTCATCTCATGATGAATTTCCAGTCAAAAGATATTGACCATCAAAGTTTCCTTCTCAGAATTACCTGCAAGCAAACACGTCAGAAAACAACAAATTGGCTCTGGAATCGGCTTGGAAAACTAGGCAAATGAGCACATGGGGAAATAAAAATTGGGACACTCATTCTCTGTCATGAGGACATTATGGATCTATGATTTAGGCTCATGAAAATTAACTGGACACAAATGGCGGACATTCAAAGTAGGCTACTCAGAATTTTGCAACTAGGAACACTGACTGAAAAGTGATTTTGGCAAACAGAATTGACTTGGAAAAGTGTGCATATGGATTCGTTATGACTTGCAAACTGACACACTTGGAGCATCTTCAGAGGAAAATACAAGAGTAAAATTAATTCAATCCAGCCAATCACAGATTTCAAGTTATAACATCTGGAATAGGGCTACCAAACAATCTGCAAATACTAACACCAGTAAAAAGTTAGAAATTCCATTTGGAATCGTGTTTGAAAACTGATCAAACAGATTCGTCAAAAGCTAAAACTTGAAACATAACAAGTTTTTGACACTTACAATGCAACACAATAGGAATTTTTACATTTGGATCAACTGGGTCAAAATTATAACACGTCAAACAGGGCTTCCCATAAATGTGTGCAAAGTGTAAAATCATGAAAACAGTTACTGACCAACTTCGAGGGATTCAAAACCTAATCAAACAAACTCAAAACAACTCAAAATCTGAAACATAGGTTCTCAGGTTGAGACACTAGATACTCCCAAAGTGGAAAGTCATGACACAATTCTGGGTGCGAGATATTCAATGGCAAACAAGGCCTCATGTCGCTGTTTGACACTTAGGGTAAAATGCAGAAATGACACCAACTCAAAACAAGACTTTGCCAAAAACATTGAAATCTCAATTTAACATCATGGAACACTTAAGCAGACTGAATGGAGGGTGTTAGAAACATTAAACACCTTAGGGGCCTCACAAGTACAACCGGGTACATAGGCATTTATGGGGCTTGATTTGACTCAAAATCATAAATGGACGCTTAAAATGAGAATGCAATTTTGAGTGCCAATAGAGTAAACAAAAACCCATGCCAATGGTCATACAAAATCACACACACACTTGAAGGTAGGTCCAAAAATGTATTAGGAGTCAACTCCTAACTATGCAAGATACCACACAAGCAATCAAAATTGTCCCAATTGGATCAACACATTATGAAAGGTAAAATAAAAGGAAAATAAAATCATAAATAATGGCACAAAAATTGAGAATCATCCAACATAGGAATTTATGCACTTAGAAAAAAGATTAAGGATAGGTTCTTGATCGGATCAAAACTACATACAACCTAAAAACAAAAGCAACAATGACTACTTCACAAATAATAGATTGATACAGAAAATTGGAAATATTTTTGGTTGATTCAAGATTGCGTCCCAATTGGATCAACACATTATGAAAGGTAAAATAAAAGGAAAATAAAATCATAAATAATGGCACAAAAATTGAGAATCATCCAACATAGGAATTTATGCACTTAGAAAAAAGATTAAGGATAGGTTCTTGATCGGATCAAAACTACATACAACCTAAAAACAAAAGCAACAATGACTACTTCACAAATAATAGATTGATACAGAAAATTGGAAATATTTTTGGTTGATTCAAGATTGCTCAAAGATCCAAGATGCTCCTACACCAGATACTTGGGGTTAATTAAAAACTGATGTCGACATCAAACATTCTTCATATTCTAACCTGAATCATAGAGGTCTAATGTAGCTTGTGTAATCCATGAACTATCTTCAACCAGCTCATCTTTCCATTGAATTAAGTATTCCATGTAGTCTTTTCCTCTTATATTTTTCTTATTCTACTATTCATGATCCTCTCAATACTATCTTTTGTCTTCTTTGGATAATGTTGGTTATCTCACAACTCGTCATTTTATTCAAAGTACTCTAAGATATCTATAATGTTGAATATGGGTGAAATATTTGTGTCTTCTATTGACTCCACTTCATAAGTGTTCCCAGTATCAAATTTCTTCAGAATCTTATAAGAACCAAATTTCTTCATTTTTAGCTTGTTATGGGTATTAATTGGAAATCTATTCTTCTTCAAATGAACCATCACCTCATCTCCAACTTGAAAAGATTTATGTCTCTTTCTCTTATTTTATTTTTGTTTATATTTTAGAATAATGTCCTCAAAATTTCCTTTTACTCCATCATGTAAAGCTCTTATGAAAATTGCAAAGTCTCAAGCTTTAGCACTCCTTTTCTCGGTAAGAAAATATCTCAACTATGTGGTTCCCTTAGGATGAAATCCAATAACAATATCAAATGGTGTCCTCTTAGTGCACCTATTCACATAATTATTGTGTGCCAAATATTATTGTGCCAAAACTAAATCCTAGTTAGATGGCTTATCTCCAACCAAATATCTCAGCAAATTACCCAATCTTTTGTTCACAAATTCAATTTTTCCATCTATCTAAGGGTGAAATGTAAAACTAAACTTCAATTTTGTATTCAACATCTTCCAAAGTGTCATCCAAAAATAACCAGTAAACTTAGTATGCCTATCTCAAATAATAGTCTTAGGCAAACCATGCAATCTTACCACATCCTTGAAGAATAAATTAACTACATGTAATGCATCAAATTTTTTCTTACAAGTATGAAATGATCCATCTTTGAAAATATGTCAACCATCAAAAAAATAGAATCATTACCTCTCTAAGTTATAGGCAACCCAAGAACAAAGTACATACTAATATCTTCCCAAGGCTTATCAGGTAATGGAATAGGTGAGTACACTCCCAAAATTTGAATTATTCCTTGTGTTGTTTGACAAATTCTACAAACTCTAACCATTTTCTTAACATCCTTATAAATTTGTGGCTAAAAGTATCAATCTGAAGTTAGTTTCACTAGTTTATCAACCCTAAAATATCCATTAAGTCCACCACTATGTTTCTCCTTAATTATGTTCTCTCTCATAGACCTTTAGGTATGCATAACTGAATTCCCTTAAATAAGATTTCTTCTTAAATTAAATAACTAGTCCACTCATCAATCACTATTTTCTCCTTACAATCCTTTCAGGGTTCTACAAAGTTAGGATCAGTTCCATATAAATGCTTCAAGTCATCAAGACCAAGTACCTCAACTCTCATCTTTGTTAGTAGATTTCTTCTCTAAGTTTTACTATCTATTAGTGTCAAACACTTAGTCATAAATAAGGTAGAGTCAGTCGGTCATCATTGTGACTGAGTTATTCTATATAGGCGAGTCATGTAAAGACTTGTAAATAATCATGTATAAGTTGATCTCTGTAGGAGCCGAGCAAGTCTTTAGTCACTGAGTACTTTCATATATAAGCTGAGTACAATTAATGATAAGAAGACAAGAGCACATAGATACTGAGTTATATAAAATGAAATGAATTAGTTAAGACCTAGTAACAACATGAAGAACAATTATGACTGAGCATTAGAGGCAATGTGTGCCAAGTAACATAGAGTGAACATAGATGTCTCGAATGGTACAAAATTTGTGGTAAACTATTTTGAGCCAACATTTAAATAAAATTTAATGACTGTAGAGCTTGTTACAAAGGTTTTTATGCATTTTTTCATGGATCACCAATCCCTATGAAGAATGGAAAACCAATCAAATGAAGAGGCAAAAAGGAAAATTTCTAGAAGAATATACAAATATATTTAAATAGGAAGACCCAAACCATATTTTGATAGAAGTGGTGGAATGATATCACATATGAAAGTGCAAATTATGCAAAGGATGCAAAGGAGTTAAGTTTTGGATGTTGCTAGAGAAAGTTATGAAGAAAATAGAGTCATCAACCTAATTGAAGCAATGAATCATAGAGTAAATATATATTAGATAAGAGTTTAGATCATAGATTGGAAGGAGGAGATATGTAATAGATATTGTGAATGCAAACCAAGAGATCAGTTACTGAATTAGTTTTAATAGATTGAATTAGGTAGAATCTCTTAAAAGAGTGGTCCTAATAGGCCTTTTTTAAATCTCTTAACTGAGTCCTTACTTTGTTGTAAGTGTAAAATCCTTTAATCAAGGTAGATCTAAGAGTCTTAAATATTTTAGTACAACAGACCCCTCATAGGGTAGATCATTAGAAGTGATCAAAATTGCAGTCCTAACATGCTAACTTTATTATTGTAGTAGTGAAGATTTGTGGGTGGCATCCCCACCCAATTTTTACCTTCACCTTGGAGGGTTTCTAGGTTACCATATCTATTGTGTTATGTGTTATCATTTCATAGATGTGATACTTATATTTATTTCAGCATTTGATATTTCAAGTTATGTTATGCATAAGCTAGACATGAGATGGTTAATATGGTGAATACAACCAAGTTATTTTCAAGGATAAAAGTTTTATAAATATTGATTCACCCCCCCTCCTCTGAGTATCGGAGTAGAGTTCTATTCAAAAAATTCTAATAGCTTAAGAATTCAAATCTTGGAGATGAAGCCTTACAAATTGGGAAAGATCATTGAATATCAAATGATTGACATCCAACTCATACTATAGAAACTTGAAGTAGCAAGAGAGGAGCTAAGAAAATACCTAAGAAAGGGGAAACATATGGCCATTCAACATAATAACATACTATATCTAGAAGTTGATACACAAGGACTGCTTGAGGATGGAAATTCTAATGGAAGTGATGCTACCATTGTTTATCTATTGGACAAAGACAATATCATAAATGAAGAAGTTAGAAAGGATTGAAAATAGAGCATTAATTCTTTTCAGTAAGAATATGTGAAGTGACCAAACATAAAAAGAAATATGAGGAAGAAAAAGCTATGGTTGAGGAAGATAAAAGACAATTGTATATTAGGTTTGAAGAAAGATAATCTAAGGTACAAAATCTTACAAACACTTAGCTAGACATGATGAATCAAATGATACTTATGAATTGGTAAGGAAAGACATGGAGATAGAAAATCTGAGATCATAGAGTGACCAACTGAGGAATGAGTTAAGATTTGAGAAAGAACTTGTGGAAAGAATGAACAAGCCTAGTGAAGCAATAAAGTATTTTGAAGAACTAATGAGATCACCAAGGTCATCTAGCAACACCTCTAGATTAGGGCATATAAAGTAGCATTTATCTATTGAACTAGGAGGATAATCCAAAATTGGAGAGCTAAGGAATGCAAAATCAAAAGGAAAACCTATATGCTATTATTGTGGTAAACTTGGACATATGAAATTTTTTTTTTGAAACAAGAATGGTATGCAAAACCCTAAACCTAAGCTAGTAATTATTTTTTATTGAAAGAAGCAAGGACACCAAGTACATGAATGTAGATCAAAGATAAAAATACACTTACTACACCTAGATTTGAGGGATATTACTATAATTATCAAAATTATGGGCATAGAGTATATGAATGCAGATCACAAGAAAATTGGACAAACAAAAGGTAGAATAATACATCTAAGAAAGTATGTTGTAGTTGTCACAAGGTTGGACATTTGAACAAGAAATATAGGACTTAGTCACTAGTACCAAAGATGAACACATCAAGGTAAAGGTAAAAGTAAAGTGGATGTTGAGAAAACAAAGAAGGAGATGAATCAAACCTGGAAGAAAAAAGAGGAAGTTGGAAGTAGTGGAAAAAATGAAGCTGAGATCGCCTAATCTAGTGGGGAAGGTGATCACACCACCTCAAACTAATTAAGAAAGGTATGTAAGGAACTATATATTTAATGATTTATCTTATATCAGTTCCTAACATAAAAGTACCAAAGTTCATAACTGTATGAGAAAATATGCATTAGAATAGATCTATAGAAAGAATAGTGAAAAAGAATCATTTACATGTTTGGATGTTGAGTATTAGTAAAAATATCTATATTGACCAAGCATTACAATATAGACCGAGTACCCCCAAAGACCATACTGATGTATATGCTGAGTTAGATGGTACTAACCAAGCTGTGTAATATAGACTGAGTTCAAAAGTCTAATAGTGAACGAGATAGTTGGATTCCACCTAATAGAGGACACGTCATTTATGGAGACCCTAAATTGAATGAATAAAGGTATATATCAAGATTTCAAGACATTTCAAACACCTTTCATTTAGATTTTGAAAGCACATAATGACTTGAGCAATTTGTGAAGCAATTTTAAGGCGATTGAAAGAGGATCAGAAGTGAAAGTGTGATCAAGAGTTGATTTTTAGTTGTGTCGAGTTGTTCAAGAAGATTTTTTTTTAAAAACCCTAACATGGGAAAATGGCATCATCATCATCTATAGTGAAGAATCAA
This sequence comes from Cupressus sempervirens, assembly GCA_028749045.1. Lineage (NCBI taxonomy): Eukaryota > Viridiplantae > Streptophyta > Pinopsida > Cupressales > Cupressaceae > Cupressus > Cupressus sempervirens. The sequence continues at coordinate 235,602,436 of CM053785.1, forward strand.
GGAAAAGAGGTAAGCAATGTTCAATTGGTGAAGAGTGACACTTGTCTCCACCTAAGTACTGTGTTATTCCTAAAATTGCAATGAAAGGAGGTTTGATGGGTGCATTATCATCAATACCACCTAAGGTTATTATTATCCATGATGTATAATGTTGTTACATGTGTAGAATTGGTGAAGTTGGAGACTATGAGATTTGTGTAGCTTATCAGAAACTGTATAATGAAGGAATACTAAAGAATGAGTTTACATTTTTGAGAGGAAAGGGTTAATTCATGCCCTATATTTTTTGATAAATTTTAATATTGAATGGATTAAGGCAGTTTTGAGTAGAAATCATGATATGGAATTGTGGCTAGAGAATAGGCTGATTAAAATTACAAAGAAAATAATTTATGATATTACTAAGTATCTGACATTTGATATGAAGAAGACAATGCATTGCTAGAGTAGAGAAGAACTTGAGGCTAGTACAAAAGCTAAGTGGAATGGACATGACATGTCTATTTCAACCATCACATATCCATTACTTGAATTTTTAGTGAGAGCAATCTCTCATAAATTTTACCAGTCAAGCTAATTGAATAGTGTGTCGTGTATGGCAGTTGATTAAGCATGGAAGATTGTGATGAAGGATCATGAATATGATCTTGCCAAGTTGCAAAGGTTACAACTTGTAGAGAACCTAGCATCTATCAAAAAAGCAAAGAACTCAACGTGTAAGTTTAGATCATTGATTATGTGTATTTTCTTTTATACGCATATTTATTTTCTGACTATTAGTAATATTGTATGGGAACAAGGAAAACTTGCTATGAGGTAGATTAGTCAGAATATTGCAAGTTTAGGAGAATATTTTGAGAATGTTATAGATGGATATTTTGAAGAATTCAACAAAAGATGAAAAAGAGGCTAAGGGTACCGATGTCATTAGTTGAGAAGCATTATAATGATATATGTATTCTAGTTAACACAAATAACACATTTGTACAAGTAGTCAAGCCGAGAAAATCCTAGCTTAAAACTTTTGGCTATGAAATTGATAGCAATGATGTGAGTGCAATAATTACTACTCAATGAAGAAGTTGATGCAAAGGTCGAGCCCTTTGGAAAGTATGAAGAAGAAAAGGCTAGAATAACTATTGACATCAAGATTTCTTCTAACAATAAGAAGAGAAAGAATATGATTAAAGACTTAGAAGAGAAGCTAGGAACACAAAACAAAAGCAATGAACCTTTGATGATTACTCAAGGACTTGGAGAAGACCAAGGAAATTATAGTGATATAGAGGAAGAGGATGAAAGTATAGAGAAACAAGGGAACACCCTAGCAGTTGTCACCTCACCAGAAAAGAAGGAAAAAATAATTCAGCCTAAGGTGAGGAAGGTTGCAAAGAAGATAATCCCCTCTTTCCTCTTGTGCCACTAAGACAAAGAACTAGGGGAGTGATAGTAAGTAGTGCCAAACCACTATTGAAGAAAGAAGTGGTAAAGATCACCAAGTCAAGAAAAGGCTCAAGTGGCACAAGTGTAATGAAAAGGAATATTCCAGTCACCAAAGATCAATCAAAGAGAAGAAGGCTAATTAAGAAAAAATAAGCTATATAGGAAGATGCAGAGAGGAATGAGTCTGATGAAATTGGTCATCACCGAGCCATTATACATACCAAGCCTAAAACAATTGATGAGGAATGTGATAATTTTAGAAACTCTATAGGACTATCAAAATTTATATTCTTGAAGTATAATAAAATGAGTGCCTTATAAAAATCAAAGGTAGAAGAAACCATGTTAGAGATAATGGCTAAGCACAAGCTAGCACTGATAGAGATAGAAAATAAATTTTCTAGTGATTTGTATAATAGAATTGATGGAAAGTGGAAACATGCTACTATAATTGAAAGACACATAAGAGAAGGTAGATTAGCCAAAATAATGAGTGAACTTACTAATAAGAAAAAGATAGCATTTTTAGAGAAATATAGGAGCTAATTTGTTCCTAAATATAGAACACTCATGATTTTGCAAAATAAAGTTGAGTTTCTTGTTCAACAAAATGAGTTGTTGTGGAGTAGTATTTTTGGACTAACTATGGAAAGATTTGAGAAGAAGAAGGAAGTAGACATTGTTACAATAGATGAAAATCATAGTAATGAAGAAGATTTAGGTAATCTGAGCCCCCAAGTGAATATATCACATATTCATACATCAACACCTGACAGTATTGTCATTTAGAAAATTAAGGACTGTCTTAAGTTAGGAGGAACTCAAGTCCAAGTGGTTGATTTTAATAAAAAACTAAATTAGAATGAGCAACAACTCCAATAGGCCTCTCAAACCACAATATTGGTAATAGAAGTTGAGGAGTCAGAAAGGGAGAAGCAAGAACATATGGAACTAGAAAAGGAAACAAATGTAGATGTATCTACTATAGCTCAAGCATGACCACATGTCTTAGGACCTTTAGATGAGGGAAATAAGGATACTATATAGAAAGAAGAGGAGAAAGAACAAGAGAATGTAGTTTCTCAAGAAGTTTTGAGTACTACTATTGTTGTTCCTAGCACTGAAATACAAACATGACCAAGTGGTGAAACCCCCTCACCTACTCTAACTCAAGCAGGGCCAGACAACAACACTCCAAAGAAAGGGAATGGAAAGAAGAAAAAGGAAATTTCTCTAGGTACAACTTTTACCTTGGAAGAAGTTATTGAAATACTAGTTTGGGATTTAAAGATTCACACATTTGAACAAACTCTCATCTTGCAATATATTGTAGTAAGAAAGAAAAAGAAAGAAGAGATGAAAAGAGAGCAACAAAAAAGACAAGTGTTGCATGATATCAAGGAAATATTTTTTGATGTCTTTGATATTGAGAACATTGATGAACATGCACCTATCATATCATAGTTAGTGTGAATAGTTGAAAAAGCTAACAATGAGGATATTGAGACAAATGAGAAACTTATGGCCTGGTCTAAAAGTAAGTTAAAAAATAAAGTATTGGAGAAAGTTTCTACTATCACTACAGTAAGAAAAGTAGAATTGTAGGCACTAGTACAGAATCTAGAAGAATTTATAAAGAAGATACAAGATCTATACAATATTCTTTGTGACATGCCAAGATTCACAAATGAATTTCAGAAAAACATCCAGAAGATTCAAGATGACATGAAGTTATCAAGAGGATCTATCTCTCATTCAACTACATCAAGCTCAATGCATTATAACATTTTTTTTTTTGCACAAGGAAGATTGGTTGAGCTACATATAATAGCTAGTAGAATGCGAGCCAAACTAATCTCCATACAATCCATGTTGATACCTCACTTGGAGGTTATGCAAGCAGAGGTAGTTGTAGAAAAGGATCTAGTTCCAAGAGATCATAATCTATCTATTGTTGGTAGCTTAATTGATTTAGCAACAAATTTGGAGATCAAGAGTCAAGTTTTAGAATCAGTGAGAACCATATGGGATCATGCTCTTGCCATGATTATTCAAACTCATAAAATATTCATTGATAAATATGGTTTGATTCCATCTACATAGCCTAGTAGAAGAACCCCAACAATAGACATAAGTGTCAAAAACAAGGGGGAATTTTGATTCATAAGGAAATGGTGAAAAAAATCTACATTAGACTATTTTTGAGTCATGTAAACTATGTAATGTATACTGTGTTGTAAAGAAAAGTTTTGAGGTTCTATAAGAACTGATACATATGCTTAGGGGGAGTACTCTTATTCTTTTATTATAAATATAAAATCATGACAAAGTATTTTTTCCACTAATGTCAAAGGGGGATATTTTTGGTCTCTCTAAGTTTTGTTGTCTATTAGTGTCAAACATTTAATCATAAATAAGGTAGAGTCAATCAGTCATCACTACAAATGAGTTACTCCATATAGGTCGAGTTATGTAAAGACTTGTAAATAATCATGTATAACCTGAGTTATATAGGAGCCTAGAAAGTCTTTGGTCATCAAGTACTTTAATATACAAGATAAGTATGGTTAATTCCAATTAGACAAGAGTACATAGATGTTAATTTATATAGAATGAACTAAGTAATAGCAGGAAGAACAGTTATGACCGAGCATCAGAGACAGTGTGTGCTAAGTAACAACGAGTGAATATAAATGTCTGGAATGGTACAAACTTTGAGGTAAACCATTTTGGGCTGACATGTAAATAATATTTAATGATTTTAGAGATTGTTAAAAGTTTGTTACACATTTTGACTTGGGTCATTGATCCCTATGAAGAGTGGACAACCAATCAAATGAAGAGGAAAAAAGGAAAAAATATAGAAGAATCTCTAGATGTAATTAAAAAGAAAGATATAAACCCTATTTTGATAGAAGTGATTAAATGATGTCACAGATGAAAGTGTGAACTATGCGAATGATGTAAAGGAGTTAAGTTTTGGATGGTGCTAGAGAAAGTTGTGAAGTAAACAAAGTTAGTGGCCTGATTAAAGTAGTGAAGGATAGAGTAAATATATATTAGATAAGAGATTAGATTAGATATTGGAAGGAGGAGATCCATAATCAACATTGTGAGTGTAGACCAAAGGATTAGGTACTAAATTAAGTTTGACAGATTAAATCAGGCAAAATCTCTTAACATAGTGGTCTTAATAGGCCTTTTCTAAATCTCTTAACCAAGTCCTTAATTCATTGTAAGTGTAAAATCATTTATTCAAGGTAGACCTAATAGTCTTAAATATTTTAAAAGAGATGACCCCTCACAAGGTAGATCATCAGAAATGATCAAAATTGTAGTCCTAACAGGCTAACTTTGTTACTACAGTAGTGAAGATTTGTGGGTGTCATTCCCACCCCAATTTTAACTTAACTTTGGAGGGTGTCAAGGTTACCAAATCTTTTTTGTTATGTGTTTACATTTCATAGATGTGATATTTAGTTATATTTATTTTAGCATTTGATATTTCAAGTTATGTTATGCATAAGATAGATATGAGATGGTTAATATGGTGAATACAGTCAAGTTGTTATGAAGGATAAACATTTTATAGATCTTAATTCACCCCTCCACACCCCCTTGTATCTTGCTTCCCAATAAGATTTCCAATACTATGTCCTTCTTCTCCACATTTATAATTTATAATAAGTACCTCTAAACCAAGATCTTTATTCTATTTTTTCACCATTATTATTCCTAGTGTAACCAGTATAGCTACCCCTAGTGTAGTTACCTCTTCTGCTAGTATGTCCTTCCTTCCATTATGAATTTTCTTTATCTTTTATTGCATTGTTAGATCTGATACCTTCTTCATATGTTTTTCCTTTTCTTCTCTAAAATTTCTAACCTTTTCCTCTTTGTTTTTTATCATGTCTATTTGCCAATATTTCTTTAGCCTTCAAAGAAAATTGATATGCTTCTTCTACACTATCCATTTTAATATAGTTGATCTTATCTTGAATTTATGTCCTTAAAGTATTCAAGTATCTAGCCACTTTCTCCACTTCATCATCCATATGTCCAAATATGATATCCAACTTGTAGAATTCCTTAGTATATTCCTTCACACTCATGTCATTTTTCCTTAAATTTTGCATTTTTCTTATTAGATTAACTTGGTAGTTTGCTAGAAGAAACTTTTTTTTCATCTTTCCTAGCATCTTCATCCATGTTTTGATTTTTTCTTTTCCTCTCTTTTGTCTTTTAGTTTGTAAATGATCTCATCAAAGAGAAGCATGACCTTTCAATTTTGTGACTGCTATCTTAACCTTCATATCATCAGGAGTATCTTCATACTCAACGTATTTGTCCATCTTAGAGGTCCAATCCAATACTTCATTGGTCTCAAGTCTTCTATCATAACAAAAAACCTCAACAATAGGTCTAGAGTTAGCCCTAGAAAAAAATCTCAAAAGTATTTTCTCATCTTGATCAAATTCAAGTTCAGGATTAGGATTAAGATCTACATCTTATTCATCACTAACATCTTCAAGATTTACACCTCTTCTCTATAATGTCTCCATAGCTTCAAGCCTATTTTCAATATGACTCGACATGTCCATTATAGCATTATCCATATTTCCTCCACCATGAACCATCTTGACAACAGTTCATGCAATATCGTAACCTTCTATTGGAAATAACAATGGGAAACTAAATATTGAGAGGAGGGGTGAATCAATCACTTCAAAACTTTAACCAATTAAATATTCACCACATATCCATCTCTCAATATGCATCTAAATTGAAATAACTAACTACACATGTTCATCCGTAGCATAAATAAATAACACATATGACATAAGATATTTGGTTACCCAAAAACCCTCCAATGAGAGATTAAATTGGGGTGGGGATGACACCCACAAATCTTCACTATTGTTGTTGTAAAGTGTAGCTAATTATGGTTATAAAAGTTTTGATCATAAACTATGATCTGCCCTATGAAAGGCCTGCCCTATTAAAGGCTTACAAAGATTGTTAGATCTTACCTTGTTAAAGGATTTCAATACCCTGCTAAGTGTGCCTGGTTAAAAGACTTTACTTTACAATGAAATAAGAACCCTATTAAAGAATTTACAACAACCTATTAGGACTACTCCATTAAGATATTTTTACTGATTCACCTATTAGAATATCTTAGCCTTGATCATGTGGTTAGCACTTTGTTGCTAGATAACATATCACCTCTTTGCATGTATCTTTCATCCTCTTGTTCATATATAACCTCTATGTCCTCCAACTACTTTGTTCTATTATCCTCTAACCGATTCTACTATTCAATCCTTTCACATCTCCTTGGACACCATGAATGCTAAGCCTTTGCACATTCTTTTCTCCTCTATCTCCTATTCAAAATTTAGGATTTTTCCTCCTTAACAAGAATATGGTGACCTGAGGTTAGGTTAGAATCAACAACTATTATTCACCCATTTTTTCCACTTAATTCATCCCTTTAATTGATTAGATGCATGTATTATATAAGTATTCCCAATATACTTTCGTATATACCTCCTAAGATCATGAAACAATCATTAAGTCGGCCCAAAAATGGTTTACATAGAAGTTTGTGCCATGACAAATAACTATGTTCAAAATTGTTTTACTTGGCACTTGAAGTCCTTGATGATTGACATCCACTATATCTTCAATGTTGTAACTCAACCTCTGAATGACTCGGCCTCCATTGATCACTCAACAGTAACTATCTATCTTGCTTGGCACTTGAGTTACTCGACACTAACTATTTACTCGACACATACTATATATTAGGCTCGACATACACTATCTAATCACTTATGGTCGACATGCATTACTAGTTTGACATGAAATAAGTTTTTCGTTGTAAATGACTTAAGTGTATTGTCACTCATATGTCAAAACCAATCCGAGATCAACAATCTCCCCCTTTTACATGAGTGGAAAAAACACTTAGTCAAACATATAAATCCTTAACTTATGAGCATAACTCAAATAATCTCTATACTTTGCTCATCTTCTATATAAAATTTCAAAACTTCAAAATTTTGCCAAACTTTTAACTTAATAGTCATACCTCAAAACTGTTATAACTCCCCTTGAGGTGATTTTTTTTGTTCTGAATTTTGATACTCCTACTGAGTAGATCTGCTACACTATTGTGCTTTATTTTTGCATTAACTCCCCCTCTACTTGATCTCTCAAACTTATTTATTCTCACCCTTTTTTCTTATTTGCATTCTCCCTAAAAATGAATCTCATTCTATGATGACTGATAAATAATTATAATCAAAGAGAGAGCACCAAGCAATGATATTATGCCCTAGTTTGACTAAGATTGACCAAGAAGATATAACATAAGAATGAGATTAAAATAAGAAGAAATGTGAAATCAAATGAATAAGAATCATATAAGATGGTAGAAATGGTAAAGAAGTGAAGGAACGATGAATGTAATAGGAAGATTCAAAGAATAAACCTCAAAAGGTCAACCAATTGCATAGAAGAAGGGAGAATTCTAAATACAATGTTGACCATCAATATGGACTTGAATTTTGATTTTGATCCTGAAAATGGATCCAAGATGTCATAATTAGCTAGGGGTACTGTAGACACCCAAAAATTTGCAAAGACTTGAAAATCTGCAAATCTCAATCTAACAATGCAAATTGAGAGGAAGATAATAGACTTTTAAATTAAGGATTACATCAGGTTATTAATTGATTAAATAATTTATCAAATTAATAAGACCTAAACCAACTTTAAAAAGAGGATAAAAATAATTCAAAATCATAAAATGAAATTCAAAAGGGAGAAGGAAAAAGAAAAACTTTTGAAAATAAATGGAACTTTTATTAAATCAATAAATCCATTTATCCTCACAAAAATGAAAATCCTCCTTTTACATTTAAAAGAATTGGAAAAATCCTTATTTATCCTCAAAATCAAGTCTTTTGGACTCTTCCTCTTATTTATTATGAGATATTTTCAATTTCACATCCATTCACCAATCAAAGGTAAACCCCAGATTCTTACCCCAACTCCTTCTAAAATCTTATAAATAGAAGGACAATTCAAGAGCAAAGGGACCCAAGTTTTAGGCATCTACATTATAGGCATATTCAAAGTTGTCATATTGAGCATATTAGAATTGTTATTCTAGCAAGTTTATGTCATTTGGATACATTTTAGCTTTGTTTTCATGTTATTTAGTGTCATTTTAAAACATGTTTAGCTCATTGCATGTCCATTTTGACAGTATTCTAAGAGTTGTTACTTGCAAATAATATGCATTTTCACCTTAGATCTTGTATACATATTGGTAGATCTACATTTTAAGCATACTCTCATTCTAGAACTATCACTGAGATGCTACTCTTAGAGAATTCTTAGTGGTTGTAGTTTGGGAAACATGGGACATTCATAGAGTTTACATTTTGAGAATAATTTCTTGGGTTTAGTCTAGTTCATTGTCATTTTATCTGCACTCTACATTAAAGTTTCATGAATATGTGAATATACCGTGTATAGGTACAATTTTCATGTAATTCCAATGACTTCAAAAGTTAGGTCAAAATATAATGTGTGTGTGTGTGTGTGTGTGTGTGTGTGTGTGTGTGTGTGATGATAAGATTAACCCCTTGTGATGATAGGATAGAAAAGAGGTGAATGAAATCCAAGAGGATATGACAAGGTATGATCAAGAAGAAGTGAGAGAAGATGAACATAAATAGATGACACATCCATGAAAGATAAAGAAGACTCTCTCAAAATTATAATAAACACTAAAATGTAAACTTGTATGAAAAGTTGCAATTGTAAGGGTTATATAGGTAGGTCCTAGTTTTTATCATTGAGCCTTAATAGGGACATTGGAAGATCATACAATCATCACTAGTAGAAATATGAGAATATGAATATGATCTATATTAGATAGGAATATGGGAATCCAACCTATACATCAAAGACATATAGGTTAAGATGACTAGTGCACTTAAATTCCCTAGGTTTGATATAGCACTATTGTGCTTGTATCAAGACACAAAATGTCAAGATGGTCATAAACACACACTTCCAAAAAAATAGTCAAGGAAGTAGCTTTGTAGATCCTAAGCATCAAGTGGGACAAGAAAGATCTCAAAACACGTAATATCAATAAATTACACCCATAGGTAGAAAAATAAAGAAAACATGTCCCATGGTCTCAGTCCTCTAGTTCATGGCATCCTCAAGAAACTATTCGGGAGACAACACTCAATAAAGAAATAAGCATAGACAACACACAAAGAAAAATAAGGTCAACATGACTGAGCCAGTTTAAATGTTTAAGTGTGTGTGTGTGTGTGTGTGTGTGTGTGTGTGTGTGTGTGTGTGTGTGTCAGTCACATGACTACCTCTTTAGGACTCAAGTTCTACCAATAAGAAGTATCACAACATCCTAGAATTTAGCTGAAGTATTTGATAAATGTTGGAAAATAATTGATGTCAAGGGGAAAGTTATAATAATTTTTTTTGAGATTTTCCAAAGGAACACCTATGCATGAAAGAGACCCTAATAAGCCAAGTAGTTTGTGCCCCCTAGACCTAGACAAGAATCAGCTCCAAGTTGGGCAAGACAATAAGCAATATGGAATGCATAGTTTAGAGTGTAAAGTGACATGCTGATAGATATGGGTGCAAGGGTCTCAAGTAGCACTTGTTTCTAGGTTTTCACCACTTGGTAGGATTTTTTTAGATCTTAAGTAAGATCACACTGTGTTATCCCAACGTCAAATAAGGTATATTATATGGTGGAGTAGAAAGATGATAGATAAGTAGGGATGGATTGGAAAGGAATATGAAGCAAGTGCAAGTGATCCTCATGGACTGACTCCTAGAGAGCACCCAAGCTAGGGAATTATAGCCATATGGAGGAGGTTTTGGACAAGAAAAGAAATAAAATAAGGGAGATAGAATGTAGGATAAGAAGTTAAGAAAATAAGAGAGATAGAATATAGGATAATGACATGATATCATGCAAGTGTATAACCCAAAGAGTGGATATGTAAAGAGGCTTCTAAGAACCATCTTTATCTTCTTCTTTTGATCAAGACCATAGGGTCAATTTGATAAGATAGCGATGGAGTAGAAAGATAAGGATGAAGCTCAAGATAGAGGCTATGAGTGAATGAGAAAAATCATGATGGAGTATCTAATAGATAAGATATCCAATACCTAAGGAGAGATCAAAACTATCAAGATCAAAGGGGAAAGATGAAATGCATAGATTATGGAAGAACTATGCACGACACCTATTTTCTAGGTTTCCATCGTGGCACTTATCCAAGGTGCCACAAGAAGTGTTTTTCAACATAGGATGGATTTATTTCTCGTTACTTTTTCTACCAAGGTGTTTGTTTACCAAGTTTCCATCAAGGCACTTTTTCATTTATTTATTTTCCTTTTTGAATTTTTAGAAATAGGTCAAAGATGTTGATAAGGTAATGGAAAGGAGATGGTAGAAAAGGTATATGGAGTATAATATTTCATGACTTCAAAGGATACAAGGATTGTGAATAGTATGTAAGTCTAGGTGAGAAAGTGGGCAAGATCAACATTGACACACATCATAGAGGATTGTGAAATAATGGAGGAATAATAATGGAAATATCTTGAGGTTTTGATATATGAGGTAGTAGAGTAAGGTTAGAAGAAGATGAAGTGAAAGGATTTGAAAGATTTTGAGGAAGATGTTTGGAATAAGATGGAGTGGAAGCCTTTGGAAGCTTGAATGTTAACTTTGATTTATTTTCAACATTCAAGTATTTTAAAAGAGACTGGGGAATCCATATAGCTTTTGATTTTTCAATTCCTTTGTATGGTTTAGAATGTATATCTTCAATGATTGATTTAGGAACTAAAATTTTCTTTGATTTCACTTTTTAATTAGCAGATCTTTGTGATCTCTTCAATATTTCTTTCTTTCTTAGCATTCAAATGTCAATTAAGTGAGATATAGTGATCTTCTTTGTTCAATGGATTCTTGTGTTTATTTTTAAATTGATCATACAAATTTCTTCCAAAATGCTTGGGACTTGTGGATGAAGAAGGCTGAAATGAATGGTTTATATGGTTGAATGGATGCATATTTGTCAAAAATGAGTGTCTTTGTTGATCTTGAGGTATTGGGAGAAGTAGGGGATGATCTAGGAGTGGATGTAGGAGATGGAGGAATGTAAGGCTCTCATATGGATGGAAGGTTTGAAGGATTTATCTTAAAGGTATAATGACCAAGGATGGATTTGGAAGATGCAAATAGATAATGGTTAGAGATATCAACATCTTTAGTGCAAGCAACATGACAAAGGCCATCGATAGACCCATGAGTAGCTTTGATAGGAGCATTTGAAGTTTGAGCATAGTTTTGAAGTGGATATAGGCAAGTAGAACAAGAGAATGAGGGTATACTTTGGTCTTGACAAGTTTCTTTGTATAGCATAGAAAGAGAACCTTTCTCATAATTTTTAGTAAGTTCAATGGAGGTAGTGGAAGTTGTATCCTTATCGTACTTAGGAGGTGGATAAGACATAGGATATGGAAAGGTGACATTTTGAAGGAGATGAAAGGGTACTTGATCTTGATATTTATTTATAGCTTTATCTTTTTGAAATTCCTCTTGGCATGGAGACACTTATAAAGACATGGGAGAACATGAGGTTTGTATGGTAGGATCTTGAAGAGGTAATGAAGGACTAGTTAAAGTGGGCATAGTAGGAATATTATTATATGAAGATTGAGGCAGCATTGAAATTTTTTTCAGCCAAGTGAAAATTAGATTGAATTTCATTTAGAGGTAGTCCTTGAGGATAGGCATAGTCAATATAGGAAGCATTAGGTTACTTTTTTGACAAAGAAATGTTGGAAAGATTTGAAATTTTGGGAGGTACATGAGTGTTGGAAGAAGTGGATATATCAAGGAAACCATCACTAGACATAGGTTTATTAAAATGATCTTGATTAAGAGAAGTATCCTCCCCATATGAGTCATTAGAGGTATAGACAATCCCATCATTGATAAGAAATTGCATTTTATGTTTCAATGCCATGTAATATGAAGTAATATGGTCATTATGTTGATGATGAGAACAATAAACTTCCAAGAATGGGTTTTTATATGAGCTAGAGTTAGGTAATATGATTGTAGACACCTGAATCCTTTAGAAAATAAAGTATTTTTATTTTCTGAAAAAGTCCCTGATGACATCATCATTAATTAATTAATTAATTAATTTTTTATGCCATTAAATCCCTTTATCTTAATTAAAAATATTTAATTAAGGAATCCCTCCCAAAAATATTTAAATCTTATTTAAACATTATTTCCTTATTTATTAATTATTTAATTAATAAATTGACCAAAAATCCCAAAATAAATAATTTATTTATTTTTTGCCCAAAACTTGGCCAATTTCCTTAAGACCACTAACCTCTTCCAAAATCTTCTAATCCTTCTTTAATTTCGATTAAAGGCTAATCCCATCATTTCTTACCCCTAATCCCAACTCAAAATATTTAATTAGATTAAATATTAATCCTCATGTTTATTAAAAATACTTTAATAAATATCTCCTCAACCCAAACTCTTAAAATAAATAAAACTTTATTTATTTCTTAAAAACCTTAGTTATCCTCATCCTAGGAAGTTCTAGACTCTTCTAGAAAGTCTTCATCCTCATCCAAAGCATAGACTCTTCTAGAAGATGTCAATCCTTATCTTTGACCCTAATCCTAAGCCCCCCCCAATCTTGTCACATTCCCTAAACATGGGTTAAGACTTGCTAACCCAAGCCAAAGCCAACAAATATCTCCTCCTTCACCCACCCTCATTTATTGCCATCCACTTGCCCATCTCTAACAAGCCTAATCTAATCTTAACCCAAGCCTAATCTAAGTCTTAATCATTTGCACATTCCTAAGTCAAGCTTAAGACTTTTTTAATCCAACCCAAGTCAAAATATCTCAACTCTCTCACAAATATCCCAACCATAAAACTTTATGAAGCCCACAAAGCCATAAATGACTCTTACAAGCCCATTCATTGCTCTTACAAGCCATTATGAGGATCTTTATGAGCTTTGAGCCTCCTTTGTTGACCCCTCAACCCCTCTTTCTCTAACCAATGGCTCTGTGACATGTGTCACTCCCTGATTGGCTATAAGGAAGCAAAATCCATGTACTCTCCTCTCATTCAATCTAAACCTTCCATAAGCTTTCTCCCATCCTTGCATCCTAGCCCTTGGTCCCTCAAGCCCTTTGCCTATTTAAGGAATCCTCTCCCAAGCCATTTTAACACAATCTAGAAAGTAAAGCCATAATGCCATTTTGAGAAGCTTTTTTACATCAAATCCATTCACCAAAATCTATCAAAAATTCTCCATTGAAGCCCATTTGAGCATTTGAGCATACATACATAATCAAGCCATCTTAGCTATTAGACACACCTCTACATCAAGTGATCATCCTTATTGAGAGAGCCTATCCATGGCTCATATTCTCATTTGAGGACTTCACTTTGTCTCCCATGAAGTTATGTTAAATTAGTATGCAAATTCTTTTTGATTGTTTTAATTTGGTGTTTCTAACATACTAAAGTAGCATATACAATGATAAGCTCATTATATTTAAGGAGTATTTTCAAGATGACATCATAAGAATATTAAAATTTATCTCAAAAATATGTCTAGGCCCTCATTGTTGTTTCTTAAGTGCATAATATGCATCCATGTATTCATCATAGTGGTCAAAGATAGGTTCATCATGGAATCTTGGCATAGGCTCAAAGGAGGTATCACTTTCTTTTTCTCTAAGGAGGTCTTTGGACCTAGAAGATGAATATAATTGATGCCTTGGAGTAGAATAAATAGACCTTGAAGAAGATAATGACCTTAAAGAAGATAACTCATATGAATGTAAATATCTCAAGGAAGATTCATGATATGATACCATTCTTTCTTCTACATTTTCCTCAAATTGAGAGTATATGCTTATCACTTCCTTAGTGAGATTAAGGTAAATGAGGTCATTGGTCTCTTCTAATTTATTATATGGTATTGTAATTTCCTAGGAAGATAAAGAAACTCAAAATCATCTAGAAGTGGTTGGAATTTGGTAACACAAGGTTTGAAGCCCATGGTGTTAGATATAAAATTGAGCATGAAGGAGACTAGAAGAAGCTAATAAAGTGATACAATATTACTTCATGTTGAAACTAGAGAGGTGGAGTGTTCACTTTCCAAAGATAGGTAGAAATAAAAGAGTGACTTGTCAATCAAAGTATCCAAGAAACTTATGACACCAACGACTCAAGTAAAGAGATAGGAAAGAAGCCAAATAGCCAAGTAGATAGAGAAAGTGAGATGACAAGTGAAAAATCTTCCTAATCAAAGAGTGTAGTCAAGAAATCAAGGTAACCTCTTCAGCTAAAAAGAAGCTCCTAGTATGTCGACATAAAACATGAGGATGGAGAAGACCAAGAGTGCTAAGACCAAAGAGCCATTTTTAGCATGTTCAAGCACTAGAGACATGGCAATGAAAAGTCAAATAATGCTACCCCCCTAGAAATAAACACAAGAAAAATATTTAGACTTGATGTTTGGACTTTTTTTGATTTTTTTGGTTTTTTGGTGCTTTTGAATTTTATGATTTTTTATGATATTTTATGATATTTTTTGATAAAAGCACACAATGAAACAATGCAAAGAGAAATATCAAAATTAGTACACTTCTCTAAGCCTTTCTATCCAAGGGATCTCATGGATTGAGAGTCTTGAATGAAAACTTATAGCTACCTAATCATGATGTGCAAAGGGTACAAAAGGAAGTGGTGTGACTCTCAAATGAGCTTAGGTGTGAAGCCCCTTGCAAGGTGTACCATATAATGGGAGATTCAAAGACAATAGAAAAAGTTCTAGTGTCCAACAACCTATGCAATGCAATACAAGTATGAACTAAGCTAAATGGAATGCAAGATGTAAACTAGCTAACAAGAATGAGAGTGTTACAATCCTCCTATTCAGCTAGATGAGATAAATCTAAAGTTTAAAAGAAAAGATGAACTAATGCAAAAATGCTATTAAATTAATGTGGAATGGAAATGAGAGGTGAGGCCACAAGGTCTTCAAAAGCTTTGAAGAGTACCTAGGTTCCTACAACATAATGTTAGTACAAAGCATGAGGGTTCAGAAATGAGGATAGGGCTCTCCCTTTTAAAGAAGAACATAAGATGGAGATCATAGGGAAAGAGAGGCTTAATCAAGGGTGGATGATGTGTATTGAGTGATCCATGTGCACAAGTATCTCACCTAATCAATATCAATAGTTGGATTTAAGTGGCAAAAGATACGTGGAGCAGAATTAGAATTATTTTAAAAATAGAAGATTCCTCCCACATTGAAAAATTATGGATTCATGTATAGACAAAAAAATTCCTTTTCGTTTACTTTAAAAATAGGAATAATACTTCACGTGTGCATATTTTGGGATAAGTGGGAAGTGGGGACTTTTATTTAATTAAAGGGGAGAAAGTTCCATTTAATTAAATAAGGACTTTAGATAAGGTGGTTGAACCATAGGTTATAATTAAATAAATAGATTTTTGAGGTTTTGATCAAGAATAAGCGATTGATAAATTATGTAATATTTCTAAAAAGGATGCCCATAGTGTTGATTTGATTATGCTTCTGCTTCTCCTTGATTAAGATCTTCAATGTATTTATTCTCTAAGTAGTATAGTGCAGAATCTCCAACTCCACAAAGATGTAATCTCATTCGATGTTACTATGTTGGGAAGTTCTCTTTGTTCAACTTACATCTCTCTCTCTCTCTCTCTCTCTCTCTCTCTCTCTCTCTCTCTCTCTCTCTCTCTCTCGTACATCTTGATATTTGGCTTGAATACTTTCAAAATTTTCTCACAAGTACCCAAGCTCTAATACCAATTGTTAGAATAATTAGAATAAATGAGGGGGGGGGGGGGGGCTTCAATCAATTATCCTTACTTAAAGATCTACCAATTAAACTTTTAAAAACTTCAAACAACATATTTAAATTCTTAAATCCACTTGGCCAATATAGAATCTTAACCATAAATTAACTTATCCATTTCAACACTTAGTTTTATGTTCAATATATGCCAACTAATAGAAATATAGAACAATAAATATAATGAAACATGAAATCAAAATTTACACATGTTTGACACTAGAATTTAACGTGAAAACCCAGTTTGAAAAAAAAAAAACATGCTACCACTTCTCACTCTTTTGAAGTGAGCTTAGTTAAGAGCCAACCCTATTAAAGGTTACAAAACATACTATTTAGTGTGACCTTATTAAAGGATTTAATCATCTTGTTAGGAGTGGCCTTGTTAGAGGTATTTAGATCATTCCATTAGAATTTCACCTTCATTAAAGGATTTACAAATGACCATTAGGTCAACCTTGATTAAAGAATTTTACTGCCATGATGGTTAGAAAGTAAAAGCTAGATTGATCTGATCTACTTGGCACCTCTTCAAGAAATTGCTTTAGAAGAGTGAAAAGTGGTAGCATGTTAACCAACAATATGATGAAGAGTTTCCAAGAAGATTAGAGATGGAGAATATGATGAAGTACAATCAATGAACCAACATATGAGCTAAATGGAGATCTAAACAAGCGAGTCATGTCTTAATAGATCAGACCTAGTTGTTACTTTCTAACCATTATAGAAGTAAAATCCTTTAATCAAGGTTGACCTAAAAAACATCTGTAAATTCATTTAACTAAGGTGAAATTCTAATAAAATGATATATATTCCTCTAATAAGGCCACTCCTAATATGGTTATTTAAATGCTTTAACAGGATCACACCCAACGATGTGTTTTGTAACCTTTAATTGGGTTGGCTCTTAATCGAGCTCACTTTAGAAGAGTCAAAAGTGTTAGCATGTCACTTGGTGGTTTTTCCCAAATTGGGGTTCCATTTCAAATCTTAGTGTCAAACATATGTAAATGTTGAGTTCATCTTTCATCCTATTTACTTATTTATATTTTTTTTAGTTATCATATACTGAATAGAGAACTAAGTGTTGAAATGAATAAGTTGATTTATGGTTAAGTTTCTATATTGTTTGAGTGGATTTATGAGTTTGAATATGTTATGTGAAGTTGTTATAAGTTTAATTGGCACATCTAGACCCGAGGATAACTTAACTCACCCCCCCCCCCCACACTCAGTTCTACTAATCATTGTAACTCATTCTTCATCTCTTCTAAAAATTTCTCACTAGCTTTATCATTTCCTCCAAACATAATATCATCAAAAAATACTTCAAAAATTAGTAATCCATCTAATTTTTCTCTCAAGTAAAAGTTATTAAATACATTGCCTTTCTTGAATCCTATAAGACCCCTCCAGCTTGTACGTACTTATTTAAATAGGAATTTCTCTATTAAATACTTTATAGGATATTTAAATGGATATGAATTAACATTTTATGGTTTAGATTTCCTAATGAAAATTGAGATAAGTTGATATGTATATGTTTTGATACTTCGTGATTCAAAACTTACTACATTGTTCGACTGTTTAAACATTGATTTGTACTAATGATGATATGAAGTGTTTCACATTATGATGATGATGTTTATTATTGTAACATGATGATTAGGCTATATGCACTCAGATAGTTCAATATGATCTATTAATGATGTTTATGATGTTTTACGTATATGTATGTATTATGATGATTCTTTCAATAATCTAATTCGCACTGATGAATATGTTATGATGATTCAATTATGAGATTAGTGATGATTAAATATGTGTGCATAAATGAGAAAGGTTATTTGAATGAAAGTTTTAATGCTCTAATCAACGTGATATGCAAATTTGGTTTAAATATATGAATGTGATGTTATCAAACTACTAATATTTGAATTGAGTGTGTAGGATAATTAACCATGGAATTAATTAGAGAATTGGTAATTGACCCTATGTGTAAACTGTGAAACTAAGGTTGAATCCAATAAAGTGATTTAAACCTTGTTCTCAAGTGTTTAATTTGTATGGTAATCTAAATGTGTGTGTATCATTTTGTGACATGTCAAATGTTATATAAAGGTAAATCTTATGATGTCACTTGACACTCGTTATATGCATATGTGTGCTAACATGTCAATTTAGGGTTAGCAGAGCAACCCATTAATCTAAGACTAACTAGTTAGTAACCTTGATTAATCTCCTTGATTAGGTTTTAGTGGAAAGGTTACATCCTTAGGGTTTTTGAAGATCAAATATTTCAAGCCACTTGTATAGGTCATAAATTGATCCTAGAGGCCATGTTATTCAAGTGTCAAAGTGGTATGTATATGGGTTGGAGACCTTTTCCACCCTTCTAGAACTTCCTAATAGCATTTATGATCCCTAAAATATCTCAATTTTTCCTTTGTGTGAAAATGGACCATCTCCACGAGGTTAGTTAAGTTTACACTTCTCCTAAAAGGTTGTCTTGATGGTAGGAACAAGTGGGAAGACCATACAAGGATTAAGTCAAGTTTGGAGTTATTGCCATTTTGGGTAGGTGGCTTTAGAAGCTATTTAGTGGTCATTTTAGAGAATTGAAGGTTGTTCACCCATTCTCTATATTTAGAGAAGTCAAACTTTGAATTGAAGAGGAAGAGGGATTTAGCTCATCTCAAAACTCCATTTTCATAACCTTTGTGAAGGTAGGATTCTCCATTGCCATGTTCTTCATTCATTGTTCATTATATGCTTATGTAAAGCACTTGCATGTGTGTATTGTGTGTTTGTCTTGTAACATGTGACGGATGGT
Organism: Cupressus sempervirens; assembly: GCA_028749045.1. Classification (NCBI taxonomy): domain Eukaryota; kingdom Viridiplantae; phylum Streptophyta; class Pinopsida; order Cupressales; family Cupressaceae; genus Cupressus; species Cupressus sempervirens. The sequence continues at coordinate 235,621,745 of CM053785.1, forward strand.
TATTTGTGGATTTTTTATTTGCTTTCCTTTCATGTTTTCCTTTTTGGTTTTGTGGGGAAAAATGTGAAGGGTGTGTTGCCATTACTCACCCTCTAATAGGGAAAAAGTGGCTATATGAAAGAGAAAGGATTGAGTTGGACTCCAGGTCAGTGCAGAGTCTCTTCTCATGATGAGGAGAGGGAGAAAGTAAGGTGTTATGGCCTCTTGCTTGTCAATATAGACTAATCTTGTTTTGGGGAAATAATGAAAGAAAAAAATGAAAGTTATGTGATTTGATAGCCTTGGAAGAGGCATATGATTTGTGTTAGTGATTGACATCTCCTACTTAGAAAAATCCACTTTCTCCCTAGTCATAGGCTCATTATGAAAACTATTTTTCATACCTTGGATGAGAACTACATGTTGAGTGTGTTATTGTGATTGTTTTCTTAATGTCACCCAGTCAGTTACTAGTTCTCCTACCTAGGGTTGTGGCCTCACATTGAGGCCTTGGTTGGGAGGTGAGCTCTCCATGGTACCTTGTGTATGTTTACAAATTTCTGACGGATTCAAATAGGGGAGCAATCTTGGATTGGATTAATGGTGCTCTTGATGTCATGTGTTGGAGGCTCCTCCCTTGCCTCATCTTTCTTGTTCTATCATTGTATTGATGTGTAGAATGATTCATACCTTCATTATGATCTATCAAAATGTATTCTATGTTGTTGGTTGCATTTTCAATGAGAAGAAAGGTGATTATTTTATGAGAAATTGTATAAAATGGTGACAAGAATTCAAATTGAATTCACTTCTATTTTTTTAGATGCATTGGAATGACATAGTGTCAAAATGCAAGATTATTTCATAATTCAACCTATTGTAATCCTTGGATTCAATCATGAATGTAAATAGAATTGGTATTGAAAAAGTCATTATATTGGATAAAGGAATCAAAGTGATATATATATATATATAGACTTCCCTATAAGTTCTTGTTAAATACTCAATATTCAAATGCACACTTTCAACTATATTGCACTTTACTTACCTAGAAAATTCAATGCTTAAAATGATGGACTATAGCCCTAATTGAAAACTTTTGTAAAAGTACATTAAATCACCCCTAAACTATAAGAAAATAAACAAATACAATGTAAATAAATCCATGAGAAAAATCAAGTGTGAATAAAAAGAAAAGTGTACAAAAATAAAAAGAGAGAGAGATGAAAGTCAAAATTGAGAGAGCCAAAAAGCTCTCTCCAAAATATATGGGAAAATAATTATTGGCTTCAAAAGTTAAATAACAGAGAATATCCCCTTTCAAATTTAAAATAGAAATCTATTAATAAATAAATAAAAAATAAACACAAAAGTCTTGTAGTATTTATTGACCTATCACTCATCTTTGTTTAAATATCTTGAGAGAAAATTGGAGAAGGGGAAGGGACAACACATGGTCCCCTATTAGAAACAATAGTTCATCAAGATAACTGAGGGGGGGGGGGGGGGGGGTGAATCATTTATCCAACAATTATTATATTTATCTTCTTTAAATAAACTTAACCACTCAACCAAAGTAAACAACGACCATAAAAAGATGCACATAGACAACTATACCAAATTTGTTGACTAGGGAAACCCTTGATCAAAGGGAAAACTCTAGTGGGAATGATGCCCACAAGATGATGTACTTAAATAAATATTCCTTGTTAGAGGATGGACCCTATTAGGAGTCTATTACAACATTAGTACAATGAGTCCCTATTTGGAGATTCCAATCCTGTTAGGATTTGTGTCAACCCTGTTAGTAGTTGTGGTATAATGTATGCAAGAAGAGCCCGCTACCCAATCATACAATTTCAACTACAAGAAGAGATCACTACTCAAACAAGTAATTTACTATTATATTCTTCTTTCCTCTACTCTTTCCTCTATCTTGTCAACTAGACCAATCATTGTCAGACCTTCTAGACTAGGTCACAAACCTTGGATCCAAATACCAAACCTCAGATCAAACAACAAAACCTCAACAATGAAGTTTCCTTCACTTCTGCACTGCTCTACTCAACTTTGCCTTCTGCGCTCTCTATTGTTTATCTAACATTCATAGTTCATATTCATACATACCATGATAAAGGAAACTATCCTTCCTTTATACCAAGTCCATAAATTTTTTTTCTAAGTTGGTTATTAGCCCTTCTCAATTAACTATTATAGGACCACATTAAAAACACGTTACACTTAGCGATAACCTTAATCTTCTGCATTTAAACTTGAATAAATTTCCATACACACAATATTATGATGAGAAGGCTTAGCCACATCATCCTCAACAAGTCTTCTCCATGTCCTCAACCTCAATCCTCAAGATATCAACTCTGCTAAGAGATATAACAAGTTTACTAGAACATGCCTCGATAAACTCTATCTCAAAACATACATCACCAAAACTTACATAGCTTCTTCTAGACTTGTCCTTTCTACTTCCAACATTAACTCTACATACTAGATACTCAAAAGTATCTCCCATAACCTCGGGTGGTTATTATGTTCAATGAGTCATCCATACCAACTTGATCTTTCTGTTGTTCTTTTGTTAGATACCATAGAAGACTGCTATGTAGACATCAAACATGCTATGTTGACATTAATGACAAACTCAGTCACAAATGTAACATATCATCATAGTAGTACTCCCCCATAAGAATATCATCAACATTCATACTTTCAACAATCTTCCCAATCTTCCAACAATCTCCCCCTTTGGCATTGATGGAAACATAGATGAAAAACATCTAGTTCCAATAATACCAACAAAAGATTGTCATTCTTCAAATCCTCCTCATCAATCATACTCCCTAATTGATATACCTCAATGTGTTCTATCAAACTGTCATTTCACATATTGTACTTATGCCAAACATCTTCCTCAGCATACTACCAAGCTTCTCTCCTTAGCATAATGTTTTTCATGCCAAACTTCTCCCCCATTGAAATCAAGGTCAAAGGTTTTTGCAACCAACATCTCTGCATTAAATGCAATAACAACTTGCTAGCTCGAGTGTCAAAAGACACTATTCAAAGAAACATTAACAAGAGTCCTAGATGACTCTGTCCATCATAGATATTCCCCCATATAGGAAGCATCAACATTCAATCTAGATAAACAATAGTGCTTTGTTACCCTGGATTGATGCACTCTTGCATTTTCTTACTCTGATGTAGGAAGGGGCATAACCCCAAGCATACCTCATAAATACTCAAAAGTCTCTTTAGGAAGAGGCTTAGTGAATATATTTTCAATTTTCTCTTTAGTGCTCACATACTCCAATCTAATTTCCTTTTCTATAACTTTTCTCTCAACATATGATACTTAATAGAAATGTGCTTAGTCCTTGAATGCAATATTGGATTCTTAGATATATTTACCGTGCTTGTGTTGTCATAATGTATAACAATAGGTTCACTGATTTCTATCCTTATATCCTTCAACAACTTCTTCATCCAAATAAATTGATTGCAATTATTTGCTACTACAACATACTCTACTTCTGTTGTACTTTGAGATGTACAATCCCACCTCTTGCTTAACCAAGAAACCAATCTTCCTCTAAGAAAGAAAGCTACTCCACTAGTACTCCTTCTATCATCCATACTACCCACCCAATCTTCATTAGTATAAGCACTTAGAGTAAAATCATTATATCTTTCATACCATAATCCAAACTTAGATGTTCCCTTCGGATATCTAAATATCCTTTTCACTACTACATAATGTGCTTCTATGGGATTAGCCAAGAATCTTGCAACAATTCCAATTGCATTTTCTATATTTGGCCTTGTGTGAGTCAGATATTGCAATCCTCCAATTATAGATTTGTACTTCTTCTACTCAATAGTAGATGTCTCATCCTTTGTAGATAACTTGTGTCCAGTTACCATAGGTGTTCCAGTGGGTTTGCATGTTTCCAAACCAAACCTTTTTAGTAAATCCTTCAAGTACTTAGTGTAAGAAATAAAGATCCCTTCTTTATTCTATACTATCTACAATCCTAGGAAATATTTCATCTCTCCTATCATACCCATTTCAAATTATTTCTTCATCTCTTCTACAAACTTCTTACTTTCTTCATCATTTCCTCCAAATATAATGTCATCAACAAATACTACCAAAATCATCAAACCGTCATCAGTTTCTTTCTAATATAGATTACTATCTGCCATACATTTTCTATATCCAAGATTTGCTAGATGCTTGTCCAACCTTGCATACCAGGTTCTGGGTGCTTGCTTTAGTCCATACAATGCTTTCCTCGGTTTGCATACTATGTCCTTGTCATCTGTCAAAGGACATCCTTCAAGTTGTTCAATGTATACCTCTTCTTCAAGTTCTCCATTCAAAAATGCTGATTTGACATCAATCTAATATACTTTGAATTTCTTCTATGTTAAATGGGCTAAGAATAATCTTACTCCTTCTATTCTAGCCATTGGAGCATAATTCTCCTCATAATCTACTCCTTCTCGTGAGTAACCTTTACATACCAATCTTGCTTTGTTTCTTACAACTTCTCCTTGCTCATTCATCTTGTTCTTGAATACCCGTTTGGTTCCTATCACATTCTTGTCTGCTGGTATGGGGACTGATTCCCATGTCTCATTCTTTTCTATTTGATCCAATTCCTCTTTCATAGCTTGTTTCCAGTAATCATCTTTGCATGCTTCATCTGTATTCTTAGGCTCAACTTGAGATATCAAGCATAGTTCTTCATTAACTCTGCTTCTTATCATCACACCTTTGTCTTTGCTTTCGATGATATGTTTGGATTGGTGATTCTTTATCATGTTCCTTCCTAAAGTGGGAGTTGCTATCTCAACTCTTGGCTCTACTGAAGGTTCTGAGATTTGTTCCCACCTTGGCTCTCCTTCATTCTACAAATCATTGTTAGTATCAAGAAATACCTCATCATTCCTTGGCTTAGTAACAACATCATCATCTGAATTGTAATCAACTGTTCTCTCTTGTATTTTGAATTTTTTAGTAATTCTCACATTTGCACTTTTCATAATAGTCTTAGTTCTCTGATTATAACATCTATAAGCCTTTATTTTCAATGAATAACCAAGAAACATACCTTCATCACTTCTAGCATTAGACTTACCAATGTCATCATCTCTCTTTATATAAAACTTACTTCCAAATATTCTAAAATACTTAACTGTCGGTGAGTGACCAAACTACAGTTCATAAAGTGTTTTGTTTGAGTCCTTTCTGAATTGCACTTTGTTCATAGTGTAGAATGTTGTATTCACAACTTCTCTCCAAAATGTCTTGGATACATCATTCTTTGCTAACATTTCTCTTGTAGCTTCTGTAATAGACTTGTTCCTTCTCTCAGCAATGTCATTCTGTTCAGGGGTTCTCGGAGCTGATAGCTATCTTTTAATTCCATTTTCTTCACTAAATATGTTAAACTCATTTGAAATAAATTCTCCTCCTCTATCTGATCTCAAACATTTAATCTTCATACCAGATTCATTCTCAACTCTATTTTTAAATATCTTGAACTTTTCAAATGCCTCAGATTTCTCTTTAAGAAATGCAACCCACATCTTTCTAGAAAAATCATCAACTAGAATCATAAAGTACCTTTCACCATAGAATCCTTTAGTCTTTATAGGACCACTGAGATTTGTGTGTAAAATCTCCAACTTTTCTATAGTGGTAAACTTCTTTTTGGGGAAAGAATTTTTGTTATGCTTTGCCAAAACACATTCCTTGTAAATTGTGTCAGTGAGCTTTACAATCTTTGGCAAATCTCTAACTGCAAACATTCTACTAGTCCTCATAATACTATCAAAGTTTATATGACATAATATCTTATGCCATAACCAAATGTCATCTACCTTTGCAACCAAACATGTCATTTGAGTCAGATTCAACTAAAATACATGACCTCTAGATCTGGTTCCTGTTCTAATTACCTTTTCATCTTTATCTTTGATCATGTATGTCTTTTCTTTGAACTGTAATTGATAACCTTTGTCTACTAGTTGTCCAACACTCAAAAGGTTGTTCTATAAACCATCAACAAAGTATACGTCCTTAGTATTAGATTTACCATCAAGAGTTATAGATCTAATACCTTTTCATCTTTATCTTTAATCATGCATGTCTTTTCTTTGAACTGTAATTGATAACCTTTGTCCACTAGTTGTCCAACACTCAAAAGGTTGTGCTATAAACCATCAACAAAGTACACGTCCTTAGTATTAGATTTACCATCAAGAGTTACAGATCTAATACCTTTTACTTGGCATGTTGCATTATTTCCAACTCTGACAACTCCTCCATCCTGACTTTTGAAGTCAAAAAACTTGTTCATGTCACTAGTCATATGATGTGAACAACCACTATCAATTATCCAATTAGATTTCTTCTCAACCTATGATACCAAAGCTACCTTTTCTATATTTTCTTCTTTAATTGCCACAAATCCAATTTCATCATCACTAGCACTTAATGCTTATTCATCAAAATCATTATCTTTATGTGCATGCAAACAATCTCTATCTTTTCTAGGTTTATGATTTCCCTTATACTTTTTCTCCCTTTTAGGAAACTTAGATGCATAATGACCATATTCATCACAAGTCCAACATTTAAAGATTTTCTTACCTCCTTTTTCTCTTCTTATCAGAAGGGCTAATCCTTCTTCAATCTTTCTATCTTCCTCAGATCTACTATTGCTAGCAAAATCTCCTCTAGAACTTGTGCTCCTTGATAAGTTAGGTCAAATATTCAAGGCACTAAAAGTTGTCTCTTTTTTGGTCAATTCTTTGGACTATCTAAGTTCATTCTCAACTACTTCAAGTCTTCCAAGCAATGTCTCCTTTGTGAAATGTTTGGTACATGATATCAAAAATTGTATCATCTGAACTATTGACGTAAATGGTGGTGTTAGAGTCTTCAATATCTTCCATATAACCTCATCATCTTCTTTGGTTCCTCCTTGAGCTTTACTACCTATAGTAATTTCTTATATCCTACCTATATATGTTCTTATAGATTCATCTTCCATCATTTTAGCATCTTGAAATGCACAAATCCAACTTTCTAGCCTCAACTTCTTAGAGTGTGCATCAGCTTCAAAACTATCTTCCAAAGCTTTCCAAATCAAATGTGAAGTAGCAAGTGATTTTACCTAATTGTACTCAATTTTAGGAAGTGCAGTCAATGCTGCCTCTCTAGCTCTCATGTCACACATGAAAATATCTCTTTTTGCTTTGGTGCAAATCTCCAAATCCTTTTCTTCAATAATTGTCTTCATTGATTTTGTCAAGATCCAATATCTCGGACCCATACATAAAAAATGTGTCTTCATCTTTTCCTTCCAGCTATCATAATTTTTTCCATCAAACTTCAAACTATCTTTCCTAAACATGTTCGCCATGGATCTCCCAAAGCTATTAAACTTTTTCTTCAAGGACCTAATGCTCTGATACAAATTGTTAGAAACAATAGTCCACTAAGATAACTGAGAGGGGGAGGGGGGGGTGAATCAGTTATCGAACAATTAAAACATTTATCTTCTTTAAAAAAACTTAACCACTCAACCAATGTAAATAGCAACCATACAAAGATGCACATAGACAATTACACCAGATATGTTGACTAGGGAAACCCTTGATCAGAGTGAAAACCCTGGTGGGAATGATGCCCACAAGATGATGTACTAATATAAATATTTCTTGTTAGAGGATTGGCCCTGTTAGGAGTCTATTACAACATTTAGTACAATGAGTCCCTATTATGAGACTTTGAATCCTTGTTAGGAGATTCCAACCCTATTAGGAGTTGTGCTGCAATGTATGCAAGAAGAGCCCATTGCCTAAACATGTAATTTTAGCTACAAGAAGAGTTCACTGCTCAAATAAGTAATTTACTTTTATCTTATTCTTCCCTCTACTCTTTCCTCTATCCTTTCAACTAGACCAATCACTATCAGACCTTGTAGACCAGGTCATGAACCTCAAATCTATATACCAAACCCCAAATCACTCAGTAGAACCTTGGCAATGAAGTTTCCTTCACTTTTACACTGCTCTGCTCAACTTCACATTCCACATTCTCTGTTGCTTATCGATCATTCATAATTCACATTCATCCATACCATGATAAATGGAAATGTCCTTCCTTTATACCAAGTCCATAAAATAATTCCTTGATTTGGTTGTTAGTCCTTCTCAATTAATTATTATAGGACCACATTAAGAACACGTTACACTTAGTGATAACCTTAATCTTCCACCTTGCAACTTGAATAACTTACTATACATGAAATATTATGTTGAGTGATCTTAACCATGTCATCCTCAACATGTCTTCTCCATGTCCTCAATCTTGATCCTCAAGATATCAACTCTGCTAAGAGATATAACAAGTTTACTAGAACATGCCTTTGTAAACTCTATCTCAAAATAAACATCACCAAAAATTACATAACTTCTTCTAGACTTGTCCTTTCTACTTCTGATGTTAACTGCATATACCAAATACTTGAAAGTATCTCCCATAACCTCAGGTGGTTATCATGCTCAACTAGCCATCTGTACCAACTTGATCTTTTCATTGTTCTTCTATTAGATACCACAGAAGACTGCTATGCAGACATCAAACATGCTATGTTGACATCAATGACAAACTCAGTCACGAATGTAACATATCATCATAGTAGTACTCGCCCATAGGAATATCATTAGCATTCATGCTTTCAAAAATCTTCTCAATCTTCCAACATGCCCACCCCACCTCATTTCATCCTTGTCTAAGGTTGGACATAGGCCTTGGCAAAATCATAAAGAAAGACAAAAAAAAGTAATGAATAAATAAACATATTAAAACTATGTTCTTAGCAACTGTCTTCTCACCTTCCTAACTTCTTACCTACTCATTCCCTCTAGCCTAATCCTTCTCCCCAATCACCTCAGTCCTCTTTTACTATGTGTGGGAGTTTGCATTACACCTCCTTGTCATGCATACCTCTTCCATCTCCACTTGGATGTTGGCATGGATGTAGCATATGAAGGGGGAAGTAAGAAATCATTCTAAAGCATTTAAAACCAAAAAAAAAAAAAATCTTACCTTGCAAATATTTCAACTTCCATCACAATCACCTAAAATGCATTCAGAGCAGCTTTTCTGATATTCTCCTTGCTATGCGTGAGTGGGCTTTCATCATGGTTTGACTTGGGGAGTGGACATTTGGAAAGGGGATTGATATTTTTTTTTTTTCTAAAAATTTCAAACATTACCCCTTAAAAATTTAATATTCCCATTCCTTTCTACTTCACTAGGGATCCATGCATACCAAGTCATGCTACGTTGGGCAGTGTGGGGACATTCTAGGAAATTGCCCATGTCATAGGGAAGAGGTGGTGCCCAAGTGGCCTTAGGTAAGGTTAATTGGTAGGTAATAGTTAAAGGTTAGATGATAGTTAGGATTAAGTTGGTGTTTATTATTATGGATTACTAGTAAGTAAGGTTAGTAGTATTAATAAATTTATGTGCAGGATGTGATGTTAGGTTTTAATTAATATGTTAGTTAGTAGGAAGTGTTAAGGGTTAGAAAGGTAGGATTGTTAGAATGTCAAGGTAAGTTAGTTTGTAAATAATGTTAGTTTATAATTTTTGTTTTATAAGTTTTGTATTTTGAGTTTTGTGTTAGAAATAAATGTTAATAAAAATTGTTGTTTTCATTTTAGATATTTAATTATGTTAAAATAATAGTGTTAAGTTTTATAGATTTGAAGTACATAGTCAGGAAGTAAGTGTATGAATTATATGAATTAGTTGTATGTTAGAATATTAGGTGAAATTATATTATATTATTGGAAAATTATTTAAATATTATGTTTTAATGTTTTAATATGTTTACTTAAGTATTCAATTAACTTGAATTGATAAGGTTACGAGATTGAAGGGTTATTGCAAGAAGCATAGGTTGTTAACCTAATAGTGATTAGGAATATGATTTAAGGATGAAACAAATGTCGTGAATAATTTAATAGTAAAAATTTAATGATTTCAGCTAGTATAATAGTTTATTTTAACAATGGGAGTTAACTATTAAGGTATTTGATAAACTTGTTGAAGATGCAAAGCTAGTTTGCCTATGAGATTGAACTGACACACCCAATGAATATGATATAACTTGATAACTTGATAGAAGGTATGAAAATTCATAAAATTATTAATGTGAAATATAGAATGGTAAAAGTAAGGTTGACCTATTCAAAAATTAGGGTTTGAATCTGAACTTGATGGTATCCTAAGGGTGTAATTTTAGAATTTTGACTGAACATGAATTACTTGGACTTAACCTAACTAAAACTGAAACAAAGTTAATCCACATTCAAAAGAAGAACTAAGGAAACTTAAATACCCTCAAACATGATTTCATCACTCAAATTTGGTTTAGTCAACCTAGCTGGTTGACCCAAACAAGGTGTTTCCATAGCATCTTGGCTTGAGTGTTTCGACCGTGCAATTTGGTTGAAAGGTCAACTATGCATCTAATTGAAATATAATTGAAACTCAATTTAATCCTTTGTCAAACCTTAAATAAATTTCAAGGTAACATATATTAAACATAATGGATATTTAACTTTTAAAAAAATTGTTGTGTTTTTGCCCCAATTTTTTGGGCATGACAAATCCAAAGCTTAGTAAATGTTTGTCCACTATTTCATGCTAGGATCTAGGTTCTTTTTTTTAATGAATAAATAGAAGTTTTTTAATAGGATATAGGTCTCCACTTGACACTTTAAAGCATTCAAATATTTGTGTGTAGGGAAAGGGGGAATCTCTAAGTATGGTTTTTTCTTGAACCCAAATTAGATTAGCAAGGCCTAAGAGGAAGGGATTCCACTACTAAATTTGAAATATGGAATAGAATACAACATAGGGAAACAATTTCTTTAGCTCATGTGCGATAACATGTATCCAAAATTTGAACTGATTGACTAAGTAATGTAAATCTAGATGTCAAGTGTATACAATCAGATAAATTAAGGTACACAATTATGCTAAATTTATGAATTGAAATGAAAGATGGATGAATCACCTTGAAATATATAGAGGAAAGTGTGTTCTTGTTTTGAAAAGTGTAGATCTGGACTTGTAACTAAAAATTTGACTGTAGATCCCCAAATAGAGTGAAAACCCCTAAAATTGATTTTTTGGTTGAGGCTCACAGGATAGGTCAACTTAGGGGAAATCCTTTTAGGCGGACTTCTGCAAAGACACTGTCTTTCTAGGGCACTATAACAAGGTTGACCCAAATTTTTCAGATTGCATTTTAGGAGTTATTTCCAAATCTACAACCATAATTTTTCTATCCTACTCACAAACACATAAAATAGGGGTTTTTTTGTTGGGTGGGTGAGAGATTGCCTTGGTCAAGTTTTAGATTGAGGAATCAACCTTGAATTTCAATGTATTTAAGGAAACTCTAACATGTAGTAGGACTAAATAATATCAAATGACACATACAATTACCTTTGTAGATGCAATTAAATTTGATATGTGATAAAGTATGTAAATGTAATAGCCTTGATTGAAGGAAACCAAAAGGAAATAAAATAAGTCAAACCCTCATGTATAAGAATGTATGTGACATGTCATGGATGAAGGATAGAAGAAATTTAATGGATTAGAATGATAGATCTCCTCCTTTGAAGCCAAACTCCATTACCACTTTGAAGGAAGAAGCTTGATACAAAGAGGAAAATACTAAGAATTAAATTCTTGAGGATGAATGCCTTGATTTTATGTAGATTCCTTGTGAATGTTTGATCTTAAAGAGTTTAGATATGAAAATTAACCCTGCAAGCCTCCTTATATACTAATTTTTGGATGGAAAAATAATGCAGGCCAATTTGGAAGTGTAAAATTAATATTTGGAATCTTGAGATATTTTGGGCCTCATGCTTTCTAATCAATAGGAAAGTGGTCGACTTCTTCCAAAATAGGTTAACCTCTTCCAAAATGGGTTGACCTATTTCTGAAAAAGGGAAAAAAGGGCCTCCAAAAGTCTTAGAGGAAGTGTATAAATAACTTGGTAATACTAGGTTGATTGGAAGATATGACCAAAAAGGTAACACTGCAATTCTTAAAGGACCACATTGAAAGGAAAGAGATGATATCAAAGTGTGAGATCGATTAGATGAATAAAAGAGAGACAAAAACCATGCCTAAGAGGGCTAAAAAGGTATTGTTATCATTTGTTTGCCCTGCCAAAATTCAAATTTCAAATGTCCAGCCCGTCCAACGGCTAATTCTCAAAGTTAATATTATTTTAATGCCCAAGCTTCGAACCTTATAACATATTTCCTACGGCTCATAGTTTCTCCATTGTCAGATCTAAGGCAGATCGATAGTTGGCGCTATGTCACTTTTCAGAAATTCCACAGTGGATAGCATAGCGACATCACGCCCTGGTGACACGTTACCATGGTGGGTCCGTGAGGCAAGTCATCCAAGGTTCTTCGGCGGGCCAGAAAAGTTTAACGGAGGCAGGCCAGAAAGTTCAAAAGGTGGCAAGGTGCCATGGCGCCAATGAAAAACTCACGAGTTTTTCGATAGCGACATAGCGCTCGATCGACCAGAGGGTGTTTCTATGGTGAGTCCCAATGTTCGGCGGGCAAAGTTCGCAGCAACGGAAGTTGCCGTAGAAAGGAACTTCAAGCAGGCCAGTTGGGTCCCATCTTGTAATTTTTTTTCTCAGTTGGAAGGGTCCTCGATCCACGCTAACAAATTAGAACATGCCACATCTGCGAGGAAGAGCTACTCAATGAGTTGAGGTAGTACAAGTTGCCAGGATGATGCTACGCAGACCAGTGTGGGGACGCCACGTGTATTATGGGGCAAGGGTTTCTAATGTGATCAGTAGGATCAGGGCAAGTCTTTTGTGGCCATCGGATCAAAGGCAGATCAACGGTCAGTGCTATGTCACTTTTCAGAAGTTGTACAACGAATATGATGGTGACATAATGCCCTCCTGCCACGTGTCCGATGAGCCTATGTGCTCCATCAGATGTCAAAGAGGACCTGTCAGACAGTGGTACGTGGCCAGTTCCTATTCATTGATGCACTGAGGGGAATGATCTATCTTGCTCGTCGTCAGATTGGTTCAAATCAATGACAGGCGCCATCTCGCTATGATGAAGTTGCGCGGTCTTTACCATGGCGACATAGCGCCTCAGTGATATGTGTCAAGTGGGGCTGTGTTATCTCGTAAACCTCAGGGGTGATGCCAGGTGTGCTGACAGCGGGGGAGCAAAGTGCAAAGTACGATGAGTCTTCACAATCGTCAAATTAAGGAGAATCAACGAAAGACGCCATGTCGCTATGGTGAAGTTGTGCGATCTTTACCATAGCAACATAACGCCCATTTGCCACGTGGATCAGCAGGGCCAGGTCTCACCACATACGTCAGGTGTCATTCGAGTGTGGTGTGGTTGCTAAGGTGGTGCCAGATATGATGGGCCTGGGGTAAGGACATCACAGTGATACAATGAGTCTTCATGATCGTTCGATTTTAAGGTCGACCAACGGTTGGTGCTATCTCGCCATCGAAAGCTACACGATGGATACCATGGTGACATAGTGCCTTGCTGACATGTGTCTTGCTGGCTCAGCCAGGGTTGACAATTAGCAGCTGGTAGTTAGTGTCACGGTCAGGTTTGTAATCGCCGCAGTTAATGATAACAGTTCGAGGGTGGTGCGGTTAGTTCAATAAAGGAGGTCAACCACAGAGGACTTCCCAAGTGGTAGAACAAAAAGAAATGATTGGCCCACATGGCCCAATCATCATGTGGAACCGTTTGACCTTGCTGACCCTGCGGATTCATGAACCAAGAGACAAAGGTAATCAATTTTGTTGAGCGATCTGATCTTCATGATCAATCTTAACCTACCTGAAATGAATGCAGAATGAGGAAGAACACTCCATCATCTCAGTCAACCCATCTACCCAGTTAGAACATCGATGACACCATTTTCAGTCCTCTCAGGACACCTGTTGCAACAAAGATTAGATTTTCCTCAGATTCCCATGATTGTCCTCCACAGGACTTAATGGCAGGTAGCTGCAGGGTCACTTCAGCAACAAAAGATATCAGTTATGCCTAAACTATAAAGGCAGATTTTGTAGTTTTTGTAAGAGGACTCCTTTTTTGATTTCTTTGCTACTGCTCGCAGGTCCGCAGTGTAAAATTCCCTTTGTCTCTGAGCTGTATAAAATTTTGTATCATCTCCTTTAGCCAACATTGTGTATGTGCATCTGTCTTGCCTCTCATTGGTGTATTGTTGAGATCTATGGCTTGCATACTGTGTCTATTTTCAGCCTATTGTATAATATATATAAGTGAAATCCTTTTCCTTCTGTTATTCAGTTTGGTTTCCTGATCTATATGTGGTTATTGATTGACATAAGTCTGGGTGTGTATGTCTTTTGAATGTTATCTTGGTTTTGTAGTGCATATATGGGCAGAAATGAAGTTTGAACACTCTATTTTGGTGCATCACCTCCTTAGATTAGACTAGGTAGATTTGCTTTCGTGCTCTCCTTCTCCCTTTTCCTCTCCAAGAGTAGATAGGTGTACCCTGATAGTAAGAGGAAGTCGGCCTTCTCCAGAGACTCAACCTCACAGTTCAAGTCCCACAGCTTGGAGGTTGTTTCCATGTTTCACTAGGTTGTCCTCGCGCATAGGCCTTGGAAAAGGGTGCAAACCTAAGTGACAATAGTTTTTGGCACGCCCGGTGGGACTATTTTCCAAAACAAAATTTAAAGGTCTACTGGTGTCAAGAAGAAAGAGTTTAAGAGATTAATGTTGAAGAGGTAGTGCTGGCTTCAGTATTCAAGCCTTCAAGAGGTTGATTCTTCAAAGTACTTGGCGACTCTGAACATCAACAAATCTGGTTCCAGGCCAAAGTTGCAGTGATTCATGCCCAGAGCTGAAACAAGGGCATCTTCCAGAGGTAAATTTCAATATCAAGAGCTTTCTCTTTCAAATCCTAGAAGAAGGAGGACTAGAACTTCATTATCACCAGTTAGGGGTGTAATAACAGTTAATATACCTGTAAGGTCTGTCTCTATTCCTCCTATTGTTCAAACTCAGCCTAGATTGCCATCAACACTCATCAATAGAACACTTGTTTACATGGCACAGCCAAGAGTTCATGCTTTTGCCACCTTTAATGGTGGAAGTCCTCTATTGTTAGCCCAAAGACATGATATACCAATATCTGCACTAAAAAGTATACCTAAGTTTACTGGTGAAACTTCCATCTCCCCCTTAGAGCATATCCAAGAAGTAGCAAATGTCTGTAATATTCATGGTATCACAGAGGACGATGTTGCTGTCAGACTTCTTGCCTCATCTTTAAAAGGAAAAACATTACAGTGGTATAGAGGCTTAGCTCATGGTTCTATAACTGATTGGGATGGACTAGGAGCAGGGTTATGCAAACATTTTGAGGATAGAAGTGACCATCTGTCACTATTAGAGCAGCTAACTACTATAAAAAGGGCCCCCCATGAATGTATGATTGATTTTAACTATAGATTTCAAAAGACATGGGATAGAATACCTACTACAGTGAAACCTACCCCCAGTAATGCCTTCTTGAATTACCTTAGAGCTTTTAACAGTGATATTGCCACTACAATCCAAACTATGGGAGGAGATACCTTGCCTAATGCTTATGAGATAGCCATAAAAGCTGAGAACATCCTAATACAAGGAGGAAAGCTAGCTCCAAGGCCCCCTATGCCTTTCTTTCCTGATGTTCCCAACCACCAACTAGCAATGGCCCCTCTTCCTACAACTTCTACATCACGAGCCCTTACTCCAGTTCCCCAAGCTTCCACATCCTCAAATGGGATAGATGAACTCAAAGAGATGCTCCAAGTCTAGTGCTAAATACAAATAAAAGAGAAAAGACCCTGGATAAAAAATTGCAAGAGCAGGGGAAGGAGTTGAAAGACCAAGGAAAGAGATTAGAGGATAGTTTCTCTATGATACAAAAAATGAGTAACAAGGTGGTGGCCTTAGAAAGGTAGCAAGCTCAAGGTGGCAAGCCTCCCCAATTGCAATATCAAGCTCCAAATAGTGGTAGGCCTCCTAATCAGTGGAATAGCTCTTTTGATCAGGGTAGGCAAAATAGTCATGCTTCTGCTTCAAGCTCAAATCAGAATAGAGCTATAGTCCCTCAAAATAACTTGGCCCAAGATCAAGATTTATGTCATTCTTGCAACTATGCTTATGCCTATTGCATGTGCCAGAAGGTAGAATCTTATTTGGCCCTAACTGACCAAGAACCTGCAACAAAGCAATCATACAAAGAGGATCATTCCAAGGAGGCCTCATATATTCAAGGACATAATGGTTGCTCTTTCATGAATCATCATATTGGGGAGCATTGTAATGTAAACCAGGATTTTGTTGCTCATAACACAAGAAGTAAGAGGAGAGCTATGGAACATGTTGCCCCTCCTTCTCCTAAGTAGGCCTCAACTTCAAGTGTTGCACCTCATGCACATGCAGCAAACAAACAAACAAGTACTTCACAGCAGCAAAAGCAAGATCCTAGGAAGAAAGATGCAAGTGATCCTTATGTTGCCCCATCTCAACCTCTTATAAGTGCAGCTCCCAAAGTTTCTACCAAACCTCCTAACACACCATTCAGTGTGGTAGAGCAAATGAAGAAGACCAATGTGAATATCTCCATGTGGGATGCTATTGCTACCATACCAATGTAGAAATGTTGCAACAAGAATTAGAGAAGATTGAACCCAAGGATCAACCATCTACCATGGAGAGTGCCACAAGTCTAGTACAACCAGCAGGGGATGTGGAGACAAATAAAAAGGTTAGACCCCCTCCATTCTATGTTTCTCTGATTATAGGGGGCAAATTAGTCCACAATTTCATGATAGATTCAGGGGCTAGTAGCTCAGTAATGCCTAGGTGTGTTGCTGATGCTTTAGGAATGAAATATGAGCCCATTGTTAGGGATGTGTTACAATTAGATGGTAGTACTGTCAAAACTGTAGGTATCCTTAGGAATGTGGAGATGGCCCTACATGCATGCCCTGGTTGCACTGTGATTCAAGACATATTTGTTGCTGAAGTCAAGCCCTATTTTTCTATCTGTCTTTCAAGAGACTTCACTGCTCAAATTGGTGGATTCATATCTGCTGATTGGTCATATATGTCATTTAAGACCAAATATGGAGCCAATGCCTCAATTAGAGTAGAGCCTCAAGCCCTTCATCACACTGAATCCTACACCCCCAATCCCATCAACATGAATTGCCCTATTCTAGAGATGGATGAAAATGACATAGTAAATGAGCCTGCCACTTCCATAGCAGAGATTCCTGATTTCTTCTTGGATGAATGGGAAAATGCATATCAGTTTGAACCTATGTTAGAGACTCTTGAGAAAGGCCTTAGTACATATTGCATAATAGAGAAAGAGGCTCAATCCTAAAATTGTTGGGACTAATGATGATATAAGTGGAACATGGAGTATGTACTTTGATGGCTCAAGGAATAGAAATGGATCAGGGGCCAGTGTTATGTTGATCTCTCCTGCAAAAATAAGATACTACTTCTCCTTTAGGCTCCAATTCAGTTGCACCAATAATGTGGCCGAGTATGAATCTTTGATTCAAGGTCTCTTACTTTCTCAAAAGAGAGGAATTCAGGCCTTGAAAGTATATGGGGATAGTGAGTTAGTAGTTAACCAAGTGAGAAACCAGAATATCACCAAAATGGGCCTGCTCAAGTCTTACAAACACAGAGTCTGGGATTTTCTTGAGGGCTTCAACGCATTTAATATTCAGAGCATTCCTAGGAAAGAAAATAAACATGCTGATAGACTTGCAGCAATAGGTGCATCTTATGATGTACCAGAGAATCTTGAGGAGAAGAAGAAGCAACAAATAAAGGTGGTAGTGAGTCTTGCCATCCCTGACAACAATGCTCATTGGCAGGTGTTTGATTCTGATGAGCAAATTGTGAGTTTCTTGCATAATGAGGCAGAATTCTCAGATAGTAACCAGTCAAGACTGCAAGATCAGTATGGTGATCATATCATTCACCTGAGTTCTAACAAGTTGCCTAAGGGTCTCATTACCTTGGAGAGTGTCTTTAATCTTGATGATCAAACAAGAGGCAAAGGAATGAATCTAGCTGCAAAAAAGGATGATTATGCCCCAGTTACAATTGCTGATGGAAAATCTCTGAATATGGGGAAGGTATGTTTTGAAACTGAGCAAGAAAACTTCATTCATTTATGTCAAGAATTTAATGATGTATTTGCTTGGACATATGATGACTTAAAAGGGTTTGACCCTAGTTTGTTTCAACATACCATAGATTTAATTGATAAGGCCAAACCAGTAAGGCAAAAACAAAGGCCAGTGAATCCTAAGATTGAACCTCTAATGAGAAAAGAACTATCCAAGTTGATAGAGGCTAATATAATATTTCCTATCAAACACTCATCATGGGTAGCTAACCTTGTCCTTGTAAGGAAGAAGAATGGAGAAATTAGACTGTGTGTGGACTTTAGGGATCTTAATCAGGCTTCTCTTAAAGATCACCATCCTCTCCCTTCCATGGAGAAAATTTTGTCCAGAGTCAGTGGGTCAAGGAGATTCTCTTTTCTTGATGGATTCTCTAGTTATAACCAAGTGCTGGTTAAAGAATCTGACAGATATAAGACAACATTTACTACTAAGTGGGGTACCTATGCTTATTGCAAGATGCCATTTGGACTAACAAATGCAAATGCCACATTTCAGAAGGCAATGGAGATGGCCTTTAAAAAATTAATTGGCAAATTTGTCTTAGTATACCTTGATGTCAAAAATTGTAGAAGATCATTTTGATCATCTAAGACAGGTATTTTTAACATGTAGAGAGTTTGGGGTCTCCCTCAACCCAGCCAAGTGTGTCTTTGCTACAAGCCAAGGAAAACTATTGGGACACATCGTATCTGAGGATGGGCTGACCATTGATCCAGAAAGAACAAAGGCAATACTTGCCCTTCCTCTTCATAAACACAAGAAGGGGCTGCAAAGTTTCCTTGGTAGAATAAATTTTGTAAGAAGGTTTATTCCTAATCTTGCTACCATGGTGAAACCTCTTATAGCTATGCTTAAGAAAGGTATGGTCTTCTCATGGACCAAGGAAGGGAAGGAGAGATTTGAAGAGATCAAGATAGCCATAGCCTCAGCGCCTACTCTCATGAACCCAAATTTTGAAAAAGATTTCATCCTCTACACTCTAGGCGGTGAGTCAAGTATCTCTGCTATCTTGACTCAAATAAATGACAAGGATGAGGAGCAGCCCATAGCCTTCTTTAGTGAAGGGCTCAAGGAATATGAAGATAAGTACAACTTTTTTGAGAAGTAGGCCCTTGCGGTCATCAGAGCCTTGAAGAAATTCAAGCACCTCTTATCCCACAATAGGATCCATTTGTTGGTGCCCCATGCCAGTGTAAAATACTTCCTATTAAGCAAAATATCAGTGAAAAGAAAGTTGGATGGATCACTAAGGTAATGGAGTATGATGTTGATATTTAGATTACCAAGCTGGTAAGAGGGAGAGGATTATGCAAAGAAATGTTATCAGGTCAGGATTCAGATGAAGAGGCTGCTATGGTAATAACAGAGCAGCAAAAGGTAAGAAATGCTAATGGTCCAAGGAGCTGGATAAATGATATGAAGAGCTTCTTATCAAGGAATGTATACCCTCAGAGATTGGACAGAACTAAAAGGAGATAATATAGACTACAATCCATTCCCTATGTTGTGATTGATGGTATCCTATTCAAGAGGGATTTTAATGGGATCTTGTTGAGATGCATTGAAGAGGATCAGGCTGAGAGGATGATTAAGGAACTTCATGATGGCCCTGATGGTGGCCATTTCTCTGCAAGAACAATTTCCATGAAGATCATGAGGGCTGGTTATTATTGGCCATCTTTGTTCCATGATTGTTATGGATATGTGAGAAAATGTGAGAAATGTGCTTTCTCAGGCAAACAGAGGCTTGCAGCTCTCCCCCTTCGTCCTAATCAGGTGGATCAGCCCTTTACCCAGTGGGGGTTGGATTTTATAGGCCCCATTAATCCTCCATCTAGTGCAGGTCATAAATGGATTTTGGCTGCTACTGATTATTTCACTAGATGGACAGAGGTAGTTGCCTTGAAGGATGCCACAGAACCATCAGTTGTTGAATTCCTTGATGGGATTGTATCTAGGTTTGGTGCTCCTTCTACTATCATCTCGGACAATGCTAAGTCTTTTGTTGGAACCTAGATTTGTGCATGGGCAATGAATCACAATATCTACCTGAGCACATCGTCAAATTACTATCCCTAGGGTAATGGTCTGGCTGAGTCTTCCAACAAGAATCTGATCAGAATCATGAAGAGGACAATAGAGGACAATCAGAGGGCCTGGCATAAGAAATTAAGAATTGCTTTGTGGGCTGATAGGATAACACCCAAGAGATCTGTTGGGAATTCACCTTTTGTGCTGGTATATGGTAGGGAGGCCAGACTCCCAATTTCATTGGAACTCCCATCCTTGGAGTTGGCCCATCTGCTGGAATTAATTGAAGATAGTGCCATGTTAGTAAGAATGGCAGAGTTAATTGAGTTAGAAGAGAAAAGAAATAAAGCTATACAGACCCTAGAGATACATCAACAGCAAATGAAAAGGAATTTTGATAAGAAAACTAGAGTCAGAACCTTCAGAGAAGGAGATTTAGTTCTAAAGTGGGATGCATATAGGGAAAAACCAGGAAGACATTCCAAATTTGATGCACTATGGAGTGGCCCCTATCTGATTACCAGTCACAAGCAGGCTAATGCGTTTCAATTGAGCAGGCCAAATTTTGAAGTTCTGCCCATTCCAATCAATGGGATCTATCTGAAGCCCTATTTCTAAAAAATTGGGAATCCATGTACATAAGTAGTTTAGTTTCTTTTCTGTTATTTCCTGCTTTTCAAGAAGTGTGCAGGCACAACTGCCTCCCTATGAGGTAGCGGATTTTGAGGTGTCTCAGGTTGTAGAGGAAGTTTTTTTTTGTTTCCAGTTGCAGTTGAAGAGCTAGGGTTTTCAATGTTTTGATCTCCTCACAGAAGGGTTAGGGTTTCACAGTATGCACGGACCCATTTTTTGACTCCATAGCCCAATGGATACATGAGGCCACTGGTCATACACATAGCAGGCTTGTGTCCCCTGTGAGTTGCTAGAAATGTTATCATTTGTTCACCCCGCCAAAATTCAAATTTCAAATGTCCAGCCCGTGCAACGGCTAATTCCCAAAGTTAATATTATTTTAATGCCCAAGCTTCGAACCTTATAACATATTTCCTACAGCCCGCAAGTTCTCCATCGTAAGATCTAAGGCAGATCAATGGTTGGCGCTATGTCACTTTTCAAAAATTGCACGGCGGATAGCATAGCGACATCGCGCCTTGGTGACACATTACCATGGTGGGTCCGCGAGGCAAGTCATCCAAGGTTCTTTGTCGGGCCGAAAAAGTTTAACGAAGGTGGGCCGGAAAGTTCAAAAGGCGGCAATGCGCCAATAGAAAACTCGCGAGTTTTTTGATAGCGACAGCGCCCGGCCGGCTGGAGGGTGTTTCTACGGTGAGTCCTAGTATTCAGAAGGCAAAGTTCATGGCAACGGAAGTTGCCGCAAAAAGGAACTTCAGGTAGGCGAGTTGGGTCCCATCTTGTACTTCATTTGCTCAGTTGGAAGGGTCCTTGATCCACGCTAACAAATTAGAACATGCCACATCTGCGAGGAAGAGCTACTCAATGAGTCGAGGCAGTACAAGTCGCCAGGATGATGCTACGCGAACCAGTGTGGGGACACCATGTGTATTATGGGCCAGGGTTTTTAATGTGATCAGTAGGATCAGGGCAAGTCTTTCGTGGTCGTCGGATCAAAGTCAGATCAACGGTCAGCGCTATGTCACTTTTCAAAAGTTGCACGACGAATATGATGGCGACATAACGCCCTCCTGCCACGTGTCCGGTGAGCCTAGGTGCTCCGTCAGATGTCAGAGAGGACCCGTCAGACAGTGGTACGTGGCCAGTTCCTATTCATTGATGCACTGAGGGGAATGATCTATCTTGCTCGCCATCAAATCGGTTCAGATCAACGACAGGCGCCATCTCGCTATGACGAAGTTGCACGGTCTTTACCATGGCAACATAACGCCTCAGTGACACGTGTCAGGTGGGGCCGTGTTATCTCGTAAACCTTAGGGGTGATGCCAGGTGTGTTGACAGTGGGGGAGCAAAGTGCAAAGTACGACGAGTCTTCACGATTGTCAGATTAAGGAGAATCGACGGAAGACGCCATGTCACTATGGTGAAGTTGTGCGATCTTTACTATAGTGACATAACGCCCATCCGCCACATGGATTAGTAGGGCCAAGTCTCACCACGTACGCCAAGTGTCATTCGAGTGTGGTGCAGTTGCTGAGGTGGCGCCAGATATGATGGGCCTGAGGTAAGGACAACACAGTGATACGACGAGTCTTCATGATCGTTTGATTTTAAGGCCGATCAACGGTTGGTGCTATCTCACCATCGAAAGCTGCACAACGGATACCATGGCGACATAGCGCCTTGCTGACACGTGTCTCACTGGCTCGGCCAGGGTTGACGGTTAGCGGCTGGCAGTTAGTGTCGCGGTCAGGTTTGTAATCGTCGTAGTTAATGATAATAGTTTGAGGGTGGCATGGTTAGTTCAATAAAGGAGGTCAACCACGGAGGACTTCCCAGGTGGCAGAACGAAAAGAAGCGATTGGCCCGCGTGGCCCAATCAGCATGTGGAACCGTTTGACCTTGTTGACCCTATGGATTCATGAACCAAGAGACGAAGGTAATCAATTTTGTTGAGCGATCTAATCTTCATGATCAATCTCGACCTACCCGGAATGAATGCAGAATGAGGAAGAACACTCCACCGTCTCAGCCGATCCATCTACCCAGTCAGAACATCGATGGCACCATTTTCAGTCCTCTCAGGACACCTGTTGCAACAAAGATCAGATTTTCCTCAGATTCCCATGATTGTCCTCCACAGGACTTAATGGCAGGTAGCTGCAGGGTCACTTCAGAAACAAAAGATCTCAGTTATGCCTAAACTATAAAGGCAGCTTTTGTAGTTTTTGTAAGAGGACTCCTTTTTTGATTTCTCTGCTACTGCTCGCAGGTTCGCAGTGTAAAATTCCCTTTGTCTCTGAGCTGTATAGCATTCTATATCATCTCCTTCAGCCATCGATGTGTGTGTGCATCTGTCTTGCCTCTCATTGGTGTATTGTTGAGATCTGTGGCTTGCATACTGTGTCTATTTTCAGCCTATTGGATAATATATATAAGTGAAATCCTTTTCCTTATGTTATTCAGTTTGGTTTCCTAATCTGTATGTGGTTATTGATTGACATAAGTCTGGATGTGTATATCTTTTGAATGTTATCTTGGTTTTGTAGTGCATATATGGGCAGAAATGAAGTCTGAACACTCTATTTTGGTGCATCACCTCCTTAGATTAGACTAGGTAGATTTTCTTTCATGCTCTCCTTCTCCCTTTTCCTCTCCAAGAGTAGATAGGTGTGCCCTGATAGTAAGAGGAAGCTGGCCTTCTCCGGAGACTCAACCTCACAGTTCAAGTCCCACAACTTGGAGGTTGTTTCCATGTTTCACTAGGTTGTCCTCACGCATAGGCCTTGGACAAGGGTGCAAACCTAAGTGACAACAGGTATCAGAATGAAGTGTGTTCATTTTAAGATGATACATCTTGCTTTAATCTATATAAGTTATTTTTCAATCTACAAATCGTATATTTGTCTTCAATTAGTAGAAACCCATCTAGTTGTTCAATATATAATTCTTCCTCAATCTCTCTATTTAAAAATGTTGACTTGACATCGATTTGATATACCTTAAAAAATTTCTTAGATGCAAAATCCAAAAACATTCTTATTGGTTCAAATCTTGCAACAAGGGCAAAAGTTTCTTCAAAATCAATTCCTTTATGTTGTGAATAACCTTTATATACTTACCTTACTTTTTTCCTTACCACTTCTCCTTAATTATTTATCTTGTTTTTGAATACTCACTTAGTGCCAATAATATTCATATCTTTAAGTCTAGGGACCAGTTCTCATTTCTTGTTCTTCTCTATCTAATCAAGTTCCTATTTTATAGCTTTAATTTGATGCTTTATCTGGAGTCTTAGGCTCAACTTGTCATGTATAAAAAAATCTATCTCTTACCTAATTTCTTGTCGAACCTCTATTGTTTTTAGTTCTAGTTATCTATTGTTCAGGGAGATTCCATGCCGCATACCTTGGTATTCTTTGTTTAGGTGTTCCTTGTACTTTTCAAGCATTAGATATAGATTTGTCTCTAGGTTCTTCAATCTCCAAACCATTATCACTTTCATAGAATTATTCAAGTTCTACTAGTACTTATTTTATCATTTGAATTATAATTAAGAATCCTTTCTTGTATTCTAAATTTCTCATGAACTTTCACATTTGTGATTTCAACTATTGTTTTCAATCTCTAATTACAACATCTATATGCCTTGTCTTTCAATGAATATACAAGAAATGTGCCTTCATCACTTCTAGGATAAATCTTTCCTATATCATCCACACTTTTGATATAGTGTTTTCTTCCAAAAATTCTAAAGTATTTCACAATAGGTGTATGCCCAAACCAAAGTTCATAAGGCATCTTACCAATTCCTTGTTATATTTTCACTTTGTTAATGATGTATACACCAGTGTTCATTACTTTTCTCCAATATATATTGTTGGTATCTACAAGTATTAAGAAGTAATTAGGGGGAGGGGGTGTTGATTTAGTACAATAATTTTTACCCTCATAAATACTTTCTTCCTTGTAACTGATAGCCACCTCTAACATTTAATCGATAAAATTATGTTATTTCCTCAGTTATTCCAATAGTTGACGAGTTCCAAAAATAAAACACATAACACATTGATTTTGGTATTGTAGAAAACCCTTGGTTAGAGGGTAAGACTATGGTGGGGACGATACCCACAACTTATCATTACAGTAACAAGGTGACTAGTTAAGAGCTTTATACTAATGTCATCTTCTAAATGACTACACTCTCTTAAAAGTGTTTAATACCCTGCTAAGAGTATCAAGAGTCCTATTAAAGACTACTTTGTTAAGAGATTTAATCTCACTATTACCGTGTTCACTTGATTATAAGTTTTACATGATGAGCTCAAGATATAGCTTCAAAATTCATGTCAAAGAATACCTTGTTAAAGGATTTCACAATCTTGTTGATCAACTGATTAGGTATAAACAACAAAAAATTGACCTATACTCCTTTCCTCTACTTGATAGGCCAGTTTCATCAACTCCCAATTCCTCTTTCAATAACTCATTATTCTTCATCTGATAACTTATTGTTCCTCATTTGATAACTCTACTTCAATAATTTCTCACAAAACTATTGCATCCCTCTCTCTCTCTCTTTCATTTTTTTTCTCTTTTCACTATTTTCACTTGATAACCCCTTTACGGTTTTTCCTTATTGAATTTTAGAATATTCCGCACACTTCTCTTAATTTGTTTTTCACCTTTAGCTTAATCGCTGCACTCTATCTTGATATGTTCTATTAACTGATAACATGTATTACTCTAATAACATTCACCTTGTACATAATATATAAAGTTTGACCAACAATGAAACCATTAGTAAAACCATAACAATAAGAGTATATATGATGTTGTCCTGAGTAACAATATCCCCCTTTGGTATTGGTGGAAAATTGTTATATTATATATATAATGTAATTTTTACTCCCCCTTTTATCATAACCTTCATACTATTTTCTTTGGTTGTCACACTTTATTAGACTTCACCAAACCTCTCTAAACTTCTCCAAACAAATCCCCCCTTTGAAAAAAATACCAAAGGAATCATTATTTCAATGTGTCCTTCACTTTGTGGATTCTATGCACTTCATTACACTTGTTATACTCACCATTTCATAATCCCATTTATCTTGTATTTACTTGAAATACCTGCAAGGTGAACTTTGACTTTAATTATCTTTTCAAGTGTATTTGTACTTGTTTTACCTAATGATTCATCCAAGAACACTTCTATAATATCTATTTGTTGCTGTGTGAGATTCATATATAATGATAACCTATACAAATTCTCATCAATATCATCTATCATCATCATAACTGTTTGCATATCTTTTAATCCTTCAGCTATTGCATTCTTCAAGTTACTTTATTTCTCTAATAATAATTCAATCATTTCAATCAATATGTCCTTATCATTTTCTTGTTGTAACTTTGTGATCAATTCTTCTTGAGTAGCTTGATTATTTCCTATTATTTCCAAAAAAAATTATAATTATCTTTCACTTTCCATTTCTATATCAAAATTTACTTCTGGTGGTAGTTGATATAGTGCATTCAACATTCTTTTACCTATCTTTGGTCTTTTCTTGTCTCTCATTTTGCTCAACAAATCTACTCTTTCTTATAATCTTTTTTTACAATATTTCATGTAAAGCTTCCTATCTTTATGATGTAATTCAACATAGGGTCTCTTTAATATCTCAAATTCAACTCTAGAATTGATTTCTTCTTCTTCATCTTCTTCAACTCTTTTCCTTTTTCTTGTAACTTTAGTGATTTGTATCATATCTTTCAATTTTCTTGCATCTTATTCTTCTAAAGATTCTTTTGGGACTCAAAATTGTAACAAGTATTTTGAATACCATTTTGAAACTTTCCAAAAATGTAACCCCTAAAAATTCTTTTCATGCCTATGTGTCAGATTCTCTTTTTTGACTCATAGCACATGTTTCAAGTGCTAATTGTCTTTCATTTATAATGTTTATATTTCGTAGTTCATTAGTTGAAAGTTTCAAGTTACTTGATGAGGTGTCATTTTGAGCACTTGTCATTATCCGCATTTTCATCCAAGTGTCAAATAGAGTTCAGAAGCCTAGTTTGTATTCAAATATCTTGCACCTGGTCAAGTGTCATGACTCGCCACTTTGGGAGTGTTTATTATGCATATTAGAGAACCTATGTTTCATATTTTAAGTCATTTTGATGATTTTTGATAGGATTTTGCATTCCTCAAAGTTGGTTGTTTACTGTTTTAATGATTTTGCACTTAGTCCATTAATCTGGGAAGCTATGTTTGTCATTGAATATTTTATGATTTATTAAGTATTTTGAAGAAATGCTCATATCACTATATTAGATTCATAAATGACATTGTATTTTTACAATTTGAATCCGTGATGAATGCATTTGATAAATTTTCCAAGCTAATTCCAACTGCAAAAAGTTAAAAAGCCCAATTGTCTGTTATGACAGTTTACCAATAGTCCACTTCGACTGATCATAACTTTGACCCAATTGACCATATTGAAGAAATTATTTTTACATTGTATTCCTAAGGCCAAATAAATTTTATGCTTCAAATTTGAGTTTGTGATAAATCCATTTGATTAGTTTTCAAACATGATTCCAAACACAATTGGTTTTACTAATGTTCAGATTTGCAAACTAGTTAGGAGGCATGTTTAGGATGCTAAAAACTTTGAAATTGTGATAGATGAAGTCAAATAGATTTCACCACTGTATTCTAGAGTGAAAATACTCTAAGTGTGTTAGTTCACAAGTTTTCATGAATCTATATTTTGCACACTTTTCCAGGTCCATTCCTGTGAAAAAAAACTTTGTTTTATCATCATTCCTAGTACTTCAATTCCCAGAGACTAGCTTTGCATGCTTGCCAATTGTGTCCTATTTTTCATTATGAGCCCAAAATAAAATTTTATATTCTCCAGATCAAAATCTACCCATGCCCTAAGTTTCAAATTCCCAAGTGATTGTTTGACTAGTTTTTCGAGCCAAATCCAAATGATATTATTTGTTTCTAACATGTTCACTTAAAGAACAATTTGAATTAGGTGACTTTGACTGTTGATATCTTTTGATCATAATATCATCATGAAGTGAGATCTTGTAGGGTCGGAGTTTTTGGATAAGAGAACTATCGGCCCTTAGTTAGGTGTTTTTGCCAGTTTTTAAAGCTAACTTATAGGCTTCTTAGCATAGAATTAGCACTTCTTAGAAAAAGTTAAGAAACAAGTTTTAATTGATAACCTAGTGATCAAATTCATTTTTTATTGGTATAGAGATATCATGAGATCAGTTTGACAACTTGGGTGTTTGAGTTTGAAATCTTTTTAGTTCGGCCCACTTAAGGACCTGACTAGTTAATTGAAGGATGTCTTGACTTTGATAAGTAGTAAATGGAATAATGATGAAGTAAAAGCTAATATTTTCTTAAGGGAATTCCAAATATTAGATGACTATAAGATTGGCATGCTCAACACCTATCATCATTCAAAGACAAATAGGTATCTAGGGGAAATTTCAATAAATAATGTATTATTTATACAGAGCTAGAAGGTTTTGAAGAAAAAACAAAGCTTCAAACTATTTCTAATAAAAAAACTTGAGAAATGAAATTTGTAAAAAGAACATGATATTGATTTAGGCATAGACTTGACATAATTTCCCACAATTGTGAAGAATCTTATTTGAAGTATTAATGAAATGAGTCTTATGTTAAGAGGGCAACATCAAGCTTAAATGATGGATTGAAGTGCTTGAATATCTAGAAAGGGATCTTAGGTTTTACTGACATGAGAACTTGAGGCCACATTGGCTTAATGACATTTTCTTTCATGACTGGAATGTTTACGTCTATGTAATGTTTCTCACGGTGGAAAAATGCTTACTTGCACATTGTAAGCAGAAAGGAATTGAGCATATTGGGATATCTTGAGTCAATCACTTATCAAGGTTTTCCTTAGAAGTGGCATGTTCTTGAAACTGATGCCTAGTGCTTTTCTGATGAAAGAGTAGTGTGCTTTGAGCATTGCATACCATGGGATAGAGCATGAATGACACTAATCTCATTTTTTACTATCATTAAGTCAAGAGCTTCCATTGTAGACTTTTCTGCCCGATTTTCTCACAAAGACATTAGAAAAACAAATGGTTGATTGGAACAATGAAAGATAGGTGAGCTACATACCAAGTATGCAGAGTTGCCTATATAAAAACACATGAGAAGCATATTAGGGGAGCTCTCTTCTTGAGAATTGAGTCATTTTTTCGAGCATTTAATCAATAAAATTTCCACATCCATTGGACATATATTATTATTGAATTTACATGAGAGCCACTAATTTTGGCTCACCCAGATGAGATGCAACGAAGACATTGTGGCACTAGTATTCCCATTTAGATAGACTAGGGTGTTTCCAATCTTGTGGAGTCGGTGATGATGTTGCAGAGAATTCAATGAATCAATGCATATGGAGATGAGTTTGATCTAGGAAGTTTCCATGCAATGGAAAGGTTTCTCAAATAGATTTGGACATGTGTGGGAGATCCTAGGGCTCGCACTTTAGCAATACAATCTTGAGAAACTTCCATGTAAAACCTTTTCTCATAATCTGACATTATATACTCTTCTTCAACGGTGAAATGGAAAGCATTTCTGTCAATCTTTTTCCCAATTTCTGAAATTGCCACAAATGAACATCAGCATCATGGGGAATGATGCATTGATTGGTCACCATTTTTGAGATGTTCAATATGGAGATTGCATATAATAGAATGCCAAAAGAAAGGTGCATTATGGCAAGGGGTGTGAATGGCATGATAGATGCTTGTGTGTATAGGAAACTAACATCAAATATACATCAGTATGCCATGGTCGATATGTTTGGGCATAGTCTGATTGTGACATGAAGTGAAATGTCCTTGTGTCAAAAAGGGCCTGCCAAATATTGAGACAATGAAACATATTTGATCATTTAATTTAATAATTTCCACTGCCATGGCCAACATAGCTTGCCGCAAAATCTGATAAGTTAGCATGGAGATAATTAAAGGGTTATGTGTAGATGCAGGCTTGATTGATTCTGGGTATTCGATTAAAAAATGAAGATAGTGAGGGGCTTTGATTACTAATCGAGTTATATCGCACGTGAAGTATAAAGGCTGTGTTATAATGTGAGAAGCATATCCAATGCAGAAAGTGGATTGCAGGGTATTTTGAGTGAAGAAAATGAAGGAGCATGTGTCCCACATTGCTCATGTGCAGAGCATTTAATTATTTACCAATAGGTGAAGGGCAAGCGTCTGAAGGCGTCCGCCTTTTAGATGCATGGTAGTTGTATACGTGTGGGGCCAACGCCTGACTTGGTCTAAAGATGATAATAGATAATTTTGAATAGATACCAAATGATGACTGGATGACATGTAGACATCGGAGAGAAAATAGGAGGATGACATTTGTCACGAACTTTGAGATTGATGACTAAGCAGGGGGACACGTGTCAAGGGCGTAGTTCAAGACAAAAGTGTTAGGATACCAATAAAGTGTGGTGGTGACACATGGAAGCTGCACCTATGATGGTAACAAGTACATGGGTGCCACATGACACAATCATGCATTTTGGCAAAGGATTGGTGTTAGACATGTGACGAAATGAGATATCACCACATGGCATGGTGGGCCTAGGTGACCAACAAGAAAGGTGATGGAGTGGAAATCCAAGTGGAAATGTTGGTGAATCAGAGAGTGACACATGACATCTGGAGACAAAAATGATGACTTCAACAAATTACACATGTTGAGATCTCACAATCCCACAAGGATGGTGACATTATGACGATGAAGCAAGATCACAACACATGGTGAGGGTGCCTAGTGGAGACAGATGATAGGGTGATAATGAAGTTCTAATGTGCCAATAGGAATTTGACATGTGTCATGCCCAAAGTTGACCTGTTGACCAAATTCCAAGTTTGGAGGGAAAGCCCTCATTGAAATTAAAATTTAGAGATTATTGCCTGAAAATGAATGCACAAACTAATATTTAAGATTTAGGCAGGCCCCACATTTTAAAATAAAGGGTCTCATATATTATAATTTTTTAACTTTATAATAATTTTAAAATGTTGAGAAAGCATCTCCATCTTCTTTCGGCTTTGCTTGGTTTTCAACAAGGGGTTTTTGGTCCAAATCTTGAGCAAAGGTAGGCTCATCATATATCGTTGGAAAGGTCTCAGAGTAAAATTTCATATTTTATAGCCCAAATACATACAAGTGTCCATGGTAAAAAGTTATGTAGGGATTTGTCCAAGTGGGTTTTCTCCAACTATTTTTCACTCTTGCTTGTGCGTAGTCTAATCATGACAGTTAGAGACATTTCCTTCCAAATCTGTCATTTAGGTAAGGGCCAAACTAGATGAAGTTCCTCCCAACATAATTATTTTGTCATCTCATACATTTGGTGGAGTTTTTAGCAACATATCTAATTTTTCTCCAAGAGGGATTTTCATCATTTTAATGAGATATTTTCTAGTTTGTTGCAACAATGATGAAGATCATATTTGGGTTTCATTTGAAGAGAGAGGAGAGAGCTTTTCCTTTAGTAGAAGATGAAGAATGAAGATGACAAGTGGCAACCAAGGATAAGATATGACCCAACTTATTTCTTCTAAATATTCTCTTCTTTTCTCATTGTACAAGGTTGTTTCCAATCTATTGAGGAAAGCTCTAGCTGTGATCCCAAATTTTTCTTAGTATTTTCTCTCTTTTTGAACAACAATGATGAAGTTACAATGATAATTCTCATCTATTTTGTGTGTTTTCATAGGTTATTTCATGCATCTTAAACATTTTTGTCTCAAGAAAATGAGTACAAATCAACAAATACAAGTAGTTTCATTCTGATTCTTGTCTCCTATCTTTGATGTTTATAATCTTTTGTGATTTGTGGGAAAAGAACATAGATCCCAGTTGCAACTTGTTTAGAGTTGTATGTCTTAGTATATTTTGTTGTTAATTCAAAGAATCAAGTAAATACTTTGTGTATTTTGGCAGGGTTGCAGATTTCATGGAAGGATTTTGATAAGCATGATATTCATGATGAATAATGATGTCTAATTCATGAAATGAATGGATAGATAACTGATATCTTGATGTATGTTGTATTTAATGTGATTCCCAATGAATTAGGCACTAATCTTAGTTGGAGAATGCATACATTGTTATTTCATATATGGGTTATGCTAAAACTACTTAAATATCAAAATCATTTTCCATTTTATGTTATAGATCTGAAAAGGAGACCCCCACTTAACTTGTGAATGCATAGGTCATTTTATTGGCTATTTCATACCTTTTTTTTTATTGCATGAGCATAGAAGATTCATGGGTTAATCTACTTTGTCTAGATTTAGATCTATATTTTTGTACTGGTCATATGGATGAATCTAAGGTCTACTGCCTAGGTTTTGTAGAGCCTAAATTGAAGGAGTATAGCATTATAGTTGGAATGGGTTCTAGTTTAGATATCATCCATCATTGGAGTTAGCTATGCTTATATGCAATTTGTTTTTAGCTTCCTGCTAGTTAAAATCATTGTTAAATCAGGAGCCAACAGATTCACTTTGTCCTTGTGTTTTTCTTACTTTGTTAGTTGTTCCTATTCAAAGGTCGTTACTCTAATAGTATCGAAGGTCGTTACTCTAATAGTATCACCTGTATCCATTTCTTCTATTTATGCTTTAGTTGTGTTCTCTTGTTGCTCGCTTGCTTCTTCAAATTTCTCACTCTTCTTCTCTTTATGTTCTTCACTCAGTTCCTCATGTCCTCCAATTTATTCTGACATTTCCTCTTCTAATTTTGAGCTTGATATAATTTCATACTCACTCTCTAAAGGGTTATCTTCACCAATAAGGTCAATATTTTTACTAAGTTGCTCATTTAAATCATAGATTGTTCCAATCGGTGGCTCTTCTCCTGTAGTAGTACTTTGTTGGAAACTACAATTGGAACAATTGTTATGTTGTCATTGATGTCAAACCTTATTAATAAGATAGTTTCTATCTGAGTAAAGTGTCATGTCAAGACTATTTATGAAGAGGATTTGAGAAGATGAGATTTAAATAAAACATTTAGAAGAAAGGTCGAATTATGAGAAACTACAATGGGAACTTCATCAGTTGGACTTTGACAAGATAATGTGATTGTTTAATTATAACACAAGTGAAGGAGATAGTTGTACTAAAGCCTAGAAAAAGTGATCAAAGAAAGACCAAATGCACAGGTTTGACCGACCAAAAGAGAAAAAGATTAAGGAACTTGAAGTTTATGTTGAGTGATGCTAGAGTTGACTAAACAAAAATATAAGCTAAGAAAAATACAATGTTGACCAATTATCAATATCGACTAAGTATTAGAAAGTATGTCGAATAGAAAAATTAGTATCAAATGAGTAATTGAGTGATGACCAAGTATCAAAACTTAGAGTTAGCCATGGGACAACATTTGACAGATTATGAGGAAGTCATGATTTCTTGTTGACACAATTGATTTCTTGGAATATGTAAAGCATTTTGAAGATAAGGATTGATGAGATTGATTATTTAATGCAAGGAAAGGGTTAGGTAAGAGATAAATGAATTAATTCAAAGAGAAGTTTCTAGAAAAGAAGAAGATGAATAAAAAGACGAACATATTCATTGTATGCATTGAATCTAATGAAAACCCTAAGATCCGCAGTGATTTTTAAGCAACAAAACATAAAAATTCCCTATTTAAGGAGGTACAAGGGCCAACCTAATAGGGTTGTAGTAATTGTTGATTTTGTTGATTGGAAAACTTGAGCCAAAGGCTTAATAATGAATATTTGAGAAGAAGAGTGATTTCTTGAAGGGATGCCAAGCGAATTAATGATGGAGATCTTAATGGACGCTAGCCAATAAATCAGTTGTTGGATCAAAATTGTGATCTATATTTGAAAAGTGGGTTGTATTTGTCAGATCAACCTATTGTTACTTTCTAACCATAGCATCAGTCTTGAAATCCTTTAATCAAGGTTGACCTAAGAATCATTAGTAAATCCTTTAATTAAGGTGATATTCTAACCGAATGATCTAAAGTCCTCTAACAAGGCCACTCCTAATAGGGTGGTAAATTTTTTTAACAAGGTCACATTTAATAGTGAGTTTTGTAACCTTTAATAGGGTTGGCTCCTAACAGAGCTCACTTAAGAAGAGTGAAAATTGGTGACATGTTACTGGTGGTTTTTTCCCAATTGGATTACCACATTAAATCCTAGTTTCATACTTGTGTGGATGTCATTTAAGATGTTTTACTATTAATATTTTATAGTTTTCAAGTTTTTTCTATTAGGACAGTGGATTGCAAGTTTATATTACTGATTGTTTGCCATAGAGATTGAGCTACTAAATGATTAGACTTGAAGATTTTGGAGTAATTAAAAATTTAATTGGTATATTTGGGCCTAAGGATAACTAATTCATCTGCCCGCCTCCCCCTCCTCCCCCCCGCCCCCGCTCTTAGTTATTTTAAATCATTCTAAGAGTACTTGTGATAAGAAAGATGGTATTCCACATTATTTTAGTATCTTCTTTGATATCTTTATCTATTCTTTCAAGGATTTTGGCCTTTCTATAATTGATTGAAATTGTCTTCTCGTGTTCGATAAGTAGCCTATCTATCTCTTCAACTAATATATATGGCTTTACCAAATGCAACATTCTCTCTCAATTATCTCTTTCCAATTTATCTTAGTTATTTTACTTGATTAAAATTCCATCATACAATTTTGTTGATGTAGTGCCTGCCCCTGATTCACATTTTGTTATCATTGCTGAACTCTTTTAGAGCTAGTTTTATGTTGTTGGTTAGCATCATTCTTTTGAGATTATCAGATATTGTGCTATGGATTCAGTTTATTATGTGATGAGATTACTTAGACTCTACATTTCATGTATGATGATTATTTTTAGTGTTCACAATTATTGATGATGATTATTACATTGCTTTCAATTATTAATGATGATTAGTAAGATGATTTATTATCATATGTGTTTTCTTATGGATACTTACCCCATACTTGCATGTGTATGGTGTGTGTGTTTGCCTTGCGTGTTTGCTTTTGTATGGCGTGTCTGATGTGGTTAAGGAAGGGAGTCGTAGTCACCTGCTAGTCGGGATCTACACGATGCACCACTTCCTACCATGGCCTGTTTAGTTTAGTATATATTGTGCTTGTACATGCATAGTTTTTATGCAGGTTGCAGGTACCGGGTATCGACTTCTCTGAATTGCCAGGATGAGCATACCCTATCACATTATCTCAATGATAAGAGAGGGGAGATAAATTCTCAAGTCCAAATTCCAACCCTTTAAACCATTTGCCCTAATTGAAAAATTAGGACAAGTATCTGAGTTGAGTACCCTTCGAATATGTCGGATGACATAATTCGTGATATTAACCCTTGGTTTGATTTTGTATGTATTTTGGCTATGATGAGTTTTCATATTTTTACCTTGTGAGTCTTTGGTGTATTTTCTATTAATTAAGCCTAATTAAAAGATTTAATTAATGATTTAATTAAATGAAAAATTAATATGGTATTTTAATATTTATTTTATTTAATTAATTAAAAATTATTAAATAAAATAATTAAATGTGAAGATAAAAGTTAAAATTTTAAATTTGGAATGTGACAATATTTATTTTAATAATAATATATTGGAGTTCATTTTTAAATAAATGACTAAATAATATTATTATTAAAGCTAATAAATATTTTAACAATTAAGTTTTGGAAAATGAAATTTAAAAGTGGAAAATATATTTTAAATTATTAAAAAGATTCCAAATCTCATGTGATTAAAATATAAATATATTAAGATTGAAAAGTGGAATTATTAAAGTTAGTGCATGAGACTTAATAAATAAATAAATTAAATTTGGAAAGAGTAAAGTAAATTGGAGTTATAAGCTTGCATAGGAATTAACATGTGTCAACAACACGGGGGTTAGTGCATCAATTAAGCACAAGGTGTCTACAATTCTATGACTCATCAAAAAGAATTGGAAAAGACTCATGCTTAGTTGGTGACACCTTTCAACGGTTTCAAGAAGCATTCCAAAGGTTTCTTGAGAGCTCTTGATATTCAGGCATTCATAGAAGCTTAAATGAAAAGCTTAATGGAAGTTAAAAGCTTAAGGGAAGCCACGAGTTACAAGCTAAAAAAATAGAAGCTTCAAAGCTTACATGCATGGGAGAAGATTCATATGCTCATATATTTTCTACTTGCTTCTATGCTCCTTCTAGCACTTCTAATCACTTGGAGGATTCGATCGGCTTGGATTCTTGGAAGAATTGTGAATGATGGAGAAGGAAGAGATTTTCTATGGACTTTTGAGGCATGGCAAATTAGCATCAGTGTCCAGGTGCACTCATGATATTCTCATATTCCCTTTGCACTCTTTCTCTTCCTGTCTTCATCATATCTGTTTTATGTGTCTGAATACTCTCTGTGATTGAATCTACTATTTGAAATTGGAATCTAGATATTTTATTTGGATGAGAAGAAAACAATAGAAAAACCCTAGTTCCAAATAAGAAAGAAATTAGATCTAAATGGGTTTGGGTTCGAATTAGAATCAAATTGAAATCGATTTGAAAATGGACTCAAGATTTATGGCCAAATCTATTAGTGAAATTATTGGATACATTTAGAGAACAATTATTTTAAGAAGAAATTTTTAATTCATCACAAATTGTCTTGTCGCTGCCCCTTGGATAGACTCGAACTCAGTCATTCATAACTTTTTATTATGATCGAATTTATTCGATCGCTCCGGTCAGAAATGGCACAACTTAGCTCTCTCCAACATATTTAAATTTCAGTCCGATCTAATGGTTCATTAGGGAGATATGGCCGTCGTACTGGGACTGTTTTATTCAAGGACAGACATTTCTCCATTTTTCATAACCAAGAGTTCTTTATGCTTAAACTTCACAAAAATAATATATCAAAGTAATCTAATTAGAATTTAATAATTATTTAATTAGTCTAAAGACTAATAAGAATGTTCTAAATAAATTAATGAAGATTTTTTAATGGAAAGTTTTTGGATAGAGCTGATGGATAGAGATATTGAATTCAATAGAGAAAAGATATTGATATAGTTTATGTAGTGAACTTTTAATATTAATTATTTAATGTATATTAAATACTATTTAATATATATTAAATAGTTAAGAGGTGGTAATTTATAAAGATGTTTAATAATGATTATTAAGAGACGCAAATTTTAATGATATTGGACAATGGGTCATTGCTACATTTTGACCTTGTTATAACATAGCTACGATTTGAATTATTTTATTGATTATAAATTATTGATATGCGTTAAAGGTTAGTTAAATATTAACTAATGAGTTTATGGAAGGATTTTATAGATCGAGTATTTATAGTTTGAGGAGTTTATTATTTATTAATGTTTGTTGGGACTAACAAACTATTAATAAATAATAGTTTAAATAGTTATCAATTAATACGATCAGGGTTAATCTAGAGGAGATTAGTTAATGATTGAAGTACTGTAAAAGATATTAATCAAATTAAATTGGTTAATAATTTGGAGTATTAATTAATTGAATTATCGTACATAGGGAAAACTTATTTGAGATAATAATACTTGGTATTGGAGATTTATTATAACTTGTTATTATTAAAATATAAATGGGAACTTTGTTGAAGAGTGATGAATTTGGTTAGTATAGAATTATTAATAAGATTTCCAATATAGCTTGTTATTAATTATTAACAAGATTATTATTATTGAATACTTAATATGATCATTTGAGTATTGAATTATAGTTGACTTTCAACTTATAGAATTCTAGTTGGTTATTTGTCAACTGATATTAATTGGAACGTTGCTATAGTTATGCAATTATTAATTAAATCAATTAATGAGAGTTAATTAGATTTAACTAATAATTAAGTTATGTAATAGAGATTTAATTGATATAATTCTTTTAACGAGATTGTAGATTATCTATATCAAAGTTGATAAGTCTTATGACTTGAATTATAACTTTAGATATTATATGGTTGTCAACGATGATAACGAATTAATTAAAATGCTCAAATTTTAATAATACTTAATTAAGTTGAGAACTATTAGAATGTTAATAGGTCATGGATGGTGTACCTATGTTAATTGATCATTTTAATAAAGTTATAATCTTCTTATTTGAAGACTAGTAACTAACTTTCTTGTAACCTAAACGAATAATGATCCTTGATTATGTTGAAAAGTTGAAGTAACATTAAAGAAGAGTTAATCAATTAGTAATATGGATCTTAGGTAAACAAAAGAACAAGTTAATCAA
Source organism: Cupressus sempervirens (assembly GCA_028749045.1). Taxonomy (NCBI): domain Eukaryota; kingdom Viridiplantae; phylum Streptophyta; class Pinopsida; order Cupressales; family Cupressaceae; genus Cupressus; species Cupressus sempervirens. The sequence goes on from CM053785.1 coordinate 235,660,174, forward strand.
AGGTCAATGATGATCAATTTAATGAGTAAATATTTATCTTTAAGTTATTCTTAGAATATTATTTTAAGGATAATGCTATCGGGGGACAAATGGGTTGACTTGTAGGTCAAATGATGAAACTTAGACACTTGAGGTATACTTGCAAACAAAAAACTGGAAACCCTTACACATTATTCAACTATGTGATTTTAGTAAACCAAAACATGTGTTTGCATCGTGTATTTTGTATGCTTCTTGTTTTGGGTTTTGGGTTGACTAGTGTTGACCAGTCCTAAGTTGTTACCAGAGGCTCGAAGGTTATGAAATGTGATGGCATGTTGATCTTATTTGGTCTTGATCTTTATAAGCCCAACCATGGTTATGTGATCATATGCTCTATGAAATGTTTGTATTTGTTCTTCAGCCTTCATGTGTGAAGCTGAGATGTATATATATCTGAGATGCTTGAGCTAATCATTTTTGAGTCATCGATTAGTTATCTTTGGATTATTTTTTAGTTGCCATGATGGGACTGAAATGTGGATTTATTTCTTGATGATGTCATGTTGTGACATGTTTTGACTCAACCATTTTGGAGTCTTCGATCAGTATGATTTTGAGATATTCTTGGTTGCTTATTGAGAACCAATGGATATTGTGATTTATTTTGAGATATATTTTGGTTATTGAGAACCAATGGATACTTATGATTATCAATGATGCCTTTAGTTGCCAATAAGAACTGTTGTGGTCATGATTTTCTATGGATGCTTTTCGGATGCTCATGGAGATTTGATGATTCTTATCTTGGAAATTTGATGATTCTTATTGTGGTTATTTGATGCTTTTATTATGGATATTTGATGATTCTTTTTATGGATTATCTTTTGAATTTTCTTTACAGTCACTTGTACAGGACTGTGGTGATTTATGATTCCATGATCTTAGGGTAGGTAATCTACTTGTAGTGTCGAAAAGTGGCTTACAATGGGGGTCGGGGCCCTAAGTGGCTGCCAGGGTAACTCATTGTAATTTTTGTTAATAAGTGATAACATTTACACACTAAATGGGGATTAAATGAACCTAAAAAGATAATTGTTTTGATGTTCTCGCCCATGCCTTGAGTGCTTGTACAGGCTAGGATGGGAGTAGTGAGAACGCATGGTTGCGACCGTGCATTCTATAGTATGCCTCGTCAGTATGAGAGGATACTAGTGGCCGCATGAGATCAGTATGGACCCATGGAGTTTAGCTAACTGCCAGGGTAACTTGTACGTGATAATTGCGATGACACTTTTTCACTTGCAGAGTAGATTTTCTACATGTCATTGTGTGCCTCTGGGAATTAGATGTCGGTTTTGTGTGATGGAACCTTTGAGTTAGTATACTTTTAAGATTCGTGGACTTATAGAGATTTGTGCTTCGTGAATTGATATCCTATTTGAAACTTGAGATTATCTCCTCAGCACGGTGGGAGTGGACCACTTAGGTTCCACGCAGTCGGGTGGTAGTGTATTTTCACTCTTATCATTTGAGATCCGTCTGAGACACCGTAGCTAGAGTATCCTTGGTTGGTATTTATTCTTTATTATGTTCTTGGAGCATTATGATAGATAATATACCTTATGATGGATGTATTTACTGGTATGTTTCTTATATTGATGATTTGCTTTATTTTGCATATGTCAGTTGATGATTTATTATGCTTTACTTTGCATGTTAGTAGGATGTTTTAGGAGTGACATTCCTACTATATTAATACCGATGATCTCTTCGGTGCTTTGGAATGTTATGCACAGAGGGATGGCTAGGATCCACGATAGTCTAATGATGCTATTTACGGTTGGGAGGAACCGTGCACTTAGTTATTTATGTTTGTGATATATGGTTATCTTTTGTGATGGATGTTTATATCTTTTGTGATGATGTATCATGTATGATATGTGATTTCATTTATGTTATTGCATCATGGATTAATATTAGATGATGATGATGTACTTTATTTACTTGGATGTTTATTCTTTTAAGCTTTTCATACCCTGTGATATGTACAGTGGATGATTGAGCTAAACTAAAATATAATTACAAAAGGACACTTGTATATTGTTTAAGAACATTGGATGTGTCATTGTTATTTCATAAGGATGGGATGTTAGATGAATAGTTAATTTAGATGTGATACAACGTTAAGGGATCTTTAAAGAATGTAGCCTGTTATGTATATATGTTATATTTATTTTCATTTGAATTGTTGCTATTGCTTCCGCAAATGTTATGAATGGTTTTATCTTTCATATTTTAAAAAAAAAATTGTTTGGCAAACATAGTAAAATTCTTTGGATCCCTTGGTGGGGCATTACAATTGAAATTTTGCCTTCTAACTTACCTTGATAATATGCAAATATGTGTATAGTGTACATTATAGCTTCTTCAAATACCAACTTTTCTTCTTTGCTCCATTTTCCAAATTTTTAATATAATAAATCTCCAATAGTTCCATACTTCTTCACTCCTTGTGCTAACTCCTCAATAGTTCTTTCTAGTCTTCTTATCAGTTGCCTCAAAACTAATTGTGTTCATCTCACTTGTCTTTGCATGCTTGCCTATGATATTCCTATTGTTTGACTTTGTGTTCTTTTGGATTGTGTTTTTGTTGATCTTATATGTCTCATGTGTTTATATTATGTTACCTATTCATGTAACTCTATCTTTGCATATGTTGATGGTATATTGCTAGTAGACTTTTGTCTATTGCTCCCTTTTCCTTTACATTTATTTTATTCCATAATTATTTTCTTTTAATTCTCTTCACATGTTCTAAACCTTTCAACTACTTCATCTTTATCTTCAACCAATAGTATATCAATTATTGGTTCTAGTTCATCAATTAGTACTTCATTTCCAAATGAGGTTACCCATACTAGTTAGGGATCACAATCCTTGTTTCTTAATCTTTCATATAGGTTCATCATCAACTGATATCTAATAATCTTGCATAGATCAAACTTTTACCCTTCAACAATAGTTTCATATGCTACTTGTATGGCACCTCCTAGTATTTTTTTAGCATGTTCAGCCTGATAGATCTTGTACCCAATCCCTAAAGAAGCAAACCATATGCCTTTATCTTTAATTGATCTTACAACAAACATTTTTTGACATGTCTTGTATATAACTAGTCCATCAATCTAAATTGTTTAGTCTAGTTCTTTTACACATTTGCATCCATTTCTTGGTAGTCTGGTGATTATGCCTATAGTATCTTTGGTAATCTCTACTTTTCCATGTTCCAGCCACAAATATTCTCCATAAATCCTACTAAGTACAATTTTAATCCATTCGATAGATGAGTAATATGTGCTAGGAAAAATTCATCATCTCGTTGCTCCCTGGTGTTGAACAGTTCTTCGTATGGCATTCTAATTTCTTCATTTCCAAATTAACCTTGCTTTCTTTGAAGATATCTAGTTATGTTATTCGTCAATAGTACTTCTTTCAATATTTCTGAAAAATGCTTTAGTACCATATAGATTATTAAACTTTAACAAATACATATTATATTAGAGTTCCCCTTCGTCATATCATTTTATCAACATATCTCTTCCTTCCACATTACGTTCTTTCAGATTTTTGGATTGCAATCTTTCTCTTAATGTTCACTTTTTTTTGGATATGAAAACTTTTAGAGACTTTTCACTCATTTATAGTCAACTTATTTTAATAGTCAATGTATCCACTAATAGATTCCAACCGACAACAACTAACTATCTCTATTAATCGATAACACATTATTTTACTTTACCAATTATTATTATATAGCTCCTAACAACCTTATACTTTTTCTTACCAGAACTTCATAAATAATAATTCATATCTTTGAGTCACATCTTAATGCTTACCCAATTAGTTTTTTAATGAAGTTCATGTGTCATCTATCAAGGGTTCCTTAGTGGTAGTATCTCTTTTATATCTTCTTACACATACTCTTTGCATCTCACTCCTTACTTGTTCTTTGTTTACAGTTCCTTTACCCTTTCCAAATTTTTTATTTTGTTGTAACATTGATACCAACAGTTATAGGTGGAGTCCATACTATGAGCATAAATAACATAGAATTTTCAACAATCTCTAAAGGTGTGATATTGTTGATCCACAATTAGATGGTTTATGTCCTTCTCCACCATGTTGATAGAAATTCACTAGATTAGCTCCAAAGTCTTCTAGAAAAATTCAATCCTAATCGATGTTCTAGGTTTGTATTTCTTTGCATTATGTTCATACTAATTGCACTTGTAACAATAGCCAAATACATTTATGATTGTTTTCCCATTGTTCATCATATACTCATGAGCTTTACATCCATACGTATTGCACTTAAAGAAATGGCCATTGAACAATATCTTCTTTACACTTTCTTTCTTATAATTTTAGGTATCCTCTGAATGACCTTATTCCCAATAGATTTCCTTACCATTGTCATTTTCTCTTCCTATAGATTCCTCAAAATTTAATAATTCAATTCTTTCTTTTGTGATTTTTATAATAGTGATCATATTGGTAGACATCTATTCCTTTTGCTTTATTAGTAGTATATCCAATTCCATCACTCTTTCTTCAAATTTTATTAGTCTAGCATTTACTTCCTTTTCAACTTTATACTCGTTGCCTAGATCAATATTTTTCTTCTTCAATTTTTATTTTCATTTTCAAGATTTTGACACCTTTCACTAATTTTACTGATTAGATCATTTTAGGCTTGTAGTTCATTTCATTGTCTTTCTATGACCAAATATTTTCTAGTAATTATCTCTAGGGCATCCTAATATATGATTTCAATGCCATTTTTCTCACTTTCAAGAGTTGTGCCTTATATATTAGTTCAATTAACTAAGTGGGCTCAAATTCTTGATCCTTTCTAATTAAACTGATCGTTACTTTAAGTTCTTTATTTTTCTCAAGTAATTCATCATTCTTTTCCATTAACTCTCGTATTACAACATCTTCTTCCTCTAAATTAACCCTTCCTTTTGAGATTTTTTCCAAGTCATCCAAACTCATATATAGCTTTTTAGTCAGTTCCTTTCCTTTTTGTAAAATAGGCTCTCAATTAGTCTTTTAGTTCAGATATTTGTTCATTCTCATCCTGCAGGGCTTTCTCCAATTCTCTTTGTTATTTTTAGCTAGCCATTGTCCCAATCTTACTCAAGTTATTAAATTTTTCTTTAAGAACCACAAGCTCTTATACCAATTTTTGATAGCTACAAGTATTAAGAAATATTGAGAGGGGGGTGAATAAGAACTTCAATTTTTACCCTCATAAACTATGTTTTCATTGTAAGAAATAATCATCTCTAGTATTAACCAATAACATTATGTTGTTTCCTTTGTTATACCAATAGTTAACAAGTTCCAAAAATAAGACATGATAAACATTCACACTATAAATATTAAACACATAACACACTAATTTTGGTAGCACAAAAAACCCTTATAGGGAAAATTTGTGGTACAGATGATACACACAACTTATCACTATAGTAATAATATGACCAGTTAAGAGATTTATAATAATGTCATCTTTAGGAATGACTTCATTTTGGTAAAAGTGACTAATACCCTACTAAGAGTATCAAGAGTCCTATTAAATACTACAATGTTAAGAGATTTCATCCCACTATTAAGGTGTTCACCTAACTAGAGGTTTTACATAATGAGTTCAGAATAGGACTTTAAAACTCCTATCAAATACTACCTACAATCTTGTTGATCAATTGATTAGGTATAAACAGAAATAAATTGATTTGTCCTTTCCTTTCCTTTGCTTGATAGGTCTATTTCATCAACTCTTTGTTCCTCTTTCAATAACTCATTATTCCTCACCCAATAACTCTACTCCATTAACAACTTACAACAATACAACATCCCTATTTTCTACTCTCTCTCTCTCTCTCTCTCTCTCTCTCTCTCTCTCTCTCTCTCTCTCTCTCTCTCTCTCTCTCTTCTTCACTCATTTTTTTCTGTTTTCACCATTTTCACTTGATAACCTTATTAGGGTTTTTCCTTTTTCCATTCTAGAATCTTCCACACACTTCTCTTAATTTCTTTCTCACCTTTAGCTCCATCAATATGCTATGTCTCAATATGTTCTATGAACGGATATCATGTATTAATCTGATAGCATTCTCCTTGTACATAATAATATAAAGCTTGACCAACAATGATAACATTAGTAAAATCATGCCAATAAGAGTGTGTAGGATGTTATCCTTAGTAATAGATATGTGATACATTTCCTTCAAGTGCTATAGATATGTTTTCTTCAATCAATAACATGTTCCTTCTTTCTAATATCTCATTCTATTGTGGCATCTTGGGGGTTGAAATTTTTCTCTAAAACTCATCATCTTTACAAAAGATATTAAACTGATTTGATATGGTTTGTCCTCCTCTGTCAAGTCTTAAAAAATTATTTTCAATCCTAATTCATTCTCTACTCTAATATTGAATAGCTTGAATTTCTTAAAGGCTTTAGGTTTTTTCTAAGAAATGTTATCCACATCATCCTTGTAAAATAATCAATGAAAAAATGATGTACCATTCACCATAGAATGATTTTGTTCTTGTAGGAACACATAAATATGTATGCACAATCTCCAATTTTCTTGATGTAGTCAATAGTTTTCTTGGAAAATATTTATTCTTCTCCTTAACCATCCCACATTCCTTACATTTCATGTTAGAATATTTTATAATCTTAGGTAGATCTCTTACTACATTTCTATTACTAACCTTCACAATACTGTCAAAATTTCTATGACAAAATATCTTACGCAATAGTTTCATCCACTTTAGCTACCAAACAATTCATCTAAGTAGGATTCAATTGAAAAACATTAACTTTCATTTTTATACCTATTCAAACTAGTTTACCATTCTTGTCCTTGATAATACATGTCTTTTCAATTAATTACATAATATTCAACAAGCTATCCAACTCTTAATAAGTTAAGTACAATCCATCAACAAAGTAGACATATTCAGTATTTATTTTCCTAACAATAGTACTATATCTCTTTCCTTTAATAGGATATGATGCATTATTTCTTATCTGATTACTCCTCTATTATAATTGTTTTTTTCAATCAATTTATTTATATCTCTAGACATATGATGTGAGAATCCCCTATCTATGATCCATTCTGAGTTTTTCTTTTCTACATGTGCTACTAATGCTTTTTCTTCTTTCACATGACTTTCTTCTTTAATTGAAAAAAATCCAATTCCATCATCTTCATCATCACTCTCTAATAAATTTATCATTTTGAAATCAAATTCATCAACAAAGAAGCAATTTTTTTAATCTTAGTCTTGTCGAGATTTTAGGTTTTACCTTCCTTTCTCCCTTGGGTCAATTCATATGAAAAATGACCAAATTATTTGCAAGTCCAACAATGTGAGATCCTACCATGACCTATCATAGCATAGTTGATAGTTTCATATTTTGACTATATTACTTTCATTATGTTGATATATTTACATATCTTAAATATATTATGTGATAACTTTAGATTATGATTGACTAGGACTATGATGATATTGGAAACAGTTCATATGCTTGTTATTAATAGATTGAGAAGACTATTATGTGGTATTACATTATAGATGTCATAATTTGATTTCCTTATTATATTGGTATGATTATATAATTCACATGGATCTTAGTTTAAAATGAAATGAATGAGAAATAGAGATAGCATAATGTTTTGTTTTTTACACATGTTCTACAAATGCATATTTTCTTGTATGAGATAAAATTGAAAATCATTGTGTTCCTAATGAAATTGTAAATCATTGTTTTGCTAGTTGATGGATGTTATGAATATGATTAATCTTGTTGATAGTGCTAATTATCCATGTTGAATTTATTTATATATTTTCTTTAACTACTGATGCTTTGATCCAGTGTGCAGGGAATTAACCATAGAACCAAATTAGAGAACCAAGTTTGAGCTATTGTAAATCTATGATGCCAAGGATTCGTCTAATGAAGAGACATAAACCTTGTTGTATTGTGTTTAATTTTTAAATATGGATTGAAGCATGACTATTAAAAATGTATTTTCATGTTTAGTATTTTGTTCTCAATGGACATGTCAAGTGGACTTGTGAGGAGTAATTATAGTGTAAATTGACACATGTGTAAGTGACATGTCCAAACAAGGACTTTTGAAATAAAACCTAATCTATATTGGATGACCTATACAAACCCCATGATTAAATGAGCCATGAGTTTAGTCAAACCTCTTGAACCTGTAGGTGAGTTAGAAGTGGGTTTTTGGAGGGTTATATAAGACCCTAGGGGTAGTTAAGGCCAAAATAACCTACCCTACTTATGGTACCTTGGGTTAGGAGACGTTTTATAGTAAAAAAAAAGGTGACCATACCTTATTTATGAGCCTTAAAAGAGGATACCTTTGAAGAGATATAACAAGTGGAGTGTTAGGCAAGTCATACTTCATGCCATACCCTTAGTCTTTATCCTTATTATGAGGAAGGGTACAAGGAGAATTTATGAGAAAAAGAAACCCATACCTCATTTATGAGAGTTAGATGGGAGAGGAAAGACCCCTTTTAGGGAAAATTTGGTGACATTTTTAGGTGTTCACCCACTCTCCAAACTTGGAGACCACTAGGAGTTAGAGAGATTTTTGAAAGAGGGAGTTGTGTGAAGAATTGGTTAGAAGTCTTAAGGGAGCTCTACTAAAAATTTCATTGCCTAAAGCTTGGATTCTAGGTTGGTTATTACACTTCCCTTGTTGTATAATTTGCATGTTCTTTGTTGTGTTATGTGTTTTGTAGAGAGATGTTGATAGAGTGAAATGTTATATTTGCAATGTATATGTAGTGTTGATGATGGATTCAAATGAGTCCTTGTGAAGTTTTCTTGTTGTAAACAAATGTAAACATAATGTTGAGTTTGTTTTGTTTTTGTGTTGTTATGAGTCTTGTAATGTTGGGTGTGTAAGGCACACTCACCCTTGGGAGGGCGGAATACCTTGGGGTGAAGGGCATTTGATAGCCCATTATGTGTAGAGCCTCTCATTATGTAGGAGAGTGAAAAATCATGGATGTATGGGCTTCATGTTGCCAAAGTTGTTTTAAATATTTGGGGGTGATAAGGGTTTATTTGAATTGGGGGTGATAAGGGTTGATGTGAATGAAAAATAAAGATGGGAGTTATTTGTATGTTGGCCTTGTTGAAGGCAACTTTGTTTATGTTTAACTTTGGCTTTCTCCATATGGGTACTTGGTCCACCTTCACCCCATTTTTGGGTCTTAAATAGACCCTTTGTGAACAAGCTTTGTGTAATTGTTTCTTGTTTTATTTATGTTGTGTTTAAGTTTTTATGTCACCCATTCAAACTTGGTTCTCCTAGCTCGAGGGTGGCCTTGTAAAGGCCTAGTTTGGGAGGTGAACACCCCATGGTTAAAATTATTTTATTACAGGTTTTATGAAGATTTGAGTCAAGGGAAAATGTGGGAAAGCAACCCACAAAATTTGGTCATCTTAAAAAGCAAGCTTACTTGAAGAATTATCTTGGAGGCCATGTAAACAAAGGAATTGTAAAATATATTATGTATAATGTTTTATGTATTTTTCTTGAGTTGTTAGGAGAGCATGAAGATTGTGTATTTATTTTACATTATTGAAGATGAATAATCTTTGAGTATTTGCAAGCATAATTGTAACTTATGTTGTGGAATAAATTCTTTTTAAGGAATATTGTAGGTTCACTTCAAGTGAGTTGCTAATACTTATTTGTAACTTCCTCAAAGAGGAAATGGAAATTTAAATTATCTTCCTTAGTAAATATGTTATCATGCTTTATTTTGCTTTAGTTTAATTATCTTAGATTTGGTATACTTGCTGCCTTGAAATAAAAGAAGAAGAAGAAAATCCATTATTATATGAGTTTTGTAAAGGAAAAGTATTGAGGAAATAAAAATCATTTAAATTGCAAAGTGTGTAATCATAATTATTAAATTGTTGGTTAAAATAAATTTGATAATATATTTAAAATAGTAAATATGTCATTGAAATTAATAAATTAAATATTCTTATACTAAAATATTAATTGCTACATAATATGTTAGATATTATTTTAACATCTACGTCTAATCTGATTTTATGTTAACATTTATATATAAATATTAGAAGATGTGCATTTCATAAAAAGAACTGATTCGAGGCAACTTGTAAATAGAAAAACTAAGATTTGTATCTTATAAAATCTAATTTTTATGACAACTTTTATAAAAGAATATTTTTAAGTTTATGTTTTATGTATTATCTGATTTTGTGATTTTGTGAATCAATGCATATCGGAAACATTATAGAAAATAATATTTTAGGAAAAACAATAAATTTATTTTACTTGGGTATATATAAATAACAAAGCTAATTACAAGAAATTATAGATACAAATACAGATAACTAAATAAATATATCAGATACATAAATTAAATATGTTATCCATGTAAATTATGTATCACCAAATTAACTATAATATGTAAAAAGTATTAATAATTTTTATTATCTTATAATATAAAATATAATATATATACTACATATCATAACTAAGCTAATATATGTAATATATATTATAAGATGAATACTATAAAACACATTAAATAATAATAAATAATAATAATTTTTTTAAAAAAATTATTATTGAAACCCTAGGGCCGAAGCCCTGTTGCAAGGTCATGAGGAACAACCACCACGACACTCTCTATGAGGATTGCAGACGGCCAAGCCATCCCAGATACCTCTGTGAGGGCCGTGAGTGGCCAAGCCACCACAGATACCACAAACGATTATGAAGCTACTAGGGATGAGCCACATGACCAAAAGGAGTTGGAAAGATTTAAAAAAATACAGTTCCCTCATTTATTTGATATGAATATGTGACTTCGTAAAATTATTAAAATAGGAAAAATTACAGATCTATCAAACCCATTAAATAAATAGATCCATGAAACCCTCATTAACAACAAAAATGTATACAGATTTAACAAACCCCATTAAAAGAAAGAGTGATCTAGCAAACTTCATGATTAACTTGCAATTAGATGGTAGAAGAATAGGAAAGAAGAAGGGGGAAAATTAAGTAGATCTTACGAGCTTCATTCTTCAACCTGCAACAAACAAGCACAACCATGAAACAAGAAAAGCCATTAGGGTTAGATCAAAAAAGAAAAGAAATGAAGTGTAGAGGAAAAATGAAATAAATGAAAAAGAATAGGCTTTTCTTTCTTTTCATTCTTTTAGAAACCCTATTTAGGATTGAATGCATAAGACAATATTTTATTTTATTTTATTCCTATGTCCTTCCTAAAAAAAAATAACTTAACTTAAAAATATATATTTGTATTAATTCATTAGTAAGGTGATTTTTATTTTATTTAAGAATTAAACGGATTCAATATTTAAAGCCTAGGAGAATCATTCTAAATGTTTTAAACTATTTAAGTGGGTAGAGTGGTTTTCTAAATTTTTATTTTTATTTTTTTTAATGGAGGGTTTAGACCTGCGAGGTAGCCCAGCGAGGCATGAAGCCTATGAGCTACCAACCAGCGAAGGCCACCACATAGACTTTTTAGGAACCCGATACGGGCCCACTCGTGCTTGAAACCTCTTTAGCTTAGAACCAAGGATTGAGGGGCATCCATGCTGTTAAAATCACCCAAGGCACAATCCCAACCTCATCGCTTATGATGTTAGAGCCTTGCATTTAGCAAGACTTGATCCCTAGTGGGCTCTTTGTGAGCAGTTCAACTTCACCAATAGACCAAGGGCCCATTGACATTTTTCTAAATATTTTTATTAAATGGTGATTAGGAAAATGTAGGGGACTTATCTATTGGTACTTTAAATGATGTTGTTTAACATAAGTATTAAGATACTTATTTAATTATAATTTTTTAGTATTCTATTTATTATTTTACTATGGTAGTTAGTTGATATGGAATTAAACTAGGATAGCATAAGTCTTTTATTAACTTAATATTGTTCTTTTATTGAATTAATATAAATCGATATTTATTAAATAAATAAAGTAAAATTTAATTAGTTTATGTTCAAATGTTGTATAATTAGTAAATTGAATATTTGGATAAAAGGGTTAGACGTCTATTTTGAATTAATGAAATGCTCAAATAATCTTCCAAGTGATTAATGTTATTAAATGATTAAATACCAAGAGATAATTAAACTTTTGGACTTTAAAAGTTTACCAGATAGACCTTAGTGAATCTTTAAGTTTTGACTTAAATATTAACCTGCCTATAATTACTTTATTCTAAGTTAAATGAACCCATGGAAGGGAAATTATCATGAGAATAAATAGAATTAAATAATCTAATGTACAAATCATGTAGGGTTAATTAAGCTAATTAGATTAGTAAAATTGGTTAGTCTATGCTTCTTCAATAGGTAAACCTTAGTGTACTGCAAAGTCATATATTTTATATGTTAAACTCTAGAATAACCTAGGGATAAAAACCTTGACTTTGAGATTGATAATCATAACCTTGTTCAAACTTCCAACATAACATATTGTCAAGGGAGGTTGGCCATGTTGTGTTAGTGGAACAACTACACAATTAACACTAGTCATGATACCCCTCACATCACACTCATGTTAGTAGAAGTTAACTTTCCTAATAGGCACATTCAATTAGTATTACAATGAAACAAATTAATTTAGTAAGTTTAGTTTTTTTTTTTTTAAAGAAGTTGTTGTTGGTGTGTTTTAGCCCACATTTTTGGGCATGACATTTTGGTATTAGTGCCTGGTTTCAACACTAGAGAACTAATAGCCCATTACACTTTGCATTAAAATCCTTGTATTTGTGTAGGATGCCTCTAGTTACACAAAATGCTCAAAGACAAGGAAGAGGTCATGGTCATGCTTGCTCAACTCGTGTGGAAGTTGAGCATAATGTAGAGGTTCCTGGTGGGGGTTAAGGACCACCCCCTGAACCACCTCAGAACCCAAATCAAGATATCCTAGATGCCTTACAGAATCTCATTGGGGTTTTACAACAAAGGTTACCATCAGTGGTTCAACAAGTAGAGCAGCCAGTTGTTAGAGAACGAAGTAGAGGCTCTCCACCCATTAAAGAAGAGGGTCATGCAAATCATGAGGCAAAGACAATTCATCAATTAGAGCAACCACGTGATTTAGCAAAACATACAATAGTAAGAACACCTCAAGATATAGGAGATGAGATTAGGGAGTTGTTACAACTCCAACCACCTTTATTTATGGGGTCCACAGATGGTACAAGTGCAAAGGTGTGGTTATTGAGCCTACATCAATGCTTTGGGTTACATCCTTATGGGAGCAATCTAAAGGTACAACTTTCCATACATCTTTTATGAGAATCAAAATCTAAGTGGTGGCAGTAGGAGGAGGTTATGGGTGATGTAAACATAGAGACACTTACATGGGACACATTTTTTAGTAGATTCAAGGATAAATATTATTTGAGCACTTCAAACAATGTTAGATAGAGGAATTTCATGATCTACAATAGAGAGGTCTCACTATGATGCACTATGAGAGTAGGTCTCTTGAGCTCCTACCCTATGTGGACTACATGAAGGATGAAAATTTGTGGATGCATCATTTTATGAAAGGCATTAATTTTTCCATCTAGAGTACAGTTTTTATGGCTTTTCCTACTAGTTTTAGAGAGGTTGTTGAGAGAGCACTGGTTGTAGAGGATATCTGTGGTAGGTCTCAAGAAACTTAGAATAGATCTCAAAATTAAAACTCCAATACTCAGCCATCAGGACAGCAAAGACCTCCTTGGAAAGGGAACCAAAAATATCCATCTAGGCCCTTCAAGACCCCACAATCTCGGTAGCATTTCTAGTAGGACACTAGACATATATCTACATAGAGTTATCAAGGCTCTAAGCCCAAGCAATGGTAATCTTAAGGATCTAGATGGGATCAAAGGTCATAGGCACCCTATACACCTCTTGTTTAGAGTGTGGGGCTATTTTAGACCCTACAATGGGGGATATGGGTAGATCTCACAAAGTATTTGTAGTAGTGGACAACTATCAAGTTGAGCATCAAGTCCAAGTTATAGAGGCCACAGGTATGATCAAAGGTAGTAGCATTACCTTATTGTTTGATTCAAGAGCTATTGATTCATTTATATCTCTAGTTGCAATAGAGCATTGCGGGCTAGTGGCAGCTAGGCAAGATGATAGTTGAGAGGTTGAGTTAGCCTCGAGAGCAAGAGTCTCAGTCAAATATTTGGTTAAAGGTTGCCAAGTTTAGATTGGGGATTTAATCACTACAATAGACTTATGTATTACCCCTTTAGGATCATATGATGTTGTTCTTAGCATGGATTGGTTTTATAACCATGATGCCATGATGGATTGTTGGAAAAAGAAGATAGAGTGTGTAGACAAACATGGGACTCCTATGATGATATTGGGAGTAAAGTGACCCATATCTTTGTGCATGATTTCTACCATGCAATTGAAGTGGTGCATACGAAAGGGATGTCAAATTTTTTCCATCACCATTAGTGATAGAGATGAGTATGAGGAAGGAGAGTTGTCTTTTGATGACCATCCTATTTTACAAGATTTTTCAAATGTATTCCTATTTGAGCTTCCTGGCATGGCTCCAACTAGAGCAGTGTATTTTAATATAGACCTTATACCAAGAGCTAAGGTGGTATCTAGAGTACCATACAAGATGAGCACTCATGAGCTTAGTGAGCTTAAAATTTAGTTAGAGGAACTTTTGGAGAAATTTCACATCCGTCCTAGTGTTTCACCTTGGGGAACACCCATTATCTTTGTCAAAAAGAAGGATGGATCTCTTAGATTATGCATTGGCTACTATTAGTTGAATAAAGTAACCATCAAGAACTATTATCCACTTCCTTATATTGATGACTTATTTGATTAGTTACAAAATGCCTAAGTATTCTCTAAGATAGATTTGAAGTTGGGCTATCATCAGCTACAGATTGTGGAAAAGGATATCCACAAGATTTCTTTTCGTACAAGGTATGGCCACTATTAGTTTATTGTAGTACCATTTGGCCTCACTAACACTCTAGCTATATTCATGAGCCTCATGAATGGGGTATTTCATACATTCTTGGATAGATTTTTTGTTGTCTTCCTTCATGACATATTGATTTATTCTTGAGATGAGAACAAACACGAGGATCACTTGAGGTAGGTTTTACATCTTTTGAGAGAAAACTAGGTATATGTAAGCTTGTCAAAGTGTGCCTTCTTTAGATCTAACGTTCGTTATCTTGGACATGTTATATTAGGTGATGGGATTTTAGTAGACCCATCAAAGATTAGAGGGATAAAGGATTGGCCAACACCGACGACTGTGACTAAGGTCAAAAGTTTTATGGGTTTGGCAGGATACTACAAATGTTTTGTAGAGGATTTTTCTAGAATTGCACACTCTATCACATCCCTTCAAAAAAAGGGAAAGAATTTTGAATGGACAAAGAAATACAAGAAAGCCTTCCAAGAGCTCAAAAGGGCTCTTACCAGTGCATCGATCCTTGTCATACCAAATCCTTTTGCAAACTTTGTGGTATGCACAAATGCTTCATTGGATGGAACAAGAGCATTTTTAATGCAGGGTGGTCAAGTTATAGCCTATGAATCAAGAAAACTTAAGAATCACGAGCTTAACTACCCTAACCATGACCTTGAGCTAGTAGCAGTGGTACATACCTTGGTAAGATGGTGACATTTTCTCTTAGGACATCATTTTGACCTTCATTTAGATCACCAAAGCTTACAATATTTATTCACTCAACCAAATCTTAATGCTCGGCAAAGGAGATGGATGGAGTTTCTATGTGAATATGATTTCAATGTCCATTACATCAAGGGAAAGGAGAATGTTGTTGTAGATGCTTTGAGTAGGAGGAAACATGAGATTTCATCCATGATCACTAGCATAGATTTGAGAGAGCTTTATACTACATCATTTACTTGGGGATGAGTTTTACATAGAGATCTATCAACTAGTTTGATCCTAGAGACCCCTTGAAGGGAATACTTAGATTATAATTTGGAGTCCGATGGACTATTACATCATAAAGGATGCATCTGTGTACCTTCTACTGAGGATTTATGATAATTCATCATACTTGAGGCTCATAAAGCTCCTTATGTAGCACATCCTAGGGTAAAGAAGTTGCATGCTGATTTCAGACAAATTTATCATTAGCTAGGAATGAGATTGCAAATTGTTAGCGTTGTAGCTAGATGCCTTGAGTGTCAAAGAGTGAAGGTAGAGCATTTTCATCTTGGTGGACTTCTTCATCCACATGAGATACCTGAATGGAAGTGGGACACTATATCCATGGATTTCATTTTTGGTCTTCCTAGTCCTCCTGCCATCATGGTGAAAACAGACACATTGACAAAAGTTGCCCACTTTTCACCTGTTTGCACTACATTTACAACACCAATAATTGCATAGGTATTCTTGCAAGATATTGTTAGACTTCATGGAATCCCTTGTAAGATCATATCATGTTGTGATTCTTTTTTCACCTCTTTATTTTGGAAAGAGCTTCAAACAACACTAGGGACTAGCCTTAACTTTAGTACAACATATCACCCTCAAACAAATGGACAAACAGAGAGGGTCAACCAGATATTAGAAGATATGTTGTGTATGTATGTGACGGACCATTAGGTCAAATGGGAGGAATATCTACACCTGGTTGAGTTTGCCTATAATAATGGACATCACTCATCATTGGGTATGGCACCATATTAGGCTCTCTATGGTAGATCATGCAGGACACCTTTAAGTTGGGATAGGATTGAGGGCAGGGTAGCTATTGGGCCTCAATTGGTTAAGGATATGGAGCAACAGGTCATCTTAATTAGACAACATCTAAAAGAGGCTCAAGATAGACAAAAGAAATATACAGATGCAAAGAGAATTGACCGAGAGTATATGGTCAGAGATAGAGTCTTTCTGAGAGTGCATCTACACAAGAGTCCAATATGCTTTAGAAAGGGTTCTAAGCTTGCACCTTTCTATGTTGGACCATTTGAGATTTTGGAGAGGATAGGACCAATTGCATATTGCCTAGGTCTTCCATCTAGCATATCACGCATCCACAATGTATTTCATATTTCTATATTGCAAAAGTATATATATGATGAGTCTCATGTTATAGATTGGGGTTCTTTGCAAGTGGAGTCAGATAGACAGCTAGCATTGGAGCCTATTCGCATTTTGGGCTACAAGACCTTGCCCCTTTGAGGTAGAGAGCTAGACCAAGTTAGAGTCCAATGGGATTGCTATGGTAAGGCTACAACATCTTAGGTGGATGCAACACAAATGCAAGAACAATATCCCCACCTCTTTGATGAATTCCAAGAGGAAGTTCATGCCTAGGGGGTAGGATGTGAGATCCTACCATGACCTATCATAACATAGTTGATGGTTTCATATTTTGACTATATTACTTTCATTGTGTTGATATATTTAGACCTATCAAACATGGACAACATATCTTAAATATATTATGTGATAAATTTACATTATGATTGATTACGATTATGATGATATTAGAAACAATGCATATGCTTATTATTAATAGATTGAGAAGACTATTATGTGGTATTACATTATAGATGTCATAATTTGATTTTCTTATTATATTGGTATGATTATATAATTCACATGGATCTTAGTTTAAAATGAAATGAATGAGAAATAGAGATAGCATGATGTTTTGTTTTTGACACATGTTCTACAAATGCATATTTTCTTGTATGAGATAAAATTGAAAATCATTATGTTCGTACTGAAATTGTAAATCATTGTCTTGCTAGTTGATGGATGTTATGAATATGATTAATCTTTTTGATAGTGTTAATTATCCACGTTGAATTTATTTATATCTTTTCTTGGACTACTGATGCTTTGATCTAGTGTGTAGGGAATTAACCATGGAACCAAATCAGAGAACCAAGTTTGAGCTATTGTAAATCTATGATGCCAAGGATTTGTCTAATGAAGAGATGTAAACCTCATTGTATTATGTTTAATTTGTAAATGTGGATTGAAGCATGATTGTTATAAATATATTTTAATGTTTAGTATTTTGTACTCAATGGACATGTCAAGTGGACTTGTGATGTGAAGTAATTGTAGTGTCAACTAACACAAGTGTAAGTGACATGTCCAAACAAGGGTTTTTGAAATAAAACCTAACATATATTAGAAGACCTATGCAAACCCCATGATTAAATGAGCCATGAGTTGACTCAAACCTCTTGAACCTGTAGGTGAGTGAGAAGTGGGTTTTTGGAGGGTTATATGGGACCCTAGAGAGTAGTTAAGGCCAAAATAACCTACCTACTTATGATATCTTGGGTTAGGAGATGTTTTCTAGTAAAAAAGGTGGCCATACCTTATTTATGAGCCTTAAAAGAGGGTACCTTTGAAGAGATATAAAAATTAGAGTGTTAGGCAATCCATACTTCATACCATACCCCTAGTCTTTATCCTAATTATGAGGGGGGGTACAAGGAGAATTTATGAGAAAAAGAAACCCATAACTCATTTATGAAAATTATATGGGAGAGGAAAGACCCCTTTTTAGGGAAGATTTGGTGACATTTTTGGGTGTTCACCCACTCTCCAAACTTGGAGACCACTAGGAGTTAGAGAGATTTTGGAAAGAGGGAGTTGTGTGAAGCAAAGTCATATCTTTTATATGTTGAACTCTAGAATAACCTAGGGATACAAACCTTGACTTTGAGATTGATAATCGTAACCTTGTTCAAACTTCCAACATAACATATTGTCGAGGGAGGTTGGCTATGTTGTGTTAGTGGGACAACTACACAATTAACACTAGTCAAGATACCCTTCACATCACACTCATGTTAGTAGTAGTTAATTTTCCTAGTAGGCACATTCAATTAGTATTACAATGAAACAAATTAATTTAGTAAGTTTAGTTTTTTTTTAAAAAAAATTGTTGTTGGTGTGTTTTAGCCCTAATTTTTGGGCATTGCAAACAAGAAAAAGATTTATTTATTCAAGGTTCTCTTTTAATAAGTAATACAATGCCTTTAGTTGCCTCCCTATCTTCCTCTTACTTAGCTACACATTCTCTAGCACAATCTCAACTTGTGCTTGCACCCTTGGTTAGTGTTGTTGGATCTTTTTGCATAATAGTTCTAGAAGTAGTTCCCTTCATTTTTTATTTCTAATTTAATCTCTGTTCAAATGGTTGTAGTTTTCCAATCAACATGTCCTTGTTAAAGTTAGATGTGATAGTAATTTAATATTCTTCATAGCTAATACCTTGTTCTCATAAGCAGGCGGTAACGAATTTAAAAATTTCCACACTACTTCATCTTTTTTATTAGTTCCATCACATATTTTGATTCCTACAACAATCTCTAATATTCTTTAAAAGTTGGTCCTTATTGTTTCATCTTCCTTCATTTTAGCACTATCTATCATATATTTCCAACTTTATAGTTTAGATTTCTTTGCATACTAATCTCCTTCATAAAGAGATTATAATTCAATCCAAACATCATGAGCAAGCTGTAAGTTCTTTACCTCAACAAATTTTGATTTAGTTATAGTAGTGATCAATGCTTCCCTTGAATACATGTTAGCCATGAATAGTTCCTTCTATTTAGCATTCCATGTTCATAAGTCTTTATCATCAATCATAGGTTTTCTATCCCTTGTGACCAACCGATAGTCAATTTCGATGAATATAAAATATATCTTTATTTTTCTCCTCCAAATTTAATACTTTTCTCATCAAATTTTAGACTTAATTCCCTAAATTCCATGGATCTTCTTAAGTTGTCAAACTTCCTTATCAAGGACCTAATGCTTTGATACCAATTATTAGAAATTAAATTCTATCAATACAATTGGGGGGTGAGTTAGTTGAGTTCTTAAAAATCTTGAATTAAAGTTATTAAATCCAAATCCAATAAGCAATATATGCAATGATCATAAGATAATAAACATGCATAGCAACACAAGATTTTGTTAGCTAAGGAAGCCATTTATTAGAGGGAAAACACTAGTGGGAATGATGTCCTCAACATGACGTACTAATATTAAAATTATGTGTAAGAGGAATGACCCTATTAGGAGCCAATTATATATAATTAGTGCATGTGAACCCGTATTAAGAGACTTTGAATCCCTACTAAAAGATTCAAACCCTATTAGGAGTTATTAAAACCTAGTTAGGAGCTAATAAAACTACAACTAAACTCGTTGTCCAAATTACTTCACAACTTTCTCCTAAAGAAATTCTTTAGAACAACATATCCTAATGACAAATTGACCAAACAAAAACTTCTTTACCAAAACATTTCCTTTGAAGTTCTTGTATCCTCAACATCACAATTACATAATTACACATATACATGTGTAATTACAACAATATCTTTCCTCTATACCTTGTCCTAACAATTAATTGAGTTTGGCTTGAGGCTTCTCTAACATGCAACATATAATATAGGACTTGAAAAAGATTTTACAATTCATATTACATTAATTTACAACTTTCAAGATAATTATCAATACACAATCATCCTGATAGTGTATGTATTGCATATTATCCTTCAACAACCTTCACCAAGTGATCTTTAGATTCTTCTACCTTTAATTTACCATCACAAACATGTCTTTAAACATAATCCAAGCTTGCTTAAATTAATTCCATCTTGCTTAAGTTGAATTTTTCTGAAGCAGGTGAAGCTACAAGGCTTTAGTCAACATCCACATAGGGCTCTTCTTCTTGGAGAAGTTTTGGCTCAGCTTAAATGGGATATATCATCTTTCTTGGGGGTTTACTCTTATAGGAAGGAATCTTCCAAATTGATCCCTTCTTCTATGTATACAATAAAAATAAATATAACTATCAAAAGTGCAGGAATACTAAATTCTGAACTAAGGACTAGGAATAAAATTCAAACTCCTACTATCATGTCTCTAACAAGTTATTGGTTTGACATTATCCCCAAAAATGAAGCCAAAAATTTAGTTTCCTAAACTAAGATGATTATTTAGAATAGGTACTCCTTTACTCAGAGATTGGATATCACAACTTGGAGCTACATATTACTTAAAGATGTCATTTGATTGTCAACCAAGGATGTTAAACTTGAAATGTGTCTACAAAATATATGCACTAAATGCCTCTTCCAAACATGTAATCTATCCTAAAAATATCATGCCAAATTTGAAATTGCTGAAAATGAAATGGTCCTAACTTCTATTATATAAATGGAAACTACCCTAAATTTTGAGGATAAGAAATAAATTTTCCTTAATGGATATAGGAACAATAGAAAACTCTTTAATTCTATTAGCCATAGGAGAAAAAATGTTGGAGTGCTAAGAAAGTAATAATAACTATTCTAATTATTGGTACTGAAAGAGACGTAACTTCCATAAGTGGGACCCCTTAGGTAGTACCTTAAGAATACAACATACATAGATTCAAAATCCATAAATACAATATTAAACTGAATTTGAAAGGTACATAGTATTCACTTGCTTCTTCCAACTACAACATAAATAATAATAAACTATCAACCCACTTGTCTTTCTAAAAGAGAATGTGGCTATTTACTCAAATGAAAAATCTAAAGACTAACTAACCATTTTTGGATATTATTACCCCCAATTGATAATGTTGTAAATATTTGTGAAGAGTCATATCAATTGTTAAGTTGTCATTGGTGTCAAGCCTTAGATGGTTAGACATTACACTAGTTTAGTAGAGTGTTAGATCATTTGATTGATGAAGAGGATCTGAAGAAAGTATATTGATATAAGTATGATATTCAATGGATGCTTGAATGAATTGGCCTATGAAAGTATATTTTTGGTTTGATTTTCTTATATGTTATGATGAAGTGATGGAGATCATGTATGAGAAAGTCAATTTTCTAGGTGAATGAAGAACTATAATTATAACTAAGCCACTATAGTTAACACCTATCAGTTAGAATTATTACCAAGTGCAAGGAAATAAGTGAAGGAAATATAGTTATTACTAAAAAAAGTTAATGTTAATCAAGTATAATATTTCCCAAGTGAGATCTAGTGTTAACCGAGCATGGAAAATAAGAAATAAAGGAATAAGATGGAATTTAAGCCAATGCTTGATGAAAATAAGTTTAAAAAATGATAAAGGATAAGGGTAAAGTTTTTTATGTAATCAATGGTCGTAATAATTCAAAGATGATCGTATGGAAGAGATTTTCTATTTTCAAAATGAGCAAAAACTTTGAGGTAGAATAGTATTCATTGAGTAACCAAATATAATGAGCCTAAGAAAATTAAAGATCTAATGTGTATTTTTAAGAGAGAAAAATGGATGGATTGAATTAAGAGTTGAAGTAAGAAGATTACTATTTAAGATATAAGCATGAAGTTCATTATTGTTGATGTATAAGAAGAAGAAGAAGAAGAAGGAATTGGAAGATAAGTATAACTGAGAAAGTTGAGTTATGAAGATCAAGCAAAATGACATGTTAAGTTGATTAGTGGTGTGTGGATTAGCCTGAGAAGTGCATAGTAGGGTTTGAGCAATATAACAAAGATATGAACAAGAAAGGTAGAGCTAAAACCAATAGATAAATTCACTATTACTTTCTTACCATTGTAGTAGATAAAATCTCTTAGTTTAGTAGACTAGAACCTTCTACATAATCATATATGGTAGCATTGAATAGTAAATTTTTTAAGACATTTACAACAGACCACTCTTTAGAAATGTCAAGGGGTGATAAGGTCTAGATGATATTTGGTGTGAATCCTCTAATAAGGACACCTATAATAATATGTATATAAACCTTTAACAAGGTTGGATCCTAACAAAGCTCACTTCATGAGAGTGAAAATTTTGGGTTCTCGATTTTAAGTGCTCTTTCCCTTTACAAGGTTTCCACATTAAATATTTTTGTCAATATGTGTGAATGATTTTGATGTTGGATGTTTATTTCATGTTTTACACTCATTGTTGAAATTTGATATACACTAAAAGATAATTTTTCTATTTGGTAGAAACCAATAAAAAAATTTATACTCAGTACATAATAAGATAGTGATAAAATAAGTTGAAAGTATCAATTGATTCAATTTATCTTATGAAGATTGGTATAATCACTGAGCTAAAAATTTGAAATTTTAAAAGTGTTAAGATTGTAAAAAAGAGTTTCAAGGTCCTAAGAGACAAATAATTCACCCCTCCCCTCTCTGTTATCTAAATCTAACAATTAGTATAAGAGCAGTGTGTTTGAAAGACAAATTTTAAAGGGACTTAAGCTAAAGATTCGAATATGTATAATAGAGAGGACCAAAGATGAGACTACATTTAGTTGAAGATAATTCTATACATTGGCTTGATCGTATATGTTTCCCTTGAAGGTCTGATGATTGTAGATGAAATGAACTAGAAGAGAGAACACAATATCTTAATGATTGAGATTTTATCTACATTGAATGATTTAGAATTTGATGTTATTAAAAATTGTAATAATTCTAAAGAGATGGGGAACAAGTTGGCACTTGCACATGGTAGAGATGAGAATTATTGAGAGCTAGATCAAAAAGTCTAAAAGTCCAATATGATGACATGAGAATGAAGGAAAGTGAAAATGTTGTGTAGTATGCGAACCACATCAAAGAAGTTATGAGTGCAATTAAACCTGCTAGAGAATTCATCAGTAATACTAAAGTTGTAAGTAAAGTTCTTATAACTCTCTTGCCTATATATTCTATCAAAGTATTTGTAATTTATGAATTTAGAGCTATGTCAGGTAATTATCTTAGTCTTGATGGTTTAGTTGGTCATTTGACTACATCTAAATTATGAAATTATGATAATAGTATGGCTACACTTGGGAATGCTATCAAGACTTCACTAGCATTAGTAGTTCAAAAAAAGAAAAGAAAAGTAAGGATGCAAGTTAATTAGAGTTGGATGATGGTATAGATTATATTAAAGCATTTCTTGTAAGGAGGTTATTAGGAGGAAAAGGTAAACTACCTCTAATATGTTTTAAATGTATTGAAGTTGGTCACTTTGCTACTAGATGTTCTATTAAGCACATGAATGGTAATAAAGATAAGAGGGCATAAAAATATAGAAAGAAAAGGGACTACAAGGATTACAAAGACAAAGGAAAGAAGCCATGCTACATTTTTGAGGAAGAACACATTGAGTCAGATACTAAAGATGAGAAAGATGGAGTTAAAGTGGTATATGTTATTTTTAAAGAAGATCCCAATGGAGAACGGTACAAGGAAAAAAAATCTCTTATTTCACATCTTAATATGAATGATATTTGGATTGTTGATAGTGGATGTTTGCATAACATGACTATTGATATTGATAAGTTTGATAAATTTGAGGATTTTGATGGTTGAACTGTTAAACTTAAAAATGATGTTCCATGTGCAGTGAAAGGTAGAGGATCGTTGATACTTAATGATAGAATAAGATATGATGATATATGTTGGGTTAAAGGACTAAAATATAATCTCTTGATCATTGCTCAATTGAAAATTATAGGTCACAAGCTTGAATTTCAAGATAGAAAGATGAAAATCTATGATGATGAAGGAAACTTGAAGGAAACTTGATTGGAACTAGAGAGCAAACAAGAGGCAACTTACTTTTCCTAGTTCCTATAATTAGTATATGCCTATATGAAAAATTTGAAGATGTTTGGTTGTATGTGGCATGAGATAATTTTTTATGTGAACTTTGATAACATTTCTAAAATCAGTGGAAAGAAGAAAGTTAGAGGCTTACCAAGCTTGGCTAAACCTGACAATGTTATATGTCAACAATGTCAACTTGGTTAGATGAATAAATATAGTTTTACTAGAAGGACACATTCATCTAATGATATTTTGGGGTTAGTTCATACTAACTTATGTGGTCCATGAGAGAGAGTTATTATGGAGACAAATATTTCATATTATTTATGGATGACTATTCTAGGATAACGAGATTCATGATCATGAAGCTAAAGTCATGATATTTTGATATGTTCAAATGGTATAAAGCTAGACTTGAGAAGGAAATATCTAAATAGATAAAATGATTAAAGATCTAATAGAGGTGGTGAGTTTTTGTCTAATCAATGTACTAACTTTTTTTTGTTGAGCATGGAATGAAGAGACAATTATCCTCCCCTAGGACACCATGAAAGAACAGAGAAGTAGAAAGTAGAAATAAATATATCGTTGATTGTGCCAGAACACTAATGATTGAGAAAGGAGTTGCATAAATCTTTTGGAGATAATTTGTTTGCATTGTTGTTTACACTCTCAATGGAGTTCAGTTGAAGAAAGGAACAAACAAGACAACCTATGATCTTTGGTATGGTCATTCACCAAATATAAGTTATTTCAAAATATTTGGAAGTAGGTGTTATATTTATAAAGATGAAAGAAATGGGAAGTTTGATTCTGAAGGAGATGAAGGTATATTCCTAAGTTACTATACTACTAGAAAGGCTTATCAATGTTGGAACAAGATGACTAATACTATAGTTAAAAGTGCAAAATTTAGAGTTGAAGAGTATGTAATTAAACATGATGAGGAAAGGAAGAAAGAACCTTAGGATTACAATAATTTGTATATGTCTATGAGGATGCACCCGATACAACACTAATACACTTAACTAGGTCATTGAAATGGTACATTGAGAAATAACAAAAAGCAACTAAGGAATAGTAGAGGGACACTGAGTTACAATAAGGTGCTATCGAGAAAGTCCATTCAGTAATTGAGCCACAAATAGAACAACCTGAGTTGAATATTGAGCCCCAACCAAGTGAAGATAATATTGGAGATCAAAGAGCTTAACTATTTTTAGGTAAGTATGTGAGAAGATATCATTGACAAGACCAGATAATTAGAGATAAGAGTTTTGGAGTCTTGACAAGAAGTAATTTGAAAGATAATACATGTTTGATTGCTGATTTTAAACCAATAATTGTAAAGAACACACCTGAAAATGATGATTGGATTAATGCTATGAATGAGGAGATAGATTAAACTGAGTAAAAAAATACATGGACACTAGTACAAAGACCAAAATACAAGAATGAGATCAAAACAGATTGGATTTTCAAAAACAAACTAAATGAGAAAGGAGAGGTTGTAAGGAACAAATCCAAGCTAGTTTATAAATTGTATGCACAAGAAGAAGGAATTTACTATGGCAAGACTTTTGAACAAGAGTTAGAACTCCACTTATTTCTAGATTAGAAGTTAGAACTCTACTTACCTATTCTACTTACATTAAGTTTAACGTATATCAAATGGATGTTGAATCTACATTTGTGAATGACATACTTAAAGAAGAAGTCTACATTAAACAACCATAAGGATTTGTTGAACTTGATCAAAGGAACCTAGTAATTAAGTTGAAAAAGGATTTGTATGGATGGAAACAAGTACTGAGATCCTAGTATGAAAAGGTTACATTAATATTTGATTAAGATTGGATTTGTGAGAATTAGTGATAATAGTCATTTGTACTTAAAGAGTGAAGATGAAAACATGGTATTGACTTCTGAGATATTTGTGGATGACATCGTATTTGGTGGTAATGATTTTCTAAGTCATTTTCTGATCAAATAATGAGATGTCTGGGTTTTGTAAGATTAAAATTTTCATTGAATTACAAGTTCATAAAACATAAAGAGGTATATCTGACTCAGTCTAAATACATTAAGAAGATAATGAGAATATTTGGTATAGATGAATCAAAACCAGTCAGTACACCTACAATCACATGATGTAAACTATGTAAGGAAGATTAAACTACTAAGGTAAATGAGAAACAATATAGATCAATTATTGGGAAGTTGTAATATGTTGTACACACTAGACCTGATATTACACATATAGTGTGAATTGTTGCAAGGTTTTCTTATAATCCTAAGGAAACACATATGACTATAGTAAAGAGGATATGTAGATATCTTATAGGAACAAAATATGATGGTCTATGGTATAAGAAAGAAGGTGATTTTTAGTTAAAATTTATACTAATGTTGATCAAGCTATAAGTGTTAATGATAGAAAGAGCCCTAGTGGTGGAGCTCTTTTTTTAGGACAAAGGAAAATTACATGGTTAAGAAAGAAATATAGTTGTATATCACAATCTACAACTAAATATGAGTATGTTGATGTTGTAATTAATTGTTCAAATATTATTTGGATTTAACAATTATTGAAAGAAATGAAAGAGGAAGTTGTTGAGTGTGTTACTATCTATTGTGATAACATGAGCATAATAAATATTTCAAAAAATCTAGTGATGCATGCAAAAACCAAGCATATATCTATCAAGTGTCACTACTTGAGGGAACAAGTGCAAGAGAAGCAAGTGGGACTATAATATGTAAAGTCAAAGGAAAATTGTTGTTATCTTACAAGCCATTACCTAAGGATGCTTTTGAGTATCTAAGATATAAGTTGGGGGTTCTTCCCCTTACCAAGATTCACTAAGAAAGGATGTACGTTTCATCAATTCATGGATGAAAATATATATATATATATATATTTGTGGAGTCGATGAAAGAGTTCACACTTTAGGAGCAATTTTGAAGTTGCGAAAAAATTGAATTGAAGTTGCTAAAACAATTACATGCAAGGCACAAGGTATAACTATAAGGTTTAATGAGTTTCTATTTAGAATTTATATTTACATTTGGCATTGTTGTCAAATGGGCATGATATGCATTAAAATGGAGAATATTAGAAAGGAAATAAATGTTGAAATAAAAGGATGTAGAGTGAACTTGTAAGAAGAAGAATATACCAAGAGAAAAAATATAGAGTACAATTAAAGAAGGAGAACATGTAAGAAGATGTTGTTAAACCTAATACAAAGATCATGAAGTCAGAGAGATGGAATGAGTTATGGTTTGATGGTTTATGTGTTCCATAATGTAATGTTATGTCATGTAATATCTTATGTAAAATGTTTGAGTTTGTATGTGTTGCCATCAATGCCAAAGGGGAAGATCGTTGGATATTGTTATCCCCAACTAATAATGTTGTAAATGTGTGTGGAGAGTCATATTAGTTTTTATATAGTCATTGATATTAAGCCTTAGTTGGCAAGACATTATGCGAGATCAGTAGAGTGTCATATCATTTAATTGATGAAGAGGATTTGATTAATGAAGATGATTTGAAGAATGCATGTTGATATGAGTATGTTATTTAATGGATGACTGATTGAATTGGATGATGACAATATAATATTGGTTTTATTATCTTACATGTTATGATTAAGTGGCAGATATCATGTGTGAGAAAGACAATTTGCTAGCTTAATGAAGAACTACGATTATAATTAAGCTACTACAATTGACACCGAGCTGTCATAGTTATTATCGAGTGTAAGGAAATAAGTGAAGGAAATATAGATGTTACCAAGAAAAGTTAATGTTAATTGATCATAGTTTTTACCAAGAAAGATCTAGTGTTAACTGAGCATGAAAAATAATAACTAAAGGAATAAGATGGAATATATTTTATATTTTCACAATGAGCACAAACTTTGAGGTAGAATAATATTTGCCAAGAAATTAGATACAATGAACCTGAGAAAAATAAAGAACTAGCAAATATGTTTAAGAGGAAAAATGGATGGATTAGATTAAGAGTTGAAGTATGAAGATTACTATTGAAGGGATGATCAAGAAGTTCATTATTTTTTATGCCTAAGAAGAAGAAGATGATGATGATGAAGAAGAAGAAGAAGAAGTGAAAGAAAAGTATAAATAAGCATGCAGAATTGTGAAGATCAAGCAAAAGGAAGCGCTAAGTTGATAAGTGAAGTGTGTCAATCAGCTTGAGAAGAGAAAAGTAAAGTTTGAGTATAATAGAGATTTGAACAAATAAGGTAGTGTTATACCTATCTAATCAATTCACTCTTACTTTCTTACCATTATAGCAAATAAAATTTCTTAAATGGGTGGACCTAACACTCTATATAATCGTATATGGTAGCATTCAATAGTAGTATTTTTAAGAACTTTAGAGCAAGATGCTCTTAGAAATGTCAAGGACCGGTAAGGTCTAGATGATCTTTAGTGTAAAGCCTCTAACAAGGGTACATTTAATGATGTAAATGCAAACCTTTAACAAGGTTGGTTCCTAATAGTTCTCATTTTGAAGAGTGAAAATTTAGGGTTGTTGGTTCCCAAGTGGTTTTTCCCTTTATAGGGTTTCCACATTAAATATTTGTGTCAATATGTGTGAATGACTTTGATTTTGGATGTTTATTTCATGTTTTACACTTATTGTTTAAAGTTGGTATACACCGAAAGATAATTTTATTATTCGGTTGAACTACTAAATATTTCCAATACTTGGCATATACTAAGACAACGAGAAAATAAGTTTAAAGTATTGATTAATTCATATTACCTTATGAAGATTGATATAATCACTGAACTAATGATTTGAAAATTTAAATTGTGAAAAAGAATTTCAAGGGATTGAGAGATAACTAAATCATCCCTCCCCTCTTAGTTATCTAAATATAACAACCACCCCCAAAGAAATGGGAAGTCTTTATTAGATTTTTGACTTATATGATGAAAAAATAGGAGGGAGAAAACTAAGTCAAATTAGTTTGCAAAAGTAAATGATCCACTACCCTAGATTAGGGTGTCTTTAAGACTTTTTCTACTAGATTTATAGAATTCTTCCCCATGTGGAAGATGATGTTCCAGTTATATCCTTATTTTTTGCTACTAATTTAGTATTCCTTGAGACAATTCTACAATGATCAAGTGGTGGCTACATCTTCTCCTTGAAACTTGACACCTTCAATAACTATTAGTTATTCCTACACTAGAGGGTTCCCTCAACACATTCAACTCATTAAATAATTCACTATCTCATTCATATGTTCATTAGAAATTTATTATAATCAAGCAATAAATCTTATGTGATTGTAGGATAGTAAATAGTAATGGCCGCAAGAAGGTAATTTCATCTCATGGAGTCATAAAACACATATTTATTAAACGATAAAAACAATAAGCAATAACTATGGAAATACCATCAAAGACTTATGATAATAGAATATTAGATTAAGCATAAAGTCCATGTATTATCCCCATAATTACTACTTATAATCTAAAAAGTAATCAAAACATGAGAAGAGTACTTAAAGTATGATCTCAAAACATAACAAAAATGGGGCTCATCAGTCGCAACTTGCCACCTTGGTCATTATAAAAAAAAATTATGTATAGGATCAAACCAATCTTAAGATAACTTCATGAAACAGTACAAGGCACGAGAATCCCCAAAGGAGATGTCCTAGCCTCCAACAATTAACCACATAGTGGAATACAAGAAATAACATGGAGATTTAGATCCAAAATAATGCCAACTCTCATAATAGAATCATAAGATTTACATCTAACATGCCCATTTGTAAGGCCTTTTAGGTTATGGCCAAATACATAATTGTACAAGATCTTACAAGATCCAACTCCTAGCTAGCCTAGATTTACAATTTGGTATAAAACCCTGAGAAGAATCTAAACTTGTGCATGCAAGCCACCAAACCTTCTTGTTTCCAAAGCTCATACTTAGCTACTAGCTCTACTCCACTTCTCTCTACCAATGACTTCATGCTTCCTCCATGTTGGATCAATGATGATTCTAGAATCCACAAGACCCTCTACTTATACCCAAATAAGCCACAAATCAGCTTAGAAAGTAACAAATTAAATAAACCCTTACATTAAATATATATTTGAGCTATAAGTTGTCTTGCAATGGACATTAAATAAGAATTGGTATATGTTGTGTTTGTCACAATTAACGTATGATACAACCGCATGAAATTACTAAATACTTAGGACAAGCATCGAGCATACAACACATAACTAACTTAAAAAATTGCATAAGAGTGTGGGTCCTTAGGCATAGATCCATGTGTCATCCAACGATCCAAAACCAATAGTGAAAATGCCAAATCCTATAGATCAAAGCTCATGAATATGATCTCCAAAGTCTAACAGTAAAATAAGAATGCATTATCAAGAACCACCATAATGGTTCAACTCCAAGATGATTAATCTAATCATCATGTGCACATAGGACAAGGTCTTTCAATATGCCTCAAACACATCCCCAACTTCATAAATGATAAGGTCCACAAAATCCAAGTTTGATGCTCGTACATTAGACTCCCTAGGTAGATAGAAAAGTGTGTCCCATACTTTGATGCCAAAAGAAATATTTGTACCCATCTTCATCTTCACCAAATGATTTCAATCCATTAAGGACAACATAACTGATTTGCAAACTGATCATCTTTTCTTCATCTGTTCAAATATCAAAATCATATGAATCTCAACAACCCAATCATCATGGTCACTCCCAAGAACAAAATGAGCATAATGCTTCACCAATAATTCCTGTAATTGATCACAACTAGCAAGAATAAAATCCTCAAACATGAAATCCATGTTAGCAACACCATGTAACTCTAAAACCAGATCAACCACATGTAAGCTCAAATCCACCATAAGAGAAACATGTAAATCCAAATCAGAAGCGTGTAGATCCTCAACCACATCAACAACTAGTGAATCCACACCAATACTGCTATGCGGATCTAGATCAACCATATCAATAGTAACTTGTATATCTCCAGTCATCTTATTAGTAACATATAAATTCAGATTCATATCAGTAACCATATAAAAATCCTCATCCATATGTAAACTCTCATAATCAACAATCTCATCATTTATAATAAGATGCTCTATAATTTCCATGTTAGATCCAATCAATTGATCATGAAAAGAAATATCCTTTCCATTCTCAACAAGGTTAGGGACCTCTTTAATAAGCTTGGGTATCTGAGCAACAACCACAATTTGTATTGTAGGTTTCATATTAGAATCCACAAGCTAATGAACAAAACTAGCCAAACATACCTCTTTAGCTTCAACGGTGTCATCCTTTACCTCTTCCTCAACAGAAAAGTGTCTTCGCCTTTGCATAATATTCTTAACCAACCAACCCAGTCTCTTCCAAATTGGTAAACTCCAACTCTAGTAATTTCTGCAAAATTCAACTATCCCTTCCTTAAATCGATCGGTCAAACTAGCTTCCAATCGAGAAAATGTCTATGAAATCTTCTTCTCCACTACATCATAGAGATCTATAATCATTCCAATGTCCAATCTTCTTAGAGGAATCTTCCAAGATCTTCTCAATCCTTCTATAACAAATCTCCAACCAGATCTAACCTTTTCTCAACAAGATCAACCTTCCATCTTTACAACTATCTCTTCAAATCAAGATCCATCTATGATTCCTTTAGAATTATAAGTCAGAACCATGATCTTCTATGTCACAACAAAGATATCTAGAACTCTAAAAAGAAAAATCCATCATAAGATCAAACTATAATTTGATACCACCTGACGTAATGCAAGGCAAGAGAATCCGTGAAGGAGATGTCCTAGCCCCCAATAATTAACCACATAGTTGAATACAAACAATAACATAAGATTTAGATCCAAGATAATACCAACTCTCATAATCATAATATTTACATCCAACATGCCCAATTGTAAGGTCTTCTAGGTTAGGACAAAATACACAAGAAATTACAATAGTAATTCTGCAAGATCTTGCAAGATCCAACTACTACCTAACCTATATCCATAATCTTTTAGGAAACCCCAAGAAGAATCTAAACTTTATCTTGCAAGCCACCAAGAAACCTTCTTGTTTCCCAAGACTACACTTAGCTACTAGCTTTGCTCCACTTCACTCTCCCATCTACTCCATGCAAATGTTTACAATAACTTGGGGGGGGGAGGAGGGCATTCAATTACTCAAGTTCTATATGTACCACTTGAATAATTAAATACTAAACACTTCACTATTTTGTTTATCCTACATATCTTGCTATTGCTTGATCACTGCTATAAAAATATCATAAAATTAACTTGCATTTGATAATGAAAACATCATCAAATGTAAAAAATTCATCATAGTTTGACACTAGGGTTTTACATAGAAACTCAATTTGGCAAAAACAACTAGCAATGTACCACTCTTTTTTACTCTTTCAAAGTGAGTTCTGATAGGAGCCAACCCTGTTAAATGTTACAATACACATTGTTAAATGTGACCTAGTTAGAGGATTTAATCACCCTGTTAGGAGTGGCCTTGTAAGAGGACTTTTATTAGTCTATTTAGAATGTCACCTAGTTAAAGGATTTACACAAAATGTTAAGTCCTCAAATGACTGTTAGGTCAACCTCTATAAAAATGATTTTTATTACAAACTATTTACAATGATAAGAAAGAAAATAGTAGGTTTTGACCTGTGTGATTACAACTCACCTTTTTTAGTTTAGATCTCTTATTCAGTCCTTATGTTGGTTCACTGATAGGCCTTCCATTGTCATCTTTGATCTTGATATGCTTGGACACCCTTCAAGCAATCAATTCACTCTTCTCATCAAACTTAAGCCCTTTGCCCAAAATCACTTATCAACAATAGCATCACATCTGCAAGCTTTCTACTTATCTTTACATATGCTCACTTGTGTGTTTCTAATCAACCTTTCTCTATATGACTTCCTTCACATACAAACTCGCACACACACAAGCTAGGGTTGAACTTGGCTAGAGCACCAAATTTTTGGCTATGTATTACCGTAAATAGAAAATCTGTGCTTTATCCTTTTCTATATCCACCATAGATCTTAGGGTTTATGATTAGGTTCAACTTGATTCAATGTATATGTACATCTTCAAAAATACAACAATAATCAATAATCCATCTAAATATGTCCTTAAGTACATGTTATTGTCTAGATTACCTTTCTTGAAACCCAAAATTGGTAGATGGTTGTCTAATCTAGTAAACCATGTTCTAAGTGCCTATTTTAACCCATATAATGATTTTCTCACTCTGTAAACCATGCCTTTCTCTTTTGTGAGTGAAAAAACATCTAGTTGTTCAATGTAGAATTCCTCCTCAAGATCGTTATTCAAAAAATTTAACTTGACACCCATCTAATATACCTTGAAGTATTTGTTAGATACATATGCTAAAACATTCTTATTGCTTCCAATATCACAAAAGAGGAAAATTTCTCTTTAAAATAAATTCCTTCTTGTTAGTGTGCCTTGCATACCAATCTTGCCTTGTTTCTTACAACTTCTCCTTTCTCATTCTTCTTGTTCTTGAAAACTCATTTGGTACCTATAACATTCTAATTCTCATGTCTAAGGACTAATTCCCATGTATTTTTCTTCTTTATTTGATCAAGATCTTCTCTCATAGCCTTTATATAATATTCATCATTGCATGCTTCATATGTTATTTTTGGTTCAACATGTGATATCAAACAAATGTCATCTCTCACTTTGTTTCTTGTATGAACTCCTTTGTCTTTATTGCCTATTATCTATTCCTCAGGGTGATTCATTGCAACATATTGTGGTGTTCTTTTCTCTTCTTTGAATTTAGTTATAGGTTCAAATCTTGGTTTATCTCTATGTTCTTCAATCTATATCTGTGGGTCAAATAATTTCTCAAGTTTTGTACCTTGAATGATTGATCTTTACTTTAGTTAGCTTCATTATCTGGAAAATAATCAAGTAATATTTCCTATATTTTGAACTTCTCATCAACTTTCACATTTTTCCTTTCACTTATTATTCTCAAACTCTAATTATAACATCTATATACCATTCTTTTCAAAGAACAACCAAGAAATATTCCCTCATTACTTCTTGGATCAAATATACAATATCATCCTCTCTTTTGATGCAATATTTGCTTCCAAATATTCTAAAGTATTTCATAGTAGCCATATTTTAAACCAAGTTCATAAGGTTTCTTACTAGTATCTTTCCTAATATAAACTTTTTTCATGGTGTAAACCATTTTTGTAACTACTTCTTTCCAATAGATATGTACCATACATTCTTCTAGCATCATCACTCTAGTTGCTTCACTTATTGATTTGTTTCTTATTTTTGCTATCCCACTCTATTGTGGTGTTTTGGGAGCTAAAATTTTTCTTCTTGATTCTATTGTCTTTGCAAAAGATGTTAAACTAATTTGAAGTAAATTGGCTATCTAATCTTAAGCATTTGATTCTTAGTCCATAATCATTTTCAACTTTATCCTTGAATATCTTAAACTTGTAAAAATATTTTCATTTGCATTTTTAAAATATTACCCACGTCATTCTTATAAAATAATATATGAAAAGAATAAAGTACATTTCACCAAAGAATGTTCTTGTCTTTGTCCACATAAGTTTGTATGGATAATTTTTAACTTTTTTGATGTAGTAAATGTGTTGCTTGAAAGTGAGTTCTTGTATTTTTCATCACACATTACTTACATACCATGTTAAAAGGTTTCATAATCTTTGCAAAATCCCTTATTGCATTATTATTATTGATCTTCACAATGATATCAAAGTTTATACAACAAAATATCTTACATGCCATAACCAACTATCATAAATTCTAGCAACCAAACAAGTCATCTTAGTAGGATTTAATTAAAAAAAATTACCTTTGGTTCTTGTGCCTATTCCAATTATATTACCATCTTTTTCCTAGATTGTACATGTCTTCTTAGTAAATTTCAAAAGACATCCCTTATCAACTAGTTGTCCAACTCTCAACAAGTTATGTTTCAATCCATCAACAAAATGGATATCTTAGGTATTAGTTTTCCCATCAGGTGTAATAGATCATTTTACTTTAATAGTACATAGCATTATCACAAACTCTAACTACTCCACCATCATAGCTATTTAGTTCAACGCACTTATCTTTGTCGCCTATCATGTGATATGAACATCCACTCTCAATGATCTAAACAATTTTTTAATTTTCTACATATGATACAAGTATTTTTTTCTTCTTTAATAGGAGTTTATCCCTTAATGGAAACAAATCCTATCTCATTTTCTAAAACATTTATCTCTTTGAAATCAAATTCATTGTCACTAGCATAGAAGCAATCTTTCAAAAATAATAATTTGTAAGGCTATCTAGGTTTCACCTTTCTTTCTCTTTTAGGACACTGATGTGAAAAATTACTAAATTATTTGCAATTCCAACAAGGAAAAAATTTCTCACTTTTAGGTTCTCTCTTCACAATTAATGAAACAACTTCACCAATTTTCCTTTCCTCTTCCTAAATATTTTCCCATTCTCTGGCATAACTTCCACTAGTGCTAGCACTTTTGGTTAGTACTCGTCTATCCTTATGCATACTAGTTCTAAATGAATTCCCAAATATAGGTAGATTTTTCTTTATCCTATATTAAAAAGGTTATTATTTTCTAATGAGTGTTTCTCTATTGAAATATGATATAAATAGAATGACTTCTTCTATAGCTGTTACCTTAGTTTCATAAGAAAGAGTCAATGATCTCAAAATTTTCCAACATATGTCATCTTCTATAATGGATTCTCCACAACCTTTTATTCCTACAACAATCTCAGAGATTCTTGTAATAGATGCCCTTAATGTAAATTCATCTTCTTGCATTTTTGAGTCCTCAAGCATAGTTTTCCAATTTTATAGCCTATACTTCTTTGCATATTTATCTCCTCCATAAGTGCTTCTAATCTATTCCAAATATTGCCAGAAATTCATAAACCTTTTACCTCAACAAATTATGTTTTAGGAAGTGCATAAATAAGTGCTTCTCTTGCAAACATGTTGTACATAAAGGTTTCCTTCTCCTCAGGACAACACGTTTTCAGGTTTGATTCATTTTTTATAGTCTTCTTGATCTTTCTAATCATCCATTAATCTATCCCCATAAAAAGAAAGTGAGCCCTCATATTGTTCTTCCAACTATCATAGTTCTCTCCATTAATCTTTGTAAATATTAGAAAGTGAAGTCCACCAACACAAATAGGGGAGTGGGGGTGAATTAGTTGTATTTTTATTAAACTTAAATTTATCAAACCAAACTTCTATAATAAAAATAATGAGCAATAACAAGATATGAATCATAAATAGTGACATAATGATTTGTTAACTAGGGAAACCCTTAATTAGGGGGAAAACCCAAGTGGGGATGTGACCCACAAAAAGATGTACTAACATAAAAGTTCCTTTTGAAAGGACACAACCATGTTAGAAGCTGATTACAATGCAATATATACAATATTCCCTGTTAGAAGACTTTGACCCCTTGTCAAAAATTTCTAGTCATGTTAGGAGCTTGAAGGAAGACAATTGAACCCATTGTCCAAATTGTTTTAAACATTTATACGAAAAAAATTCTTTCAAGATAACAAGTACAAGTAGTGAATTGACCAAAACAAGAACTTGATTTCCAATATAGTTTCTTTTAAGTCCCCAATCCATTACCAACTCAATTATCTACTTTGATCAAATTCACATCCTCAACATTCAACCATTACAATTATAATGCACATATAATCACACTATAAACCAAGATAACTTTTTTCCTTTATATCTTGTCCTAACAACTAATTAGGTCATCCTTTTAGCTTCCCAAATGTACAATTAATCATATAGGAATGTATTAAGATGTTAGATTAAAGTTTCCACATGCTACATTACATTTACAGCTTTGAAAATAAACCTAATCACATAGTCGATTGCTAGTAAACATATCACATGTTCTACTTCAACAAACTCTACAAAGTAATATTCAACTTATACTATCACTAACATACCATTTCAAATGTGTCTTCAACCATGATCCAAGCTCACTTGCCTTAATTCCATTTTTCTCACAAGATATAGCCAGTTTTCTACAACCTATTTTCCTATACACTAGTTTGACACAAGTCTTCACCAAATCAACTATAAATCATGTTGTACTGTTATAAAACTTTTCTAAACATAGATGCATTATTTAAACATATCCTTTAACATGATCCTAAGCTTACAAGCATTATTTGTTGTATCCTGACTTCATTGACCCAACCAACCTCTACAATGTATTGAAATGTTGTCTTTCACAAACTCAAACATATGTGTGTTGACATCAATGAAAAGCCTATGACCAATCTCTCCATTTATCCTTCCAATAAGAATTTAAAAATATCATAATCCTAATAGTATTATCATACACCAAACTCCTTAAGTGAAAATAAGATTTTCCATAAAAGGAATTCATGAACATTTGTCAAAATTTGGAATGTAAATTCCATGTTCATTCCTCACCCATTTGTTTTCTCTATCATTCACTAATATCACTCCACACATGACCACTCCTCCTATTATTGATGCAAATGTTTATCAAGATCTAATAGAATAGCATCCATCATCGGGTAACTTAAAGCTACTACTTCCATGTCCTCTTGGATATTCTCCAACCTATGCCAATTTCTACTGGAAATATTACTTCTATAGTTTGCAAAAAAATATGCTTTACCTTCTACTATTTGACACCAACTCTAAAATCTATCATATAATCCTTCAATCTATACACAAGATTGTCTTGATCATCTAGTACCACTTTACCTTTAGTAACCTATTGTAACATCAATATTGGGTTGTCACCAATCTCCAAGTTTGTTAGTTTATGTTTATCCATCAAATCCTTCAATACTTGTATAATCTCATAAATATTTTTAGCCATTTTTGTAGATCCATCACTTTCTAATAAAAAATAGTTTGATATATTAAGGTGTAAGTTTTCAACATATATGAGTTCTTAGCTTTCATTCATTTCTCATTCAAAGGAAGTAAAGTAAAATATTATGTCATCTTTGATGATAGAAATAAAGTTCCATTGGCAATCATGAATAACATTGACATCATATTGATAAGGTCTACTCAATCAAACATGGAAAGAACTAATATTAACCGCATCATATAGTATCTCATTCTAATGTTGTCTAATGTAGAAATTAATCCAATATTATTCTTTCACTTCCACCATATGCTAATCCTAAAATATTTATAAGGATGTTTGAGTCTTCTCAATTCCAAATTTTGTATTATTTCCTTAGATACAAGGTTATTTGTACTTCCACCATTTATTATCACTTTGTAATATTTTCCACTAGACTTTTAAATAGTTCAAGATAACTACCTTATTTGAATAGGCTTTGGTTCCTTCTTGTTTAACTCTTCAAAAAATTAGGGATTCTCCCATCTTAGATGTAACTTCTCTTTTTGAAACTTCATCTTTCTTTTTATATTCCTCATGTGTCACTAAGTTTTGTTTTCCTTTGTTAGTGCCAACCGAGCATTGGAAACCTCTATGACCACTATTACCACATTTGAAATAATTACCTTTGAATTATCTATTATTTATTCTCCTTCCATGAATCATCTAATTGGGTTATTCTTCAATCAAAAACTTGTCTTTTCCCTGATTAACAATTAGTTTATCCCTAACCCTCAGGCTAACTTTTCTTTTTTGTAACTTATCTTTTTTATTTTGGGCATACTGATAAGCATCCTAAATTATATTAATCCTCAACATACTTAACTCATCTATAATTTTAAGTATCAAACCTATTAACATATCTATCCATCTTCTCCTTGGATGACTCTCAGTGATTGGATATGATTATCATCTTATAAAACTCCTTAATATATTCCTTAAGTGTCAAATATCTCTACTTTAGATGTTGCAATCTCTTAAATAGTTCATGTTCATAATCCTTCAATACAAACTCAAACTTAAGTCTAGAAACAATAACCCTCCATATAGTGGTCTTAGGTTCACCATTATCTTTTTATATCTCTATAATTATTTTTTTCGTAAGGAAGCCTGACCCTTCAACTTAGTTTGTGCTAACCTAAATCTATATGGATCTTTAACATCTTCAAGGTCAAATTAATCATCTAGTTCATTAACCAAATATATAAATTCCTCTAAAGTTAATGAATTAGAAATCATACAACACCAATTCTATGACTCTTACTCATTTATGCACTAGCTCTCAATAATCTTTCCTCCTTAGTAGGAATACAAACTTCCTCGCTAGCCCTAGCTAAAGCATTATGAACCTTAGTTTGTATCTCATTTCTAAAATCTTCCATAATTTGCTCCACTCTTTTAGGATTCATCCTTCTAGGAGACATATTTACCAAGATGTCAATCCCCAATTCCCCAGGTTTGATGATTTGATTAGAAGTTTTGATTTCCCTAATTTACTGTGACAATCTACTAACACCAATTATTTGCCTCAAACAAGTAGGTTTATTTGATAACTAGGAAACTATCAACCAACCAATACTCCTTGTCCAACCTCCTACAATTATAGGTCGGATATGATCTTCATCCATCCTATAACTAGGTTTGCAAGTGTGATCTCTAATCTACCAACAATTAAGCTAGTTCATGTCACCTTACTCCAGCCTTTGGTTAATGTAGATCAAAACCTCAGCTTACTTCACTCGATAAAAAGACATGCAAGTCAAGACACCAAACCAAGTGCTTATTTTTCTCTAATGTACAACCAACTTCGATACCAAATTTTATAGTCAATGTTAGAGAATCCCAAAGGGAGATGTCAATCCCTGCAACAAGAATATACAACAATGAATATTCTCAAACTAACTAACAAGCATGGAATGCAATATGGAAGAATGTCACTTGTTTATCTTCAAGTTGGCATGCAAATGAAATTATTACATCAACATTATTAATATACAATTACTGAAAAATTAGATACATTTTCTCTTTATTACAAAAGTTTGTAGTTGATCATCCCTCAAATTATGAAACCTCAAACAAACCTACATTGACCTAGTTACTTCTCTGAATCAATTTGAACTCTCAATAATTTATCACTTTTTCCACACTTACACTACTTGCATATTATACAAGATTAGAAGTTGGCTTATCTGATCATTAATTTCCAATACACAGAAAACCTATTGCAAACATATAGGTTAGTACACAAATCAGAATAACAACCCCAAATAAATAAACCATGTAGTTTTATCACACACACAAGTTAATCAAACATGTAACAACATAAAGTAATGTACCAATTTGTATCACATGTTATGAATCTTCATCACAAGTCATAACTCACTACCTTAACCATTAGAATAGGAAAGATAGTATAGGACCAAAGCAATCTTAAGATAACTTCATCTGGAAACATCAATACAAGATGTGAAGCTAGACATAGGAAGTCCATAATGCCTAGACCACACCATAAAGATTAAATAAGAAAATGAGCCAATTGGATCAGTCGTAGGTCAAAGAAAAATGAAAATTATCCAAATGGATAATACATAGATAAGCATAAAGGAAATATTTTTTGGGTGATGCAAGGTTTTTGAATGACCCAAGAATGCTCTTGTGTTAGTTGGAGTATGTTGTAAAAGGTAAATTGATTGGGCTAAACACATTTTTGTTGCATTTGGTGAAATAGAGGTAGCTCCTAATGAGAATAACCACGTCTTTGGTGAGGTACACTTATGGTCTTCCATAAGATGCCTCATTTTGTCATTTTTATTAAACACTTTATACACATCTTTGCCATTACCACTCTTATCATACATGTGGATAAGGTTATTCAAAAAATTTGTATGTGTAGAAATGAGAGTCCCACATGATTAAAAAGAAAGGGGATTTGTTTACCTCGTGAAAGGAGAATCATAGTAATATGGGTTGGCAATACCTCAAAACTAATAAAAGATTGTATGGTAAGGTCACACACAGTGAAAATAATTTTTCATGCCTCCTACACAACACCCTTCATACATAATGTTGAGAAATTTAGATTGAGATGAATAATGAATGAAACTGGCATTGGTATTGCATAGTGTAATTGATGCCTACAAAAAGTACATTCTAATTCAATCTACTTCCACTTCGTTCTTGGTCTCTCATTTTTAAATTTTTACAAGGCAAATCATCGAACTCAACATTCACATTAATGAGAGAAACCAAATGATTAAACCCAAATAACAATTATGCATGAATCAAATCAATAATACTAATAAATTATCTAACAAAAGACGAAGGATGAATCATATATTACATTCAAATAAATTGAAATCAATATTAAGATTTCAATTTTAAATAGAAAAATAAAGGGAAAAACATATATTATTTTCAGCATATACAAGCTTCACAACTTGCTCTACACAATATATTTCCACAAATTCATTGCCCTCTCTCTCCTTTTTCTTTCCCCCAAATCAAAGACATGTGAACAGACTGAACAAGGATGCTTTGAGTGTTTTTTAAGTGAAAATAACTTTAAAAGAAAACAACAACCACCAAATTTTTTTAAAAAAAAATACATACAATTATTATTTAATAAGTTCAAAATTAATATAATATAAGAGCTCTTTGCGAGCTGTAGTCGCTGTCTTTTGGCAATGAGACCAGAATATTTGTTTTTGAGATTGTAGGTAGGCTGCAACTTGAAATCTCTTTAGAAGAAGCAAAGGAAATAGTTGGTAAAACTTTGACTACTATGATAGATGTCTAATTTGACTACTATGATAGATGTCTAATCTTTAATGCAACCACTAGTAGCCAGCATCAAACTATTTAAAGCAATTCACATGAAGCACACCGAGCATATGGACAATTGATTTTCTAAATTACCAAATCAAGAGTTTTGGGAAGTATATGAGCTATGTAATAATTGGATATAGTTTACATGCAATAACGATCATAAATTAGAAAGATTTGAAATATTGATAAAAAACTGTTTACACAATCAAAATAAAAATTTTTTAATACTTAAATCTATATAAAAATAATATATTTGAAATATATAAATTATAATCATTTTAAAAGAATATGAGAAAAGATTCTAAATACTTTATTTATTTTTAACAATTAAAAATTTACAATATATTATAGCTATATAATATTTTATAATGAATATTATCTATTTGTTGTAGTTAAATTTTTTATAAATAAATTGAATTAAACTTTAATTATTAAAATATGATTATATTAAAGCAATTTAAATTATTGTGATATTGCTATCAGGATTTAACTATGTGATTTTGATTCAAACTCATTGACCCATGCTTCATGAGTAGTGATTCAACATGAATCCATCTCTCATGAGAATAAATGAAACACTTAGCACTCATTGGATCTAGGTGATGCTCACAAAGGTGAAGCATTGAGACTTCCCAGGAGGCCACCCATCCTAGTACTACTCCAGCTTGAGCGTGCTTAACTACGGAGTTTCCTCCATGGTTAAACCCAAAGCTTGCAACCCCATTTGCAAAACTTTCACCAAGTGTTGTGGCTTATGAATCATTCATTAGAAAGCCCCTTAAGCTCATCAATTGATAAGTAGGAAATAATTTCCATAGCAAGTCAAATTTTCATATTGCTATCAGGATCTAACTGTGATTTTGAGTCAAACTCATTGACCCATGCTTCATGAGTAGTGATTCAACATGAATCCATCTCTCATGAGAATAAATGGAACACTTAGCACTCATTGGATCTAGGTGATGCTCACAGGGGTGAAGCATTGAGACTTCTTAGGAGGTCACCCATCCAGAGTTTCCTCCATAATTAAACCCAAAGCTTGCAAACCCATTTGCAAAACCTTCACCAAGTGTTGTGCCTTATGAACCATTCATTAGAAAGCCCCTTAAGCTCATCAATTGATAAGTAGGAGATAATTTCCACAATAAGTCAAATTGTGATATTGCCATCAAGATTTTCAACTATGTGATATTGAGTCAAACTCATTGACCCATGCTTCATGAGTAGTGATTCAAGATGAATCCATCTCTCTAGATACACCATCATATCTCTCTCTCTCTCTCTCTCTCTCTCTCTCTCTCTCTCTCTCTCTCTCTCTCTCTCTCTCTCTCTCTCTCTCTCTGCTAAAAACATGTCTCTATAAGAAACATAATATTAGCTCCCTCTTGTCTACAATATATATATATATATAACTCTTACTTAAATGTTACACTAAAATAAGAGACATGGTTAAGGTAAGTATGAGATTTAGGTGTAGTGTTGGAGTATTAGGAGTACAACTATGGTCAAATTTGGGATATACAAATGAAACAAATAGTGGAAAATTTTTAATTCATGAAATAGAAATTATAAGTCCCAACACAACTATTTAGATGATGTAAAAAGTGTGAAAGAATATATAAGAATCAATTACATGGAAATTATTTCTCCATGTGATGTGAGAATATTATATATTGTTGAATTTTTAATAATGCTAATGCAATTTTTATTGCAATGATTAAGAATTGTAGTCAATAAATATGCCTATCGTTAAGGACATCTATTTGGAGTTATGATTTTCTTTCTTAATTAACATATTTAGTAGCCACATCCATTGAAGAAATGTTTTGCACAACAATAAATTTATTTTTTCTTGTTCTCTTCTTCATGAAAGTTACATGCCAATACAACTAATTAGAAGTAAAATTTTGAAACTGGAGACAAGAATTAACTATACACAAAAAAAATCTCCATAATGGTGTAAATACATGTCACATTCTTCATTGATTATGATTCTTTTGTGACCTTTA
Organism: Cupressus sempervirens; assembly: GCA_028749045.1. NCBI lineage: Eukaryota > Viridiplantae > Streptophyta > Pinopsida > Cupressales > Cupressaceae > Cupressus > Cupressus sempervirens. The sequence goes on from CM053785.1 coordinate 235,704,803, forward strand.
TTTGAACAATGATTGTGAAAGACTTATTTCATCATTGAGGATAACCCATCCACTTTTGTAGATGTGTCATGCATGAATTTTTATGCATCTTCCATATGCATTACTTCCATTTACTCAACATAGTCAATTGAAAATATTGTGTTCTCTACAACTTTAATTTTAGTTGTACACATCTTTTTGGGCGGTCATTATGCACGAGGTCAACGACAAGAATCCATTGCACAATTTCTCTCTTGAAAAGCTAATCTATTGGGATCAACTCCAAGGTTCAATATTTGTCTTGTGACGTACCAAAATTTGCTCAGTTGAAGATAAATGTGATTGTTCATGAGGAGGCCTTTACTGGTTCGATTATGATCTTGAAATGAAATAAAATCTGTTCGCTGTCTCAAAATAACACACAAAAGAACAATATTTTTTGTATTTTTTATTTTTTAATGAATGTAGTTCTAACAATACAACTAGAATGAGTTTCTATTCTAACAAGGGATTAGCAAAGAAAATAACATGAAACTCAAAGCAAATAATGTGAAATTGATATCCTAACAGACATAAGCTAAGAAAAACAACACACTGCGAGTTAAGCTTTCGAATAAATTGGTAGGAAACCAATGAAAATCAGAGCAACGCTTCCTAGAATCCACTGATGCAATCATCAAAGGGAAATTTCAATAACAGAATGATATTTCACTCTTTATCAAATCGCAAGGCCATGGAAAGAGTGCTCCTGCTAGACAAAGAATTATATAGGCACAATTTGATGATCTCTTCTCAAGCTCAATACGTTAGCAGAATTCATAAATCTATAGCAAACATCAGAATTAAAAGATTGCACAACTAGAAACAACGCAATAGACCTTTGGCTCAATCACAATCTCATGGACAAAATTCACAAAATAATGACACATTCAGGCAAGAATCACTACACTCCAAATGCGAGCACCAAAAGCATAATTTATTGCATAATAATGGTGGCCCTTGTTACATATTACAAGGGTATTTATAAGAAATTGTCTCCTCAATTTGTGTTGAGAGTGAGAGATATCTTCATGCAATGAAATTATTTTAAAACATTAAAAAAAACTAAATATGTACAATCTAACAATTAATCTGGTGCTTAGTAGGACTCCGTCCATATTTTATTCATGAATTGAATGCATGAGTCTTTACATGTCAAAAAAAGAAAAAATATGAGAGAGAAAGTAGGAGGAAAGCACTATTTTTGGAACAAGTAGTTAACTATCGGTGCACCTCTGAATTGCAGAGCTGGGGACCTACGTAATTGCGCACCTGTGGAGCTGTGAAGCTGTAGACCTTGACAGGGTCAAAAATCTCCAAAATTTTACTAAGTGTCAAAATTGAAATTTTGGCATCTGGGTTTTGTTCTTCTTCATTCCAAAGCTATGTTTGGATGTTTTCCCTTGAATTTCTCTATCATCTCAGCAATTTTAGCTACATCTGATAAATCTAAAACCTCATACTTGTCTTTTACCTTTTATTTGTAATTGTCTACCTCAATCTAGGTATCAGCAAAATCCCTGAGTTTGGTATCCAATTCTAACAATGCTTCTTTAGTCCTGAAGGCTCGTCAGATGTGCTCATCATCAGCAACCTCCACAAAGATCCTCTTGAAATTCTCCACTACTGTCTTTATAGGTAACAACTTTTCTCATTCCTTATCCTCAAAAATATCCAAGCATGCATCACTATAGTGTCTCTCTCCTTCCAAAATTCACTCTCGGGCTCAGTCCTTGAGCCGATGAATCTCCTTATGTAATGTTTTCATTACTTTATTGCTATCCACTATTTTCTCTATCCAATCATCAATCATATCTAACTCTTCTCTGGTATATACATCAATCAAAACCCAATTCTTTGGTCCTTTATGGCATGTAGAGTTTGCAAATCCTTACTTTAGGCCTGTACCTCATCCATAATACTGAACTTCTGCTTCAAAATTGCTATGATCTTATTCACGGTCTCCTGCGTAGCATGCAGTAACTTCAAATTTCTTGTGATGATGGTAACACCTTTCTCCTCAGAAATTTCTCACCACTCCTAACAAGCCTTCAAAAATGGATAAAGTCGTACACCTCACCCTTCTCTAAGTATAGTGTTCAAGGTCTGCTTAGGGTGTTCAGGGTCTAGAGGGCCAACTACTTTGGCTAGATATCCCTTTAGGATCTCAACCTACCTTTGAAGTGCTTGGAGTTTGGCCTCATCATATTCCATATACTTAAGGACCTCTTTGACTCCCAGAGTCATCATTAATTGGTTTGAATCCCATGTAGGCCTTCCCAACATAATATCCTTTAATTCATAATCCTTGAGGCTAAGACCCTTCGCATCTATACCTTCAAGAGGGAAAGCCATTTGTGCAAATAGTTCTTGGTTCCTTGTGTTGGTGATAAATGCTAATGGCATTGCCTCGTGTGATGGAGACTTAGGTTTATTCAAAATCTTTGTAATGTCACAAATGTCTTCCTTTGAAGCACAAAATTGAGGCTTGGTACTCTTCATTATTTCCTTTCGAATCCATCTAGGGATGCATCCTACTGAGGACCTGGCTCTTGATGACGAAGGAGTATGTTCTGCAAGTTCCTTCCCTTTGTCACTCCTATTTGGAGTTGTATCCTATTATGAGGGTTCCCCTTCTGTATCCTTAGTCTCCATAGATCCTGTAGCTTGTACCTTAGTGTCTTGGGAAGGTGGTTGAGAATATTCCACCATTTGTCCCTCTTTTGATACTTCATTGGTCACCCTTCGTTCTAGTTGCTCCTCTTCTTGTGATGGTTCTTTCTAAACCTGCTCTTCTTTCGAACTCTGAGGTGGAGGAGTCATCGAGCCCTATTCTACCACTGCAATTTGTCATGCAGATGGAGGAGTAGGATTAGGACCCTGTGTATTTGGCGACATTTACGTGTAGTCTTCTTGTTGAGGTTCACTTGTAGGAGTGTCCTTGATCTTATCCCCAATCAATTCCGTACCTACGGGCATGAAATCAAAATTTGACATTGAGAAAACATCATCACCCTCTTCACTTTTCTCATCCACCCATTGTTGCACTTCATCTTATGAAGAAGAGAGTTCTAAGGGTTCTACTTGTGTGGATGGTGGGGCACCCATGGCACTTTTCCTTCTTTGTAACTCTATGGCTCTAGCTAGTTGAGTTCTTCCTTGTAGGGGCGCTTGTTCCTCTTCCTCTTCTGATTCTTCTTCTTCCTCCTCTTCATCTCCTTCCAGAATGCTTTAAGGAATAGATGGATTTGGCACTAATCTTCTCCTAATCCTTTTCCTTTTCTTCATCTAAATCTTAATTCTCTTCTTTTGTTTCTTGGAGGTAGAAGGAGAAGTTGGCTCTTCTTACATAGGAAGAATGTAGGCCTATGGAATCTCACCCTCTTTTGGTTGGCTAGACACAATGGGAGGCAATTGAGGTTCATCCTAGACTTGAGTAGCTCTAGTATCATTAAACCCTTGTGCACTTTGTTCTTGCTATTGGGGAGCTGTCTATTCTACAGCTTGTTCTACTTGAATCCTCTTAGGGAAGGTTCTCTTTCTTTTATTCTTTCCCTTCCTTTCAGGAGGGTGATAATATCCAACTGGGTGATCAAGTTGGTACATTGTCTCTGGCTTGACAAGAGATTGGGCCGCAAAGGTAGGAATTGTGACTTTCTTTCCTCCACCTCTTTATGGGTGAGCATTTGTGTGTGGAAGATCACTGTGTCAAGAATTAGATTAAGTGGAAAAGGTTTCTTGATCCAATCCTTTGTCATTCTAATCACATGCCTTGATGATTAATATCATCGGCTTCCTCCCTGTCTACCTCAGCATTCATAATGGGTCTTTCACCAATTTTGTCAGCATTGAATAGGGGGTCCAATAACTCCTTCGAATCTTGTTATTTTATCTCCTCTAGGATGTTCAATTGGAGATCCTTTTCTGCTAGATACAAAGTCATCTTGCAATAGTCCCTAATGTGGACATCGTAGTCATTTATGGCATTCATCCAATGATCTTCAATAACATCCTTGTGATGGAAGTCCTTTCCTGCCAGACTCTCCACTCTCCCAACATTGTCAAAATAGGGCCAGAGAGAGTTGTATTCTTCAAGGGGATAGTTCTCCCATTCCCACTAGAAGGATGAAATATCTTGCTTCCTCTTCACTTGATATGGTCCAATGACCAATGGCCATGCCCAGCAAGATCTCCATTGCCTCTTTATTTTCTCATAGGCTGACTCAATTTTCTAGGAAATATCTAACAACACCAATTTGTCACTAGGATATCTCGAGAGCTTCTTAGGATTGATGGAGGCACTAGCTACTCAAAGATATGTGAATGTCTTGAACTAGATGAGGTAGGTTCTGAGAGTTGTAACTTGTGCTTTGACTTCATCAGATAGCCTCTTCCCATAGTCTCCTTTAATGAATTGAATGATCGCAAAGATGAACGCATCATTCATGATTCTATATTCCTTGCTCTGTGCTGAGATCTTCTTCTTCATTAATTGGGGATAGGCTATGTATGGCCAGGCATTGGGGTCCTACATACTACCTCTCATGTACAAACTGAAATAGTTTTTTGCCCTTGTTGCAAGCAAGTATACCATGTAAGAAGTCATGTAAAACTTCTTCTTTTCCTTCACCATCCTCAACTATTCACACAAGTTTTCACTTAGTGTGGTGGCCTAGTCCAATGGTATCTTTGCCTATTTGATGGTCTTAATGAAGTTGACCATGAAGGTGCTGCGGTGACCCACTGCGGGTAAGCCCATGACTCTACTCAAGAAAATGATAGAGTATCTAATGTCTTCCTTCATGTATTCTTGAGTCATATCCACTTTACTCGTTATCCTTCCCCAAGGAGGTTTCTCAATGAAGTATGAAGATTGTATGATATCAATTGCCTCCTGTCGGTGCTCCCTCTACCACCTTTCAACTATTTCATAGGAGAGCCTAATAAACTGGTCCGCTCTTGGGAGGTGGAAGACCCTCTCAATGTTATTGGGTAGTAGATAGAACACCACCTCTCTGGTGACACTCTTGACAATTCTCTCTTTAGGAACAAAATGTTGTGACAGGGTCATGATTAGTTTAGCCAATTGTACTGACACAAGGTGAGACGCTGCATTTACCAATTTTGAATGGATCAATGTGGATACCAAGGCTAATCTCTCTATTGGCTTGTTACAAATTCTTAAGAATTCACTTAGATTTGTGTGCCCTAAATCTGTATCTTGGATTTCTATGTGTTTGTCATGGAATCTCGACTTAGAGGGTATGCCTTGGAATTTGAAAACTATGGGTTTGGGTGATGCTTTGGATGTGGACGCCATTAGATAACCTGCACATTGTGAGAAAAAAATTTATTAGTCCAAAGATAAAATGTAAAAGCTATGAATTGAAATAAGCATAAAGGAAAAAAAAATGCCTAATTTGGTTATATGTATTTTATTTTATTTTTGCCATCATTTTTTTTTTAAATTATTATTTTATTTTATTTTTTGAAAATTTATATATTTTTTGAGATGTTATATTTATTTATTCTAAAATTTTAGGGAAGATGGAGAAATGCGTGGGTGGAAGTGCAATTGTGTGAGTGGGGAGCGGGCGTGGCGTGCAAATGCACGACACAAAGTGCACACAAGGCAAGGTTAGGGTTTGCATGGAGAGGAAGAGGTGAATTTTTTATGCACCACATGTAGCACTAAGTAATGGGCGCGGTGGGTGCGCAGCACCAAGGTTATGCATGTGCGGCGAGCACACAACACTGCCAATGGAAACGCATTGCGCAATGCTAAATTTCAAAAGGTGTGCAGCACCAAGTTTATGTGGGCGCAACGTTTAGGTTATGCGCATGCGGTGGGTGCACAATGCCGCCAATGGAAAAGTGTTGCGTGATGCCAACATCATAAGGTGCATGGTGCCAATGGTTATGAGGGCGTAGCACCAAGTCTATACACCCATGGTAGAGATTTTATGCACAGGTCAACACGACGTGCGGTCACACAGTCGTGCAACCGTGGTGGATACATAGCACCACCAATGGAAAATGGGGATTACCTTGTGTGCAGTGGTGAAGGTAGAAACAAAAAGTGGTAAATGGTTAAGGCAGGGGGGGTTGGGGGTTTTATAACCCCACACCCACTTGCAGTGTTGCTTGGGTGCACGATGTGTGCCTCCCGTGCACGCATGCATTTAAAATTTATTATTATTATTGTTATTATTTGAAATTTTCCAATTTTATATTTTTTATATTTTTTGATTTTTTCCACCTTTTTTTATTTTTCCAATTTTTGAGTTTTTCAATTTTTTATTTTTTTTGTGTTTTGTTGTTTTTTTGTGGGACACTAATATTTTTTCTCTTGACTCTCGAACTGTGAGTTCGAGAGTCAGAAAAAAAAAGTAGGGGTTCCCATTCCTAGTGAGGAATGGGGCATCTGTAGTGACACCACAACAAATAGCCCCGAAAAAAAGAGGAAGAAATAACAAAAGCATTTCTTCATCAACAAACATTCTTCCAACGTGTGCCAAACATCCACTGAACTTCGAACACCTTGAGTGTCTTTCGGATAACTTTACAATCAAAATCTCAGAATTTGAAACCTTCAAGCTCAATGTGTGATTTGTGTATTCATTCACTTTGATATCTCAGGATGCAGTCTATCAAAGTTTTCTGACAACTTGGAAACAATTTTCCACTCCTCCTGGCTCATTCGTTCAGAATCTCCATGAAGGCTATTCATCGATCATTTGCTTAATTGGATAAGAGAATTAGTTCAAGGGCTCTTGGCGGGATGCCATGTTCTTTTAACTTTCTAGAAAATTTGAATAATTGCTCCATGTAGTTTTGATGAAGCAATGTTTTGATACAAGATATTCTGCTTTAGAAAACATATCCTTTTGCCATTTCAGATCTTTAGAATCCTTCATTCTTAACACCATAGTTCTCTCTTTTTTCTTCTTCTTCTTCTTTTTTTCTCTTTTTTTTCTTCTGGATCTTGACTATGCTTAGACTATGTAGTCAAGATATCAGTGTCGTTTCTTCGATTCGATCTCTTGTGAATATCCCTTGTGTTCCTCTTTTAGAATTTTTTAGAAACTCTCATGCCAAACAATGATCTTGGCAACCTTTTGAGGAGACCCTTCCTATTTGAACCAGTTGAAGTTTGGATTGTCCCTTATTATTTTGGTCTCTAATTCAACAACACCTAAAACAATCAAACTTTTAAATTTGCAAAGCACTGAGAACCTTTTGGTCTATACTTCTGATTTCTAGACTAAAAGTTCCTTGTTTCCACGAGAAATGTCAATTGCTCGATTGGTATAAGACACACAATTGTCCAAATGTTTTGACAAAGGAATACCTCTTCCTAAAATTGGAACAAAAGAGTGGTTGGTAAAATTTTGAGAGAAAATCTCAAGTACACCCTACCCCCTAGGACTGACACAACTTTGAAAGGAAACACATGACTGAAAGAAAATATGCAACATGAAAGTAAACACACTTGCATGAATGAAAATCTAAGCTAAATGCAGAAATAAAATCTAGCTTTTTTTCTTTTTTCTTTTTTGTGTCTTTTAGGCTTCAAAATAATGCTTCAGAAACTACCCATTTATGGGCAAGGGAAGAAATCCCCCCTGTAATAAATTGAGCCTAAAAGTGTTTTCTCCAAGAATTTTTACAATCTGATAAGGGCCCATCCACAAGCGTTGAAACTTGGTATGGTTGGTCGGCTTTTTTTTTGCCTTATCCCAAAGTAGAACAAGGTCAAAAATGCTAAATGATTTAATCGTGGCTATCTTTTCAAACCATCTTTTCACAATAGCTTGATGTTTAGCCATGTGCTCCAATGCAGCTATTCATTTTTCATCCATCTCTAAAAGATTCATCAATCTGATTTGTACTTTGTCAACATCTTCAGCATACCCACTCATGAACTTCAAAACATGAATTCTGCATACCCACTCATGAACTTCAAAACATGAATTCTGAGGTTAAGTGGGAACATTGGTTCTTATCTGTAGACAAGAAAATACGAAGAAGTCCCTAAAGCATTTTTGACTCTCACTTGATCTGTCCATAAAGCATATTTGAGTTGGGTATGCCAATCCCTAGGATTCTCCTTCAATAATCGTCTTATCATTATGATCAAGTTCTTGTTTGTAGATTCTGCTACCCTGTTTCCTTGTAGGTAGTAATTTGAAGAGAACTTGATAATGACTTTATTTTCAAATGCCCATTGGATCAGGAATGTTGATGCAAAATTAGACCCATTATCACACGCAAGGGTGAATGGCATTTTGAACCTAGTAACAATGTGTTCTTCCAAAAAGTCTGTTACCATCTTAACAGTGCAATTTTTGAATGTTTTTGCTTTTGTCCATTGTGTACAGTAATTCGTAGCTATGAGAATAAATGCATGTCCAGTTGATGATGGTGGGTTGACTAGACCAATGAAATCTATCCCCCACTTTTCAAAGGGGTTTATCTTGTACACAGATTGTAAGGGCATTGTCATATTCCTTTCTTTGTCGGCACTAGTTTGATAGATATGGCAAGAGCGTACATGCTCAAAAGTGTCTTTGAATATTAAGGGCCAAAAATAACCTGATCTTAGAATCATGTGGGTCATTTCTTCTATCGAACCATGTCCTATACCATACTTATCATGAAAGTGTTCCAAGACTTCCTTTGCTTCTTCACAACCTAAACTTTTTAGATAAATCCCTTTATAGTTTCTCTTGTACAACTTGTTGTCATGTAGCATATAAGATTTACACTTCATTTTAAGTCTCCTACACTGTGAACTGTTCATCCACTTTGGGCATTGGTCTTGTAGGAGATAATAAACAATGTCTTGATACCAAACATCTATCACCACACCTTAATTAATATCAACTTGTGACACAACCATCTTCTTCCAATCATCTTCATCGTCAAAATTGAATTCCTTTTCATTTCCATCCTGACTATCAGCTATCATCTTTGACAACCCTTGACCTCTGACTAATCTCATAGATTGAATTTCAAGATCAAATTCTTGAATTATAGCCATCCACTTTCCTCTCCTTTCACCAAGTTCATTTTGCATCAAAAGCATCTTTACTACCAGATCAGGTACAATTGCATACACCTTACTTCTTAGTATGTAATGATGGAATTTCTTTACTACCTTAATTAATGCAAATGATTGTTTATCAAGGTTTGAATAATTCAATTCGGCACTCTTCAGAGGGAAACTCATAAAGGCAATTGGTCTTTCATCCTCCTTTTCCTTCTTCTATGTCAAGATCCCTGCACAACAGTGTTCGGAAGAAAAAGAATAGATCTTAAAAGGTAACTGGTAATCAGGACTCACCAAGACTGGGGCTGTAGAAATGGAAACCTTGATATCTTCAAATGATTTCTTTATCTTAGGAACCCATTCTATCTTAGCCCCCTTTTTGAGTAAATCATTAAGGGGACGAACTATCTCTACAAATCCACTTATGAACTTTCAGGCAAAGTTTATCTTTCCGAAGAAAGACTTCAATTCCTTCTGAATATGTGGAGGTGCTAATTTCAAAATAGCTTCTGCTCAGTCAGGATCTATGGAGATTTTGGCTTTAGAAATGACATGTCCTAGGAGCTTTCCTTTAGTAACGTCAAATGAGCATTTCTTGGGATTGAGAGATATGTCGTATTTACGACATCTATTGAATACCTGTCTCAGATCAGCAATGTGGGTACTTTGATCTTTTGAAAAGATAGTCAAGTCATCCATGTAGATGACTATACATATGTTAATCAATCCTTTGAAAGCTTCATCCATCGCTTGTTGAAATGTAGCTCCTACGTTAATTAGTCCAAATGGCATTCTTCTGTAGGCAAAAGTTCCCCACTTTGTTTTGAAGGTCATTTTTAGCCTATCTTCTTCATAACCATCACCTAATTATATCCTAAATATCTGTCTAGGAAAGACATCATTTTTTAACCATTTACAATTTGTAGAACCTCATCAAGTGAGGGCAAAGGATAATTTTCCTTTTGAGATTCCAGGTTCAAGTTACGAAAGTCAACACAAGGAAGAGTCTCTCTAGTCCTCTTCCGCATAGGAACCAAATTTTCCACCCATGTGGAATGGCGGATAGAAAATATTATCTTAGCATATAGTAGCTTCTTCACTTCTTTCATGATCAGTGGTTCAATGATAGGATTTACAGGTCTTTGTCTTTATCGGAAGGGTTTGGCATTTGGTTTTAGTGGGATGTCATGTGTGATAATCTTAGGATCATAAGTCTTCATCTCTTCATAGCTCCAAGCAATGACATCCTTATACTCGGTGAGTAATTTGAGCATGTCTTCCCTTTCCTATGAGTTGCACACTTTTCCTATCTATACCATTCTTGGTTCTTCATCAGTACCCAAATTGTACGAGTCACATTGTTTGATTCCCTTTTCTTGGGTTACCCTTCTATTGAGTGTTGATTCATCACGATCAAAGATGTGTTCTAGTTCAACCATTCCTTTTGGAATAGTGTTGGTTTTTAGATTAAGAATCCCATCTTCATCCTCAAGCCCATCCTTTTCAGGTTTGTCATCCGGTGTATCATCAATTTCTTGTCCTTCAAAATGGTGACTGCACATGACAAAATCAAGTATATGTTGATCATCTTAAAATACCTAAAATTTTGTGATATTACTAGGAATGGACAGAACAACAACCAATTCTACTGAGAATCTTTTCAACTTGGTTCTTTCAACTGGTTGCAAAGCAGTTGCTGAAATGGCGAGAGCATCTGCTACCATGTTCTTTCTTCTTGGAATGGATTTGATGTTTAAAGCTTCAAAATCATCCAATATATCCAATACCCTTTTTCTGTAAGCAAGTAATCTTTTATCATTGTAAGAGTATATGGATTTTACTTGTCGTATAACCAATTGAGAGTCTCCTTCGATTATGAGAGCTATGAATCCTTTCTCCAGTGCAAAGAGAAGTCCTGAAATTAATGCCTCATATTTTGCAGCATTGTTAGTGCATCTAAACTATAATCAATATGTGGCATAGAAAGACCTACCTTTTGGGTTGACCAGTTCGATACCTACACCGGCTCCCATCTTGCACCTAGAACCATCAAAGTGGAGTGTCCAAATTGCATTTTCCTTCGGTTTTCTAACTTTATGCTTATTCATCCTTAACTTCTCTTTCACTTGAGCCTTGAATGATTGTTTCTTAGGAATCTGTTGTAACTTTCCTTATGTAAGATTCGACAATTCCCCTTCGTAATCTATGGATAGAGGAAGTGTATGTTTTTCTTGAATTTCCCCTATCAGTTCTTTGATTTCCTCAACTTTAGGTTTAGGATGAATGACTACTGAAACCCATCCTTTACCTTTCACATATTGTCTTCTTCTTTGAATTTTAATCATCCCTAGAGGAGGAGGAGACAAACCTCCCCCATCTAATGAGGTATCACTGTATGACACATTTAAATCTTTAGTTTCCTCTTCAATCTTTTCAATAAGGTTGGATGAGTTCACTAAATTTTGGCTTTCTATGAGTTTATCTGTTGAAGTGTTTTTATCCTTTTTTTCCATCATGTGGCTCAATACCTCCGCTACTGTTTCTTGACATGAAGAGCATTGAAATTCTGAGTGACTAACTTTATGCAACCGAAAAAATCCTAGTTGCTCCACCATTTGTCCCTCTTTTGATACTTCATCGATCACCCTTTGTTCAGGTTGCTCCTCTTCTTGTGATGGTTCTTTCTGAACCTGCTCTTCTTCTGAACTTTGAGGTGGAGGAGTCACCGAGCCCTGTTCTACCACTGCAACTTGTGGTAGAGATGGAGGAGTAAGATCAGGACCCTATGTATCTGGTGGCATTTGTGTCCAGTCTTCTTATTGAGGTTCAACTGTAGGAGTGTCCCTGATCTTATTCCCAATCAGTTCTATACCTATGAGCATGAAATTAAAATTTGACATTGAGAAAACATCATCTCCCTTTTCACCTTGCTCATCCACCCACTGTTGTACTCCATCTTCTGAAGAAGAAATTTCTAAGGGTTCTACTTGAGTGGATGGTGGGACACCCATGGCACTTTTCCTCCTTTGCAACTTTGTGGCTCTAGCTAGCTAAGTTCTTCCCTGTAGGGGCACTTGTTCCTCTTCCTCTTCTGATTCTTCTTCTTCCTCCTCTTCGTCTCCTTCTGAAATGCTTTCAAAAATAGATGGATTTGGCACTAATCTTCTATTGATCCTTTGCCTTTTTTTCATTCAAATCTTAATGTTCTTCTTTTGTTTCTTGGAGGTAGAAGGAGAAGTTGGCTCTTCTTGCATAGGAGGAATGGAGGCCTGTGGAATCTCACCCTGTTCCAGTTGGCTAGAAATAATGGGAGGCAACTGAGGTTCACCCTAGACTTGAGTAGCTCCAGTATCATCAAACCCTTGTGCACTTTGTTCTTGCTGTCAGGGAGGTGTCTATTCTGCAGCTTGTTCTACTTGAATCCTCTAAGGGGAGGTCCTCTTTCTTTTATTCTTTCCATTCCTTGTAGGAGGGTGATAATATCCAACCAGGCATTCAAGCTGGTACATTGTCTCTGGCTTGGCATGAGACTGGGCTGCAAAAGTAGGAATTGTGACTTTCTTTCCTCTACCTCTTTCTGGACGAGCATGTGCATGGAAAATCACTGTGTCAGGAATTGGATCAAGTGGAAAAGGTTTCTTGATCCAATCCTTCGTCATCCTAATGACATGCCTTTCTCAATGATTAATATCATCAGCCTCCTCCTTGTCCACCTCAACATTCATAATGGGTCTTTCACCAATTTTGTCAGCGTTGAACAAGGGGTCCAGTAACTCCTTTGAATCTGGTTGCTTTATCTCCTTTGGGATGTTCAATTGGAGAGCCTTTTCTACTAGATACAAAGTCATCCTATAATAGTCCCTAATGCAGATATAGTAGTCATTTGTGCCATTCATCCAATGATCTTCAACAACATCTTCATGATGGAAGTCCTTTCCTGCCAAACTCTCCACTCTCCCAACATTGTCAAAATAGGGCCAAGGAGAGTTGTATTCTTCAAGGGGATAGTTCACCCCTTCCCACTTGAAGGATGGAATATCTTGCTTCCTCTTCACCTGATATGGTCCAATGACCAATGGCCCTAGCAAGGTCTCTGTTGCCTCTTTATTTTCTCACAGGCTGACTCAATTTGCCGAGAAATCCCTAACAACACCAGTTTGTCACTAGGATATCTCGGAAGCTTCTTACGATTGATGGAGGCACCAGTTACTCGAAGATATGTGAACCTCTTGAACTGGATGAAGTAGGCTCCGAGAGTTGTAATTTGTGCTTTGGCTTCATCAGATAACCTCTTCCCGTAGTCTCCTTCAATGAATCTAATAATTGCAAAGATGAAAACATCATTCATGATTCTATATTCCTTGCTCTATGTTGAGAGCTTCTTCTTCACTAATTGGGGGTAGACTATGTATGGCCAGGCATTGGGGTCCTGCATACTGCCTCTCTTGTACAAACCGAGATAGTTTGTTGCCCTTGCTACAAGCAGGTATACCATGTAAGAAGTCATGTAAAACATCTTCTTGTCCTTCACTGTCCTCAACTGTTCACACAAGTTTTCACTTAGTGTGGTGGCCCAATCCAATGGTATCTTTGCCTGTTTGATGGTCTCAATGAAGTTGACCATGAAGGTGCTGAGGTGACCCACTACGAGTAAGCCCATGACTCTGCTCAAGAGAATGATAGAGTATCCAATGTCTTCCTTTATGTATCCCCAAGTCATATCCACTTTTTTCGTTATCCTTCCTCGAGGAGGCTTCTCAATGAGGTATGAAGATTTTATGATATTAATTGCCTCCTGTTGGTGCTCCTTATACCACCTTTTAGTTGTTTCATAGGAGAGCCTAATAAACTAGTCCACTCTTGGGAGATGGAAGACCCTCTCAATGTTATGGGGTCATAGATCCAACACCATGTCTCCGATGACACTCTTGACAATTCTCTCTTCAGGAACAAAATGTTGTGACAGGGCCATGATTAGTTCAGCTGATTATACTGACACGGGGTGAGATGTTGCATTTACCAATCTGAAATGGATCAATGCAAATATTAAGGCTGATCTCTCTATTGGCCTGTTGCAAATTCTTAAGAATTTACCTAAATCTGTGTGCCCTAAATCTATATCTCATATTTCTACATGGTCATCATAGAATCTCAACTTAGAGGGTATGCCTTGGAATTTGAAAACTATGGGTTTGGGTGTTGCTTCGGATGTGGACACCATTTGATCACTTGCACATTGTGAGAAAAATATTTATTAGTCCAAAGATAAAACGTAAAAGCTATGAATTGAAATAAGCATAAAGGAAAAAAAAATGCCTAATTTGGGTATATATATTTTATTTTATTTTTGTCATCATTCTGTTTTTTTTTAAAATTATATATATATATATATATATATATATATGTATTTTAAATTTTAGGGAAGATGGAGAAACACGTGGGTGGAAGTGCAAGTGTGAAAGTGGGGAGTAGGCACGATGCACGAGTGTGCGACATGAAGCGCGTCCAAGGTGCAGTTAGGGTTTGCACAGAGAGGAAGAGGTGAATTTTTATTTGCAGCATGCGACACCAAGTAATGGGCGTGGTGGGTGTACAGCTCCACCAACGGGCGCACAGCGCCAAGGTTATGCACGCGTGGCAAGCACACAACACTGCTAATGGAAACATGTTGCATGACGCCAAATATCAAAAGGTGTGTGGCACCAAGTTTATGTGGGTGCAGCGCCTAGGTTATGTGCATGCAGTGGGTGCAAAGCAGCGTCAATGGAAAAGTGTTGCGCGACACCAACATCATAAGGTGCATGGCGCCAGTGGTTATGAGGGCACAGTGCCAAGTCTATACACCCGTGGTGGAGAGTTAGTGCACAGGCCAGCATGGCATGCAATCACGCGGTTGTGCGGGTGCATTGGATATGCAGTGCCGCCAATGGAAAACAGGGATTACCTTGTGTGCAGCAGGGAAGGTAGAAATAAAAAATGGTAAATGGTTAATGTGGGGGGGTTGGGGGTTTTATTACCCCCCGCCCACTTACGGCCTCGCGTGGGTGTGCAATGCACGCCTCTTGTGCGCGCATGCATTTAAATTTTATTATTATTATTATTATTATTTGAAATTTTCCAATTTTATATGTTTTGATTTTTTCTGCCTTTTTTTATTTTTCCAATTTTTCAATTTTTTTGTGTTTTGTTATTTTTTTTTTTAACACTTATATTTTTTCTCTCGACTCTCGAACTGTGAGTTTGAGAGTCGAAAAAAAAAGTAGCAGGTCCTCATTCCTAGTGAGGAATGGAGCGTGTGTTGTGAGACCACAACATGTCTCTTTAATTATTTGTAGGAATTTGTCAAACTCGGTCTCAAAGAAATCATTTGAGGTAATTGAAGTAGTCAAAATAGTATCAAATAATGTTTGATTCTCTATTCCAGGCATCCATAACTCAAATAGTAACCTGCAAACTTATAAACAAACATCAACATATAGAAATAATCAGAATAAAAAAGTATTAATAGTTACCCTAAATTCTTTCAAATGAATAATGTTCAAAATAACGTAGATAAAAATCAAAACTATTTCAAATGAAATAGTTAGATTGTAATGTTTGAACTATGGTGGCATTGCCTTCCACTTTTCAAACATTACAAACATAATATTAATAAAAATCTATATATATTATGAAAAATATTTAAATATAACACATACATAATCTAATTAAATAATGACAAAATATAAACAAAATATATGATTCATTTATTTTAAATTAATCATTAGCTTTAATAAAATATAAATTTTATTGATAAGGCAACCTTGCCATCCACATTAATGATAAAATTTAATTATGAAACATTAAAAATATAAATATTTTGAAACATGCAAATATAAAACTATTATGAAACATATAAATATAAAACATGCAAACCAAAAGCATTTTGAAATATGCAAATCTAAAACTAATATGAAACATGCAAATGCAAAACTAAATTGAAACGTGCACATTAAAAATATGCAAATGAAATGTATTATCACATATCTAAATCAAATAGATTTTGAATCAATTTGAATTCTAAATCTAAATCAAACATGCAAAGCTAAACTATATGAAACTTATTGAAATTGAAATCTAAATCAAAGGCGAATATTATAACTAATTTTGAAACTAAATCTTCATTTAAATCTAAATACATGACTAAATCTAAATCTAAATTGAAAACTAAATTAAGAATTTAAATAAAAAATAGAAATCTCATATGCAAAAAATTATTGCAAAACTTTAATCTAATCCTCTTCAAAAACTCTAATATGGTCCAATAATCTCCACCTCTTCCTCCCTGTAAAAACACAAAATGAAAATGAAATGAGCAACATTTGTTTTATAACCTATGAGAGACTCCTCATATCCTCCAATATATATCTTTTGACATTCCACGAATTTGTTTCAAATTCTCCCACTCCCCACAAAAAATAAGCAAAAAAAAAAAAGTTTTATATTTAAAATTTTAATGAAATTTGTTCAGTCCTATTTTTTTGGGTTCTAGTTTTTTGGCCTTATTTTTTCGAGTCCTATTTTTTGGGCCCTATTATTTTGGCATCCATTTGGCTTCATATTATTTTGGCTAGCTATTATTTCAAAAATATTTTTTATTTTATAATTTAATAATGATAAAATATATACTAAATATATGATTCATCTCCTTTAAATAAATCATTAACTTTAATAAAATACAAATTGTATTGATATGGTGACATTGTCATCCACATTAATGATAAAACGATACTTTAAAACATGAAAATATAAATACTTAGAAAGATGAAAATGTAAAACTATTATGGAACATTCAAATCTAAAATATGCAAACCAAAACTATTTTAAAATATGCAAATCTAAAACTAATATGAAACATGCAAAACTAAAACTAATTTGAAACATGCACTTTTAAAATATGAAAAAGAAAAGTATTATAAAATATACAAATCAAATAGATTTTGAATACAAATTTAAATCTAAATAAAACATGCAAGTCTAAATTATTAAATGCAAGCCTAAGTAATTTTGAATAGAATTCTAAATCTTAATGAAATTAGTTAAAATTGAAATCTAAATTAAAGTAGAATATTACAACTAATTTTGAATCTACATCTACATCTAAATCTAAATGAAAATCTAAATTAAAAATAAAAACCTCACTTGCAAAAAAGTTACACCAAAACTTCAATCTACTATTGTTCAAAAACTCCAATCTAATTCTCCAATAATATGTACGTCTTCCTTCTTGCAAAAACATAAAATGAAAATTAAATGAAGAGTTTTTGTTTTATAACTTGTGAGAGGCTCCTTATATCCCCCAATGGATGTCTCTTCACATTCCATGAATTTGTTTCAAATCCCCCCACTTCCCACAAAAAATAAGCATGAATGTGCATGCAAAATTATTTTTTTTTAAAAATCATATTGAAATTATTTCGGGCTCTATTTTTCAGAGGCATATTTTTTGGGCACTCTATTTTTGGGTCCTACTTTTTTGGGCCCTATTTTTTCAGGCCTATTATTTCAGCCTTCATTTGGCTTCCTATGATTTCAGCCACCTATTATTTCAAGCATGATTTTTTATTTTATGATTTAATAGTTTAATATTTAATTTAGAAGTTGGTAATTGCTCCCTTTTTTATTGATAAGGAATCTTGGCATATTCCCATGGGCATTTGTGCTACCATTATATAGAATTGCTCTAGGCATAATTATTAAGAATTTAAAATATATAATCTATTCATTTATTATTAAAGTAAAGTCAAAAAGAAAAACTACCAGTCTAGAAGTTTTTGATTGTGGTTTGAAAATCTGTGCAAAGAAAGGGAAAAAAGTAAAATGAGTGATAAGACATTTGAGGAAAACTAATTAATCCCGCCTCTGTCACAATATAATGCAACTAGGGTATCTAATAAGTAACTATAGGTAACTTTCCAAATTCTTTGAAAATGTGTTAATGAAACTGACTAATAATAAATTTGTTCTTACCTCTTACCTTGTTTACTGGTTTTTTTCAAATCAGAAAAATAAATAAATATCCAAAAAAATTAGTCTATAACTAATTAGAAATTATAAATTTGAATCACATGATTTTAAAAATATATGATGAAAAACATTAACTTGTAACATTAATTGTGTCATGAGAATTAATGTAGGGGTCATTCCGGGAACATTAGTAACTGCCAATAGCTAATTAACCGACTAAATTATTTATTTTAAAAAATTTAAATTAATTCTAAAAAATTAAAAAGGGAATCCGTTCGGTTGGGTAGACGATGCATGTTCCTTGCCTTATGTAAGGCACAAACTAATAATTGAGCTAATATGCTTTTCACTATAGGTAACACCCACTGACAAAAAATTGTTATTTGTTATCAAGATGCCTTTTGCCTTATGTCGTAAAATTTGTTAGACAGTAATGGAAATGGCCATGCCCTACTTGCCTCAAACCCTGCCACCAAGTTGCTTGGGTGACCATGGAGAAGCTTGCATGTTGTTATGGATTGCTCGCTACAGAGGTGTCCAGTGGTGTTTGTGACCACCTCAGCAATTGCCACCCTTTGCAACTATATTGGATTCATAGAATGGATTTGATCTATTTGTTGGAAATATTATGACAAACTAAGTTATTGAGAGGGGAGGGGTGAATCAGTAACTTCTAAAACTTTTTTCCCAATTAGCAATTAATCTTTTATATGAATTTTGATCTAACCACATGCATGATAAGCTGAAAACATAAAAGCATACAAAACACTTTAACACAAGATTTGGTGACCCAAAAACCTTCCAAATAGAAAGTAAAACTAGGGTGGGGATGATACCCACAAGCTTTAGTACTACAGTATAAAGTTGGCCTGTTAAGGTTTACAATGATCACTTATGATGATTTGCCTTGTTAGGAGCAATAAGGACTACTAGTTCCACCTTACAAAAGGATTTACAAACCTATAATGAAGTATGCACTTGGTAAAGAGATTTACATAAGACTGTTAGGTCTACATTGTTAAAGGATTTGACTAATCCACCTGTTAGTATGGAGCAATAGCTGATCTTTGATCTACAACTTGATTTGTTGAATGAGATTCCTCCGAGTGTACAAATCACCTTATTGTGATAGATGAATTTTTGTTGCTCATTATACTGTTGTAACCTTTGTAATTTTCTCTTCTGCTCTTTTCTAATGATTACATTACTTCCTTACATACATTTGGATGTGATACAATACATTACATATATATCAATCCAATTATATAATTACAAAGTTGGCCACAATACAAGTTTACACAAATATTACAAAGTCAGCCAAAGTGTAGAAACTTAGGTTCTGAAGACTAACTCAGTGAGGTTCTGATACTCAACATCCACTATCAATGCTTGACATCATCATGCACTCGGTAGATGTAGAGGCTCGATCCATATTGATCACTTCCAAGTAGTCTTGAACTCAGTCTGTACTGATGACTCGATGAATACTATGAAACTCGGCATATAAGTTGAATCACTTGATTCACATTGCATAGCTTGGTAAACACTATCACCTCGAGCTCAGTATAAACTGAGTCTCTTGGTTAACACTGAGTAGCTCGGTTAACACTAGACTCACATCACATCAACTACAAATTCGGTAAGCATTGTACAACTTAGTTTGCACTGGTAAACTCGACATACACAAAGATGCTCAATTTACACTGTTGTTCATCAACTCTATAGTAACTTCTGTGCAAACTAAAATCTATCCATTGGACTCAGTAGCAAATGTAGAACTTGATAACAACTGAAATGTTTGCTTAACACTATTAACTGTACAATATGTTCTGTATGAACTCACAATCTAAATAAGTGTATGTCACTAATAATAAATATGACTGGAATGTCAACAATCTCCCCCTTTGGAATTAGCGACAAAATACTTATTAATCAAAACTGAATTGTCCATCACCTTATGTCTTCGACTTGGCAAAGTATACTATTTTTGATATTTTTCAAAATTAGTTTTGTAAAGGATACATTTCTGTACATGGTAATGCTCCTCCATAGTATAATATACAACATACTATACATTTGATATGTACATTTAAATACATATGTGCTTTACACTCTTCTTACAATCTTCTCCCCCTATCTTTTTACATCTTTCTCCATCATTTTCTTTGCAACCTTTTTACATCTTCTCCCCCTTTTTGACATTAATGCCAAAGATTTATACTATATGTATTTACATAGTAATGCCAAAATGAGACAAGAAGTTTGAATGTACCTTTAGTATGAACACCAAAGTCTTGTCCCAATTCTCTTGCAAGACCCTACATGAGTGCAATGCAACCTGCACTTCTACTAATAGTTCAAACATCTAGTCTACAATAGAGAAATTATTATCATGGATGATGGTTTTTGAATATGCAATATGCTTCTGCAGTTCATCCATGTTAGGGAGAATCATATTCTAAATATTTATCAATGTTGATATGATTCTAGCCTCTTCTCTAAATAGTTCTACTTGCATATATGTTAGAAATCTAATTCTATTGAAGTGAGGAGAGCTAAAACTCGGGTCAAGCTGCAACTATTGTGCACTTGCCTTTAGATCTTCATCAATTTTAGACAATTTGTATTTTATTTCTTTTGTGAAAGTTGATGTGTCACATAATTTTCCAAAAAGTAAGCTTACATTAATACAAGAAGTTTCTAGAGAACTCAAAATAGTAGATAACTCTACTTGGTGAATGGCAATTTGTTGAGAAATAAGTTCCAAGACCTTATTCTCAAACTTTTTCTCAAATCTTTGCAATAATTTATATTGTCCATTCAGACCTTCATTGTATTTCTAGACTACCTCTTCCAACTAATAAAAAATGGTTGAGAAGTATCAACCTCTATACCTGTAACCTCCGCTAGAATGTTCTTGGCATCCTCAATGATCTTAAACTCCTTATTCCTTTCTTCTATTAACCTTTGCTGCTTGGCTTTTTTTTGAAGAATTTCACCAAAGGTTTGCATTTGATCTGGAGTTAGTTTAGAGATGTCTCATTTTGGAATGACAATCTCCTCATCAAGATCTATGTCCTCCTCCTTTTCTTTACCTTTACCCAAAAAATTTGTGCTTAGTTGAGGCTTGATCTCAACTGTCCTTGCACTTATTGCTTGTGCACTTGAAATGGAAAGAATAGTAGAAATAGTAGGGCTTGCTGCAAAAATTGATATTGCACTCATTATAAAAATACTAGTGGAAATAATACCCATTGTAGCCAAAATTGATGTAGAAGGTAGAACTTGCAGCTCGATAGATGAAGTGTTTGGCACTTCAGTCAATGATGTACTAAGCTAGACTAATGCAAAGATTGATTGAATGCTTGTGCTTGTAGTGCTAGACACAATCAATCCTGTTGAGACTGTCTCTGTGCTTGGTGTTGTCAATGTTTTGCTTGGAGAGTGAGGAAGTGAGGCAATAACCACTACAACAATCTTAATTGGGTTGGTTTCTTCAACATCTTGTGTACCTTCCTCAGTAGCCTCTTGCTCTTGTTTCTCTTCATCATCAATATTATCAAAATGAGTTACTTCTTCATCATCTTTCTCTCCATCTTTTTCTTGATAATCTTCATCATCCTTGTCACTTATACTAACTAGAAAATCACTTATTTTGTGAAGAAGATAGATATTCTTTCAAGTATTTGTTTCATTCTTCACAACATGCTCTATTTCATTCAACAAAATAAGACAAGTATTGAATCTTAAAGTTAATTTTTCTTCATTTTTCTTTAAAGATTCCTTCACTTCCTTGTCATTCAAATTTGGCATAAGCTACCTCAAGGTTTTCTCATGAATATCCTTTGCATTTTTTATTGCTTGTTCCCATCTTGGCTTAATCTTATCCATTAAAGCATTGAGAATTTGTTGAGTGAGTTGATCAAGTGAGTACTTCCACTTACCTATTTTAGATATCAACATGTCTTCAATCTACTTCTATTCATCAGTTGTTCTAGTTTCATATTCTAATGCCTTGAAGTTTGTTATTCCAAAACTTGATTCCAATACTTTCATTCTCTCTTCAAACATTGGTGGACATCTCTTGAAGATTATGTCTCCTCCTTTGTTTGCTTTCTTGCTGGAGGATCTCTCGCTGAATACTATAGTGGGTGTCTTGGCAGGCTTAGTAATTATTACCTTGCCCTTTTTCTTCAGTGGCTCCTCTTCCTCTGATTCTTCATTCTTTGCTTCTTCATCTTCACCTTTTCCCTTGGTCAACAGGAGAGTAGAACTTGTTTTCAACTTGGCAATCCTTTTCTTGCCTTTGTTAACCTGAGGGAGCTTAATCTCTAGTTCTATCCTAGCCTTAGCCTCATCACATGTGCCAAAATATGTAGCCTTGGGGTCAAGTGGCTCATTTATCAGTGCTTCAATTATATCTTTTGTTTCATCAATATTTACCTCATATCTTAGAGGTTTCACCCATGCAATTCTAGACCTAACTACTTAAATGTATACTTTATCACTATCTAACATAAAACAAACATCATCTTTATAGTCCTTAACTAGTTTCTTAGGGATCTAGTATCTGTTATTCATTTTCTCCTTGAATGCATCAAAATAATTGTCCATGATAATGGTATAATTTTCTCCCATTTCAACAATGTATTCATTTATTTGATAAAGTATTGGCACATCTTTCCTCCAAACAATAGTACCTTTTGATGGAAAGAATTTCTAAAAATAAAAGAATAAACATGTCAATAGAGAGCCAAACTTTGATGTCCTGATGCTCTCCATGTTTTTGTTGAACTAATTCAACAGTAGCTCGGCAAGATCAAGAGATAGGTTATTTTGACTACCTTATATGCCAGGTCCACAGCTTCACACAACACACTATTCAACCTACTCAAACTATAGATTTGGTGTGCAATGACATGAATATCGAACTTCAATTCCATGTCAGTGACACTACTTATTTTCATTCCCCTACCATCTCAATCGGCTAGGATTTTCTTCTCCAGTTTGACCCAACCTAGGGTTTTAGTTGTTTTAGCTTTTGCCAACATTAGGAGACCAATGATCCTATGGATCATCTTCTTGGTAATGAAAATTGGTTCCTCCAACAACAACTGACTATTGTGCACATGACTAAGGATAAACCTAATCCATTTCACTTGGAAGTCTCATGGCATGTGAGGAATATGGTTTAAACCTTTTGCCTAAAGATGTTGATGCTCAGGTTTCAAATCACCATGAATGAATAAATCCTTTAAATATTCATCCATTTCTAGTGTACCAATATTTTGATTGCACATTTGAAATGAGAACGGATATCGTTGATCAACAATACCTTCGGAGGGATTTGCGACTGTACTCCACTTGGATCTAGGGTTTCAGCAACTGTAGGAGTGAGCTTAAAATTTGGTGCCTTTCATTCTATACCACAAACCAACATGTTTGATCCTCATTTTTCCTTGTTGCTAATAGCTGCCATCTTCACTTGATAGGGTTTGGGAGAATTAGAAAATTTTTAGTAACAATTCACTCAAATCACTTGAATGCTCTTGAAGATCACTCTAAACAATTTTCTCAAAAATTCATGATGGAAAAATGACTTTGATTTCATTCCTTTTATCAAATTTTTCCATCCATGGCTGGTGTGAATGTTAGATAAAATTGACAGATTGTCATCCACTTCACTTGCATTGATTACTCAGTAGAGTCTTCCATCACTCGATAACCACATAAGATTTAGTTACTCCTGACCTTGCTCAGTAAAGTCTGTAACCCAACTACGCTTGGTAAGGAAGGTAACTCAGTACTAACTGGTACCTCTTACTTGGTGATCCCTTTGCATCTTAAATGCTAATATTGATCTTTTATCTTGTCAATTGGAACTTATTTAGATGTCTTCTATAGTAGCCTAGTTCCAGTCCTCTTCTAAGAAATCAAGTGGAAATGGTCGAGTCACCCAATTCTTGAGTGACTTGATCATCATTACTTGGACTTGCATTCTTGGTAGACTTTGGAACTAATTGTTCTCTCATTTATTTTCTAATGTTATTAGCTTTTGCCTTCTTTTCATCTTCTATTCTTTTAGTATTCATAAAATTATTGGCAAGATGACCAGGTTCTATACAAATGAAACATCTTTTGGGAGTATCTATTTTCCTCATGTGATGCTTTACACAATTCATTCCAATGCATCCAAATTCTCCATATTAATGATATCTACACCAAGTGTTACAGTCCCAACCAAATATACCTTTCACAATTTGTTCTACTAGATTTAATATCTTGGTATTACATTTTGATGACTTGTGCCCATGCTTCTTACATTTGTGACATTTTCTTTCAAATTTTGGTTTCTCTTTGCATTTATTTTCTCTATGACCATGCTGATTACAATTGTAGCATTTTCCATTAAATTTTGCTTTCTCATTGCTCCAACATTTATTTGAAGTATGACCTATCTCACCATAGTGACTGCAAGTAGGTTTGTTCTTTTGAGCTCCTTGCTTGGATGTTTCACCTTCTTATGTATATCAAATTCCTAATTTTCCTTTTTGTCTAAAGTGACTTTGCTCATTCAACTAATTCATGTCTTCTTGGGATTTCAAAATTCTTTCATTGGTTTGTCTTTCGATGTTTAGATCATTCTGTAATCTTTCATTTTCTAATCTTAGGTTCATGATTTCTTCATTTGCATTTGTGAGTTGATCGATGAAGTCTTCTTGTTAAAGGGATAGGTGCCGAATTTCATTGTTCTTTCCTTCTATTTCTTCTCTTATCTTGTTTTTCTCTTCCATAACTTCAAACAATTTAACTGACTAAGTTTCTTGCTCTCTTCTTAGTTTTCTTACTTCTTCTTGAAGAGTACTATTTTTTTCCAATAATTCTTTGATCACTTCATCAACTTCATCTGAATTGCTTGAATAGATGTCTTTAATTCTTTCTTCAATGTAGAGTGAATCATTCATCTAGGTTGCAAGATCTTTTCTTCTTTTCAGGGATTGAGAGAGTTGCTCTTTTGCTTTCTTGAGTTGTCCAATAGCCAATTCCAAATCTAGCTTCTCATTGTCAATAGCTTTGTCAAGTTAGAATACCTCCATTTTCTTTGATCTTTGCTCATGCTATTAAACTTTCAACAGAGAACCACAATGCTTTGATGCCAATTGTTGGAAATATTATGACAAGCTAAGTTACTAAGAGTTGAGGGGTGAATCAGTAACTTCTAAAACTTTTGTCCCAATTAGAAATTAATCCTTTATATGAATTCTGATCTAATTGCATGCATGATAAACTAAAAATATGAAAGCATACACAACACTTTAACACAAGATTAGAAACCTTCCAAATATAAAGTAAAATTGGGGTGGGGATGATACCCAAAAGCTTTAGTACTATAGTATAAAGTTGGCTTGTTAAGGCTTACGATGATAAATTTTGATGATCAACCCTATTAGGAGCAATAAGGACTGCTAGGTCCACCTTGCAAAAGGATTTACAAACATTTAATGAAGTATGCACTTAGTAAAGAGATTTACATAAGATTGTTAGGTCTACCTTGTTAAATGATTTGATTGATCCACCTGTTAAGATAAAGTAATAGCTGATCTTTGATCTACAACTTCGTTTGCTAAATGAGATTCCTCTAAGTGTACAAATCACCTTGTTGTGATAGATGAATCTTTTTTGCTCCTTGTATTGTTGTTGCCTTTGTAATTTGCTCTTTTGCTCTTTTTTTATGATTACATTACTTCTTTACATACATTTGGATGTGATACAATATATTACATATATATCAATCCAATTTTATAATTACAAAGTTGGCCACAATACAAGTTTACACAAATATTACAAAGTTTGCCAAAGTGTAGAAACTCAGGCTCTAAAGACTGACTTGGTGAGGTTCTAATACTTGACATCCACTATCAATGCTTGGCATCATCATGCACTTGGTAGACATAGAGGCTCAATCCATGTTGATCAATTCCAAGTAGTCTTGAACTTAGCCTGCATTGGTGACTCGGTGAATACTATGAAACTCAACATATAAATTGAATCACTTGATTCACACTACATAGCTCGATAAAAACTATCACCTCGAGCTTGATATAAACTGAGCCTCTTGGCTAACACTGAGTAGCTTAGTTAACACTAGACTCACATCACATCAACTGCAAACTTGGTAAGTACTACACAACTCAGTTTGCACTGGTAAACTCAACATACACTGAGATGCTCAGTTTACACTGTTGTTCATCAACTTTGTAGTAACTACTTGGTGCAAATTGAAATCTATCCATAGGACTTGGTAGCAACTGTAGAACTCGGTAATAACTGAAATTCTTTCTTAACACTATTAACTACACAATATGCTTAGTATGAACTCACGATCTAAATAAGTGTATGTCACTAATAACAAATATGACTGAAATGTTAACACCAGTCACCAAATTCATGGGATGCTTTTCATTAATTTGGGTTTTATGTAATGCCTATTTTCATAAACTTGGAGTTTTAGAGAGAACATTAGGATCCACTAATGATCTATGCATACTAGTTAGGGTAACAATTTCTACATATCCAACATTGAAGCTTTCCACACTTTGTGTATATTGGTACTCTCACATGTATCCATTACTTGCATTTTTCAATCATGCGATTGTGTGTTTGTGTTGCAAAATATGGCCTCTCTAGATATTTTTTGAGGTTATATTGTTACATGTAAGAGAAGGGTTAACAAACATGAAAATTTACATGCATAGAATAGAAAATACTCCCTTTCCTTAAAGCCTAAACTATTGACATATCAATCAAGTTTGTTATTAGTGACACACACTTATTCAAATTAAGTATAGCTATCGAGCTCGTTGCATAGTTCACAGTGTTTGCCAAGTATTTTAATTGTCATTGAGTTCTACAGTTGCTACAAAGTCCTTTGGACAAATCTCAGTGGTTATTAAGCAGTCATAGTTACAGTAAAGATCAATAGTGTGAAACGTGCATCTCAATGTATGCCAAGTTTACCAATGCAAGTCAAGCTGTGCAATGTTCATCGAGTTTGCAATATATGTAATGTGAGTCCAGTGTTAACTGAGCTTCTTAGTGTTAACCAAGTGACTCAGTTTATACTGAGCTCAAGGAGAGAATGTTTACTAAGTCATGTCATGGTAAAAAAGTGATTTTGTTTATATGACGAATTTCACAATATCTACCAAGTCACCAGTGCAGACTAAGTTCAAGACTACTTGGAAGTGATCAATATGGACCAAGCTTCTATGTCTACCAAGTGCATGATGATGCCAAGCAATAATAGTGTATGCCAAGTATCAGAACCTCACCGAGTCAGTCTTTAGAACTTAGGTGTCGACATGTGGGTTGACTTTGTAATATTTGTATTAACTTGTATTGTGGCTAACTTTGTAATTTGTATAATTGGATTGATATATATATGATGTATTGTATCATATCGAAAGTGTGTAAGTGTGGTAAATATGTTAATGTGAATGAAATCAGAGAAGATCAATAAAAAGTGAATCATAAAGGCTACAATAGTATAAGGAGCAACAAAGTAATATCTATCATAGCAAGGTGATCAATACTTAAAGGAATCTCATTCAGCAAACCAAGTTGTAGATCAAAGATCATCTACTGTTTCATTCTAACAGGTGGATCAATCAAATCCTTTCACAAGGTAGACCTAACAGTCTTTTGTAAATCTCTTTACCAAGTGCATACTTAATTGTATGTTTGTAAATCCTTTCACAAGGTGGACCTAGTAGTCCTTATTGCTCTTAACAGGGCAGATCATTAGAAGTGATCAATGTAAGCTTTAACAAACTAACTTTATATTGTAGTACTAAAGTTGTGGGTATCATCCCCACCCCAGTTTTATTTTCTATTTGGAAGGTTTTGGGTCACCAAATCTTTGTTTCATAGTGTTATGAATGCTTTCATATTTTCAATTTCTTATGCATACAATTATATCAGATTATATGTTGGATTAAAAGTTGAAATTGCTGAAGTTTTAGAAGTTACTAACTCACCCCTTTCCTCTGAGTAACTTAGCTTAGTCTTGAATATTTCCAACAATTGGTATCAGAGCTTTGTGATTCTTAGAAAGAAGTCTAACAGCTTGAGCAAAGATCAAGGAGATATTAAGACTTGACAAAGCTATTGATAATGAGAAGCTAGATTTAGAAATGGCCATTGCCCAACTCAAGAAAGCAAAGGAGCAACTCTCTCAATCCCTGAAAAGAAGAAAAGAACTTGCAATTCAAATGAATGATCATCTTGACATTGAAGAAAGAATTAAATATCTTCATTCAAGTAATTTAGATGAAGTCAATGAAGCAATCAAAGAACTCCTAGAAAAGAATAGATCCCTGCAAGAACAAGTAAGACAACTAAGAAGAGAACAAGAAATTTAGTCAATAAGGTTATGTGAAGTCATGGAATAGAAAAATAGGATAAAGAAGAGATTGATGGAAGTAATAATGAAAGACATAACCAATCCCTTCAGTAAGCAAACCTTATTAATTAGCTCTCCAATGAAAATGAGGAAATCATGAGCCTAAGATTTGAAAATGAAAGAATGAGAAATGATCTAAATTCTGAAAGGAAAATCAATGAAAGAATGAGAAATGATCTAAAATTTGAATGAAAAATCAATGCAAGATTACATAATGATCTAAACTTTGAGAAGGAAATCAATGAAAGAATGATGAAATCTCAAGAAAACATGAATCAATTGAATGAGAAAAACCTCTATAGGAAAAAAGGAAAAGAAGGAATTGGATATATAGAAGAAGGAGAATCATCCAAGCAAGGAGCTCAAAAGAATCAAAGACCTACTTGCAATCACTGTGGTAAGATAGGTCGTACATCAAACAAATGTTGGAGTAATGGAAAAGCAAAATTCAATGGAAAATACTACAATTGCAATCAACATGGTCATAAGGTTAATGAATGTAAAGAGAAACCAAGATTTGAAAGAAAATGTCACAAATGCAAGAAACATGGACACAATTCATTAAAATGCAAAACCAAGGTATTGAATCCAACAGAGCAAATTGTGAAAGCAATAATTGGTTGGGACTATAATACTCGATGAAGATGTCATTATTGTGGAGAATTTGGACACATTGGAATGAATTTTGTAAAGCATCATTTGAGGAAAAGAGACACCACTAAAAGATGTTTCATTTGTATAGAACTTGGTCATCTTGCCAAGAACTGCAAGAATATTGGTAGAATTAAAGATGAAAAAAAGGAAAAAGTTGATAACATCCAAAAATAAATGAGACATCAATGGGTTCCTAAGTCTACCGAGGATACAAGTCCAAGTGTTAATGATCAAGTCACTCAAGAATTGGGTGTCTCTATCATTTATACTTGAGTTCTCAAAAGAGAAACTGGAACTATGCTATCAAAGAAGACATCCAAGATAGTTCTAGAGTGAAAGAAAAAATGATCCAAATTAGTATTTAGGATACAAAGGGATCATCAAGTATAAGTGTCTACCGACTTATCTTCTCTACTGAATGAGGTTGGGTCATAGACTTTGTTGAGCAAGGTCAAGAGTGATAAAGATGCTTACGGTTACCAAGTCATGAAGATTTCACCAAGTGTTCAATACAAGCATGGTGGATGAAAGTCTGTCAACATGATGTTAGTCAATCTACCTTTCATAGTGATCATTTATGGAAATATTTTATCAAAAGACATGAAATTGAAGTCATTTCTTACTGTGAAATTTTGAGTGCAAGTGCAAAAGTGCGATCTTTAGAGCTTCCAAGCAATTTGAGCAAATTTCCAGCAAAAGTTTTCAAATTCCCTTGAACCCTACCAAGTGAAGATGGCATCCAGTAGTAGAAAGGTTAAGTGAGGATCTGACATGTTGGTTCATGGAGTGGAATGGAAAGCACCTAATTTCAAGCTTACTCTTGCAATCATCGAAACCCTAGATCCAAGTGGAGCACAATTTCAAATCCCTCCAAAGGTACTTCTGATCAATGATATTCACACTCATTTCAAATGTGTTATTCAAGAAATTGGTACATTGTAAATGGATGATGCCCTAGGTCAACTATGTGTAAACGAAGTTTTGAAACCTAAACACCAACATTTGGAAATCAAAGGGTTAACTCATATCCCTCACATGCCTCGTGAATTTCATGTTAAATGGATTAGGTTTATCCTCTATCTGGATCATAATGGTTAGTTGTGGTTGGAACAACCAGGATTGATCATAAAGAAGATGATTCATCAAATCATTGGCCTCACAATGCTAGCCAAGGCTAAAACAATAAAAACCCTAGGTCGGGCAGAGTTGGAAAAGAAAGCCCTGGCAGAATGGGATGGCAGAGGAATGAAAATTAGTAGTTTCTAATATGAAATTCAAGTTTGGTATTCACGTCATTGCACATAAGATTTATAACTCCAATAGGTTGAATATTGTGTCATATAAAGCTGTGGATTTTGCATACAAGGTGGTAAAGAACAATTTGGCATTTGACCTTGCCAAGCTATTGTTAAGACAATTGAACAAGAACATGGAAAGCATAAGGACTTCAAAGAATAACCCGTGTAAGTTTGGTTCCTTGTTAACTTGTCTATTCTTTTATGTTTAGAAATTGTTCCCTTCAAAAGGCACTATTGTGTAGAGAAAATATGTGCCTGTGCTTTATCAGATAAATGAGTATATTGCAGAAATGGGTGAAAATTATAATAGTATTATGGATAATTATTTTGATGTATTCAAAGAGAAAATGAACAATAGGTTCTGAATCCCCAAGAAACTAATTGAAGATTATAAGGATGATGTTTGTTTCATGGTGGATTGTGATAAAGTATACATTTAGGCAGTTAAGCCTAGAATTGCACGGGTGAAACCTCTTGGTTATGAGGTCAATATTGATGAAACTAAAGACATCATTAAAGCTCTTGTCAATGAGCCAGTTGATCCTAAGGCTACATATTTTGGAACATATGAAGAAGCAAAAGCCAAGATTGAACTTGAAATAAAGCTCCCTCAGGCGGTGAACAAAGGGAAGAAGAGAATTGCAAAACTAAAATCTAGTTCAACCCTTTTGTTAACTGAGGGAAAAGGTGAAGATGAGGAAGTAGAGGAAGTGGAGGTAGAGGATGAAGAATCTGAGGAAGAAGAACCATTAAAGAAGAAAGGCAAGGTAATTATTACCAAGCCAACTAAGCCATCCATTGCAGTATTTACAAGGAGATCTTCAAGGAAGAAATCTGACAAGGAAGGAGGAGACATTGTATTCAGAAAACCTCCACCCACCTTCCAAGATAGATTAAAAGATATGGAAGTAGGAGCAAGAATAATTTTTAAAAAATTATTACAGCATGTTACGTATAGAATCTGGCGGCATCAGGATAGTAGAGGAGCAAAAGCAAATTGAAGACCTGGTGATGAACAAAATGGGTAAGTGGAAATACTCACCAGACCAACTTGCTTCTCAAATTCCTAATGATTTGTTGGAAAAGCAAAAGCCAAGATGGGAATTTTCCATGCAAATTGTCAAAGACATATATGGGAAAACCTCGAGGTAGCTATTACTAAGCATATTAGATGCTGAGGTAAAAGAGTCATTGAAGAAAAATGAAGAAAATTTGACTCTAAAGTTTAATACTTGTTTGATTTTGATTAAAGACATTGAGCATTTTGTTATGAATGCAACAAACACTTGAAAGAATATTTATCTATTACATAAACCAAGTGATTTTCTAGTTAATGTTAAAGATGATGATGATGAAGGAGATAAGGAGAAAGATGAATAAGAGAATGTTGAAGAAGCAACTGATTTTGATAATGAAGAAGATGAAGAGGATCAAGGACAAGAGGCTACCAAGGAAGCAAAGCCAGATGATGAGGAGATTGATCCAGTTAAGATAGCTGCAATAGTCATTGCCTCACTTCCTCACTCTCCAAGCAAACCAATGACAATATCAAGTGTGGAGACAACTCCAACAAGTTTATTGTGACTACCAATGCCAATCCAATCATCCAATCACTCTTTGCTCTTACTCAGCTCAGCACATCACTGACAAAAGTAACCTCCACTTCATCTACCGAGATGCAGACTCTTCCTTCATCAACTGAGTTGAGTACTTCAGTTTTGACCACATCAATTTTGAGCACTTTAGTTTTGAGCACACCAATTTTGGACTCTTTAGGTGTTTCTG
Organism: Cupressus sempervirens; assembly: GCA_028749045.1. Lineage (NCBI taxonomy): Eukaryota > Viridiplantae > Streptophyta > Pinopsida > Cupressales > Cupressaceae > Cupressus > Cupressus sempervirens. The sequence continues at coordinate 235,737,078 of CM053785.1, forward strand.
TAAATATGTTAACTTCATAATGGTTTTTGACACTTGAGTGCCAATACACTTACCTACTTTCTATATTGGAGCCGAGTACACCATGCATGCCGAGCCACAACAAATGCCGAGTTAGGAAAGACTTTAGGTGCCGAGTGATCTTCATGTGCCGAGTAATTTTTAGATGCCGAGTGAAGATCAGATACCGAGTGAAGTGTAAGTGTCGAGTAACATAAGGTGCCAAGTGTTAACAAGTGCCAAGCAACATAAGGTGCCGAGTGTTAACAAGTGCCGAGCAACATAAGGTGTCGAGTGTTAACAAGTGCCGAGCAACATAAGGTGCCGAGTGTTAACAAGTGCCGAGTAACATAAGGTGTTGAGTGATACAATTTTGTTTAGGTACCGAGCTATCCAGGAAACATCATGTGCCAAGTATCAACAATACTTCAGGAGCCGAGTAACTCAGAATATCAACATAAGAGTTTGTAATTGCACAAACTATGATGCAAACAGTTTTTGTAGCCGACATAAGGTAAATCTCGAAGGATTTAATGATGAGATCGAATCTTTTATCTTTCCTATGCAATCTACATGCAGCCAATAAGAAAAATGATAAAGGCATGCAACCAATAGAAGAAATGCAAATAATAAGCAAAAAATGGAGATTGAATATGGATCGTAGATCAATACCTAACTCGAAATCCTCAAATGTCTTTATAGGGAAGACAAAATTTCATTGTAAAATATATGAGTGGACATACAAGGGTGCACAAGGAAATCTATTTTCAGAAGCGAGGGTTATCAGATCACAAAAGGATCAAGATCAGAGAAAGCGAAATAGGTGCCTGCATTCAGCAATCAAGGATTGTTATCTATCAGGTTCATTATACCTAATACTTTCTAGCAATTGTATTAGAATGAAAATCCTATGGTGATAGGTTAGCTTAACAGCTATTTTGTAGATCCTTTAAATAGGTGATTAAATCCTTTAACAGGGTGACACTTCATGTAAAGTGTTTGTAAAGCTTCTAACCAGGTCACTATTAATACAGTGTAAAGCCTTTAACAGGGCAGACCATCAGAAGTGGTTAAACAATATTGCTGCAGTAATTTTTGTGGGTATTATCCCCACCCCAATTTTACCTTCTTATTCCTGGAGGGTTTCTGGGTTACCAAATCCCACTGTTATGAGTTGTTGATGCATGTCTTAGTTTCATGTTTACTAGATGTATTTACATGCATGCAATTTACTTTCAATTAAAAGTTTTATTGGTTAAAGTGTGATACTTCTAATTCACCCCCCCCCCCCCCCCCTCTCATAAGTATTCTTTCCATATTTGAATATTCCAACAAAATATTCCTTCAATAACCATAGTATCAATTTTTACAACCAATCCTAACATATCTAGTATTATTTTTATTTCAGGTACAAAAGCAATAAGTGTAAGGACAGTTGAGCCCAAGGTTCAACTGAGCACAAAATTTTTGAGTAAAGGAAAAGAGCTAGAAGAAGAAATTGATCTAGATGAGGAAATTGTAATCCCAAATTGGGACATTTCCAAGCTTACTTCAAACCAAATGCAGTTATTTGGTAAACTCCTCTAGAAAAAAGCTAAACAACAGAGACTAAGAGAGGAGAGAGATAAGGAATTTAAGATAATTAAAGATGCAAAGAACATTTTGGAAAAGGCCATAGGTATTGAGGCTGAATCTTCTCAGCCAAATTTGTATCAACTAGCAGAGACAATGCATAAATTTAATGAAGACACTGAGGGACAAGATAAGTTGGTCCAAAAAGTAGAGAAGTTTGATAATAAAATGTTGGAGGACATTACTCAGTAGATAGCCATTTATCAAGTAGAACTTTCTACAATTTTGGGCAATTTAGAAGCATCTTGTACAAATATGTCATCACTCTTTGGTAAGCTTTGTGATGTTTTCAAGTTTATTAAGGAAATGAAGGACAAGTTGTCAAAAATAGATGAAGATTTGAAAGCTAGTGCTCAACAGCTGCAACTTGACCCTAGTTCAAGCTCTACACATTTTCAAAGGATAAAATTTTTGTCAAATATGCAAGCAGAACTGCTTAGAGAAGAAGCAAGGATTAGATCCACATTGATAGATATACAAAATATGATTCTTCCCATCATGGATGCACTGCAAAAACATATTGTACATTCAAAAACTCTCATCCATGACAATAACTTCTCCATTGTAGACCATATGATAGAATTATTAGCAAAAGTCCAAATTGTACTTCACACATGCAAGATCCTGCAAGACAATTGGGATAACACCTTGGCAATCATTCTCAAGGTACATTCAGATTTTCTATCTCATTTTGTTGTTACTATGTAAATATATAGAGTAAATTTTTTGCATTAATGTCAAAAAGGGAGAGAAAGATACATGTATGGAGAAAGTCATATGGTATGGGGGAGATCATGCAATAAGTTGAAAAATCAATAGGGGAGTAAGATATATATAGAGAGATATGTTGTATATAGCAAGAAGATGTATAGTATATTGTATGAGGGAGCCTTACCATGTACAGATATATCCCTTACAAAATCAATTTTGAAAAATCTCAAAAATAGTATACTCTACCTAGCTAGTATTACAAGGTAATGGATAAAAGGTACTTAGGAAACCTTTTTGAATTCAATTTTGGCTAATAAGTGTTTTTATTACTAATGCCAAAGGGGGAGATTGTTGACATATTAGTCAAGTTTATAATTAGTGACACACACTTATTCAGATGGAATATAGCTACCGAGTTCATTGTACAATTCACAGTGTTTGCCAAGTATTTCAGTTGTCACCGAGTTCTACAGTTGCTACTGAGTCCTTTGGACAAATCCCAGTGGTTACCAAGCAGTCATAGTTATAGTAAAGATCAGTAGTGTAAACCATGCATCTCAATGTATGTCGAGTTTACCAGTGCAAGCCAAGCTATGCAGTGTTCACTGAGTTTGTAGTATATGTAATGTGAGTATAGTGTTAACCGAGCTTGTCAGTGTTAACCAAGTGACTTAGTTTATACTGAGCTCAAGGAGAGAATGTTCACTGAGTCATGTCATGGTAAACAAGTGATTCGGTTTATATGACGAGTTTCACAATATCTACTGAGTCACCAATGCAGGTCGAGTTCAAGACTACTTGGAAGTGATCAGTATGGACCAAGCTTTTATGTCTACCAAGTGCATGATGATGTCGAGCATTGACAGTGGATGTCGAGTATCAAAACCTCACCGAGTTAGTCTTTAGAACCCAAGTGTTTACATGTCGGCTAACTTTATAATATTTGTGTTAACTTGTATTGTAGCCGACTTTGTAATTTTTATAATTGGATTGATATATATGTGATGTGTTGTATCATATCGAAAGTGTGTAAGTATGATAAAGATGTTAATGCGAATGAAATCAGAGAAGACTAGTAAAAAGTGAATCGTAAAGGCTACAATAGTATAAGGAGTAGCAAAGTCATATCTATCATAGCAAGGTGATCAGTACTTAAAGGAATCTCATTCAACAAACCAAGTTGTAGATCAGATATCATCTACTATTTCATCCTAATAGGTGGATCGGTCAAATTGTTTCATAAGGTAGACCTAACAATCTTTTGTAAATCTTTTTACCGAGTGCATACTTAATTGTATGTTTGTAAATCCCTTCACAAGGTGGACCTTGTAGTCCTTATTGATCATCAGAAGTGATCAATGTAAGCTTTAACATGCTAACTTTATATTGTAGTACTAAAGTTGTGGGTATCATCCCCACCCCAATTTTACTTTCTATTTTGAAGGTTTCTGGGTCACCAAATATTTGTGTCACAATGTTATGAATTCTTTCATATTTTTAGTTTCTTATGCATAAAATTTGATTAGATTATATGTTGGATTGAGAGTTGAAATTGTTGAAGTTTTAGAAGTTACTGATTCGCCCTCCCCTCTTAGTAACTTAACTTAGTCTTGAATATTTCCAACATAAACTACATCATCTTATATGTACTATCTACATATGCAAATTCACTGATCACATCTTTTAAGGGTGTGTCCTGTATTTAGATTCATCAATTGGGATGCCTTCTTTAGTGGCCCTTTCACCCCCAAATTTATCAGTGGTGTTGTGCCCTCCCTTGCACCCCATTTCTTGATGCCCCTCACTCCCAATCTACTCCTTCCTCGTCTTCCTGCCTTTGCTTCTTCATGGTTTTAATTTAGAATTTATTCACATTTATCCACATCTCATAGATCTCACTCCACTCTTTCATATTTCAGGACATCCAAATTTGTAATGGGTACAACATGTGCACAAAAAATGATTGGGTCTTCGAATGGAGATGTATAAAAGCTTTCTTGGGTATGGCCTCTTATGTTTGTTACCCTAAATGCTTCTCCTTGAAGATGTGTTTCAATAAATTTGTATATATTGATGTGCTTGATTTGTTGTTGCTTTGTTTTTAATTCTCGAAGGGTTTTCTAAGGGCATTTATTCCTCGTAATTGTTTATGTTTGTACACCTCTTAAGAAATTAGTAACAGTGCGAGGACTGAAATTAGGAGCAAATCACAAACTTGCAGTGAGACCATCACAAAAATAGACAGGTATTTCTATTGATTCTTCTTACCATAATGAACTCTCTGTGTAGTTTCAATTGTATCAATCTTTTCTTGAATCAGAACTAAATTACATCAATTAGAACTATAAAATAATTTTCTTACTTGTTATATTTGTACAAAGTGTAAATTGAAAAAATGAAGTCAAAGCTCTTTGTTTGTTTGTTTGTTTTCTTCTCCCCATAATACAACTGTGTGGTTTAAGCATATATATTGATGTCGGGAAAGCAGCCAGACACCAGTAATAATTTAGTTTAGTGGTTTGAAATTGTATTTTTCTCCTTATTATTTCTCCTGCCCTTCCATTGATGTACACTTCTGATTTATGTCAATTTAGAATTTGCAGTTCCAGGGGTTTGGGTGTCATGGTTGTTGATATTAAGAGAAGCAACCACAAAAAGATAAAATAACAGCAAACCAATATTTTAAAAAAAAAAAATCTGAACACTGAACAAAATAGAGGATACTCTGCTAAGAGACAGCTAGAACTGATTTATTTTATTATCTTAGAACTTCTTATTAAATTGTTTGGCTGCATAGAAGCAACGAATCTAAAATAGAAAGAACAAAAACCTTCCACCATCATGACACATTATCCTTTCGAAGCATGGAAAAAATGAGGTGAAATAGTAATATATATATATATATATATATATATATATATATATATATATATATATATATATATATATATATATATATATATATATATATATATATATTTGATAGGTAAGAGGCCGAAGCCAAGATGAATTATTGTTATTTGTTAAGCGTGAGTAGATTCGAACCCAAGACCTCTTCGATAAGAGCTTCACAATTCACCATTGTGTTGTAGGCTCTTGCCTAAGATAAAATGATATTTAACGATAAAACTAAATCTATTTTTAATAGAAAATTTGAAATAAAAAATAAAAAATGAATAAATACGTAGAAGTACATTTTTGTAATTTTTTAAAAGAAAATTGCATGATCAAATATTATTAAAAAACTAACATTCAATTTCTATACTTATATTTTATTAATAGATTAAAAATAATTATCAGTTAAAATTTAGATTTAAATTGTTAATTTTTTTAAAATAGACTATATACCATCATTACATTTATCATCAATGTATAATTAGATTTTTTTTTTAACACAAATTTACATTAAAAAAATATAAAACATAACTTTAAAAAAAGTAAGACTTTAAATAACATATAATTTTATTTTCAAAATAGTAATAATTTAAAACATCTCATATTCGAGATTTAAAACCATTGGAACTTTCAATTCAAAAATATATAAAAATAAATTATAATATAATTTTTGGTTGTATATAAAACATCTTTTAATTAAACTCAAGCAATTGATAATAAGTAGTAAATGAATGAAACAACAATTATACGTATTTAAACAAAAGAAAATTTAAAATGACAGTTAGAAAATCATATGATATACAAGAATTGATATATACCTTTATATTGTCTTTTTTAAAGATATTCATATTTTTCAAATACTTTTTAAACACAACACAAATAACTTTATATCACAGCCATTATCCTTTACGCACTTGCTAACTTGTAGATTAAGAAAATCTTTCGTTCAAGTTTTATCTATAATTACTAAAAGATGATACTTACAAATAGTTCAAATATGACTACTTATACTAAGAATCAACTTCTAAAGGGTCACATTTTTTCTATCCAAGATTACTCTAGAATGACCTAGTAGAAGGGGTAATATTCCATCTATCACACATGTTTATCCTTTCCTCCCAATTAATTGCAATCTTCATTTACTGCATGTATACCTTCTCATGAATTGTCTAACCAAATAATATATCCTACTTACAATTTCATAGAAATGGAACCTTCAACAAGTAAACATCTCCCAAGAACTCCACTTTCTTTACTACAAATAGAGGAAAATAGAAAAAGAAATAGAGAATATTATGCATGTAACAAAGATGTCATTTAGCTGCTCACAAACATGTTAAAAGATTACAGAGAGTTTCAACTACCCCTGAACAAATACAAACAGATAGTACTTCAGAAGCAACCATAGAACAAGGGCTTCAACAGTTGTTCCATTTGTTACCACCTCCTATAGTACAAATACAAGAAAATAGAAAAAGAAATAGAGAATATTATGCACGTAACAAAGATATGATAGCTATCCCCAGACACGCTAAAAGTCACAGAGAATTTCAACCACCTCTAAACACATACAACCCAAGACTACTCTAGAAGTTGTCATAGAATAGGAGGGTAAAAACACAAACTTGTGTCACCCTTTTATAAAGGAAAAGGCTAACAAAAGTATAACTATTCATATTCAATGACATAAAAATGGTAGTATTATTTAGAATTTGATAATGATGTAAACTAATGAAATGTATAGAAATGAATGAATTTTAGGATTATAATTTTTAATAATTATTTGGAATAAGAATTGATATATTTTTCAAATTTTTAAAGATAATTTTTTACTTGCTGAAAAATGCTGAGAATTAGGGGTCTAGTTCCCACCACAAAATAATGTGAAAATCAACCTATTCCCCTTTGATCTTAGATTATGTTATAGCTAACATATGTAGCTAGAATAAAAAAAAACAAGAATTGGCTTTAGACCTATATTTTATCTTTTATAATGATTCAAAATTAACTCATCTAAAATCAATAGTTTTCATCTCCCACCACATTTTTGAAAACAAATCTTTTCTAACCAAAAGAAAAATTATACATTCTTGAAGAGGACTCTCTCCTCTAGAACGTCATGTGATTTTTAATTTTTTTTTATATAATTTAATATTTTTTACTTTCTCAAACTTGACATCTTCTTGAGTGTTAAAATGTGTACTTGTAGAATTTTTTAATTACGATATACTATATCTAATTAAAACACTATAAACTCTATATGAGAATATTCCTGACTTTGAAATTTATAAAATGGTGTTTATATGTTATAAAAAAAAATCATAAAAAAATAGTAAGAGTTACTAAAACATCAGTTTTTTGAAATAATTTTAGTTCTTTAGTAATTGGATACAAACTAGTGTAAAACATGCATTTAATTGACATTTCCAATTGAAAAAGTGTGAGACCATATATAACTTATCTAGAGTGAATTTGTCTAGATCATATGTTTGAACAAAATTTATTTTTAGATATAAATACTCAAATTCAGTCATTCTGATAAGTCAGCCTAAAAGGTGACATAGCTTTGTACTTTTACCAAGCTTGACCTTCAACAGTTACAGTCCCATGGATTATAGAGTCAACAAACTCCACTACTCTACAAGATGCCTATCTTCCAAAAATTGCACCTCACGATATTCAGCGACAACAAAGGACTAAGAGAAATCAAGAACATTGTGCCCAACATAGAGATCAAATAGCTGTTCAAAGATGTGCCAACAAATTGGAGCAAAACTTAAATCCCTTGCAACATATACACATACAACCAAAGACTACTCTAGAAGATGCCATAGAGCAGGACCTTCAACAGTTATAGTTCCATGGGTTACAGAGTTAATGAGCTCCACTACAAGAATAGTATGCCTACCTTCCAGAAATTGCACCTCACGATCTTCATCAAAAACAAAGGACAAAGAGAAATCAAGAATACTATGCCCAACATAAAGATCAAATAGCTACTTGAAGTCATGCCAATAGATTGGAGCAAAACTTAAATCCCCTACAACAGATAGAAACACAGAGTGTTGAGCACACAAGCACAAAAAAACATGGATCCAACATTACAAGAGGAACCACTTGATGTTTATCAAACTCCATTGCTAGAAGAGAGGAATAAACAAGCAAGGATTAGGTAGAGAAATGACTATACAATGGCACTTAGAAAATTTTGCAAGTGAATCGATGCACTGTCCAACTTAAAAAGTTGCACTATATGCAAAGAATGTTGTCCAGGGATACACTTGCAACTATAAAACATGACTCCCACGTGCAAGAGATGCTTCCATGAGAAAGGAATACATTGGTTCTAATTCTCAAACAATATGGATCTAGGAGAACAACCTCCTATACTCAGTAGATTGACCCAGGTTGAAGAGATGTTGATTGCTAGAGGCAACCTAGTATTACAAGTGACTCAAAATTTTGGAGGCCAATATAAATATCATGGACACATGAAAAGCTTCACACAAGACATATCCAACATTGCAAATATTCTTTTGCATAAAATACAAGACCTAGATATACTCGTTGTTTAGAGATTATGTTCAACAGGCCAGTCCTATGATTGTTATGTAAAGAGAAGTCACATTATAGATGCATTGCAATACAAAGTGAAATATGAACCATACTATAAGGATGTCACCATTTATGTTGAACATCTAGCCAACATCCTTGAAAAAAAAGGACAAATATCTCAAGTATGCTCAAAACCATTGAAACAGTTGAAGATATATCAGTACTAAATCATGAAATGGATATTGATGAAGAGATTAATGGAAATAACACAGTGTACACATCATCATTTATGTATTGACACCCAAAAACAACACGTAAGCTAGAAATCATTAAGAAAAAATTACAACTTGAAGATAATGCAGACAATGTTATGAATTGGCCAGAGATAGATTCATCTCTAGTAAATGAATACAACCTAGAGGGCTTGCTCGATATGGCATTTCCCACACTCTTCTCAAATGGATTTGCACTCTACATAAAACCCCATATAAAGGAAGTCTACATTCATGAATTTGTACAACACTTAATGAAGTTCTATGACAACAATTTTGGAAGGCATCCCTGCTTTCGATATTTCATCCTCAATGTCATGGCTATGCATCATAGCTAGGTAGTTGCAACAATATTCATTAAAAGAAATGCAAAAGAAAATATGCTACTACCATAGAAAATTTTCATGTACACCTTATAAATTTGCCAGATAACCAACTTGCACAAGAATTGGTGCACTATGGTTCTTCCATCCGAGGGACATGACCATATTGGAATAGGTGCCAAACAAAGTTGGTAAACTTGATTAACCAGATAGGATCACCTACACTTTTCTTCACATTGAGTGCAACAAACACAAAATGGATAGATTTATGTCGATTGTTCAAAAATGAAACTTCCCCAAGTATGTTATCAAACAGATAATGCATGGACAACATTGCAGAACTTGAAAGAGCACGACTCTTTTTTGACAAGTATGTTATTGCTTGTAACCCTCATGAGGCTTCATAAAGAAATAACACACTTTTCCATAATTCTGTAGATGATCCATGATTGTTCAACACACATGAACTATTAACAGAAGAGCCTATCCATGACTATGAAGAATTGATAAATTGGGTTTAAAGACATACAAAATGTAGACAAGGCACATGCTTAAGAAAAAAGGGTACAAAACTAGAGTGTCACTACAAAGTACCATGGAAAGAAAAAACTATATCTACTTTAACATGTGTTGAGGATGGAAAAAAAATATGAACTTGCAAGAAATGATGAAAGACTTAACATTCATAATCGAGAAATGTCGATGGTTTGGAGAGCAAACATTGACTGCCAGCTAGTTATCTCACAGGAGCTTGTTCTCAAATACATTGGTAAATATGAATCTAAGGAAAAAAGAGCATCTAATACATATACTGATATGTTAAAAAGAATATCTTCAACCCAACAACTTGATAGCCCAGCTCTTACATCATACAAGAAATTTATGATAGAAGTTGTTGCTAAACATGATATGGGGGCACAAGAAACATGTCACATGCTTCAAAATTGCTTCTTGTTATGTGCAGCTATCCTTTCACATCCTTGAATGTTGGCCAAAAAATGTTCCAACAAATAATAGCCATGTCAGACACAAACCAAATACAATCCACATACTTGCAGACATACAATCAACATCCTCCAGAGCTTGAGATGGCAACACTTCTTGAATCTGCATGATCATACACTTATTCTGCAAATCGTAGACATGACAAGTGGAAAGAGAGAAAAAGTACAAGACATTATCAATGTTTACCCAAAGTTCAACAATATTCCACATGTTGACTTAGATCATTTCAAAATATTTTGTTGGAGTGAGCTTCTCTTATACAAACATTTTTGTATTATAGAAAATGACATTGGCTTGACGAAAGAAAGAATTATTACAAATTGGACCACCATGAATGAAAATGGGTATCATGCTTGACATGTCAATCGTACGCCAAAGTGTGAACTAACCCCAAAACAAGAAGAAGAGGTAAAAGAGGAGCAAGAAACAATTTAGATGAATGAATGACAGATGTTGTAAATGGGCACCTCACATAATATAACTCTCGATGAACTTGATATGCTTGGTAGACGTGACTTTGATAACAATAATAGGTGGGATCAAAATAGCATTCCCCAACATCTACATGCAATTGCAACATAGTTCATAAATACAAGTAAGAAAATTGTACAAGGTAAGAATGTCCTATCAGAATACTCTATACTAAGTTATCCAATGTCAAAAAGTCAACAAACAATGCTCACAATAATTAAGGAACACAACAAATATCCACCTAGAAAACCTCTTTACAATATTATTCAAGGGACAATTGGTACAAGAAATCATACTTGATTCACTACATAAGAAATGCACTGAACAATAATGTTCAACAACGAACATGACAAGTACTGGCACTGGCTCCTATAGGTGTTGCTACATTCTACATACAAGCATCTGCTATACATACGGTGCTCAAGATACCCATTAAACAAATGCGACCACTACAAGAGCAAGCATTAACTACATTACAAGAAGAATTAAAAGAAATAAGATACATTCTTATTGATGAATTGAGCTTCATTGGCCCAAAGTTACTATTGAAAATAGACAGTAGACTATGACAAGCATTTCCATAGAATCAACAACTTTTCTGCGGTGGCCTTTCCATCATCTTGGTCGGTGACCTCGCCCAACTACCCCTCGTGATGGAAAAGCCTTTGTACACATCACACTCTACTGCAAGAACATTTTGAGAGTAATTTAAAATAGTGATCACATTAGATAAAAAATTTTGCCAACAAGGTGATGATGTAGAGTAGGCACAATTTTGTCAACTTCTATAGAATATACGAAATGCAAAATCGACAAAAGAGGACTAGGAGCTCCTACTCACATGCACGAACCAACATATTGCATTAGATGAAAGGGATGAATTTGAAAAATCAATACACCTATTTGCTACAAATGATCTTGTCAAATTACACAATAAAAAAGTGTTAAAACTATTGAATTGTCCAATTGCAATAAGCACCACATGCAACAAAAATATGCAGTTGTTGAAGAAAGACTTGAGAAGGAAATCCTATTCTGCAAAGGGCAACATATCATGCTCATGACAAATATATGGACACAAGCAGGCCTCGTAAATGGAGCATTGCGTGAAACAATTGCTATTGTTTATGGCAATGGTTCCAAACCCCCGCAACTTCCACTATACATTGCAATAAGAATTGATAATTACAGTGGTTCACCATGGGATAAAAATGATCCAAAAGTAGTACCAATAATTCCTTTGACCTTGGGCATGCGAAGACAAATGCCCCTAACAATGGCATGGGTTTTAAGCATTCACAAATCCCAAGGGCTTACGCTACACAAAGCAACAATTGCCATTGGTAAAATAGAAAGGGAAGGGCTCACATTCACGATAATATCTAGGGCCAAATCACTAAAAGACCTTCGTATTCAACCTATTTTCACCTTTGAAAGGTTCTCCAAAATGGAAAACAATCCATACACAATCCTAAGGAAAAGAGAAGAAGCTCGATTACATCAAATTGCTCTCTAAACAATCGAGGTATGCAACAATTTCATAAAATCACACTCTTATTATGAAATATGTGTACAATTATGTTCTTCTCAAAATTATAAAGTAATTATGTTCCCACTAATAAATCTTTTTACCTATACAGAGGACCCCATTTCAATAATGTAGTGATTGGAAGTTGTTTCAATGGATGTTTGGAGATCATTTGGTAAGGTCAATAAATCACTTCATATTTTATTACTCTTTATACCCAAGGCCATGTCTAATCAAGCATATATTGTTTAATAACTCGAAGTGAGCTACACTTTTCCCAAGTTCTAATTTACAAATCAGATGCTATAATTGTGGTAAGTATATTATGCTTTACAATTTGCACGATTTTACCCAAAATGGACTTTGGTTTAATTTCTTATCTTACTAATACTTCTTGTTGTCTTGAATCCCTATTATGTTTTGTAACCCACTTCACAAACACAAGGAAGTCTTCGAATGGTTCTTGGAAGACAACAACATGATTTTTCATACTTCTACACAGATATAAAAGACATATACAAATGGTCAACACCGACGAAAAAAAGTTATGTTCAACCAAGAGACTTAGGAAATTAGTTCTAAATGCTTTTGCTATTGACTTGCAATAGCTGTGTATAATATAATCATATAGATTCTCTACATATTTTTTGTTGAGTATTGTAGAATACACACAACTCTTTTGAGTAGAATATTTATATATACAATTGTTTCAAAAACATACAAAAAATTTGGACAATAAATGATATTAGTATTTACTTGCAAAAGATGTATTATCTATTTATTTTTGGGAAAGTACTGTAAAATGTACAAAACTGATTCTAGAAAAAGATTTACAAAACAGTATATGAATCGTTTGTCCTTGTCATGAAAAATTTAACAATTTTTTATAATTTGACAATCTGCTTGAATCTTGGACCTACGGGTAATAGTGCTAGTGATAATTGCAACTCTTCTTTATCTAAATTTTCTGTTTAGGTCCCGAGGAGCCGTTACCCTCGAGAAATTGCCGACATTCATTCGGCTAGTTAACCACTGGCGGATTTCGCTGGCTGCATAGCCAGCTCGTATAAACTTCTAAACTAAATTTTCCTTGGGCAGTTTTTTGTAACTGTTTCTTTACCGATATTGATATTTTTCTGAATTTTCTGTTTAGATGTTACCCTCGCGAAATTGCAATGGAATCTCTGTTTCCTGGCCTTCCAAATGATATTGGTCGGGAATGCCTGGTGAGGGTGGAGTTGAACTCTCATCACAATCTCAGATGCGTCTGCAAAAGCTGGAACGCCGTATCGAAAAGTCCTTACTTTTATCGACAAAGAAAAAGATTGAATATTTCCGAGCAACGCGTCTGTATACTTGAGAGAGTAGACAGCGGTGGAAACAGAGTAGCGGTGTACAACCCGAAGAAGAACTCGTGCCAAAGTCTGCCACCCGTGCCCGCAGAGAACTTGGGCATCTATCACTGCCATTTCGTGAAACAAAAACTGGTTTTGATCGCGGATCGGTATATTGATGCAACAAGACGTTTTTTAGTGTGGTTGTACGATTTTGCCAGTTCGGAATGGCGGCAGGGTGCGGAATTGCCAAAATGGCAAAATGGGGCATTGTTTGCCTCTGCAGCGAATGAAGCCGAGGGATTGATTTATGTTGCTGGAGGGGCTACCGTCCCCCGCCAGCACCGCGGGCTTCGTAAGCTCATCTGTAGGGCTTCAGTTTACAATGTGGAGGAGGACAAGTGGGATCTTCTTCCCGATATGAACACCCCTATGACACTACCTCGCGGTGCTTTTGTTGACGGTAATTTTTTTGTTATCGGATATAATTCTCCCACTCTTGAGGTTTTTGATTGCTATGCGAGAAGCTGGAAAACTACGGAGAATAGGCTCGACAGTTTGCACTTCGTTACGGCATTTGAGCGCTTTTATTGCTTCTCTGGCAGGGGATTGATTGAATACGAGTATAGCCAAGATAAACTGCACATTGTAGGGCCTCTTCCAACAGAGGATTGGTGCCAATCTATTAGGTTCGCTGTTGTGGTTAGCAATAAAATATTTGTAAACAAAGAAGAGCCTAATGGACTTCAAGGTTTTTATATGATTTCACCTTCGAGTGATACAGGAGGAACATTAAATTTGATTGACATCAGCATACCATCGGGCCTCCTGTGTTCTGCTATAGCAGCTGTTACCGTGGAGTTTTGACTGTTCTAGAGTTGACTTTAATTGGGCCAGTACGAGTAATTTCTTGCCAGACAATAAGCCCTGGTAATTGCACCAAGTCCAATAAAGTTAGCTGTCAATAACTTGAATGTGTAGCGTATACCTCAAGTGGCACTCATAAGCTACAGGATGTTAAGAAACTATAGGATGAGCATTTGTTGGTGTATAGGTTACGCAATGTCCAAAATAATGAGTTCTTATTTTTCAAGTTTATCGTCTATTATCAATGAGATTATTTGGCTTGGTAAGTAGAATAACTCTGTGTTGGAACTTTTACAACAATTATTATAAAAGTATGTAGTTTTTGCTTTCGAATTTAATTTAAATCATCCTACTCTTCAATTAATTTATTTTTAAGACATTTTGCTATTAATATTTTGACTTATGATGAAAACATTAAAACAAAGTGCTAGATGGATCACAGGGTTCTCATTATACATATCCAGGTAAGGAACCTGGCCTATGGTGGAATAGTGCTCAGAAAAACAGGACTTTTTTCAGAGGGAATTGTCCCAGTTGAACAGTTGTTGACATCACCTGATCTTTGCTTTGTCTGATCTTAATCAAGCCCTCAATAAATTTGTTGAAGAGTGTTCTCAGTATAGTATCCAAGTGTCATCATTTTTGTGCTGAATTGTAATTTCATCAATGGACCTTTCCAATAAATGATGTCTTCCGACCATTGTCAATACCATCGCTCTTTTGCCCTTCGTGCAATTATCTTAGCTAAAAACTAACACAAACTTGCATCGATCATCTGATTGGTAGATGTTAAAGTTCTTGCTAAATAACATGCAACTGACATGAGCTTAAAGTTTTCCCATCAAATAAAGATGGACGAGTTAATTCTGCAAAGCGGGTTACCCCTCCCATGCATGGACGAAGTTGAACATGCATGTTCTGTCAAGAGAACTAAGGTATTGGAAGCAAATTGATGCATTAAAGATTAAGTATAACTGGAGTGGCATAAAAGAAGCTCACTGAAGGGACTAATGAAACTATAGCAGAAGCCCCATTTCTTAGTATGCGAATCTGGTTTTTTTTAGATGCAGAGAAGTTTAAATTTGAGAGAAATTCAATGATTGTCATCAATGGAAATGGGAAGAAAAAAAGCTAAACAGGAAAATTAATTACAATCTCCTGAAATGTTTGGCCCATCTGGAGTAAAATTGGAACTTATATATAAAGGTCAACATATTGTTGGGTGCCATATACATTGATGAGGAATACGTTATAACTTCTAAAGCAGGGCCGTGACCAGATTTGAAATTTAAGATGTCAGCTGAGATGGATGAGCTAACGATGAAGACATAATAAAATTGCTTGAGCATCAATGGGGGAAAACCAATTTTGATGATGTAGGGTTGATGGCTGGTATTGTAAGATTGGCTGCGACATATATTAATGAGGAATACATTATAAGTTCTAAAGCAGGGCCATAAGCAGACTTAAAATTTAAAATTTAAACTGTCAGCAGACTTTAGAATGAGCTAATGATCAGGACATAATAAAATTGATTGAGCATTAATGGGGGATAACAATTATTGATGTTGAGTTGATGGCTGACATCGTAGGATGTTGGGAATTGATACTGAGAAAGGTGAATTAACTAAATCAAAAGCAGTGTATTGTTAAACTTTAACAATGCAATCCCTTGACAGCACCCATTCTGTTAGTCTGCAACCAGTGATAGACGACTTTCTTAGCAGGTCTTTCATAGAAGAGGCTACAGAGAGTTTTCAAGATGAGGAACAGTGTTCTTGTGTATGCAGTTTAGTGGTTGTCTAGAGAAGAATTCATGATCTCTGACCACTTTTATAGGGTCAATCAATATTTTCTATGGTCAGGTTGGATCTTGTAGAAGCAAAAGAGTTGATTGACAACATGCCGGATACTCTGTTTAAATATCAATTTCTCAGAGTTTTCAATGAGTTTCCTATGCCTGTTATTGATTCTTTTCAAATGCTACCGTTAGAACTTTTCTGGTGAACATTGGTGTTGTAAGTTGGAAATGGAGGCCATTTATTATTATTGGTCTCCTATAGAAAAAGGATTGGAGGAGGATGAAGGCATTGCAAGGTTTGGAGTTTGTTGAACACGCCATGCGATTGGTTGCCACTGAAGGTGTCTCTTGTGTTAGCTTCGAGAATGATGCAAAAATGCGAGTCTCCTACGGTTAGAGCCTAATAAAGCTGTTCTAAAGTTCTGTTTTGTAAATATGACTACGTTGACATGTAGATGATAGAAGGCGACAACCATAATTGTGGTTATTTTGTTGCCAATTTTATAGCACGGGAGGGTACGTTTTTGGAATATGCCCACTCCAAAGGAAAACCTAAAGTAATTTTCTGTTGAAATTATAATATAAAGGTGTGGTCCTCTTGATGTCAATTAGCTATCAAAAAAAAGTTGCGTAGAGGTTGTAGCAACCAATCCCATTACATAGCAGAAAAGGATTGATTGCTTAAATCTAGTTTTAAAGCAAACACCATGGGTAAAATGTCAAAGGCAGTAGATAGGTCTTTTTGAGTTTAATAAAGACTAGCATTTTTGGTACCTACAAGATTTTAACCAATTTTTATTTCCTCGAGCATTTTTTATTTATTATGTAAGCTATGTTCTTTCTGGTAGCTTTTTGAAATTAAAAGATCATTTTCATAGTTTCCTAATTGCCTTAATATCTAATTTAAACATCATGGGTTAAGTGCTTAAGGCTACAAGGCAAATAATGGTGGATATGACGATTGACTTTTTGTTTGTGCCACGCTTGGGAGTTCATTTAGGGTTGGTCTACCATGGATACCACCACTTGACTGGTTCGCAACTAGTGACAAATGACTTTCTTAGGAGGTATTTAAGAGAAGAGACTGAGAAAAGTTTTTAAGATGAGAAGAAGTCTTCATTTATATGTAGTTTAGTCGGGTTTTGGAGAAGAATTCATGATCTCCTACCATCATGTAAGGGTCTCTTTATCATTTCCTCAATATTCAATATTGTTGTGATTATGTATTGGTATTCAAAATTTTCCATAATAGCTTCAAAACCCAAAGAATCCCCTTATTTTAATTTAACTGGTTGGTGGGTGCTATTCTAAGAATGGCATCTATCTTTTGTTGATCAAGTTTTACCCCTTCAGCACTAATGACATTCTAAATAGAGAATCTCCATTAAGGCAAAAGAACATTTGGATTCCTTGGCATAAAGAACTAATTTAATATTTTCAAATTTTCATCAAATGTTGTAGATGTTCTCCTCATGATTTTTTGTAGATCAATATATTTTAAGAGAATACTAAGACAAACCTATTCACTGGACTGGAAGACATGTAAATCAAAAGACCATATATATCAATTAAATTAAAGATTTGTACTAATCTTATTGTTATTTAGTTTAAGGACACTTGGATATACCTAGATTGCTTGGACGCCAATCCTTAATAGGCTTTTGTCAATGTTTATGTATCACACCCTTAAGCCTTTCTTGGGATGATGTCCTCAAGGCGCTTGGTGTCGCTGATCCCCACCTATTTTTGGGGTCAACCTTCTAGCTGGATTTTACTCTAGCCTCTTGTTGGATACATCTTTGATCTCCTGCTCAAGTTCTTAGTTTAATAATGAGCATAGTATTGTTAGCAATGAATTGTATATGCCCCATTTTGAAAATTTTCCACTTTACAACTTAATCGCTTTTTATGTCACCCAGTTGCTACTTTCACTATGTTCACAATCCATGCTATCGTGTCGCTGCGAGTCTTGTGAAGTTTGCAAGCAGCGATAGTGGCTTCATTGTTTTCGTATTCACCTAATCCCACAACATGGTTGCCCAGTAGCTCCTTTCTAAAAGTTGCAAACTCCAACTTAAGGCTTCAAAGTTTTGTGCAGTGAGCAACTCTCTGATGGTGGGATTTTCAATGCACGACCATCATGAGATTACCTCGTGTTTAATAAGGCAATCCTAGTGTAACCTTATAATGGGTTGCATTATTAAACTTGGCAAAAGGTGTCTTATATGAGGTGAAGTACAGGATTTTGGACTTCTAATGCACTGCCAGAATCAATAGCTAATGAAGTGGTTATAAATAGAGTACGGATTCATCTCTTTGACCACCTTGTTCTTTGACAATAATCTTGCAAGTTATGTCGGCTGTAATTCGACCTTGTTGAGATGGGAGTTCATGTTGCAAAGAGATACAACAATGAAGAGCCCAAACTTGTGCTCTAGCCTAGTCTAACTGAAGCAAAGATGGAACAATTCGACATTATCTCTAGTATGTTCACTGTCGCCTGGGACTTAAGGACCAGTCACATGCGTTATGAGTGATATTTTTGAGCTGGAGGGGGAGAGAGGCTGTGCTAAATTTGGTTTCATATTGGCCAAAGTGGAAGAAGAAAGGGCCTTGAAGTGTCACCTTTCTTGATAGCAGAAACAAAACAAATTTTGTTCTTTTTGTTTATGTCTCTACAATGAGTAGTTGTAGGTGTTATAAAAGTAAATGCTTTCTAAAGAGAAAGTGGGAAAGAAACATGAAAGAAATACTTAATTTTGGCTTTTAAATGTAAATATAAAGACTTTGATTTTTGGGCTTTCATATGAATACAAACTATCAGAATTTTGTGTTGTTATTTTTTGGGCCTCCATTTTATCGTATTCTATGAATTGTTTCCTCTTTTAGATAATTAGTAGAGCAATGTATTTTTTTTAATCTTTGAATGACAATGTGTGTGTGCTTTGAGGATAATCTTTCCCTGTTTGCATTGTGAAAGATTTCACATGAATGAACTTTGTTTCATTTGTGCATCAATATTCTGTCTTCAGATCTATTTCCATGGCTATGGATAGATGTTAGTTCCTTTTTCTGCCTTCTGGTCAAAAGCATATTAGCCATTCTTCGCATATCTATATGAGGGAGCTGTACCTCAAAATTTCAGAGATGGGTTTGGTTTGATTTCCTGTCTGTTTGTTATGAAATTTTTATTGCTTTCATGGGCTTGCTAGGTCATGGTAGCAGCGACAATCTTAAGTGAAAAATCATTTACCAACATATTTTTTGGCGACTTCTCTGGGGAACTATGAACTTTTGATATTTTATAGCCTTTATCCCCATAATTTTGCTCTTAAAGCTGTTGACTCCATTTGTTGATCTGTCCTTTGTTCTAACCCTAAATGAGTTCTCAGAAGGGTGCTTCTAATTTTTAGAAGAAGTCAGTAGCATTAATGATAAAGCGCTCCAGTCATGTTGGAATGCCTTAAAAGAAAGTATAACTGAGGCTGAAAGCTTGAGTTTGCAACCTTTTGAAGATTATTGGATAATCTCTTAGAATGTTTAAAGCAAAGGTTCTGTTACTTAAAGACCCTTGGGTTACAGTCTTAAACCTCCAAAAATTGTTTCACACAATCATGTCGTAGAGTATTTTGCATGCCCACCCATACCTTTCCTAATATGACCACCCCATAAAAGAACCCATGTAAACAAGACCCACCAATGGTCCCTAAAAATGCAATTGTCCCAACTTGGTTTTTGAAAGGGCCAAACAATAAATTTTGCTATGGGGTGATAGATACATATGAGGGCATCACAAAAATGGGGACAATAAATTTTGTTGTGGCCTGATAGATATAGATGGGGGCATTACAAAAATGGATTTCGAAATTTTTATTTAAAAAGCCTAAGGTGTATGGGGAAGCATTTCAAAATTTTCAAGGTTCACCTATTTGGGTAATGAAAAAAATGAAGGAACTTATCCCTCTTTCAGAAGGTTTGTCCCCATGCTTAAAGAAAGCGACACCCGTAATCCTTCAACTGATTTTAAAGATGAATAATTAGTAGAGATTAAGGACAGTCAGAGGTTTGTAGAGTTTTAGTCCGAAGTCACATGGAATGCTCCTAATGCATTGTTCATGCGTATTGGCTTTATAATCAGAGATAATCCCCTTTTTGAAAGAGAACTATTTCTAGGGGAACAAGAAAGCTCAAAAAGTGTATAAGCAGAACAACTAATCAAGAAAAGTACGTTGTGGTTTTAGAATCTCATTTTGTGTGAGAAAAGCGAAGGGTTCTCAGAAAACAACATGAACAATGGTGAAATGGTTGTGTTACGAGATGGAACCATGAAGGTGCTGGATCCGAACAAGAAAGGTCTCTTTTTAAAGGACTACTAGCATGCACCTATTTATAGACTACATTCTATTAGACGAGCGATGAGGTGAACAATTAGGAGTTTTTCTCAAGAGGTTGCTTGATAAAGACTTGATATATGGTGTTAAGTTAGTTGCTGGAAAGTCCTTTCTCTTGGCTATACTGCGTGAACATGGCTCATTATGGAGGAAAGGGTCATATTTCTCCCAGCCTGTGAATGGATTTGCTGAAGTTAAAGGCTTCCTTCCTCTTTGTAAATTCTGTAAATATGCCTTCTTGGTTGTGCTCCGTTTTGGCTTGTGTCATGTGCTTTGTTTTCTGTCCCCTTTGGGAGTAATATTTTCATGCTTTGACTCTGCAGCCAATTGCTAAGGCACTGGTTCGTCTTCCTTGTGATTATGGAATCTCTTTGTCCTTTCCAATCCCCATCCCCATTAGGAAGCTTGTGGTAGCAATGAATTACATATACCCCAGTTTGAAACTTTCTACTTTACAACTTAATCACTCTTTATGTTGCCCGATCACTATTTTCACAAAGTTCACAACCTTGCTATTGATAGTCTTGCGAAGTTCGCAAGCAACGACAACGACTTCATCATTTTTGTATTTAGCCGACCCCATGACATGGTCGCTCGATCGCTCCTTTCTAGAAGTTGGAAATTTCTTCCTAAGGCTTTCAAGTTTTGTGAAGTGAGCAATTGTTTGATGGTTGGATTTTTAAGGCACGTTCATCATGAGATTATCTTGCATTTAATAAGGCAATCCTGGTGTAATCTTATAATGGGATGCCTTATTAAACTTGGCAAAAGGTGTGTCCCATTACAAGGTGGTGAAGTACAAGATTTCAGATCTCTCATGCGCCACCCAAATTAATAGCCAAAGGAAGTGATATAAATAAAGTACAAATTCATCCCTTTGATCTGTTAAAGGTAGAGCAATTGTAATCTTCTTTGTTATCAAATGCATATATATATATATATATATATATATATATATATATATATATATATATATATATATATATATATTTTTCTGATCACAAAAGTTTACTTTGATTCTGGGCTATCAATCAACTTGTATTGTTCTGAAATGTAAATAATCAATACTGATTTCAATATTTGTTGCAGGTAAGTACATATATATCAGACTGAAGGTAATAACATGGAATGCTTGATGTGTTTCCAAGCGATCGTGATACACAAAAAATATATGAATGTGAATGGTTGTGTCTTGTGTAAGGACATGCCTCTACGTGTCCTTTGGAGCCATAGAGTCATGTCTCTACACAAGACATAACTCACGATTAGCATCATTAGTTATGTTTATTGCAAGTCACACTTGGTGATAATATATATGAGAAGCCCAATCATAATCGACGCTTGCTATTTATTCATACTTAATTTGCAATATGAAACAATAACACGAATTCACATGTTTTGAGATGTTAGCACAGAGAGATCGTTGCATTGTAATGAGGATTTAACCAGATTGAATCATTTTGTGCAGTCAATTGATAGATTATAATATACACAAATATGTGTGTGGATATACATACACACATACACACATGTATGTGATTTTTTCTAAGTAACAATCTAATATTATATATCCGACAGATGCT
The DNA here is from genome assembly GCA_028749045.1 of Cupressus sempervirens. Taxonomy (NCBI): domain Eukaryota; kingdom Viridiplantae; phylum Streptophyta; class Pinopsida; order Cupressales; family Cupressaceae; genus Cupressus; species Cupressus sempervirens. Next base: position 235,759,443 of record CM053785.1, read on the forward strand.
ACAAATTCAACACCCCCTCTTAGCAAGGGATGATATGACTCCCTCATAAACATAATGATTCATGTTTATCAACCTTGGATTAAAATGCCCATCAACACATAAAGGATATTGGATATCTAATCTCCGACACATTCTGGGACAATATCTGGGTAGAGTCTATTAGATGTCCATCTATGATCTTAAGATAACATAGAATTATGCTCTCCGGCTCACTCTGAGACTTAGGCAGTCTATCATAATTCATTGCATTGTCAAAGAATCTAACATAGGCCAAGACAAGAAGTTCTCATGGTCTTTATCATGACAATGGATCAAGAAACTCATAAATCAACACAAGTAGTATCATGACTTCCGACTCACTCTGGGACAACAGTAGAAGTCAATTAGGATACTTTTGTTTTCATACTATCCAACACATCCTGAGACAACAAATTAATGAAGTCTATGATAACAAGTTAATCTATTGTTGAGATTGTCACCTCACAATAGAGACCTAACATCTCAAAGTGAATGATCGTCATCTGTCACAAAACACATGTACACAAGGGTAACTCTTTAAAACAACAGTAACACACACATACACACACAAAACTAAGAGTTTGTCTCAGGAGTTGCAACTATAGGTTAGTCATACCAAATTTTCTTCTGAAGTATTCAACTTTCAACTATGCAAGAGGTTTGTTGAATATGTCAACAAACTGCTCTTCAGTATTGATATATTCTAACTTGATGACACATCTATCTACCATATCTCTGATGTAATAAACATGTATCTCTATATGCTTTGACCTGTTATGGAAGATTGGATTTGTAGAGAGTTTGATACAACTCTGTTTACCACAATGAATAATTGTAGGTTTTAGAGGTTTCCCAAATAGCCCAACCAACAACTTTCTTAACCATACTGCTTCTCGTGCTCCCATGGATGCAGCTATATTTTCTTCTTCGGTGAAACTTAGAGCAATAGAAGATTGCTTCTTACTAAACCAAGATATCATTGTAGATCCAAGACTGAAACAACATCCTCTAGTACTTTTTCGATTGGTAGTACATCTGGCCCAATCAAAATTAAAATAACCATGAAGCTGTAACTCAACTTTTTCATATTTCAACCCAAGTCCAATAGTGCCTCATAAGTATCTCAAAATGTGTTTTCTTGCCATGAGATAAATCTTCTTGGGTTCACACATAAACTGACTTAGTGCATTTGTGGCATAACAAATATTAGGACGAGTGTTTTGTAACAAACACTTTTTCTGGGTCTTAATTAACAACTAACATATTCAAAGAAATACAATTATTACTTCATTTTCATAGGAAGACAATTATATCAGTTACATTCATGTGAATGAGATTAATGGTTACAATCAGTTAAACGAAATTTCATAACTAACAGTTGAAAACACCATCAATGAATTTACTATGGAAATTAAAATAAACATACCATGGAATTTCGAAACCGAAATCAATCTAGGAAGGCTTCTACAAACACCCAAGTTAGTATATAAATACCACTTAGGATCAAATAACAATTACCATCCAATACCACTATATCAAAATTAAATGATGATTACCATTAAATACCACTATATCAATTAGAGCATCAATTACCATTGGATCATTTAGGGCATCAGATACCACTGTATCACTTGTAGTGTTAGATACCACTGTATCATTTAGGGCATCAAATACCACTGTATCGTTTAGGACATCAAATACCATTGTATCATTTGGAGCGTCAAATGTCTCTGTTTCATTCCTTTTCTTCCTATTGCTAATTGTGCCAATAACATAAGTGAGAGAATTTGGTATAGCTCTGATACCATGTAAGAATTTGCCTAAGGCAATAATTCAACGCCAAGATCAAGAAGCTCAATAGATAGCACAAAAGAGACTAATGATGATCAAATGATAATAGATATCAGATAATTGGATAATTGGATGAATACATCATAGACGGTGCCTGTATATAAGGGCAACCAAAATGTCTAGAAGTCACACAAGAGATAAGGATTACAACTTAGCACTTGTCCATCAAAGGTGGATTATCCTCCATTGAGCACAGGAGTTTGTGCGATGATGAGAGGATAAGTTTACATAGGTGCATCTCATAAAGAGTTGTTGTAGACACTATGTGCTCTAATAAGTTGCTAACTCTTGTGTTGTCACCAAGACAACACATATGTCTATGCATATTCTTAAGTTAACTTAAATAAAGTATAAATAGTAAATACTTAATTTACATCAACACCCCCCCTTAAGTGCAATTTAGGGGAATGCACTTAAGTTCACAAAAGCTAGAGGAAAATGCATGATGGGTCCCGGCTACTAGGCCACATTAGGTACCCATGTACAAATGTAATGCTCTACATACAATGCGATGCAATCTCTTTGAAAATGGAGAAAGATGAAAAACCTCATGGAAAAAACCTCCTCCAAAAAGAGAGATGAAGAAATACAAGATGCATGCAAGGATGGAGTAATCAAGACTCCCCTAGTATGACATACATCATGCATGTACAAGCATATATCCCCCATAAGAAAAGATATATGATGTTATCCCCCCATATTGAATAATCTCTTGCAAGGATATCATGAAGACAAAAAAGTATCCAATGCCTACAAACGATATTTCTTCCTTTAGGAAGAAGATACACTAAGTATAGGTGCAAGTATACTTCCCATTGTGGATGGGAAGATGGATGAGGAATCCATATGTAGTATGCTATTGATGCTGCCTCTGAAGTCTGCTCATATGTTGACAAGTCCTTGATGAATGCAGATGCCACAAGCCAATCTGGTGGATGCCCAAAAGAAGGTGGAAAACAAGGTAACATGTCCATGTATGAAAGTGAATCAACCTCCAAAGATAAGGAATCATCCTTATAGGAAGATATGGGAAGATAAGCAATGTAGCCTCCCCTCAATGATGAATGCACACCCATGAAAGAAGCTCCTTGATGACTGAAGAAGCTGCACCATGAAAATTGAACAATGTTCCTCCTTGTAGGAAGAAGTGGTGCCATAGGTGTAGTAGAGAATGCTCCCCAACTAGTAGGAAGAATCCTCAAAAGATATGATGTTTGAGGAAATTGGAATACAATCTCCAAAGACTGATGTCTCCTTTGAAGTAAAAGAGTCCTCCAACTGCTGAAAAGAAGTGTCCACAATCATGTCAGTCTCAAAAGAAAGATCAAGTGGTTGAGGGTCAGAGTGTTCCTTTGCAACAAGTGAACAAGAATTCTCCTCAACAAAGAGACGATGGATGTCATCAATAATGTCTCCCACATCTTCAATGTAAGACCCCACAAACAACACTGCAATGTCTGGAAGGAAGTCATCCCATGAAGCTGAAATGAGAAAACATGGTGTTTCTTGCTACACTGATTCAGGAGCATTTGTGGCTGGAATTGGATCAGTAGAAGCAATAGGAGCATGAGGAGGTATGATCTCAACTGGAGTTGTAGGTACCACAATTGGAGTGACTGGAAGTAGAATGTCCTCTGGTAATGGAGGGACTCGTGGATCTCCATATGCTTCCCAAAGACACATCCAAACGTCATGAGGACTACTTGCCTTAGTAAGAGGAGCAAAAGATTCCTTACTCATATTGTTATACATAAAGCGAAGAAGAAGAGAAAGATGCCCCCAATTAGTATTAGGTGGAAATATCTTCGAATATAGATAAGGAACACTTCCTTATGTTCTCTTAGATGATCAATCATCAAAGCACTCCTTTTTTGATAGTTCCTTTTTATCAATTTGAATCTTAAACCAAAGTGACACTTTTGACTTGACTCCATGAGATCAAATAATGTATGCACCCCAAAATGCGGAAAAAAATCAAAGAAACCCCCCCAATGCATGATTTGGGCACTTTATACTTAGTGCGATTAGAATAGCCACTTGCCAATTTAGGGCCTAAGTGGACTTCTAATTTTGCTGTTTACAACCACAAATATGAAGCTATATCAGACTCAACAAGATAAGACACAAGACCTCTCAAGGATCTAATTGATTACAAATGCCAATAGGCCAAAATGAGACCAAAATTTGAAAGTACCATGTCTACTCAGAATTACTCCAAATTGATACCAGATCTGGAAAGTAGACAAAAAATCATGCACTTACAAAAAAATTAGCACTTGAATGTGTCTAGATGAGCCCGAACTAAGCCTTTGAATTTGCAAAAATCGAGATTTGCGATTTGCAGAAAAATTCAAGAACAAAGATCTCAAACATCGTGCACTAATGTGTATACAGATCACGAAATTCTACCCCAAAACAAAAAAGATTGCTCTAAAAAAGGAGTCCGTATGAGGGAGATATCATTGTTTGAAAATCACCTCTGTAATTATTTTTCCTAAATCACCGCTGTTGTACCTCCAAAAATCAAATGACTCTAGATTTCACCTTAGATGTCCAATTTTGATGAAACAGAAGTCAATTTGGGGTTTTTTTGACTTTCTGAATATGATGCCAATATTTGATTTGCACCAGCAAGCTCCAATCTTGACCTGCAAAAAAAATCTCTCCAATGGCTATGTAATGAAACTCCTATGGCTCTGATACCATGTAAGAATTTGGTATAGCTCTGATACCTAGATCTAGAGAATCTGCAGAAATTGGGAGTGTCTAGAGCCAAAGCGGACCTCGCCATTGCGTTTGGAACGCCGATTTGGTGAAAATCGGCTATAAATTTTCCTATATTGGGCCAAAGTCAATTTTGAGGCAAAAGTTTTTTGCAAACCGGCACCCGAAGGTCCAATTTGCAATTTCGGGTATGATTTATTAGATTTGTGAATTTTATTTTCAGATCTGAATTTTATTAGTCTGCAATTATTGTCAAATTTCGGAGGTTTTTTTTAGCCCTCTAGGGCTTGCAGAGAATTTTTTCTTTGTAGGAACCAGGCAGTGACACCCCGGCCCCTGCGGAGAATATTCACGAAATATTCTTCATTTGGTGGTTTAATTACAGTCCGGCCGCACACATTTCCGTTGGCAAATTTCGAATTGCAGTAGGCACAATATTCAGACCCTCGACAATCAATCCACTAAGCAACTGACAATAACACACATAATCCGGTGTCATTTTCTTTAACCTCAACAGGCGTGTTCTTTTAAACACCGCGAAAGTCACCCACCACTTGCATGTGGGATTTTACACCCACTTCCGGCGGGTTTAAAACTCACTGCCGACGCAAGTTCTCGGCATGGTGATACCTGCTATGGCGCCTAGAAAACATTTCCGGCGATTGCTGTTTTTTGGCCGACCTCCCACAAGAGTTTTGCGTCCGCCATGCGGTGACAGTTCTAGCAAGGAAAAGTGGTAGTAACGTTGACAGCTCATCCGCAGCAGTGTCCTTCCACGTCGACAGGGTACACGTCAGCAAACCAATCAGCCAATCCTTACGCTAGGTCAGCAATACATGTCGCTTTTTTTTTGTCCTGTACAATCCGTACAAAGTGATGTCATCGTTCGTACAGGACACGTCATTGTTGACGTCATCTGGAGGGCCAAGTATGCTGACTCATCATTTTGCTATCTTAAATTTGACAGCCGTATGACCGTCATCTAGAGGCAAATTAGAATTGCTGCGACGACTGTTTGACCATCAAATTTAAACTCGTCTTTTGCTGAACAAACCCCTCTCCAGATTGATTTTTGATTTGACAATTTGACTTTGGGTTTAACTGTGGAGGAAACTCTGTAGTTAAGCGTGCTCAGGCTGGAGTAGTACTGGGATGGGTGACCTCCCGGGAAGTCCCAGTGCTTCACCCCTGTGAGCATCACCTAGATCCAATGAGTGCTAAGTGTTCCATTTATTCTCATGAGTGATGGATTCACGTTGAATCACTACTCATGAAACATGGGTCATCGAGTTTGACTCAAAATCACACAGTTAAATCCTAATATTCACATCACAATTTGACTAGCTGTGGAAATCATGTCCTACTTATCAACTAGCATATTATTTTCACATGAAATTATAACAACTATCATCTTACCATTTCGCAGGATTATAACAAATTTAACTGTCAGTTGACTTCATGTGAACCTCAACAGCTATATGAACATTTTAAATTGGGTTCACACAAACACTGACTTAGTGCATTTGTGGCATAACAAATATCAGGACAAGTGTTCACTAAGTACATCAATGATCTAATTACTTGTCTATAATATGTGGATCAATGTCTTCAGACTCATGTGCATCAGTTTTGAGTTTATGAAGATTCGTCTCCATAGGTACGGATAATGGTTTGCAGTCCATCATGCCAAATCTATTCAATATGTTAGTGGTACATTTTCTTGGATTTAGGAAAATGTATTCTCCCTTTTGTCTTACTTCTAATCCCAAGAAGTAGTGTAGAAGCCCTAAATCTTTCATTTCAAATTGAGCTATGAGGTCTTGCTTACATTTAATAATAAGATGGTCTTTACCTGTAATTAGTAGATCATCAACATAGAGAACTAGTATTAACATATCTTGCTTTGATTTGTTGAAGTATATGTTAGGATTTGTTTCATTTCTTGAGTACCCTAATTTGGTAAGGTAGCTATCTATTCTCTCATACCATGCCTTGGGGGCTTGTTTAAATTGTAAAGAGCTTTCTTCAATTTGCATACATGTGACTCTTTTTTGTGGATATTAAAACCTTCTGTTTGTTCCAAGTATACTTCTTCATTGATTACTCCATTTAGGAATGTCGTTTTTACATCCATCTAATATACCTTCCAACCTTTGGATGCAACCATGGCAAGTATAGCTTTGACAGATGTGTACTGGGCAACTGGAACAAAAATTTCCTCATAATCGATCCCTTCCTTTTGTGAGAATCCTCTAGGCACAAATCTGGTTTTGTGTTTCTCAATACTTCCATCAAGTGCCTGCTTGATTTTGAATAGCCATCTTGAGGAGACAACAAATTTGTCTTTGGGTCTTGGCACAACATCCCAAACACTGTTTTTTATTATGGATTGATATTCCTCAATCATGGCATCTCTCCATGCTTGAGATTTTAGAGCTTCTTCAACATTAGAAGGTTCGTACTTAGTGAATTCATTTATGTGAGTAACATAACATGAACGATTCCTTGTCCTTTTGGTTTCTCTAAGCATTTCATCAGGTATCACATTATTTTCTTCAATCATTTACTTGCCCATAAGGGTCTTTTATTGTTGAGTGGATTTGAATTTTCTTCAAGATTTGATGCAGTGGTTTCATTATCTTCTATACCACTCTCCTTCTCAATCATTACACTTTCATCATTTTTAGGAATGAAATCATCATTGGGTACTTCTATATCTTTAGAAGTTTTGAAATCAGCATCTTCATCAAACTTGACATCTCTATTGACTTCAATTGTTCTTGATTCTGGCACATATACCCCATAGGCTTTAGAAGAATTACTATAGCCAACGAATATACCTTTCTCCTCTAATGACTCTAGTTTGGTTCTTTTCTCCCTAGGAATGTGAATATATATGGGACAACCAAAAAATCGAAGATGACTTACATCAGGTTTGATTCCTAAGAAAACTTCTTGTTTTCTAAAATTGCATGAGGACACCTATTTTGAATATATACGACAATATTAGATGCTTCAGCCTAGAATGAAGTGTGTAAATTTTGATCATGCATCATTGCTTTAGACGCTTCAGCCCAGAATGAAGTGTTTAAATTTTGATCATGTATCATTGCTTTAGATGCTTCAATGATAGTTCTATTTTTTCTTTCTGCAACTCCATTTTGTTGAGGATTATATAGTACAATATACTCCCTCTTAATCCGAATAGATATACATAAATCTTTAAAGATTTTGGAGGTATATTCTTCTCCATTATTAGATCTTAAATTTTGATCTTTCTTTCAGTTTGGTTTTCAGCTAGGGCTTTGAATTCTTTGAATTTGATTAGAACCTCATTTGAATCTTTTAATTTAAGAAAATATATCCAGGTTTTCCTAGAATAGTCATATACAAAGATGATGAATTATGAAAATTCTTGTAATGAAGGTACTGACATAGGCCCACATAGATCAGTATGAATGAGCTCAAGAATGCTCTTAGTTTTATGTTCGTTGGAGTGGAAAGGAGTTTTAGGGTTCTTTCCTAATGCACATCCATTACATATACCTTCATGTTCAGGTTTAAGGTTGGGTAGACCTTTTACAATTTTCTCTATAGAAGGTAATGCTCTTAAGTTTAAATGTCCTAGTCTCCTATGCCAAATCTCATTTGACTTTCTAGTTTCATGACTTAGAGCTAGATTTGTGGTATTACAAAGTTTGTATAAACTTCCTTCTCTAACTCCAATGGAAATAAGATTTTTAATGTTTGAATTCTTCATCAAAGACAATACTTTATTTTCTTCAAAAACAATTCGATATCCTTGATCTGCTAGAATAGATATAGAGATAAGGTTTCTTTTGATTCCAAGATCAAATAGGACATTCTTTAGGTGTACGAGGATCAAATAGGACATTCTTTAGGTTTAAGTTAACTCCGGTACTTAGATGTATTGAACAGGTCCCAATTCCTTTCATGAGATAAGTGGAGTTGTTGCCTATTGTCACTTCTTCAGTTGAATATTCATCAAGTGTCTCAAATTTATCTCTAAATCTAGTTTTATGTCTGGAAGCTCTACTATCAACTATCTAGGTGTTTTTATTGGAGTTTATCTCACTAGATAGGGCAAGGTAGTATAATGAGTATTTTCTATCCTTGTCATCTACTTCCTTGACTTCGACCATGTTGATAGGAATTTTCTTTCTTTCTGGACAATACATGTGAGTATATCCAAATTTGTCACATTTATAACATTGAACTTTTGACAGATCTCTTTTCTTATAGGTTTTCTTCCCTCTCTTTCTTTTGAATTTTCCCTTTTTATTGCTTGAATTTATATGCAATGCTTGGATCTCTTCCTCTTTGTTGGAGATGATACCTCTTGAGATTAATTGAGCCTCTTCTTGGGTACATTCATTTTTGAGTATATCAAATTTAGGTATAGATGGACAATTGATGCATTGAATAAATGATTCCCATGATATTTGTAATCCTCTAAGTGCTATTAGAGATAATTCAACATCTTCAACATTGTTTCCAATGGTAGAGAGTTGATCTTTTAATTCAGAGATTTTGGAGTAGGAGGTGATTGTATCTCCTTTGTCCATCTTGATGTTTAGAAGTTGTTGTTTTAATGTAAGCAATCTGCTTGCCTTGTTTATCTCAAATGTGTCTTGAATAATTTTGAACACATTATAAGTGTTTGTAAGTTTTGCTATTGATGGAAGAATATGATCTTTAACTCCATTAATGATAATTTTCTTGGCCTTATTATTCCGTCATTTCCAAGTTGTTAATTTTGTTTCATCGTTGGGTAATTCCTTGTTTTCTTCTATGAATGACTCCAATTCAAGTGCTTGGAGTATTGCTGTGATTTGAATTTTCCATGAAAAGAAGTTGGACGCACCTTCTAGTCTATCCTCAACTTTGATATTGTTCACCATGATTGATTTAGTAAAGAAGTATTTCAGTGATTTTGAGGCAAATAAAATCACAGTTTGGTTCAAAGGTTTGTTCTACCGACGAGGCTCTGATACCATGTTCAAGGAAATTAGATCTGAGGTAGAGCAATTGTAATCTTCTTTGTGATCAAATGCAGATATATGTGTGTGTGTGTGTGTGTGTGTGTGTGTGTGTATGTGTGTGTGTGTGTGTGCGTATATACACAAAGATATATATATGATTTCACTGATCACAAAAGTTGACTTTGATTTTGGGCTATCAATCAACTTGTGTTGTTTTGAATCGTAAATAATCAATACTGATTTCAATATTTGTTGTAGGTAAGTACAGATATATCAGACTGAAGGTAATAACATGGAATGTTTGACGTGTTTCCAAGCAATCATGATACACAAGATATATATGAATGTGAATGGTTGTGTCTTGTGTAAGGACATGCCTCTACGTGTCCTTTGGACCCGCAGAGTCATGTCTCTACACAAGACATAACTCACGATTATCATCATTAGTTATGTTTATTGCAAAGTACACTCGGTGATAATACATATGAGAAGCCCAATCATAATTGGCACTTGCTATTTATTTATACTTAATGTGCAATATGAAATGGTAACACGATAATGAGGATTCACATGTACTGAGATGTTAGCACAGAGAGATCACTGCATTGTAATGAGGATTTGACCAGATTGAATCATTTTATGCAGTCAACTGATAGATTATAACATACACAAAAATGTGTGTATACACACACACACATATATGTATATACACACATGTATGTGAATTTTTCTAAGTAACAATCTGATATTATATATCGGACATATGCTACAAATTCAACATGAGCACCTTATTGTTTGAGAATAATCTTGCAAGTTACGTCAACTGCAGTTCGACCTTGTCGAGATGGGTGTTCCTGTTGCAGAGGTATACAACAATGAAGAGCTTGCTCTTGTGCTCTAGCTTGGTGTCACCAAATTAGGGATGAAACGGTTTGACATTATCTCCAGTATGTACACCGTCGCTAAGACTTAAGGACCAGTCACACTCATTATTAGAGTGATATTTTTGAGCTAGAGGGGGAGAGAGGTCGTACTGAATTCAGTTTCATACTGCTCAAAGTGGAAGAAGAAAGGGCCTTGGATTGTGTGTTAAACTGCCTCAACCCACTGCAAGGAAGTATGGAAGATGAGGAGGAAGTGAAGGGCGAAGAAAATGTGGAGGTGGACCTAGATAATATTAAGAGCATCACCTTTCTTGATAACTGAAACAAAAAAATCCTGTTCATTTTGTAATTATTGTTGTAATGAGTAGTCGTAAGTGCTATAAAAGAAAATGTATTGTAAAAAAGGGGGGAAATAAACATGAAAGAATACTTAATTTTGGCATTAATATGTAAATATAAATACTTAGATCTTTGGGTTTTCATATGAATAGGAGCTTTGTGCTGTCATCTTTTGGGCCTCCACTTCGTCGTATTCTATGAATTGTTTCGTCTTTCAGACAATTAGCAGAGTTATGTATTCTATCATCTTTGAATAACAATGTGTGTGTGCTTTGAGTAATCTTTCCCTGTTTGTATTATGAACGATTTCACATGAATGAACTATTTTTCATTTGTGCATCAATATTTCATTTTCACATCTATTTTCATGGCTATCGAAGATGTAAGTTCCCTTTTTTGCTTTTTGGTTAAAAGAATATTAGTATCCATTCATCACATATCTATATGAGGGAGTTGTACCTCAAAAATTCAGAGATGGGTTTGGTTTAATTTCTCATCCGTCAGTTGTGAATGTCTTGTTGCTCTTATGGGCTTATTGGGTCGTTGTAGCCTCAACAATCTAAAGTAAGAAATCTTTTATCAACAAGTACGCACAACTGGGTTGTATATGTATATTAATTACAATTAGCAATAGATTAATTTTCTATACCTACCTGATTATATCTATATATTTATGAATACACAAATGGATGCTTATTAAGGTTGTCAGCTGTATAAGGGATATATTTAGATCTATACTGCTTAGTTTTTTTTCTTTCTCCTAAATTCTTTGTGTCATTCATGTGTTTCATAGTAACCCGCAATGGCTATTTTATATCTTCTTGTGGTGTGTAGAGGCCGAGGACGTGTCTCCTCTATCACACCTTTTCATCACTAGACATGTCCGTTTTCAGCAAAGGTATGTAACAAACTACTGAATCGATGAGATTTGTAACTGTAATAACCCTAACCTGGCTATAACCTCAACAACCCCAAATTCTGGACAAATATAAGAAATTTGGCATTTTGACAAACACTTTGCAACCCACTTCAAAATGGTGAGAAATTTCTTGTAATTGTATTCAAAACACCCATATATGAAACTTTGAAACATTTTGAACACAAAAGGTCATAGCTCGTATTGCAACCAACTATAGGAAGCTTCAATGCTGAAGTCTACCTTTATTGAATTTGAATCTGGAAATTACAAACACAAATATAAGTATGAGGAACCTGATTATAATTTGAAGTCTAGACATGTCCGTTTTCAGCAAAGGTATGTAACAAACTACTGAATCGATGAGATTTGTAACTGTAATAACCCTAACCTGGCTATAACCTCAACAATCCCAAAATTTTGGACAAATATAAGAAATTTGGCATTTTGACAAACACTTTGCAACCCACTTCAAAATGGTGAGAAATTTCTTGTAATTGTATTCAGAACACCCATATATGGAACTTTGAAACATTTTGAACACAAAAGGTCATAGCTCGTATTGCAACCAACTATGGGAAGCTTCAATGCTGAAGTCTACCTTTATTGAATTCGAATCTGGAAATTACAAACACAAATATAAGTATGAGGAACCTGATTATAATTTGGATGCCTTTAATGTGATCAATATGAAGAGCGCAAGACTCCCAAACTGTGGGCTGCAAATGTGAGATACTCTACAACTTCCTACAATTCAAAATGGATGCCTAGCTGATATGAAAATAGCATTAGTCTGAAATATGACTTCCCCAAACCCTGACGTGACCCAGCACATACAAAATTTTGCATACCAATGATCAAATCGGGAGCTTAGGAGGTGGAATAGAGGTGCAGAGATGATGTATGGCTAAGCCCCAAGCTAATCACAGTCAATAACAGTTCTGCGAATTGCAGAAATATTGAATGCAGGTATCGAAGACCAAGCAATTCGATCATCCAACACTGCCTGTAGAAGCAGACTGCAAATTCCCAGATGTAACACTGCCTTCAATGCACCATGACCAAGCCCACAAACATTGCCAGTAAATATGCAAGCCTTAGAACTTAATAATGTCCTCCACCACTAAGAATTCGCAGATCTCCAATCATATGCTGATCACTACAATTGGAAACATTGACAATCAATCTCTCCTTAGCCACAGGGATACAGCAGGAGACCAAGCAAATTGCTATACAACGGCAACAATTTGCCACAATACTCAGAGATAAATCCCATAATTATAATGCCAATCTCTAGACATAGAAAATGACAGTTAGGAGATTTGACTAGTGAAGCCAGTATACCTCAGCAGAGACTTCAAACATCAAAAACTTAGAGACCCTTATACTTCAGCAAGGGCTCACAATTCAGACTTCAGGAAAAACCCACAAAGGCAACAAAAGCAATTATATTTTCAAGCATGCTTTTTCTTGATGAAAAGAGCTCTCATTTATAAGCTTTTCGTTGGCAAAAGTTTCTATAAAATTCCACTTCAGAACATATGGAAGTTTCCCAAAAGAACTCAACACTAGAAACTTTCCAACTTGCTTTTTAGAAATATCTCTTTAAATCATTATTTATAATAATATAAATATTATTATAATAATGCAACTCAAGGAATAAATAAATAAGAGCTTATGTAATTATTAACCTGATCAATAGCAGGTGACGACCAACTGCCAAGATATCCACTGTACTGCTAAAAATAGTAACTGCCCATAATAGACTTACTAAAAATAGTAAGTAATCAACTGAGACCCCCAAAACACCCTGTTAGCTCACGAGGGTCACTATGATGAGCTAACTCAATCAAATGCATAGACTGGCCAAAATCGGGGACATTACAGTAACTAATACATGATCCGTTGTTAATGTTTTCTACTTGCCAATGTTTATTAGTGGATTTGCTGACTACTTTAGAGACCGTTGCTATCATTTGCAGAACAAGGTCTACGTGAGTATATAACTTTTTATACATGTTAATTTATTTTGTTAATTAATTAGTATTATTAATTATGATTCAATTAGATAACAAGAATAATGATTGTAATTGAATTAAATAATATGAAAGATTTTTATTCAATTAAAAAATAAGATTAATTTACTATTCAATTAATAATAAATTTAATTAATTAATTTTAATGTCTAGTTGATATATTCAATTAATATATGTATTTATTAAAATATTTATGATAGACAGGACTTATTACAATCCACCCTTCTTAAATTTGCTTGTTCTAATGCAATTTAAGATTGGGTATTTGAAAATATGTGAACCTTCCCAAGTTGCCTCTTCTTCTTTCAGGTCTTTCCATTTGATCAAATACTCCGAAATGGTCCTGTTTCTTAGCATTTTCTCTCTCATGTTGAGAACCCTTTCTAATGAGTTTTCCTTCATCATCGAGTGGGGTAATTCATCATATGGAGTAATTTGTTGTCCAAGGACCTTCTTAAGTTGTGATACATGGAAGACGTTATGTATTCTGTTGTTCTTAGGTAATTCTAGTTTATAAGCTAGCTCATCAATCTTCCATAGAACTTTGTAGGGTCCATAAGAATTATGGCTTTAGTTTCTCTGCTCCACTAGTCTTAATAGACCCCTATTTATAGGATTGTGGTCTCAAGGAAAACCAATCACCAACCTTTGTTCGATAAGGGTCAGGTTTGGCCAACATAAATCTTTTGTTGGTTCTGTGCATGGTAGAGGTTATCTATGAGTGTTGTCATATGCCCATATTTTATTGTACAAAATCTCTAGCTCCTAATACCTTACTTTCTGGAAGCTTCAAATTTCCAAAAGAAGTGGCTTCTTCATAACTGTATAATACTTTGGATGTGCTCATTCCAATCGATAGATGATGTGTAGGGTTGTAACAATACTCACCAAGGTGTAGCCATTTCACCCATGCATTCTATTTTCCTATAACACAGTTCCCCATGTATCACGTATCCATTTATTGACAATTCCTGTCTGCCCAGTTTTGGGATGATGACTTGTACTAGTGGTCAATTTAGTTTTTGCTAAACGAAAGTGTACTTGCCAAAACACGCTTAAATATATGCTATCTCTATTGCTAGCAATATTTCTAGGCAACCCATGTAATCTTAACATTTCTTTGAAAAGAATTTTTGCAACTTAAGGTGCTCTATATTTTTGTAGATATAACCATGAAGTATGTGTGTGTAATTAAGTGATCCACTTTATATATAATCTTTCCCTTGTACTTTGGGAAGACCCACTATAAAATCCATGGAGATATATTCTATTTTTGATCTAGTATTGACAGTGGCTGCAGTAGGCCAGCCGAGAGTGCTAGTTCTGCTTTATTTCTTTGGCATGTCACAAAGTATGAACATGTTTGAGTATGTCCTTGAGTCCTTCCAAGAGTACATTTCCCTTATTTGTTTGCATGTTTTGTGGTACCCTTGGTGTCTCGCCAAGGGGCCGTCATGAAAATCTTTGATGATTGTTGTTTTCATCTTCAAGCCTGTGGTAAGGTATGTTCTATTCTTACATAGGATGATTCCTTTTACCACTTTCTAATCTTCTGATTATATATTTCCCTCCATTATATCATTGGCATGCAAATCTTTGGAATATGTTGCCATGTGAATATTTGGCACACTTTAGCTTCCAATCTGCTGTGATGTCTGTTTTGGTGCACAAGTAGGGCCTTCTTGATAGTGCATCTGCTACCACAATATTCTTTCCTTTTACACATTCTATGTCAAAATTATAAGCTTGTGATTTGCTTTCCCTTCTGTTGGTGGTTGTTGAGATCCTTTTGTTTTAAGAACTATAGACTGGTTGTAATTTGTTTTAACCAAAGTTGGAAAACTCTCACTTGGCAACAACTTGCCAAGCTGGCCTGCAAAAAAAAGGGGAAAAAGTCAGCCTCTTTTTAAAAAAAACTCAGGGAAAAGCTCGGGAACCTAAAAAATAGCTTAAATTAAAATATTTTTTGTTGTTGCAAAATTCAACGAGAAGATGCATGTAATGAGTTAATTAAAGAGAACACAAACGAAACAAGTAAAGTTTATATATATATATATATATATATATATATAAATGCATAGTGGATACAAAATCTCATTCTCTTGCGGAATGTTGATGGCGGGAAGCATAATAGTAAATAATTTCTGTCAAACTATAAGTAAATACATCATTACAATCACATCTTCCCCTTCCCATCTCTACTAGCATAAAAGGGAGAGGGTCTAGTCCTAGCAGAGAAACCCTATTAGAGGGCATGAATGTAAAGTATGTGGCTATGGCTATTTGCTCAATATCCCTAAAGATTCGCTCTCTTTCCTAGATGTATGTCCTCTTGCTTGTGGGACTGGTAATGACTTGCCTAACTCCTCTTTGTCGTCCTCCTTAATGTCATCCAATGTGAAATCCAATTCAACCCCTTCCTCCATGGCTTGCCACTTCGTTTTAGCAATGTCCTCCTTTGGAAACAATGGACCTGGCTTCAGTGCCATCCAGTTAGAGTAAGGATCTATATCATCCAGATCAAGTGGTCCAGGCATTGAACACTGTGCCTTGTTCATGCACAACTTACGATTATGTTGTACATAAACAAGGTTATTGAGCCTTTTTTGAGTCATTTTGTTTCTTTTCTTTGTGCGGATGGACTCATATAAGCTTCAATTGTGCTTACAATGGGATGCGCTACAAGGTTGGCACCAGATTTTGAGAGAAAATTGCTTTAGATTGGGGCTATTGCCACCCCAAGTTGCCACTAGGCATCTGTAAAATAAATATTAATAACTTATCAAATTGCAAATGTTTTAAAGTTTAAACTTTTAAGATTTACCTAGGGTTTGTGTGCCTCTTTTTCTCTTTGCTAGCTTAGAAGAGAACAAATTACCCTTTGATTCCACATAGATTTGTTGTTCGGCCACAACAAGGTCTCTCTACACAACATCGAATATCATCCTCTCGATGCATACAAAGAGGCCCTTCATGAACTCTATATTGGGATCTGAAAAGGAATCATCATGCCTAAAACAAATAGAAAGTGAAATCAAGTCTTAGTACAACTACACAACCTAAAAATAAAAATAAAAATGAAGTGTTAGTAAAATTTGAAGAAGAATCATAGTACCTAAGACAGGGGTTGAGGAAGTAGCCTGTTGCATGAATGGGTTGGTGGAGTATATTGTTACACCTTCTATCAGTGATTTCCCAAATAAGATCAAATTTGAGGCTGCCCCCATTGTAGAAATTTCTAATAGACATTTTGGCCCTATCCATGGCCTCATAAAGATATCCTATTAGGGATTGTTGTCTACCAACTAAGTACAAACCTCTAACCAAGGGCTTAGGTGTCTACAATTGACTTTTGCAAAATAAAAATTAGTTCGTAAAAAGATTATCTAATGAAGTTACTAACATAGTAAGTTACAAATTAATAATGAGACTTGAATCAACTTTCAAGAATAAATAAAAATCAATGTTTTGAAGTTACCTTCACAATCTCAGTAGCCTTGTCCAAAAAAAATTTAGTCAAAGACTATGCATGTTGACCTCTCCTTCAATATTCTTTGAGTAAGGTGATGCGATCCAATTAGGATACACAAACATTTTTTTCAAAAGCATTATTGTTTTGATAAGATTTTGCAACGGTAATGTTTTGAAGTTACCTTCACAATCTCAATAGCCTCGTCCAAAAATATTTGGTCAAAGACTATGCATGTTGACCTCTCCTCCAATATTCTTTGAGTAAGGTGATGCAACCCAATTAGGATATACAAACATCTATTTCAAAGGCAATATTGTTTTGATAAGATTTTGCAACATCAAGAAAACCGTTGCAAACCTTACGACAACAAGCCTCACCAAATCTTTTTCTTTAGTGAACGTTCTCATCAAATTTAGAAGCCATGGGTGATTATAGATAAACTTGGTGACTTGCCTTGCAGCTTCCACAACTAGAGTCACCCAATCAAGTTTTCCTATGTCCTCCAAAAGAAGGTCAAGCACGTGTTGCACAAGGTTACCAAAAAAGAGTGGGGTGCCTCTCTTGGAGGATTCTATTTGGCATATTAGTCAAAAACCAATAATTAGTTGCCAACTTTCCATATTTTACATCAAAGCTAAATTGAATAAATACTATAGAATTACATTAATTATTCATATGCAACATAAAAAATTAAAATTATTTGCTGCCACTTATGTTGCTGCAATACCTGTGATGATTTGCACCACATTTTCTAGTCCCGCCTCCATGAAAACATTCTCCAACATTAATGCCAATGTGTGCTTTTTTCACCTTATTGGAGGCATTAATAGATTTCCAAAACACATCATCTTTGTAAGCAACCAAAAAATTAATAATGATTATATTCTTCCCATCTATGCACCCATCAAATAGAATGGTGCAACCATATTTTTTCCTCTTTTTTTTGCTCTTTCGCTATTGCTTTTTCCCTATCAACCACATTGTCAAACAACCTACAAACTTAAAGCGAAATCAAGTGTTAGTATACAATTTTAATCTAATAAATAGGAAATAGCAATTAAAATATAAAATATAAAAATTAACTCAAGTATATTTCAATTATTTACTTGCCTTCCTCTTAAATCCTTGTGAGAAGGGGCCTTGTACCCTTTAACCAAAACTATCAGTGTGGTTGCCAAATTCAGCCAATAGGGACTATCAACCACATTCATTGGGATATTTTTGAAAAACCAAAAATTTGTACATGCAATATCAGTTTTCTCATGCACCTCCTTGTTCCATCTAGCGGTCTCTAATGATGGTTGTGCTTCAGGTTTGTTTCTAGGCACAAAATAACTGCCGATCCTTAATGTTGACAGTGATATGAAGAACTAGGTGCTCTAGAAGAGGGAGTGGAAGCAGTAAAAGAGACTTTGTTTGCAGATCCATAGGCTACGAAGAGATCCCACTATGTTCTCAAGTGGTGCTTCTTCTTTAACATCAATAACAATACCTTGAGTTTCAGCTATGGCTGCCCTTATATCTAATTCTCCTCTCCCTATTTAATTTTTTCTCTTCACCAGTTGCAAGTAGGGTCACAAGGAATTGAATCATATCTCATTATGCCTGCAAGGTGGTATTTGAGGTAGTTAATGCTGAATGCATATCACCTTCCTAGGCTCATTTGGAGCTTCATAGGCATACCTCCATGCCTTATCTCTTGCATCTCTAGGCCGAGTGCCTATATACCCAGATGGGCATGGTGTTAGTCGCCACACTTCATATGAACTTGCCATGCTTATTTAATGCTGAACCTATACATTGAATTTTTTAACACATTAAAATTTATAGAAAAATAATTAAACAAAGTTAGAACTTAGAAATATAAACTATTTAAATTAGTGTGATTATTTTTAGACATTATTCAAAGTCAAACATTAACTACTCAAACTACTAGAGTTTTTTTAATAAAAAAACTACACTCTTCAAAACTACAATGATAGATCCAAAACAAATTTCAGCGTGGAAATGCCTTCAAATGATTCAAAATTATTTCTAACTACTTAGAAATGAATTTGAATTCATTTACATGCAACAAAAAAAAAAGAATTTTTTTAAAAGTATAAAAACAAACTCAATAGACCCTACCTGGGAATGAGATTTTTCTTCCAAAACCGATCGAAATCTGCTTGAAATCATCTGAAATCTGCCTTCAATAACTTACAATCAACTAAAAATGGCTTGGAAACCTTTTTTTCTCCTTTACTCCCTCAAATTGTCGCAAAACCAAACTAGCATAAAAATAAGTGCCATTTTTTTCCTTAAAGCATTGCCAGTTTGCCGTGGGCGATTTATTTTCAAAAACTCGACGATTAACCAAGTATTGCCTGAACTTTGCCAAGGCATGATTACTAACATTTCCTTATCCTAGATAGAGTAAGGTCTTTTGGTAGGATGGAGCTTCTTGCTTTAAAAAAATGATTAGGTGTTTATTTTTGCATGAGGACCACATCGATGCCTTCTCCAGATGTAGGGAGAAATTGGGAATGGCTAGAATAAGACATGAGGTTATTGTCTTTTTGAGATTTTCAAAGGCTTGTTGGTTTGTTCATTCCATCCAAAAATTCTCTTGTTGGTCGAATCTGTAAAGGGTGCTGCTAATTTTTAGAATCCTTCTACAAACCTTCTAAAATTGTCGAGGCCCATAAAACCTTGTAATTGGGTCAAGATTCTAGGTTCAAACCATTCTTTAATAGCCTTGATCGTTTTTTTCCTCATCAAAACTTACCCCTTGTTTGCTGATCTTGTGGCCTAAGTGTAAGATTTTTTTGAATCCAAATTCACATTTTGAAACTTTGACATAAAGTGATTCTTGGTACAAAACTCCCAATACCTCATCAATGTGCTTAAGATGATCTTCCCATGTTTTGCTATATGTTAGGACAGCATCAAAGAACATTAATAAAAATTTCCTTGCTTTTTGAAGGTATGATTAGTACAAGATTGGAATGTGGTGGGGTTGTTGGCTAACCCAAAGGATAGGACTAAAAATTTGAAATGTCCATGGTAGCATTTGAGTGCTGTTTTTGGAATATCCCCCTCTCTCATCCTTATTTGGTGATACACCGACCTTAAATCAACTTTTGAGAAATACTTGGCTCCATGGAGTTCATCAATAAGTTCATCCACTTTAGCGGTAGGATATGGATTCTTGATTGTTTTCTTATTCAAAGTTCTCTAATCACTACACATTCTCATTGTTCCATCCTTTTTGACTAGTGCAACTGATGATGTCAACGGGCTAGAACTTGGTTGAATGTAGCCCATCTCTAATAGCTCAATATATAGTTTTTTCCATAGTTCAAAATATCGTCGAGATAGTGGTGAGAAGCATACGTCTCGTGAGAAATTGGGGATGACGCAAAAAGTCATCCTCTTTCTCGCCAAGTCCATGAGCCGAGAAGTTCAACTTCTCGCTGCAAGAAAATGGCGATATCTCGAAAAATTCTCATGAGAAGTTGTTAAGTTCTCCCGGGTAGTGTGTGAAGTTGCTAGTTAAGTGATAGTCACTCCCAAAAACGACATCATCTGTGCCTTTTTGCAGCATTGAGTTTGTTGGGTGTGGGAGGAGAAAATAGGTTTTTGCTTGTATTTAAACCTATTTGAAGTTTTAATCTATTATGTTTATTAAATCTCTAAACTTGTGGCTTATTTTGTATGTGTAGGTTGATTTTACATTAAATGGAAAATATGGCTTTCTCTACAAGTGGGTCAAATGCAACATCTTCTAGTGGCCCCATAGCATGTCCATCTAGATTTATAGGCACGTTCCCTAAAGGGGCTAGAGACTTTGCATGGAAATAGGGGTTTGAAGGAAAGGAGTATAATAATGTCATATGCATAAAATGCGAAAAACAAGTTCCTAGAGGTATATCTCGTTTGAAGTACCACCTTGTTGGTATAGAAAAATGTGACACAAGGATTTGTGATGCGACTATAGAGGAAATAAAAGGGAGATGATTGCTTTGCTCAGTTCCCAAGAAGAGAAGAAGTTGAAAAGGGAAAGGGCAAAATTGGCCATGAGGGCATCCTTTTACGAATTGCAAGGTATGTTTCCTTTTTAAGAATCATTTATTATTTTCTAATCATGACTAATGATTGTGCTAAAACAATTATCATGATTCATAATGAAATGATGTGCGTTGTGACCAGGTATCCCAATCACCCTTGATGAAGAAGAAGATGCATTTGAGGGGATAGTTGGCTCTTTTTGCGGCCCACGAACACACCTACCCGTGGTAGGTCCTTGAGCTCCACATCTGCTGGTTCGAGTAGACCACAAAACTCTTCTATTGATGGTTATTTTGTGCATAGAAACACACTTGGAGCACAACCAGCACTGGATGGAACTGTGATGTGCATGAGCAACTTGACATTCAATGTGTTGATTTTTGGTTTTTTAACAACTTCCCCTTCAATGTGGCAACAAGTCCATATTTTTTGAATTTTGTGACTGGTTGTACAGTAGGGGGAAAGGGCTACAAGCCACCTACTCCCGCAGACTTGAGCGGGAGGTTAGTTCACTTGTTTCTAATTTTAATACTTTTAAAGTTTTACAATTTATTTATTTTTGTTGAAAGTAATTTAAAAAAAATCAAAGTTGTGTACCTATTCTCATTTTTTATGTTGTGCGTGTAGATTGCTGAAAGATGTGTTTCTAGGGGTAAAGATGTGGTTGAAGAGCAAACATTACAATGGAAACAGTATGGCTGCACCATACTTTCAAATGGAAGAAACCATACCATCATCAACTTTTTGGTTTCTTGCAAGGATCAAGTAGTCTTTCTTAAATCTTTGGATGCCTCGAACAAGATAAAGACGGCTGAGACTTTGGCTTTAATGCTAGAGATTGTTGTGATGGAGGTTGGGGCTGAAAATGTGGTGCAAATTATAACCGACAATGCTGCGGCATCTGTGGCAATGGGTTGGATCTTACAAGAAAGGCATAACACACTCTTTTGGTCTGCTTGTGCAGTGCATGTTATTGATCTTCTTTTGGAGGATATAGGGAAATTGGATTGGGTGAAACTAGTTGTAGAGAAAGCAAGGGAGATAAAAAAAAATATATCTACAATCACCCTTGGGTCCTTTGCTTGATGAGAATCTTCACCGAAAACAAGGAGTTGGTTAGACCCGTAGTCACAAGATTTGCAATGATTTTTTTAATGTTGCAAAGTGTTCTATCTCATATAAATCCTTTGAGACAAATGTTTGTGTGTCCAAAATAGCTATAGTCAAGTTATTCAAAGAAGGCCGATGGATAGAGTGTTGCACGTATTGTCTATGACATCCAATTTTTTGATCGAGCTTCAGAAATTGCGGAGGTAACTTGGAAACTTAAAAAATTGAATATGTTTTTTTTGTACTTATTAATCAAGTCTTTCATTATTTATTTATAACCCTACTCTCTGATTAATAATTGTTCTATACGTTTCAATTATAGGTAGTGAAGCCCTTGATTAGAGTGCTCCACTTGGTAGATGGGGAACAAACCCCAATGGGGTCCCTTTATGAGGCCATGGATAGGGACAAAGAGGCTGTAAGAAATAAGTACAGGGGAGACAGCCTAAAATTTCAGCCCATATGGGATATTATTGATAGGAGGCAAAGCAATCAGCTCCACCAACCCATTCATACAGTAGGGTATTTCCTCAACCCTTGTTACTGCTTCTCTCCATCATACGCAAATCCCAATAGAGAGGTCATGGAGGGCTTTGTTTACCGCATAGGTTAATTAAGAAATGCACACAAATAGTGAACACAGACAGCCGAACTCCGTTATTCGCATAAGCCAACAGATTACATAACTGGTGATAAGATCTCCTAATTTACAATGATCCTAGACAGGGTATAAATACTTTTTGCTGAACCTTCCCGAAGGAGTCTGTCGGCCACATAAAATATGTCCGCTACAAACTATTTATCGACGACGTCGTCTACAAAGTACAAAATCATCGACGACAATCAAGTCGGCTGACATCATCCCCCCCAAAAAGAAAAGTCGTCTCCTGATGACTAACAAAATACAATTACAACATATCCAGGACAAATTAACAAAACAGAATACACTAACTGGTCTCCAAAATGTGTTGCATCTGCAACCTCTGCGAACACAATACTGTCTCCTTAATCAAGCTGACCTTGATAGCCACCCGAGTTGCTTTCTCTGTTTTCAACTCTTGGGTACCCTGAGCCAATTGTCGCTGCATTGCCTCCAACTGGATGATTAGCTCCTCTCGAGCTCTCGATGCATCCACCAAGACAGCCTCACATCCAACACCTACTCCAAGTGCCTCTGGTACATAGACATTCCATGCTTGTAGCAGCTCTAGGTCTCATCAATGGTCACACTTCCCACGACTGATATCCACAACGACTGGGGGTTTAGGGGGCAACGCCCCCGGCCGCCAAAACCAAATTAACACTCCGAAACCCACACAAAAATGCATGGAACACACTATTTTTGCAATTTCTTTTGATTCCACTCTCTTTCTGGCAATTGTTGATACTTCCCCTTCCCTTTGGCATCAACTGTCACTCATTCCGAACTACTCCAATTTGTCGTCATTTAAATTTTTTTTTTTTTACTTTACCTGTTGACACCCTTCTGCATCTACCGGTGCACTGCAATCTTCTTCTCCCATCCCAATTCCTAGCTCATTCATTGACCGCCAAACTCACGAAATGAAGACAACAAAAAGGAGCACCTCGTGAGGAAAGAAGTCTACGGAAATCAGAAAAACATCCGCGAAAACGGTGAATGCCGGCCATGGAACAACAGTCGAGAAATGTATTAAGCCCGTGGGAAGACCTCCGCAGGACCACCCGCGAGAAGCTGTCCGCGGGACATCACCCCGCGAGAAAAGGTCCGCAGAAAGTTGTCCGCAGGACAACACCCCGCAGAAAGGGGTCCCCTGGACCATTCGCGGGTTACCCCCACGGGAACTCTTCCGCTCACTTTTTTTTTGTTTTTGAACTAGGGAGCCATTCGCGGATAGAGAAGTAAGTGTGCAAGAAATAAAGGAAATTGCGGAAGAAAGAACACCTGGTGGAAGACGATGCCACCAAGGAAGAATGAAGACAACCCGCAATCACAATGCACCTTGCAGAAGAATCCGCGGAAGACAGGAAAAAGCCGCACTACGTTGTGGTTGAAAAAGTGAAGCTGCCAATAAACAAGATAAGCCCGTGAACACCAAGATGCAATCCGCGGAGAATAGAAAGCCATCCACACAACAAGAGTCCGTGAGAGATAAGGGCAAGCCGCGGGGAACAAAAGACTTCTTGCGGAGACAGCCCGTGAAAAAGGTGTCCGCGGGGCCCCTATTCGGGCAGACTCCGCTCACTCTTCGATCATCCTCTGGTTTCTTCTCAACTTTTCCATCAACCTTCGTTGTCTTCAGCTGTCCTTCTCCTTGTGTGATTTTCTTTACTTCTCCATCTTCCTCTATGATTTTCTTCTATGCCCTTCCACTGTGGTTTTCTTCTTTACTTCCGGTGGTATTTTCTGCCCTTCTCTATGTTCCTCTGTGATTTTCTTCACTTCTTTTCCTTTTACTTTGTTCGCTCGCTTTCTTTTCTTACTCTTCTTACGCTTGCCCTCACTTTCTTCATTCTCAATTTTTTTCTCCACCATTTAATTGATCTCCAATTTCTTTGAGACCTCTGGCTTTGTCATTGTTTTCACAGTAACCTCGATCTCCTTCTCTGATTCATTCTACCGTAGCTCTACTTTTTTTGAAGTTGACTCATTGGCCTCATCTCCCAAATTCATGGTTTGTAGTGTGGCTTCATTATACTTAATTGTCTCCCCCTCACTGAATGTATGGGCGGGTGTAACATCCAACAGTGCATCCCCCTCATTTACCTCAGTGAACTCCTTTGGAAATTCATCCCCCCTTGGACCTTCCTCAATTGTCAGTACATTGCAGTTCTGGAATAGTTTTGGACCTTCCGCGTAATTGCCAGAACCTCTTCCTCATCCGCCCTGACAATGATCAAGTTTACTCCGGATTTTGGACACTTGGAATCTTCGTGATTGCCGGGTCTGCACCATCTGCATAATAGTTTGGGTGTATTCGCCGTTGTACAATTCCGCGCAAAATGACCCCACAAATTACATGTTCGGCATTGAACGATCGGCCGTCCGTTCGCATCATATTGAATTCGACTCCTCCGGCCATTATTATTGTTATTGTTTGCATTGTTATTGTTGTTTTGCCCTTAGCTATTATTCTTGTATCCTCCCGACGTGGCACCTACATTAATAGTGTTTCCGCTACTACCTGACGGGGAAGCCTCCTGTGTAAGAAGCACCTACGAAGATCCTCTGGTTCTCATGTTAAAGGGGCATTCCTTTGTCGAATGGCCCATGATCTAACAGATATCGCAGAATTGGTTCTTTGGACAAGATCCTTTAGTATGACCATTGGTCTTACACTCCGTGCACCACAACTCACTGCCCTTTGTCTCCTTGTGCATATTTTTAAACTCCATCATGCGGATCATGTCTTTCTGTAGGGCGCGGACCTTCTTGCTACTGCCTTCATCGTCGCTGCTATCTTCTCCAGAAGGCTCATCATCATCAGAATCAGATGAGCTAGTCTTCTTTTTCTGTCTTCTGCTCACTTTCGAGGTTCAATGCTCTATTATAGGCTTCCGTGTATGACGACGGTGGCACAATTTTCATTTTCTTCTGCAGCGTTAGACGTAGGCCTTCCACGAACCACCTTTTCTAAAGTCTGTCTGTCGGCTTATTTTCCATTTTGTTTATCAAATCTTTCAATTTCCTGGCGTAGATGCGGACAGTTTCGTTCTTCCCTTGCTTAGTATTGAAGATCTCTACTACAATTTCATTATCATCGCGCAATAGTTGAAATTCGGCCAGAAACTCCTTTTTAATGTTATTCCAACTGTCTAGCTTTTGCGGATTTGTACTAGTAAACCAGTCAATTGTCACGCCTCGTAGGGTGGCCGGAAATTGCCTCATCCAGTTGTCTTCATCAGTTATCCCATTTGCCCTCCGGATCATTTCACATGTTTTGCAATGTCGAATGGGATTGACAATACCATTGCCATCGAACTTCGACAGTTTCTCTTTTGGTCCCACCATCATGATTGGTTTTTGTAAATAGGCGTTGCTCGGTCTTGCAACATTGGCGCTGTTCACTCCCACACTGTGGCTTTGCACTCCCACACCGGCGGTCTACACTCTCGCATCGGTGGACTGTTCTCTCGCACTGGCGGTCTGCACTCCCACATCGGTAGACTGTTCTCCCACATCAGTGGATTGTTCTCCCACACCGGTGATTTGCACTCCCACATCGGCGTACTGTTCTACACCGGCGGACTGTACTCCCACATCGGCAATCTGCACTCCCGCACTGGCGGTCTCAACAGCTGCGAACCTTGGTGAAGAAGGGTCTTCTGAAGTTGTCCCCTGCGAAAGTATATCTTGGATGAAGAGTTCACTCCACGCCCTTGCTCTTTCGACACTCCGAGCCGTGCGAGTTGTTGCTCTTCCGTTTGGATTTTCTTGCCTCGGCAAACACATTCAAAAACTCTTTTCGTGCTTCTTCCACCAATTCCAAGCGCTGCCGAGTTTCCTCCAATAATTCTTCCGTGCTTCGGTTTCTGTCGGCAATCTTCTGGAATCTCCTTTGGCGTTAGGCTTGTTGTGCTAGAATTAAATGTTCTTGCGCAGTACGGATTCCATCTTTTCCCTTGGCCTTATTTTGATCCTTGTTAAGCTGATTTGGCATTAATCTTCATTCCTCCCACCTTCCAAGTTCAGAGGGCAACGACGCCAAATGTTTACCGCATAGGTTAATTAAGAAATGCACACAGATAGTGAACACAGACAGCAAAACTCCGTTATTCGCATAAGCCAACAAATTACATAACTGGTGATAAGATCTCCTGATTTACAATGATCCTAGATAGGGTATAAATACTTTTCGTCGAACCTTCCCGAAGGAGTCTGTTGGCCACATACAATATGTCTGCTACAAACTACTTACTGACGACGTCGGCTACAAAGTACAAAATCACCGACGACAATCAAGTCGGCTGACAGGCTTTAGTGAGTGCATGCAAAGGATGATACTTGACATTGCGGTGAGAGACCTCATTGTGGGTGAGATGGAAGTGTATCAAAATGCAACAGGCAATCTATTCTCCTCAGCCTTGGCAAAGAGAGGTAGATAGACTCAAACCCCAGGTACAATATTTGGAATTTGGAGTCTTTCACTTGCATGATAAGCAAAATTATACGAAGCTACAAAAACTTGTCTCCAAAGGATGATACTTGACATTGCGGTGAGAGATCTCATTGTGGGTGAGATGGAAGTGTATCAAAATGCAACAGGCAATCTATTCTCCTCAGCCTTGGCAAAGAGAGGCAGACAGACTCAATCCCCAGGTACAATATTAGGAATTTGGAGTCTTTCACTTGCATGATAAGCAAAATTATACGAAGCTACAAAAACTTGTCTCACCTTGCTTTCTAATTCTTTAATATTTATCTTGCAGATGCTTGGTGGCCAAACTGGGGTAGAAATGTCCCAAATCTGCAAAAACTTGCTCTTTGCATCTTATGTCAGCCATGTAGCTCATCCAGTTGTGAGCGTAATTGGAGCTTGTTTGAATCCATTCACACAAAGAAGAGGAACATGTTGGCACATAAATGCCTAAATGACCTTGTCTTTGTCAATTATAACCTTAGTTGCGCATAAGAAAGCTAATGGCATCAACAATTGAGCCACTTGATTTGGATGACATAGATCCTTTTGGCAATTAGACAACACAGGAGCAGCCTTTATTGTTCATCAAGGATGAAATATATGAGTTGGAGAGGTAGGCTATGGAGGAGGGTGGTTTTGCAGTGGGATTGGACGACATTCAGGAGGACTACAGTGAGAGTGAGGACACTGACAGTGAGCAGAGTGATAGTGAGGATGAGGAGGCATTGCTAGAGTCAGCACCAACACCACCACAGACGACTGCTACGGCTAGAGCTGCTAGACCCCCTCCCTCTCCCATAGTTTTTACTAGAACTATTGCAAAGGGGAAGAGGAAGATGTAAACTAGTTGCATATTGCACTTGACATTTGTATTTGCTTATATTTTTTACAAAGACAATTCAGTATTTGTAGTTTGCTTCAGAGTTTAGAGTCTTTGACTATATCGCCACATGAGGATGCAATTTTGTTACTTACTGCATTTATATGTATCTAGATCAGCTTGTTTGGCGTGTTTACTCATTTACTGACTCATACATGCATCTACTTATTGAATTTTGTGAAGAATGCATTTTAAATTAAATTTCAGTTATTTTTAAATTCCCTATAGTTTCCTGAGAAGTTGCCGATTTCTCTCTGATATTTGCCAAGAATTTTTTTTTTGGCCTCGTCGAGAAGTGGCTGAGAATGAGATTTTGAACAATGGTTTTTTCTATCTATTCTTCAAACTTTTGTGGGTGTCTATATGGAGTGGTAATTACTGGTTGCACTTCCTTTTTCAATTCTATACTATGTTCAAGTACTTGCTTGGGAGGTAGACTTGAAGGAATGTCATCAGAAATCTTTTTGTACTTTCTTAGGATAGGCTCTATATCAATCTGAATGGCCTTCTCTTGAATGTTAGATTTGTCAAGGATCATGCATTGTGCTGCCTACTCCCCTTGATCTTTTTTGAGAATTCTTTCCATCTATTTTCAAGAGACTACTTTCAAAGACCTGTTGGATATCCCCTTTAACATCACTTCATCCCCTTTATGTTTGAAACAAATTGTTAAGTTTGGTAGATTAAATAAAAAGTATCCCAGTGAGTGTAGCCAATATTATGTCAGAATCTAATGGTACAACATAGAAATTTTCTATAATAGGGTGCATCCCACTACTATTTTCCAATTGTGAAACCTCTTGTGCATTTAACCCCTGTTTCTGTTGGTGCTGAAAACTCCTTGAATTCTTTAGTTTTTAATTTCCTTTTTGCCACCAATGACTTACTTATAAAGTAATGAGGAGCTCTGCTGTCCACTAAGGCAATTACCTTTTTCCCCTTAAGAGTACCTTTCACACAGAATGGGTGGTATTTAGAATTTCGAGAAGTGATGGTAGAGTTACTTGTTCCTCATAATCCTCATCATACTTAGCCTTCTTGTTGGTCTTCCCCTCATCCTCATCTTCAAAAGTTGCTTCCATTTGAAGGACTTGACTTTTACATTTGTGACCAGATTCCCATTTAACATGGTTTCCTCTTCTGACAGTGATGACACTTCTCCCATGGCTCTTGACATGTGAAACATAAGTTTTTCTTCTTTATTTCATCCAGGGATTGGTTGTTCTTGCAGTGATGGTTCCTTTTGGGAAGGTCTTAGTATGATCATTCAAAACTTGGGGATCAAGTTTTTACATTCAAATCTGTTTCTTTTGCATCATCCGAGGTGTTGAGTTTGAAAGCCACCACCAATCCCTTCATTGATTCTTTTGATCCATCCATAAACAAATAGGTTAGTTTTTCTTCATCTAAGTCTATGACTACTGTAGATATTCTTTGGAATCTTCATATATATTCATCTACTATCCCTGTTTGTTTCAGCTGAGTTAATTCTTTAGAATCCTTCTGGGGATGTTCATGGTCAAACCGTTTAATCAGTTTTTTTGAGGACTCTTCATAAGATGTTATGTTTTCATATCCTTGGGTGTGGACAACATGGCGCCACCAATTATGGGCTGTGTTTTTGAACTGTAGAATGGCAAATTAAATTATATCTTCCTCTGTCATGGGGCTGAGGTTTAAGAATGTGTTTGGGTTTTGCAACCATCCGTAGGCTGTGATTTTGCCTGATCCATCAAAATTTAGAATAATGACCTGTGACCTTACTGGTCTTGTGTTTCAGGTTCTTATAAGATTGGTCCCTCTCTCTCCAAGGAGAGTCTGATATCTTTGCTTCGCAGTAATCCCAAAAAGATACACTTCTTATCTTAGGGTTTAATTTTTAGTGGGCCTCTGCCAGTTCTTCTGCGTTACTAGGTAGATAATTGTTTCCCTTTTCCTCCTTTTGGGTATTCTGTTTGGGTTGGAAAGAGGGTTTCTCAACTTTGGGTGTGTTCATTCAGCTGTTGCTTTCCAAATCATTTGTACTCATGTTCTTCCCAGTAGGATTTCTAAGATAACTTATTGAATTGTTCATGTTTTGCAAGGCTTTCATGAGGTCCAAGGCTCTTTCATTTTGTCCCATTAATGTTTTGGTTGTTATTTTCATAAGTGTTCTCAGTGCATTACCTATTGATTTGCTCATGTTGTTTGTCATCTGTTATTTATTTACCTTTTCTAAAGCTCTTTGTGCCCTTTGGTTTTGTTGCATTAACAGGATGGCAGGATGGCTGCTCTGATACCAATTGTAATGTTCCCTAATTATTTAGACCAGTTTAATATAGATTAATCTATTGTCTGGATTGGAAAACACTTAAATCAAGAGACCATATTTTTGAACTAATTAAAAGATTCATACTAATTATTATTTAGTTTAAGGAGACTTAAATGTACTCAGATTGCTTGGACACTAATCCTCAATAGGATTCCCTCAAAGTTTACAAATCACACCCTTAAGCCTTTCTTAGGACAATGGCCTCAAGGCGCTCAGGGTTGCTGATCCCACCTCATTTTGGGATCTGGTTGGAATTTTCTCTAGCCTCTTGCTAAATACTTCTCTGATCTCCTTCCCAAATGCTAAGTTTAATAATAAGTATAATATGCACAGCTGGGGATGTATATATGTATTAATTATGATTAGCAAGAGATTTAAGTTTCTGTACATACCTGATTGTATCTATATATTTAAAAATACAGAAATGGATGCTTATTTAGGCTCCTGACTGTGTAAGAGATATATTTATTGATATCTGTATTCTAGTATATCTCTACTACTTAGTACTTTTTTCTTCTTCTAGATTTCTGTCTATTCCATGTGTTTCATAGTAACTCTCAATGGCTGTTTTATATCTTCTTGCAGGGTGCAGAGCTTGAGGGCATGTCTCCTTGGTGCAGGTGCTCCTAATCGAATAATGAAGTGCATGAACACCTCATGGTGAGTTGGAGACGAGATTGGATTCGAGAGACTCAACAATGAAGTTTTGAAATCCATTATGTCAATGGGATGGAATGAAATCAAATGTAATGACAAGTGTCCTAATGGTCTTGAAAAGGACCATAAGAGAAAAATGTGGAAATATGGCAAGCAGATGCCGAATTGGGTTAATTAGGAGTCTAAGGAGTTCTATGTTATAATGAGGTCACAAAATGACCATTTACAAAGTTAGATGTTCATAGGAGTTCAATTAGATAAGTTTTGTAATTCAAAAATTTAAATACCAATGGTTAGTTGGTTTTGGGTGGGAAAGCCCAAAATGCACGTTTAATTGAGTTTTTAAGGGTCTAACCAACCTCAATCATTTTGGGAAGTTAAAATTACATTGTATAAATCGTTTAGAAGGCATTTGATGAGCAGAGATGGCTGGAAGTATCCATTTGTACGAACTGTGGTAAGGAAATGCAATAAAAACTTCATATATCTAGCAAATATAAGTTCATGATTGACTGATCATTTACATTGAAGCTATTATGCTTTTGGATGAATAAGAAATAAGTTAAATCCATATTTGTTCACCTGTGCATGATTTAGGGTTTTTTAAACTGTCGCACTTCTTCAATTCTTGCTGACAGGCTCTTGGTAAACACAAATTCCTTTCACAGTTTGAGGATTTCAATGAATCCAAGGACCATCGTATGAATGCATGTTCTGATTATCATAGAATGGGCCCATAACAATTTGTATCATGATCAACTAGCATATTTTTGCAGAGATAATGTCAATGGGATGGAATGAAATCAAATGCAATGACAAGTGTCCTAATGGTCCTGATAAGGACCATAGAACCAAATGTGGAATATGGCAAGACGATGCCTAACTGGGTTAATTAGGAGTCTAAGGGGTTTTATGTTATAATGAGGTCACAAAATGACCTTTTACAAAGTTAGAGGTTCATAGGAGTTCAATTAAATAAGTTTTGTAATTAAATATTTAAATACCAATGGTTGGTTTGTTTTGGTCGGGAAAGCCTAAAATGCATGTTTACTTGAGTTTTTAAGGGTCTAATCAACCCCAATCAGTTTGGGAAGTTGAAATGTATAAAGCCTTTAGAAGGTATTCCATGAGCAGAGATGGCTGGAAGTATTCACTTGTATGGACTGTGGTAAGGAAATGCAATAAAAACTTCATATTATTACAAGTTCATGATTGATTGATCATTTACATTATAGTTATTATGCTTTTGGATGAATAAGAAATAAGTTACATCCGTATTTGTTCACTGGTGCATGATTTAGAGGTCTTCAAATTGTCATACTTCATCAATTCTTGCTGACAGGTTCTTGGTAAACATAATTGCTTATCACAGTTTGAGGATTTTCATGAATCCAAGGGCCATTCTATGATGCATGTTGTGATTCTCATGAATGGGCCCATAACAATTTGTATCATGATCCATTAACATAGTTTGCATAGATAAAGCCAATGGGAATGGAATGAAATCAAATGTAATGAGGAAATGTGGCAAGATGATGCCCACTTTGGTTAATTAGGAGTCTAAGGGGTTTTATGTTATAATGAGGTCACAAGATGACCATTTGCAAAGTTAGAGGTTCATAGGAGTTCAATTAAATAAGTTTTTTAATTCAAAAATTTAAATACCGACAGTTGGTTTTGGGCGGGAAAGCCTAAAATGCACGTTTAATTAAGTTGTTAAGGGTCTAATCAACCCCAATCAGTTTGGGAGGTTGAAATTACGTTGTATAAAGCCTTTAGAAGGCATTCCACAAGTAGAGATGGCTGGAAGTAATCCTTTGTATGGACTGTGGTAAGGAAATGCAATAAAAACTTCATATATTTAGCAAATATTGCATGTTCATGATTGATTGATCATTTAAAGTGAACGTATTATCCTTTGGGATGAATAAAAAATAAAGTTACACCCATATTTGTGCGCTGGTGCATGATTTAGAGCTTTTTAAGCTGTCATACTTCATCAGTTCTTGCTGACAGGCTCTTGGTAAACACAATTTCTTATCACAGTTTGAGGATTTTCATGAATCCAAGGACCATTCTATGAATGTATGTTCTGATTCTCATAGAATGGGCCCATAACAATTTGTATCATGATCTAATAAAATAGTTTTGCAGAGATAATTGAAACTGAAGGTGTACACCATAAGGAGAATGCTGAAATGTTCAATGAAAATGCACTAAAATGATGCCATAGGTGTAGCAGCAGGCACTTGGCCTTAACAAGGGTGTGTTTTTGAGTTTGGACAGCGTTAATATATGTTGAATGTGTGGTGAATCCTGAAGAAGTTCTAGGATTAAGTTTTGGTCAGTTTTCCAAGAGGCCTTAGTTTTAGGCCAATTTGGTGAGGGTTTTCAAGTAAGCCTATTTTGAGAGTTTCTGGGTCTAAAATAATTTGAAAATCCTTGGTTTGGGATCAATTTGAGATACTGTTCTAAGTTAGATGGCTGGGTGTTGAGTCTTGCCCATACTTGCTTTATAAAAGTGGGTTAATTAGCTCTTGGAATTTGTCAAATTCCCATTTTTTCACATGTGTTCCAAAGTAACTGTTGGTTCCCGAAACCGCAGATTGGAAATTTCTACACTTTGATCTTCTGCACTTTTGGCTCTGCAAGGTCAAGGCGGGTACACCTATTCTTGGACAAATCATTTGAATGCAAGATTTCGTATAGCAGATAAATTTGATATGAGTGCAATAAAGAAAATCTTCCAAATGGCAAGGAATAAAGAAGTCTTTCAAATTGCACTGTTTAATTAAATGTTTAAGAAATATTGGTATTATATTGACTTCAAAATTTCTCCAATCACTTCAAGATATAAATGCTTCAGATATAATGCCTTCTAAGCATTAATATTCTAAAATTAAAATGGTGATGAATGTAATTATTCTGAAAATAAAGAATTTTAAGATATGACTACTTTAAAGCTACAATGAGTTAATATGTGAAAGGGAATTTTAAAATATATTGGCAACCTGAAACCTAAAAACAGATAATTGTATCCAGATGACAAATAATACCAGTGCTTTAATTCCTTGGGCCGAAGAAACTTTATAGGACAATATTTGTTTAAATATTATCCATTATCCCAATATCATAAATGCAGACAATCACATAGTATGCAATCCAGAGTTCATTTGAGTGGATTTCAACTCCTGAGAGAAGACCAATCAAAACAAGGTTAAGACAACATACAAATGTTCCACAATAGCCCTGATGTTCAAATTTTGAATGCTGGAGGACTCCAAATTTTTTGATTTCTTTCAGAGATAACTGGCTGCTGTCCTGGGCAACAACATGTAACTAATATGGGATCCATCATTAAGGTTTTCTGCTTGCCAATGTTTATTATTGAGTCTATCGACATCCTACGTGGACTAGGGTCTTTGTGAGTGTAGGACTTTTCATATATGTTAATTTATTTATTAACTAATTACTATTGATAATTGTGATTCAATTAGATAGTAATAATAATGATTTTAATTTGATTAAATGATATAAAAGATAAATTAGAAAGATAATTATAATTTAATGAATAATAATTATAACTTAATTAAATAATAAGAAAGGCAATTATAATTTAATTGAATAATCAGAATAATTTATTATTCCATTTATAATAAATTCAATAAATCAATTTTAATGTTTAATTGATATATTCAATTAATATATGCATTTGTTAAATGTTTGTTATAGACATGGGTTATTACATTCATACATAGTTGGAATGTTGCAAGAGCATTGGTTAAGTCAGCAGGCATAACTAAAAATTCAAAATATCCAAAACGACATTTAAATAATTCTTGTGCACAACTTCTCCCACTCAAATGATTATTGCTCAATCTCAAAACAATTTATTCGTGTTGCCTGGGGATGCGTCCTGGCCTTAGAGTTCCTTTCCTTATATTCGAGACATTTCCAGGATAGGAGGACAACCAAGGGACAACCCTACCCCATCCCCTATTTAAAAAAAAATAACAGGGGATGTCCATGTAAACCTGCAGATGTTGCCTAAAATTGGGGTAGGGTGGGGGAAGTTGTATGTCCTAGGAATGGTAGGGAATGCCTTGGAAGTCCCCGAGATAGACGGGCATCTTCAACAGGATAGGCTGCATCAACACTTGAAAAAACACATTTTTGATTAAATTCTTTCTTTTTTAATTTTAAAGTGAGCCTCCCTTTGAAGTTTGCATTATTGTGCTTAGAACTGTTTTGTAGTTACAGTCATGCTGCACACTCAGAATAATATAACAGACTATTTCTAGGGTTTTGAGGAAGTATGAAAAGTGCATTATAGACTTGGAACTACATCTTTGTCATTTTGTGGTAATACATCAGTTCTAGGCTGGTTTTGCATTGGTTGAGGTCCTTTATAGAAGAGTTGGTGAATATTGGAGTTTGCATCAAGGTGCCATCTTTTGTAACATACCTATATCATAGTCAGAATTGCATATCATCTGTTAGTATTAATATCAATTTGTTTACTATTAACTGAAAGCGTACTTTCAGGACTGTGACCTTGATTTAGAGTTTGGTGAATGCGTTCTTGAGTGAGAAGAGTATTGGGAGACATACTTGATCTACTATCTGTAGCAGCCTTTTATGGAGTCGATGTCAAACCCGTAACAATCAACTCCAACACAATTTCCAAGGTTTTCCATGTTATTATTTCATAGGAATGTTATTTCATGTATTGGCATTAAAATACAGATGTTTATCTTCCAAAGCAATTGTAACATTTTGCCTATAATGTGTACATTGACATTATATCAGACTTAAATGATAATAGTGTTCTTCAATTTGCAAGGTGGGTTATTGTTCTTGTTGCTATTGACAATGAATTCCGAATTATCTTCTTGAGTGCATTTCAGTTTTGTATGATTATTATTTTAATATCACATGCATATTGACAATAAATTCTGAATTCTGAATGTATATTGAGTATTCAGTTTGAGTATTGAAATGTTACACGTTAAGGTTCTATGATGTTTAAATGGCATGCTTTTTTGATGCTTTCATATGAATGTAATTTATATATGCAAATTTCCCTAATATATTTTAAAATTTCCCATACTTTAAATAGCCATCCCTTTTGCCACCTCCTTGGCCTTCCCAAACTTGGCAAAAGAATTTATTGTTCTAGATTTTCATCCCCGTTCTGGAAGCTTGGGGTGTAACACTGCAATTTATGAGTACACTATTTTGTCTAATTCATCATCTATCTCACCAACTCTAGAAATGGCATATTGATTTCGAATAGGTTTATTTTTGTTTAAATCCTAGAAAACTATACACATATGTACAGTTCCATCTTTCCTTTTTTATAACACATGAAAATTCAAAAGGTTAGAACTTCGCCAGAGAAGTTTTATCTCAAGAAGTTATTTATTTATGTTTCAATGTCTTGCTGAAATCTTTGTGGATGCCTGTAGGGTTGTAGTTATTACATGACTTGTTCCTATTCTAGTTCTGTAACATGTTAAAACCTTCTATTACAAGGTAATCCTAAAGGAATTTCTGTGGAAACCATGCTATGCTTGTAGAAGATTTTACTGCATGTCTATATGATACACTTTCTTAGGTGTGGCTATAGCTTTTACTAAACATTGTGCTTGCTATGCTACTTGTCCACTCCTACAAATCTTTCCATTCTCTTTGCCAATGTAATTCTAGGGAGTTCGTTGAAAATGCCATCTTCACCTTGTGATTTGAATCACATTTCCATCGTTTGATAATTTTGTGTAAATCAAGGTTGCTGAGAGACTGGTAAAGAGTGTTTTTAAAATAGCAGACTGGGGTACTTAGAGACACATTTTTTAGAATATAATTTAGTAATTTCCAGAAAATATCATGATGTAGAACCTTCAAAACGAGAACATTGTTTTAAGTTCAATATCATTTTTAAACTTTAAATACACAAATGGCATATGTCATCTTGTCAAAGAGTACACAGCTCAAACTATATATATTTGATATTGGATTATAACTTGTGCTTTCACCAAATTAGGTGCAATAGGTTAGCCGGTAGTGACATATAGCAAATGTTCTTGATGGAAATTTGCAACTGTTGTAACAATGATAGCTGTAGCAAATGTTTGTGATGGAAACTTGTAGCAATTGCACACAAAATATGGTAGGCTGTAACAATGTTAGCTGAGAGGATGTATAGTATTGTGTGATATAGTATACTATATTGCGAGATACATTGTTGTTTTTCCTTAATTCTCAGTTCCAAATCATTCATTTCACAAATTTATCAAAGGCTTAAAATAATTGCATAAAAAAGAATTTGGATAGAATTAGCTTAGAAAGTATGTAAAAAGACATTTATATTTTTGAGATTAAAATGTTGATTAAACTGTGTCTATACAATATGAAATTTAAAACACTAACAACTAAAAATCAGATAACCAGTAACAGATTTGAATTTGAAAATATTCACTTCTTAAATGCAGTTCATCTGCATCTTAAATCACACAATGTAAACAGTCATCTTCTGTGAACAATTCAGCCATGTCCTAGGATAAAGATAATGAAACCTAAGAAAATGCTTCAGAATCACTTTGATATTTTGCAACCATGTTAGTCCCTAATGATGGATCATTGTGTGATCCAAGATGTTGATACCAAAAAACCGCGCACCATATAATCCACAAAGTGCAAGATCTACAGCATAGATACTGAAAATTTGATATCATTAATTAAAGTTTTGGGTCCTTCAAGTGCAGCAACATGGCGCATGGGAGGCCAACACGGTACAGGTTGAGTCTGCACCTTTGGTATCTTCATTCACATGACTGCTGAGATGGTGTGTTTTCGAAACCCTCCAACTTCTATGTAGGTGGTCCATTGGATTTTGATTCTAGATACCCATATGTAGCAGCTTATTGGTTCTTGTTGAAGATTGTATCTGTGATAGAGATCTTTATCTCTAATTTCATGAAATAGAAATATGATCGTTATGGTCATCTTTAGTTGAAGAAGACAATTTATGATTATATTTGAGATAATATTATATGTAGAGATATGTGTCATGTGAATAGGCATGCGTTTGGAAATATGAAGTCTTGTAATTGGAAATTGAAGAGACCTTTGGATGTAATATGAAGAGTTTCATTTCGATCTATCATTGTGATTTATTAGTGTATTGTAATGCAATCAAAAGTGAAAGCATTGTACTTGAACATTTTTTATTATCAATAAAAGAACATTTCTTTGGTGTGGCTGGGTTTTCCTTCTAGTTGGAGGGTTTTCCAAGAATAAAGTCACCATTCCTTTTTTGTGCCAATTTTCTATTTTTCATATTGTTGTTCTTGGGCTAAACATTAACATGGTATCAAAGTTTGGTTATGCTTAATGATAAAAATCTCCTTAGTTGCCAAAATTGTGCTAAAAAGGTTGGATCCAGATCCGGCTTTGTGTTTTGATCCTTGAGGATTTGAGCAGGATCCTTGATTCTGCCTATGGATTTGTCAGGATTTGCAGGCCGCGAATCCTGATAGATCCACAAGAAAAATCAAGGATCTTGCTTGGATCCTCAAGGATCCAAGCCACAACCTGAGGATCCACAAGCAGAATCGAGGATCCAGCCCAAATCCTCAAGGATCCAAGCCATAGCCTGAGGATCCTCAAGTATTATAATTTCATTTTGTAATTCAATAATTCAATGTGAATGTGTTGATCTTCTTTATAATTGTGAAAATAAATCAATTATTGAGTATACTAGATTCGTAGATCCATACAAGGAAATGATTTAGTTTAAGAATTATTATATATATATATATATATATATATATATATATATATATATATATTAGTGTGTACACACACACGAATCCTCCATAGATCATAATTGAAAAAGAAAACCCCTAATCCACGGATCCAATTCACGTGCCCGAATTGGGTTCATTTCATGAATCGACAACTAAGAAAATCTCTTATTGCAATAAAAATGTGAGGCCTCACCCCAACTCATCATAGTGCAACCGATACATTGTTATTTTGATACATTATGACTCAATATGTTGAGACATTGTTAGACAGATTGGACATTATTATGTTATTTTATGTCGTGTGATGTTTTACTTTGAGATGTTTAATCATGTTATATAATATTTTATGAACATGCATATTGATGATGTAGTACTGTAAATGAATGCAAAATTAAGAATATGATTAATACCTTGATTATGCGATTTTTATTGGTTAAGCATATGAGCAGAAATGAGATAAATAGTTATTTATATGAAAGATTGATGTTTTGATTTATGTGATTATCTAGATGAGTTTTAAATATATGCATGTGATTTTTTCGAGCTATTGATGTGTGAAATGAGTGTGCAAGATTATTAGCGAGGAAATCTAACGGAGAATCTGTAACTGACCCTATGTACAATTTGTGAAAACTAGGGTTGAGTCTAATGAAAGATGCAGACCATGTTGTTTTGTATTTTATTTGTATTGTAAATTGAATGTGTGTATCATTTTGTAATCGTGAAGTGTTAAATGTTTTGTAATTGTGATTCTATAGTGTCACTTGACATTCGTAATTTGTATATGTATATCTGCATGATAATTAGGGTTAGCTAAGTAACCTAATGATCTGAGACGAATTAGGTTAGTAACTTAAGTCTAATTAGTTGGTAATTAGGATTAATTACCCTAATTAGGGTTTAGTGGTAAGATTTCATTTCTAAGGTTTTTAGAAAGTCCAAATATTTTTAAGCAATTTAATAGGTTCTAAAATGGTCCTAGGAGCAAAAATTAATGAAAACTAAGCGCCTAGGGGGTATATGTATGGGTTGGGAGCATTTTTCACCTCTCTAGCCCTTTTTATTTACTTTTGTGACCACCCAAATATTTCATTTTTACTTTAGTGCGAAAATTGGAACTTCACCATAAGTTTGACAAGTTTATACTCCACCATAAAGTTTGCCTTAATGGCAAGGTTAAGTTAGAAGACCCTAGAAGCCCTTAGTCAAGTCTGGAGTTATTGCAATTTTTAGGTGGTTGAGTTAGGAGCCTATTTAGTTGCAGATTTGAGGGTGGAAGAGTGTTCACCCAATCTTTACATTTAGAGAGTAAAGTCAGGAGTGAGGGAGGAAGAATGATAGCTCTTCTCAAAAATTTAATTTGCCATAACCATTTGTGAAGGTAGGAGTCCTTCAAGTTTGTGTCTTCATGTTGTGTTTTTCATTACTTAAGTAGACTTTCTACATGTGTGTATTTGTATGTATAATGAAACATGTAAAGGATGAGATTGTGATGGGTTTTCTTAAATATTTTCTTTTGTATTTTACATTTTGATTTATGAGGGAAACTATAAAGGTTGTGTTGGTATTACTCACCTTGAATAAGACAGAAGTGGCCATGTACGGGAGGAGGGCTTCACTTGGACTCTGGGCAGTGCAGAGTCTCTCCTCGTGATGAAGAGAGGGAGAGTGTAGGGTGATATAGACCGCTATTTGTTAGTACAAACTATGTTTATGTTTTGAAAATTGAGAAGTGAAAGAACATAAGTTCTTGTGATTATAGCCTCAGGAGGGGCATCTGTTATGGTGCTATGACCGACTTCTCCTGCCTTAGAAAAATTCACCTTTTTTCTAGTCTGGTTCGTTAATGAACCTATTGTCCAAAAGGGATGGAAGTATTTGGTTGTATGTGTCTTTGTGTTAAAACTATTTGTCTCCTGGTCGATTTTCGTTTCTCCATGGTTACCTTGATATAAATTACAGATTTCATAGTGGCTACCTTGATATGGAGCCAAGCATGAATTTAGAGGAGTTGTTTCAATTCAAATGTATGAGAGATTTCTTCTCGGGATAATGATCCTGTTGTAAAAATGTATTGTTAACCTTATTTTTAAAACAATTATGATCTCGAATTTTCTTCCTTGGTTCTTTCCCGAGGGAGTCCTTGAATCAGATGTGTGAATAAAATGAATAAGAAGTGACGAGCCACATATGTTGAAAAAAAATGAGTATTTTCCTTTCATATGATATTCCTTATGATTCAAAATTATATGCATATGTTTATCGGTAAATAGATGCAATGATGTTATACAAAATTATGGAATTTGATTTTTGAGCTGTGTTAAGGAAACTTGATTTATTTAGTTGGTATTTCATTGTAATTTAGTAACTATTGGAAAGAAAAATATTCCTACATTAATGTATAAATATTGCATCAAATACTACGCTATTATTTATCTTACAAATTTTTAAAAAAATCCCCTTTGGCTTTGTAATAAATTAGAAAATCTAAATAGTTAAGGAAAAAAAAAATAGCCCTTGGAAATTTTTTTATCCTTGCCATGTAAACTAAATAAATTTTAAAATCCAACACTTAGAAAAAAAGAGACTTAAGAAAAATCTATCTCTTAAAGCAAAATTGCTCTGTCTTTGTATGGGAAAAAAAAATTTATTCCTTTTGTAAATAGAGCATATTCCCTCTAGATTCTTTTTAATATCCCTTGTTTTTATTTAAGTAATATCATAAATTAAATAAACAAAAAAAATAATAATATAAAACATTTACTATCCTATGTCTATCCTAAACACCCACGAAACTTTACACTTTATACCCTAGTCAATGCATTTAAGAAGGTGACGTCACCCCTCCACCCTGCAAAGAAGCGCACAAGCCAAGAGATTGGCAAGGGTTCCTATTGTCAACATTCAATAAATGCAAAAAGAGGTAGTTTCAAATTCAGCACCACCTCCACCTTGGCATCACTATCCTTCCCTCCATTCCATGCCATCAAAGACTGCATTGAATGCGTGGAATGAGATGAGTTGCGGAGGGGGGTGGGGGGTGGTGGGATATTTTTAATTGGGATTGGGTTAGACTCCCTCTCCATGCAATTTTCCAAGGAGACTAGGGTTGACATATTGGGAAGCAAGGAATTTAGATGGGGACCACGTGCCCACGTGGGGGGAAACTTTCTTGAAATCCGCCTTGGCATTCGGTAAGGAGGTTAGGTGAGGATTGAGGTAGTTAGGGGTAGTTAAGAGTTAGTGGTTAGGTTAGTAATGTTATTAAAATTAAAGTTAGGACTTTATTTGTGTTAAATGTTAGAAGTTTTAGGAAGTTAGATAAATCTTTTTAGGTGGAATTTAATTAGTCATAGTTTAAAGTAATTATAGTTTTAAAATAATGGTGTTTGGAATTAATTTTGTTTTATTGTATATATTATTAGTTCCTACCACGGCAGGAAACTGTCACATTCTTGAAAAGTGAATGAGTTTATTTATTTGTCCAATCATAGACTTTAATTTATTTGTATAATTTTTCTACTATAGTCATTATTTGTGATGACATTTTTCTCCAATTTCATAGAAAATATTTTTCTTGCATTTTATTCGTAGTTGGTTGCTATAGTCATGAGTTTCATAGTTTTTGTTTTTTGTTTTGTTGTGTACAAAATGAATTCATTTAATTTATTTGTCCAAGTTGTATTGTACATGAAAAATTTAAAATATTATTTTCCCCCAAACTATAGAGCCATAAAAAAACATTTCCATAACAAACACATAAAAAACAAGCAGAAAAAGCAAAACATTATTGAGTCTAGGTGGTAAACCTTGTTTGTCTTGTATGTTTGTCGTATTGCATGAATCAGATTAAATGAGATATATTTGTTTTTGTTTTTAAAAGACGTTTATTTTTCACCAAAACTATAGGGATATAAAAATATTTCGATAAAAATAGATAATAGATGTTTGCAAGAATTCATAATTAATCCTTACATAGGACAAATGTTGACTTAAATTTGTGCCACAATTATATCGAAACAAGAAAAAAGCAAGAAAAAATAATGCAAATGACAAAGACATGCAATTAAAGCAATATACCAACCATTTTACATTATTAGAGTGCATGTGGGAACTTGGCTTGTCATCACTATTTGTTTTATTGCATGGAATGTGATTCAAGTGAGATTTTTTTGATATATTTGTGGCACAAATTTTGGTCAACATTTGTCCTATGTAAGGATTAATTATGAATTCTTGTAGACATCTATAATCTATTTTCTATGTACAACATTGTGTGGCTGTTTTCTAATTGCACCTCTTGAGCGCTTTCATCTTTGCCTTCAGTACTAGAAGGTATGTCAGTATTGAATACTTTTATTTTTATCAAATATTTTGTTGCATTGTTTTTGTAATCATAAGCCTATTTTCAAATTTATGTTTGGGAAATATATTTAATTTTGAAAATATAATTGTGGGTTTGTTTTCTTGTTTCAAAATTCGATAGGGTTTCATAGTATTTCTATTTTGTTTTTCAAATCTATCAAATTTTAGATCTATGCATATATTTTACATTAAAATAAGTTTGTGAATGGATAATTGGTTTGAAATTTAGATCGAGGGTTAAAATCTAGTTTATTCTGAAAATATAATTGTTGATTTTTTTTTGTTTCAAAATTCGATAGGGTTTCATAGTATTGCTTATGTTTTTCAAATCTGTCAACTATTTTATTCTTACAATATATTTGTGTGTTTGTTTCTTGCTTCAAAATGCAATAGGGTTTCGCAATATTTCTAGTATTTTTAAAAATCTGTCAAATTTGAGATCAAGAAGAAAACTTTATTTGTCCATTTTACTTAGAAGTTTGTCTGCTTCCTAAAAATTTTCTTCCTTGCTGTATAACCTAGCAATAGCCTTTCCTTGAAGAGGTGCCTCACCTCTCTTTGTGTTTCCTTCGTTGCAAAGGCCATTTATAACTATGTCATAACTAAATTCATTTGGCACAAAGCTTCTATCTTTTGCCTCTGAAAGTAAACGTAAGGCCTGCTGTATATTACCTTTCTTCCGGTGCCCTGCAATTAGGATATTGTATGTGGCAGAATCTGGATCCAATCGATCTTTCACAATCTGAGTT
This sequence comes from Cupressus sempervirens, assembly GCA_028749045.1. Lineage (NCBI taxonomy): Eukaryota > Viridiplantae > Streptophyta > Pinopsida > Cupressales > Cupressaceae > Cupressus > Cupressus sempervirens. The sequence goes on from CM053785.1 coordinate 235,803,736, forward strand.
TTCAGGCTCTCTGCTCTTTCCATTTCTCCATTCTTACAAAACCCATCAATAAGTTCATTGTAAGGAAAGGTGTTAAGTACTATTTCCTTTCTATGGAGATCATCCAAAAGTTCCAAAGCTTCCAAAAAATCACCCTTCTTTTAGGCAGAACTCTAATGGACAAGCAACCAGCTAAAATCAACTTTTCCATATTAACGAGCTTGCCAAAATTAGGCAGATTGACATAACTTGAAAATCCTATATCTAGTTCTTTTAGAGCCTTTAATTCTTCCATAGCCCGTGGCAACTTCTTAAGTGAAGAGCAATAGCTGAGTGAATGTGGTCTAATTAGTTTGGTCCAATTAATTTTGTTGAACACAAAATCTACCTTGTAAAGAGGTCCCTCACACCAAAATTCTCCTAACTCATTAGGAGAACCCTTTATATCAAAACTCAAATCCAGTACACTTTTCACCAAATTTTGATAATTCCCCATCAGCTTGTATGTTTAAATATTCAAACTGAGTGCCTAGGGAGCCCTGTTTAACGAGAAGATTTGGAAAACTAGAAATCATCAAAGGTTTAGATCAAAAAGCCAAAATTGATGATGGGACAGATTTATATTTAGTTGTAACATAAGGCTTGCACAATCATCAACAAATAGTATTTTGAGCAATGTCTTTCATTCTTTCGTCTTGTGAAATTAGAAATGAACTTTTACTAGGAGCCTTGTAAATTTCATACTTCCCTTATAACAATTCCAGAGGTACTTCCAAAAATCCATATTGATTCCATTACTTCACTCCTCTTGTAACAAAATATCCCCAGAGGTACTTCCAAAATCTACATTGTTCGAGCATAAGCTGAACAATTTGTTGGAAATAGAAGATTATAATTTTTTGGGGAAAAGGCACATCACTAATCACACTAACCAAACAAAATCACAAGTGCAATTTTGTCCCCTAGATAAACAGAAATGAAGAGAATAATTGTCTCAATAGTCACAACAATTTACAGTGTTAGATCTCAGGCTTAGTTGCATTATGCACAATACATCAATCATCTCAAGAACATCAAATTGAACGACATATTAAAAGATCTACACATATATTAGCCCCCTTGTGTCAATTGTCAATTTATCAGTTGCCTATTTGTCTTAACTCTTATATTTTTCTACAATACTTGATTTATTATTCAATTAGACCCTAGATGTAATTGTAAAGGGTTGTTTTATTACTCCACTCCATGTAATTGTGGCTATGAAAAGAGCATCTACACAACATAATATGCATATTTTTAAAATTTCAATATGGTATGTAATGCCTTATTTATTTCCAATGAACCTGACATAACACACATGATGAGCTTAGAAAGCTAAAATTCCATAATAATTTTGTGTGTCCACTGATTGCGTTGGAAACAATTTGTAATTTTCTTAAACATGCCCATGTTCTGAAGTTGCAATTTTACAGTTTTTACCTATCCATTTTTATGTTGCTGTTGCCGATCCTCTACCTTGTGTATTTAAGGTAAATATGTGCGTTTGGTTAAGATAGTGTCTTGAATAGGCTTGTGCACATTAAGTATAGCTTATTATCAAGTATTGGTTTTAACGTTGATGGGTCTAGCATTGACGTTGCAACTTGCACAATCTACTACAATGCAAAGTGTGTTCTCTGTTTTAAAATGGTAAAATAAAATTCTTAGAATCATCCATTTTCAGTACCCCTGGTTGAAGAAGTTCTGAACAACCAGGCCTTGAACATGAGCATTGACATATGCGATGGTTGGCATTAAAACCCAAACCTCCTCAGCTCAAAATTGACTCGAGTATTCACCAAAATGACAAAAACATATATTTTTTATTTCACCACTCTCCAAGCATATTCCTGGAATGTTTCCCTACTCAGTAACCACTCAATGCTTTATATACCAGCATTGAGACTTACAGTCACAAAGGTCCATTTATTTAAGAAACTAGATCATAAAGCTTAGTATATTTATAGTACAACAGAGTTACGTGTGCTACGCTTGAAATGTTCCAAGAACGATAGAAATGTGTGTTGATCTTAATACTTCTGTAGTATCCAGCACATTCCAATTTCAGATATGTAGGTAAGAATGAATTCATTTATATCAACATGTAATTACACTCATTACAAATAGTAGAGAGGCATGTATCATGTTACTTGGTTCAAACCGATCCCCCTGACAACCAATTATCTTTAGTCTGTAGATCAAACTCTTTGACCTTTCTTGCAAATCATGCAATCAGACTTCCACATTACTTTGTTACAGGCTCTTAGACATCCCATTTTGTTTTTGAGGGACATATGAATCTGTCTTCTCTGCCTTAGTTACAAAAAATATTTCAGCATGTACCAATATTGAATTCATGAGAGATTTCACAGTAATTTTCAATACCCAGTAGACTAATCCAAAGGATATCTAAAATTTGATGCAACACCCAATTCTACAACAAGATATAGTAGACCAAAATATGGTTAGAATGTCCTCAAGCTAGATAGGGTAACGTGTCTTCACCCCCAATATTCCAGAGGAAATGTGCATAGCTACCAACATGAATAGGATTCCCAGGATCTGCTGCAATAGCATCTAAAAAGGCTTCTTCTGCAGCAGAAAGGTCACCCCGAGCCAGCCACAGAAAGTTTGCAGAGCGGCTGATGACTTAGGCATCAGAAGCATCAACTTTTACAGCTTTCTGGAAATTCTCTTCGGCTCTGTTATGAAAACCAGCAATTAGATACTTGTGAATGCACTACACAACCAAAAAGAGAAAATAGTGATACTATAATTGCAAATTAAACAAAATAAGATGTTTTATCTTTTTTCTGGGTTGAATTGTGTATGTTTTTCTTAACATCTACATTTTGGATCATTCTACATGATCCATCATTAAGATGAAAGAGAGTAAAAAGGAAAAAATAAGATGTTCTACAAACATTGTCTCAGATTATTGTCCCATAGACGTCAATTAGAGCTTTTCATTCTCATTTCATTTTAATCTCCTAAGTGTTGAAGAATAAACACAAACTGATTTTCCTAGCATGAATGATCAAAATTTTGCACATCCAATTTTCTCTCTTTATAATTCTTTTGTGTGTAATACTAATGTAGGAGAGATTTGTAAGAAAAGATAACTACCTGTCATAATCCTGAGTCACGAGATGCAGAAATTGAGCATAGTTTGAAAGCAGAAGGGGATTCTCAGGATCATCCCTGATTGAATTCTAGCAGTGCAGATTTGTACGATCATAACATCCATAGCTATGGATATATGGATCCTGAGTACTTCTACAGGTTGGCTCTTACTAAGAAATCTGATGTGTATTCTTGTGTTCAAAATCCGCTGTTATGTCTTCTGAGTTAAGGGAGAAGACAAACCTTTCTGACTATAATATAAACCACGTTGAACTTGAATGAAGGTCTTCATTAAAGTTTAATTCACCTCTCTGAGCATTTGATATATCCTCATCTGGACCTCCGATTTCTAGTACAAATCCCTGACCCTCCAAACCTCCTTTTTCTGGGTCATCATTGTTCACTTTTGCAAAATTTCTGTTGTTACCAACTGTGGGAGATTTCACCCGTTCCTTTTGGTGATTTTCCAGATTTGCCTCAAGGCCTTGCCATCTTGCACCACTCCCTCTTTTTGTCACCTATTGATTGTGGATTACCTCGCCAATAATTTTTCTTTCACCAGAATCAGTATCTAAACATGATAATTCAGGATTAAATGTTGTTTCTATTTTCTTTAGACCTTCCCTTAAGTTTTCAAGTCCTCTCCAGGCAGTGGATCTTATAGTCTTACTTAATATACTACGCTTGCCTATCATCTTATTAGCAAATATTAGATTGCATTTTTCTAACAATGAATCATGAACAAGTGTTTGCGTGTAAACCTTCCCATGAGCTCTGCTTCTAGTGATTCTACCTATGATTTTATCAGCAACATTGTTATCTGAAGAAATTCCACTGTCTTTGTCAAAAAAAATTGAATCTGCTAAATGACTCGACTACTTCATTTGAACCATCATTTGTTTCTTCTATAGAAGACACTACACTGCTGGATTGTAATGGTGTATCAGTGGTGGTAGTTTATGGAGTTGCTAATGCATCTGGCCCTTCTGAATTGTTTGTATCCAAAGGATCAACTATTCCATCTGCAGAAAGATCAACACTTTCTGTCTTCTGAGAAGAAACTTTCCTGGATATACGTTTTCTAGAGCCAGTAGGTTTCTTCCGTCTTGATGCCCGATACAAACACAAACTCAAACCTTGTGACATAAGTTAAATCTATTGCTTCATGCTCGATAATTAAGTTGACACCAGAGGCATTTTTGAAATCATTATTCAACTTAAGGTTTTAGACAGAGGGCAGCATTGTCTATTTTGATTTCTGATTTTAATGAAGATTTACTAATGTATTCTTATCAAGTCTGTAGGCAGCCAAGACAATATTAAGAATATATTATACTTTTGGAGATAAGGCTTGTTGAAACTTGCTAGTGCCTTTCCTCATACCACCAATTTTTTTTTGCAATGAAGCTTTCTATAGTGCCAAATGATTAGCTGAGATTTTTTCTAATATTACATACTTATACATGTGTAGCATACGTATACACATTGTTGGACAGGGCATAATATTTGTTCCATTAAATGATTTATAGGAATAACGATGACCCATCACAATTAGTATATTTAAATCAAGAATCAAGTTATGACAATATGAAATAATAATAATATGCTGAATTGAGAATAGTTGGATTCGACATTCCACTATTTGGTACAACAAATAGGATCATAATCAACCATTGTTAATACATAATGAGTAGAAGAGTACTATGCCTTAAGGTTGACCCACCTCCTCTCCTCCTACCCGGGCCCCACCCCAACCAACTCACCATAACAATTGGAAGGAATCTTCATGCATTTTGTGGAAGAAGTGTGATAAGACAATTGAAGAATCTTAGACTTTTTGTGGAAAAAGTGTCATAAAAGGCATTTGGAAAATATATTTGTAGAGATTTAAGTTGGTTTAGAAGAAAGTATTAGTGTGTTGATTTGAGAAGCTTAGACGTCCATTTCATTTTCTACAACTTTTGATGCATTTTATAATATCACATTCTTGTAAAAGTTGAGAGGGCCATTAAATTAGGATGTCATGTTATGTTGGAAAATGGGTTACTTTATGGAGTGGATTTGTGGATAACATGATGTGCTTGGAAGTGCATGAATTTGCATAGTAATCTCATTGGTATGAGAGATATTTTCAACTATTCCTTGTCCTCTCGCCCACTCCATATGTTATTGAAGCTTTCCTTAGGGCCCGGATGTCCCCTTGTGTCTACTCGACCATTTTATGGAATGTGAAAAGAAATGCCATCACTAAGTGCTTTGCTTTATTTTTCTACTAAGCGCAATATCCCCATCAAAATTGGAGATATTTTAATTTTATAATAATAAGGCAATTTCACTTCTAAAAGAGAGGTTTACGCAATTGAAAACTTTATAGTTGTATTTTATGACTTTACAACCAAAACACAAAGGCCCTCATATGATGCATAATCAAACACTAATAATCATATTTATTGCTTTTAGTTGAATCATCTAGTGTTATGATTGAAGAGAAAACTTTAGACAAGATACTAATTTCAATTTGTTGCTCATTCATTATGATACCTTAAGATGTCTTAAAAATGGTTTTCACTGAAAAAGAAAGGAAAATTAAATTAAGTTTTCCTCTTTAGATATTATTTTTAGATTTTTAATTTAAATTTTTTGAAATGTTATAATTAGTTTATATGTTCCTAATTGATGTTTAGAAATGTTACACAAAGATCCAACAAAATTAACTCACTTTCTTCTTTTTATTTTTTATTTTTAAAGTTACCAACCCCTAGATCTAATGTGCATATCATAGCTGCAATATTACCAATTTCGATATTGATTAACTTATAATAGAGTCATCATAGATTTCACTTAGAAAGAAGTCTTAATGTTGAAGAAGATAAGGGAATAGGGAGTGGGACCAATATATTCATAGGGTACAATTGAAATAAAGATGTTGATCATAATCATATTTCATGTCATTGACAATATTTTCCTTAGATATTAATGCAAATTTGAATTCATAGCCCCATGCAAAGTGGTATCTATTGATGTCCAATGATTTTTAATAAGAATCATTTCTACCAATCTATCAATAAAAGAACATTTCCCACTTAAGAACTTTGTTATTATATTTTCCATTATTATAATATCTCATTGGTTAATAAAAAATTGATTTATTTATCAAAACAAACTTTCACCAAATTTCTTTAAAACAAATAATAATGAAAATTTCAAGGCCGACTATTTTTTTTTTTTTGAAAGTAAACCTACAAGCCCATACTTTCATGTTAATGATAATATGTACTGCATCTTGAATGTTAATTTATTGCTATAATAAATAAAACATAGCAAAACATCACAAAACTAAAGAGTATTATTGTGCGTCTTCTTGATTCTTTGCAGTGATGAAAACTTGTGCTATAGACAATACTTGCGACATGTTTTTCAAAATCTTGAGCAATTACTTCCTCTACTAAGAGAATTATACTAGTGACTAATATAACTAGCTTAAAAAATTTCAAAGACTGTAGAATCTAACAATTGGAAAGTTGATAATAGACTATACAACTTGAAAATGGATAAGAAAGTATGTATTCCAAGGCCGTAGTGGGACTGTCCCATTATAGGACCAATTGAATCAACTACAATGTGCCATGTCTTCATATGTGACTATTGAATGTGTCGAACAATCTCTAAAGACATTGATAGCCGAAGACTTTCTGGAAAATGCTTTAGGAACAATCTTCTATGCTGATAGTGTTTCACGATTCTTGTCGAATTGTATGGAGTTGGTACAAGAAGCAACAATCATTGATAAACTAACAAATTCTTATGTACGAGAGTACTTTGTGCCACTGACAGGATACCATGAAGCAATTCATGCATATCAAGGAACTCAACATGCATCTATTGCTAGTGGCCTCTTTTCTCATAAAGCACTTGAAGAGTGTGAGGTTGCATCATGCGTTTATAGTGCTGTGCATCTAGCTATTACTAATGAATGTGATTTTATTCTAGTTCATGCATTAAATGCATATGTTTCTCACTTGGGTGAATGTCTTGTGACAAGAGTGACAAATGTGTACAATGCATTCATGTCTTTGTACATAGATCTACCCAAGGGAACTAGTCTTCCATGTGAACAAAAGCATCCAAGTGAGAAACAACTTGCAACTGAAGCAGATCTGACTACTCCAACTACAAATTTGACTACTCCAACTCCTTCAACTACAAGCTCTTCACAAACTATTTGATTGTCTAGTAGTACTATAAATTGACTTCTACTCATAAATTAAAAGTACTAATGTCCTAGTTCAATTATCACATCATCCTTTTCCTATGGTTACATGTATGTATGAAGTATGAAAAATAGCATAGAGACTATTGTCCTTTGCCTATTGTTACATGTATCTACAACGTATGGAGAATATTGTGGAGACTAGGTGCTCTATCTGGGCACTTTATGCTATCAATGAACAAGTATGTACAAGTAATATAAGTATTGTATCGATATATGAATAAAAATATTATGAAAGTAATGTCTCTTCTAGCTTTGTTACGAATCTAATTGGTTGTAAATTTAGGATACTATAATTACTATAGAGAACTTTAGAACTTGAATACTAATTATACTATTAACATGCAATGAATGGTGGAATGCATTATCATTTAAGAAAAGCATTGATGCAAAATTAAACATTGTAAATGATAGTCATCTATTGCACATTTATTGAATAGTATGTATGAAATCATTTATATTAATGATATTTGTATGATTATTGCCATAAAATGTATATTGACGAAATAATGACACTAAGTTGAAGATATATCTTAGAACTAACTAATGCTTGGTAAATTCTAAGAAATGTTCCTTGTTGCAAACAAGTTTTTCATCTCCACATTACACAAGTATGAATTTTCTTGATGCATTTGTTTCATTAGATCGCAATGCAGATCACCTCTCTGAAAGTCCAAAATCTAGTATTCTTGACAAACTTCTAGAACTTTCAGATGAATGCCAAAGAAAAACATTGGAAAGATATTTTTATGATAAGCATGTTGTCATGTTCAGATATGATGGATAGGGAGACATTCGACCAACACCAATCAAATTCGTGTTCTATCCCCATTCATGACTAATGGTGAATTAATTTACCTAAAACTTTTGGTGCAGGAATATAGGGAAGCTCATATCATATTTCATTGTCAAGATATAATAAGATAGTTCCCTCCTAGAAATCACATTCCAAAAGAATTGACCACCATTTTCAATCTAACATGCAAGACATTATTCTGTGAACTATCACCATTTAGCACGGTTGTTGAAAATGAAACACTTTGATCCATAATAAACCTTGTGGTAACATATCCAACCTTTTCACTCCAATGGATTATAAGACATGACAACACATAGATTCTTGGGCAATGGTATGATAATGATATAGAAGCCTTGGTAGCTAAGACCATAAAGCACCATTACTCATGTCATTTTTTGTAACTTGTATTTGAGAATAATTTCATGCCATTTGGCATTCATCTTGTAGTAGAAATTGGGAGATGATGCTTTCTTTATTGATGAACTGATGATTACAAGATGACAACCACCACATGAATATAGTGATGATGTATAAGCTTATGCTTACTGTGAATGAAAGTTCACAATTTGCATGTAAAAGCTATAATATTTTCCACTATGACATAGTATAATATATATCTTTTCATTTCTATGTTATTTATTTCTTAGTGAAGTATCCCTTTAGGCTTCAACAAATGTACTGCAATATGTATCTAGTAATCTCCTTCTCACTTTATAATATATTAGAAGTTGTTTTTAACTTTGACTATTGCAAACGTGCAGATAGCTTTGTTTAGCTAACCATATTTTTGCAAAGTTTGCTAAGAACTAGTAATAGTTTGATCTACTATGTTTAGTGTGTGCACAATGATTATGCTACACATTAGATTATTTTGGCATATGTAGAATACAAATTAGTGACCTAATTAATTACATCTAATATTGTGAAGGTTTGATTATGCTTTTCTTAATACAATACTTTGGTTGCAAACTAGGAAAATCAACAAGGATTGAATACACAAGCTTGGCAATTGAGTGAAGAACAAAATAGTAAGTAAAGTTATACATTTGATTAGAATCCAAAAATGTCAAAGTTACAAGTTTCCAAAATTTTCTTGCTTCCTTATGTATTATTTCCTTAAGATCCATGTTAGCATTTCATAAGATCTTTATTGGCATAAGTTTTTGTGTTCAAAGTAATGATTGCTAACAAAAAAAGTCAAACAAATGGTGTCGTTGAATAGATCTCAGAGATGCAAACTTACTAATTGTATTGTCTTCTTGACAAGCTTACACAATCTATAGTCAAAACTTCATAGAATAGATTAGAACACATATATACATTTGTAGGTTGAGACCACCTGCAATTTAAGAATTTGTTTTCCACTTTTTGAACTGTGTCTCTAGATTGGTTGACCCCATTGCATTGAATGGAGCATATCCACAGAACATGTGATGACTAAGTTGGTTGAGAATAAAAATGAGCATGTACCTACCTATGATGAACTTGTAACAAAGGCATGGATGGTACTAATCTTGATAATATTGGTAGATTATAGACTATTCCTCATAGTGGAGAATACTCTGTGGCTTGTAATGTTAATTGTAGTGAGTACGATAGTCATATTGTATGCGTTTGGTATGCAACCAAGCAATGTGCAATGATAGTAATGTCACTAGTCATGACAATAGTAATGACATTTAGTATTTATTGGCTAGTAGTGTTGGGATTGATCATAGTATGGAAATAATGTTTATAATGGAGATAAGCTACAAGTAATTATTGACAAAAGATTATTATGAAGAATATGACAATAGTCATTTTTTAGGTACTATTTTCTAGAATTGCATATGGTTTTCATTTAACTTTATAATTGAATTTTTTGTTTGAGAGGATTGGTCATTTGTAATGTAATGTAAATATATGAGTACTGCAACATGTCTTAACAAAAGTTTAATTGTGATATAGAAACACAAAAGAAGAAATGAAGAAGACATATAGGGGTGTTCGCAAGAAGACATCTGGTCAATTTTCAGTAGAGATAACATTGCCCAAGCTATGAAGACAAAAGTGGCTAGGAAAATTTGACATAGCAAAACAAGAAGCCTTTGCACATGACATGACCAACATGTCAATGAGAGGCAATAATGCATACACCAACTTTTTCCATGTCAATTGTACACCTCATAATCAACATTGCAATGTGCAGAGCACTCAGATCTCAACTATAGTGAGATCAAACAGAAAGAAAAATAAATTCATGAAGTTGTCTGAATTGCAAGAACATACTAAAAAAGTCGAAGAAAGCAAAGGATATATGTCATTTAGCAATAGATCTAAAATCTGTCCAGAAGAAAAGTCATACCAAGCTGTTCAGAAATATTCAATTGGTCATTATGTTGCACAAGTGTGGAATCCTATACAAAAAAGCAAAAATGACTAGGAATATTTGATACCAAAGAGGAAGCTGCTATTGCATATGATATGGCTGTAATTTCCTTCAAAGGATACAAAGCTAGTACAAATATTGTGTGTCTAGATACAAAGATACATGAAACAAAAAGAATCTCTCACTTAGAGAAAGATCAACTTGGATTGACCCTTCAAGTTGAACAATGTCCAATAGAAATAGAAAGAAATGATCCACTGTCAATGGTCTATACAAATGATCATTTTGTTCATACAATACCTATCACTAAGAACCAACACTTTCTAACAATGATGCACATGAAACCTAACATCCTTGAAATTTTTCATAGAAATCTAGTACAAGATCTTTCATGGAAAAAACATATCAATTCCATATATGTTGCTAGCATAGATAACATGTATTCTTCAGAAAGTGACACAAAAATTCACTATCCATTATCTAAACCAACTTATCCTAGTTCAACTAGACTACCAAATTTTGAAATGAGTTATCAGAGTATACATCCCTCAAATTTGGTAAACTCATGCCCATTGCAACTATTGCAAAAAGATGTTCCTCCATGCACCTGTCTCACGAAAAATGGAATGTTGTAGTTCTCAACATGGATTCATTTATAGAAAAATATGCTAGTAATGTTCCTAATGAAAATATTTCTTCATTTCTAAATAATCTTGCTACCAATTCTAACAATATAGACATGTATGGTGTTAACCATGACACATTTTGACTTCTCTAGTTTCCATGTGTCATCATAATATATAGGCCTTGAATGTCATGGTCTAAGTGATAATAATGTTATTGAGCTCAACCATTGAATTTATGATTCAAATGGTACAAACATAGAGCAATCTCAAGATTATTTCTTTTTCTTGATGACATAGTCAGCATATCATATTTGATGTGGAGATGTGAAAAGAATCTGAAAAAAACTTTAAGATAACATGGAGACATGATCAAAGAAAAGAATAGTAGCAATTTTTGTATTCACTACTTGTGTTTTCTATTAGCATTTTTATTTCTTGAATATTTCATCGATGACTGTTTAATATTGTGGTGGTGATGTGAAGAGGAAAGGTGAAAAAAAATAAAGATAACATGGAGACATGACCAAAGAACAAGAGGAGTACTAATTTTTGTATTTGCTACTTGTGTTTTCTATTAGCATTTTGTTTTTTGAATATTTCATCAATGAATTCTAATGATGCAACAAGTTATGTATTTTTAGGTCCAATATCATAATCTATCTTTTTCTAATATGCAATAGTAGAAGAGATAAGAAGTATAAGTTTTTGTACTGCCTACATATCTTAAGGTTAACATTTATCATTGTGAAATAGTGTATGCAATTATTCCTCTATAAAAATATCAATGCGGAAGTACATTTTTCTTGTCATGACGACCATAGTCTGAATCTAAATCATTCTATGAAAGTTGAATTGTGCCAGACTAGATACTTGTGAATAAATGAGACAAAATATTGCAATGTATAGTATAGTTTCTTATGGCATGCATAATTTTAAGGAATAGAAAAATCAAAGTAAATAATCCAAGATAACTAAAAATAGTACATTGAAAAGATGCATCTTGTCATGCAAGAAAGAAATATCCACATGTAGAAAAGAAACATTGCACAAGTATATAAGTGACAAGAAAAATAAGGTGGTACTAGTCCTTCCTAAAACATAAAATGATACAAAATAAAATAGAAATCATAAACCTAGAGCATTACAAGCCAATAGGTCAAGATCGAACTTGTAGTATTGACATTGTACTAGAGAATGAAGGACTATGCAGAGTACCAACATTCAAGTACAAATAGGAGATTGATTATTTGACTCCTTGGAATTCCTACTAAATTATAGATATACTTCACTTGAGCTGTGAAATGGGACCATTGATTACTTCTTACAATGCAAACAAGAAGGTGAATTAGAAGCATTGCATTCGTATAGTACAAAACTTCATCCACAAACTCTATATGAACTGCACCAAGTACATGATCTAGAAACATATTTGCATAGAATGCAACTTTTTGCAAAGCAAAACATACATAATGGAGAAGTCAGACTATGGGGAGACATATTCTGCATTCATTGGTTATCCAAGTGGTTAAACATACAAATATGCATTTGGTCAATGACAATAGGAAAAAAGTACTTGCACTTCAATGAATCAATACAAGAAGAGGCATACTCAATCCTCTTTCATGATACAAATCCTATTGCTGGTCACTTTGAACGACTATTGAGATTACAGTTAAAAAAAAGTCATTCATTGAGCACATATGCGATACGACAAATTGAAGAGAATTATAAAATAGCATAATGCACAACACATTGTAAATGTTGCAAACAAAAATAATATAGGACATGACAAGGTGCACATTAAAAATATCAAACTAGAAAACCCTAATAGAAAGCATGCACTTCGACTATGTCACCTTAAGAGATTTATCAGAGATTCTCCAAGTAATACTATAAAAAATACAATAGATGCACTTTGACTATGCCATCTTAAGAAATTTATTAGAGATACACAAACTAATACAACAAATGATGCAAATTGGAGTAAGAACACTCAAAATAAGTCAACATGCACATCTAGAATCCAAAGAGAAAAAAAAAAAAGAGGTAGGATAACATTTGTCGTCTACTAAAAAAACAAAAACTAGATTGTCACCAATAGAGATATTTGAAAAAAAAATCTAGGATACACTAAAATACACATGCTCAATTTGTCAACTATTTTGTTTCATGAAAGACATTAGACAATGAAACAAAAGGAAAAGAACAACAACTATACTCTAATGCAAATAAAATATGAAGCACCGAATAATTTCATTTGCCAAACATGCTTTTTTGCATTGAAACAATTCAAGCTCCCAACATATACTACACCAAAAAATATTACAGTTAATGAACCAATGCAAGATGTACAAATCTTGTCACAACTGGAAGAACGACTAGTGTCAGTGAGAATTACATTTGCTCAAATATGGGAGTTGGGATACAAAAGATCACAAGTGGGACTGACAGGTTCTATTATCAATGTTCTTGTAAACATGAACATCATACAAAATGCACTACCACAAGAAACCAATAGCACAACAACTATTGCCATTTCTCTCAAAAGGTGCCTGGAATACAAAAATGCATTTTAAATAGAAATGCTGCGGCCAAATTTAGTGATGCAAGCACTCTCAAAAATCATAAGTACACCACTATACATAATGGAAAATGTTAAAATAAAAGATGTTTATAAAGAACCTCTTGAGATTAATGTTGATAATGAAATGACATATGCAAGTTGTAAAGATGAAACATCCTCTTCGATCAATGAAAATGCAACACATTCAGATAATGACGAAGAACATAATGAGCCTTCAGAAACTTTGGTACATGGATTCACCGAATCTAGATCAATACATAAAATGCAAGACATGATAATTGACATTGCAGCTGCATAAGAGCACCACCCAATTGGAATATTCAAAGACAAACGTGCCGAGGAAATGAATTTTCCCACATTATTCTTTGGAAAACCATGTGACAAAGACATCATTCAAATATTTTCTTACCAAAAGATTGCACGATGAGAACTCTTGCAATCAAAAAGGTACTTTGCATACCACACAACAAATTTCTTCTTTAAAACTATCAAGATATTGGTACAATAGGTACTTTCCACAATATGGATAAGAATATGAAAGGGACAATTGAAAGGACACAAATTGCAAGCGAAAGATGTTAAGAAAAAACCCAACTTGGAAATAATTCTCAAATCAGACATTGTATACATTGACTTCAAAAGAATAAGAATATCTCTAGACTACATACACCAACCTTAGAAGAATGTTTTTGCAATGATACACCAACTAGGGCCTCCAACTTTTTTTATTACATTTACTAGTGTGAAACAAAATTGCAGTCCACTATTAAGTGCACTTGAACAATTACACAATGTGCATTAGTAAAAAATTCAACAACAACAAGAGTATGAAAAAAAAAAGGTGACAAATTCAATTTGATAAAGAAAGACCAGGGACTTGTGTGCGATACTATAAACATAGAATAGATGCAATGAAGAAATTAATTAAATTAACTGATGAATCATTCTTTGGAAATGTTGTAGATTACTTCTCAGTAATTGAATTCCAGAATCAAAGAAATGAACATGATCATTTCCTACTCTGGGTAAAAAATGCACTAATATATGGAACGAATAACAATACATCCATCAAAGACTTTATCAACAAGTACATTACTTGTACAACCGAACATGGAGCCTATTATTCATACAATTCACAAGCACCACTACACAAAGGGATGTAGAAGACTAAGAAAGATTTCATGCAAATACAATTTTCCTTTTCCACCCCTCCAAAGGACAAGAATACTTGAACCATTGTCAGAGAAGAATGAAGCAGTAAGTTCAAAAGCAACAAGTATCTTTGCAAAATTAGAAAAGGCAAACTATGACCTATCATACACATTTCAAATGTTCTTAGATGAAGTTGGAAGCAGTGAAGAAGAACATATCTCGGCTTTAAGATTAACTCTACAATGATCAATGCTCTTCTTGTGATGAAATCCATCAGGAATTTGGAACAATAGCTTTGCGAAGAAAATTCCACAACTATGGAAAGCTAATACCAATGCACAATTTGTATTGAATGCATATGCTGTAGTAATGTATTGTAGCTCATACATAACAAAAGTGGACAAAATAATGACAAATACATTTAAAAGAATAAGAAATGACCACCAAAAAGATAGTATTGATGCAATAAGAATGATAAAAAAGCTAGGAAATGCACTACTAAATTTAGAACAAATGTCATCATAACAAGCAACACACATAGTTCTATCACTGCCACTAAATCATAGCTCAAGAAAGTGCATATTCATAGATACAAGAGATGATCACAATCATAAATTTATACTCAAATGCAATAAAGAATTACTTAAAGAACTTGATGAGTTAGAAAATATCCTCTCTAAATCCTCAGTGGACTACTATTTGACTCAACCTCCAATCCTTCACAACATATGCCTTGCAGAATTTGTCTCTAAGTATAGCAAAAATGGCACAAAATACACACGAAAAGAAAAATCGAGTATAATACGATTTATCAACTTCAACAAACACATGAACCTAGAAAACTATTGTAGAAAACAACTAATATTCTATGTGCCATTTACAGTCAATGAGAGCACATTGAAACAATCATAATGAATCAAGCAAAGTTTAATGATAACACAACTCTTGCATGGGGTGGCATTGAAAAAGCAATCAAGGATCTAGATACTAAAAATGACGACATGGATGGCCAAACCCTCACAATCAAAAAACACAAGAAAATTGAGCAATATGACATACAAAAAGACATCAAAGACAAGGTGCACAAGATACAAAGTGACATACATTATAACACATTTGAAATTAGTCACCATCCACAAATTATGGACAACAATGAGTACTACAAATTGAGGCAAATGCTAAATAGAAAACAACAAGAAATTGTCAAATATATTGTTGAAATTTTTTTAAAAAAATCAAGAACCCATTGTATCTATTCTTGTCAGGCAGAGCCAGAAATGGAAAGACTTTCACTGCAAAAGTTATATACCAAACTCTTCTTCGGATCTATAATAAGTACATTAATAGTGATCCCAACAAACCAAAGGGCTTAATAACTACTTACACAAGAAAAACAACATACAACGTAGGTGAAGTCACATTACATTCAACATTCCACATACCTTTTATCACATTTGACTTCTTGCCACTCAATAGTGACATACTAGATGCATTGTTAAAGCACACTATGATCAATTACATGTACTTTTCATTGATGAGATATCATTAGTTGGTGCCACATTCCTACATTACATTGACAAACGATTGCACGAGATAATGAAAATGCTCACTGTATACTTTGGAAACTTCGATATAATTTTCTACTGAGACTTGTACCAAGTACAACCAGTACTTGATGCAGTCGTATTTAAAAATAAAGCAACTATGTCCGAATTGATGCCTTACAATTTTTGGATAGACAATGTTAAAAGTTATTTGTTGACATGTACAATAAGGAAAAAGGATGAAAAATTCATTAATGTTCTCAACGAAATACGAATATGCATGTAAATAAATGAAGATCTGCTCTATATCAATGAACAATGCGCAAGGAAACCACCATTAGACTCAAACATTGCCATTCCTTTTCTATAGAAGAATCAATGTCAATGCTCATAATACAAAAGTGCTTGCAATAGTTCCTGGTGAAATGACTAACCTCAATGCCATTAACAAACATGATGGAAATAATAGTACATTATGCCTATACACACAAACAATTTCACTTCGACATCAAATACATCTCAAACCAAATATTCTGGTAGAACTATATGTAGGAAACTACAACACAAAAGATGGTCTAGTAAATGGATCAGATGGCATATTCAAAGAATATATAAAATATAATGATTTTGACATAGTTTGGATAAGATTTAACAAAAATATAATTGGACAACAACAATGCAAGAAACTCATATAATGCTATGTAGAAAAAATTGAAAATGACTGGGTATTGATAAGTGAACCCACAATAATGGGTTCCACTTTTGTGGCACGAAGGAAATCATGAAAGGATAAAAAATTCCCATATTCAATTTAACATATGTTCAGGCGAACATACTAGCTATGTTTGGGTGAACATAAAAAAATTACATGTTTATGCGAACATGTTGAGTATAAATAAGGGATGTCCGGTGAACATCCCTTATTAATATGTTCACCCGAACATATTTTACGGTGATTTTGAGGTGAAAACCCCAATTCCCCCATTTTCCTGTTCATTTTTTATGGTGAGTTGAGTTTGATCTAGACATTGGAGCGAACATATCGGATTGGTAAGCGTGCTGTGTCATTTTGCATCATTCTCCTCCAGATTCTGGTCGTTGCGCTATTTTGGGTATTCTATATGTTATTATTTGAATATTTTTAATGTTTTCAAAACATATTTTCATGTTAATTTAATATTTGTATTGTTTATTTATGTTAGTTAATTCTATTAATTTATCGTTTATAACTTTTTTGTATTTGTTAGTTATATATGAGTATTTTTTAGAAATTATTAGAAAACATTAGTGTAGAATATTAGAAAAATATTAATTTAGCATTAGAAAACAAATTTAGAAAAGAATTATTGTTAAATTAGATAAATATTAGAAAAACAATGGTCTAGAATATTATAAAAATATTAGAAAATATTAAAAAAATGTTAATCTGGAATATCATAAAAATATTAGTATAACATTAGGAAATAAATTTAGAAAAATATTAGTTTTATTAGAAAAACATTAGAAAAAACATTACATTTATATTAGAAAAACATTAGAAAATATTTGAAAAGACATTAGTCTAGAAAATATTAGAAAAATATTACAAAGTATTAAAAAATTAATAGTGTAGAATATTAAAGAAAAACATTAGAAAATATTTTAAAAATTAGTATAACATTAAGAAATAAATTTTGAAAAATATTAGTTTTATTAGAAAAACATTAAAAAATACATTACATTTATATTAAATATGCATTAGAAATTATTACAAAATATTAGTGTAGAATATTAGAAAAATATTAATTTAGCATTAGGACACAAGTTTTAAAAAAAATTAGTGTTAAATTAAATAAATATTAGGAAATATTAGAAAAACAATAGTTTAAAATATTAGAAAAATATTAGAAAATATAAAAAAAATGTTAATATTAGTATAACATTAGGAAATAAATTTAGAAAAATATTAGTTTTATTAGAAAAATATTAGAAAAAACATTATATTAATATTACAAAAAAAATAGAAAATATTTTAAAAAAATTAGTCTAAAAAATATTAGAAAAATATTACAATATATTAGAAAAGAATTACAAAATATATAAAAATAATAGTGTAGAATATTAGAAAACAAATTTGGAAAAATATTAGTTTTATTATAAAAATATTAGAATATTTTTATTATAGAAAACTATTAGTTTTATTAGAAAAAATATTCCATCTAAATATTAGAAAATATATTTAAAAATATTAGTTTGGAAAATATTAGAAAAATATGAGAAAATATTATTAAAAATATTAAAAAATATTAGAAAAAACATTAGAAAATATTTTAAAAAATATTAATCTAGAAAATTAGAAAAAATTAGAAAAACATTATAAAATATTAAAAAAACAATAGTGTAGAATATTAGGAAAACATTACTTGAAATATTAAAAAAAGGTTAATGGATACAATATTAGAAAAATAAATGGATGGCTCTCGTGCGAACTGTGTTGTGAGCTAGGGCACCCGTACCCTAGCTTTGCCTCGAGCTTCCTCTATTAGTTGCGCTAGTGGGTGATTGGGGGTTTGAAGGGTGTTGAGCTAGGTGAATTTTATTGCAGAACCGTGGACTGGGGCATGCTCCGAGGGAGTAGTTTTTTCAGTGCATGGGGAGGAGTTTCTTGCCTGCTGTTCTTTGCTGTACATGGGTAGTGGACGGGGTCATGTGGGATTTGCTTTCTCGCGGCTCTATTCTGTTTGTTGATGTTAAGGAAGGAGGAGTCTAAGTGTAGTGCTGAAGTTGGGTGGGATTCGATTAAGGGTGGAGGGTTTCCTTTCTCATTCTTGGCTTTTGCAAATGACGGATGCTAGGGGGAGACAAAAATGTTGAGCCCTCACATGGATTTTTGGGCAGCCTTAGGCCCTAGGTATTCAAATCAAGGGTTGAAAACTTTTGACAACAATCTGTTCACTTCGAACTCTGGGAATGTCAATTTGGGATTATCTAATGGTTCAAGGATTACGAAGACCAATGGTTGTCTCGAGAGATGCAGGGAGAGGCCAAAACTAGTGGTCCCAATTGAAATGATTGCAGATGATGTTGAATACTATTCACATCATTCCCTATATTGTATGTTCTTAGGGATGAGGGTATCCTTGCAATTCTTGGAGGTTTGGGCTCGGAGGACCTGGGAGCCGAAAGGGGAAATGGAGATAATGTTGCTGGTGAACAGTTATTTCATGGTTACTTTCAATTGTATTGTTGATTGCAATAGGGTGTTTGAGGGAGGCCCTTATTTCCACAATAAGGTTGGGTTGTTTATCAAGCCATGGCATGCTGGCTTTAATCTCATAGAGGAGCTACCTAATCATGTTCTAGTATGGGTCCGGTTACCAAGATTCTTAGTAGAATGTTGTTTAGAGGATGTGTTGTAGCTTTTAGCCTCAGTGCTTGGAAAACTCGTAGGGACTTCATCGTAGACCTTGGGAAAAAAGGTAATGACTTTTGCTCGCATTTGTGTTGAAATTGATCTCAGTAGACCTTAACCAGATGCAATAGAGATGTGTGTGGGTTCTTATTCTTGGGTGCAAAAATTGGACTATGAAACACTACCTTTTTGTTGTTGCCTTTGTTAAGACTATGGTCATTTGCAGTGAAGATGCCCAAGGAATAAACCTTCAAAATCCCTTCCGTCACACCTGTGAGCAATCCTCCTGAGATAGATAAAGGGAAGGGCATTTCTCCTAGTGAGGCAGGCGCTTCTGATGGTTTTGTTCCAGTCAGAGCTTGAAATCAGAATAGGGGTCAAAAAAGGTCTTTTAAAGAAAGGCAAGATGATACCTTTAATAGGTTTTAGGTGTTGGATGAGCTTAGGCAACAAGAGGTGAACTTGAGTTTGACTAATTTGGACCATAGTCTTGTGGACGTAGCTCAAGAGGATCCTATCATCAACTCTACTATGGATCACCTAGGGAAGGAGTGTAGGCAATTGATTGCTGACCAGCAAAAGGGGACTTCTGAGGTGCAGGAACCCTTGGCCATTGTTACTACAATAGGCATGGATTCTCTAGCTATTGGGTAGCACATTGGCTCAAGTTCAACAGTGAAGGTTAAGACGATTCCCAAATTGGGCATTATGTAAAAAAATATCAAAAAGGCTAGGGCAGAGAAACTTGTTAAATATGGCCGAAAAAAGGATGTGGAAAAGATTAAATTAGCTAGTGAAAATTTAGTGGAGTTTGGGGTAGTTAGGCCTCTAGATTCTATTTTTTCATGCCCCTTGAAATGATTGTTTTGTCATGGAATGTGCGGGGCTTAAACAACGGCCCTAGACAAAAAGCGGTTCATGGGTTAGTTAGAAACAAGGTCCTGATGTCCTCTTTTTGCAAGAAACTAAACTATATGTGGAGAGTATGCAAGGTCTAAAGCTGAGGTTGTGGAGTAGTGGGGAATGTCAATGCATTGGTGCTCAGGGTGCTTCCAGGAGTTTGGCTTGTTTATGGAATCCTTGAAAAATCCAGGCTCTTTGGTAGATTTCTTCTAAATCCTCTCTGTCCATGATTGCTACTTGCCTTGAGATAGGGGAGGTCATATTGTTGTCCAATATTTATGCTCCTACTGATTTCCAAGGTAAAAAAGTTTTGTGGACCCACATCAGGATGATTCATAGCATGTTGCCATTTCATCCTTGGATCTTAGCTGGAGATTTCAATGCTATTTGTGAGCTGGTTGAGAAGCGGGGTGGTACAGGAAGATCGGAGCCTTCTGCACTACTACTTCAAGATAATATTAATACCCTAAACCTTGTGGATATTAAGCCTAGCAATGGACAGTTCACCTGGAACAACTGACGGAGTGGAGAGTTTTGTATTGCAGAAAGGTTGGATCGATTCCTGGTTTCTTGTTACTGGATTGGAGGGATGTGGTCATCTTTCTCTGAGATCTTGGATTGGAGAGGATTGGACCATTGGCCTATTAAACTATCTACAAAATCAACTTGGGTTCTTTGAAAGCCTTCCTTTAGGTTCCAACTTATGTGGCTTTGGGACTCATCTTTGTATGATTTGGTCTTTGATTGGTGGAAGAAAGGTAGACCAACCTATGGCACTACAATGTATGTTTTTGCTAGGCTTCTTCAATATGTTAAATTTGAGCTCAAACGATGGAATTGTTTCCACTATGGGAATGTCTTCCTTGAGAAGGCAAGGGCCAAAGCTGATTTGGATGATATCACAAGAAGGATAAGAGAGGAGGGAATAACGGATGTTCTACTTTAGGACGAGGCTCAGGCTATAAAATTTCTTGAAGAATGGGAACTGCGAGAGGAAATGTATTGGAAATAGAAGGCATGAATTGAGTGGCTTCAGGAAGGGGACAAAAATACAACTTTTTTCTTTAACTCTATGAAAGCTAGGAGACATGGTAACTCTATCTTGGGGTTGGTGAATGATAGGGGAGAGCATCTTTCTTCCTTTATAGAGATGTTTAGGGAGGTAGTGCAGCACTTTGAATATCTCTTTAGAGAGGACTTGTAAGGGGGGTCTCTTGAGGAAGCGCAAGTTCTTACATGTATCCCCTCTCTAGTGACCAAAGATATGAATCAATAGCTCATGAGGGATATCTTGATTGAGGAGCTTGAAGGGGTTGTTT
This sequence comes from Cupressus sempervirens, assembly GCA_028749045.1. Classification (NCBI taxonomy): domain Eukaryota; kingdom Viridiplantae; phylum Streptophyta; class Pinopsida; order Cupressales; family Cupressaceae; genus Cupressus; species Cupressus sempervirens. The sequence continues at coordinate 235,825,833 of CM053785.1, forward strand.
TTAGTATGAAGAGAGGGAAGGCACCCAGACCTGATGGTTTCCCAATTGAGTTTTTCCAAGAGTTTTGGGATATCATTAAATTTGATCTCCTGGCTATGGTTCATGAGTCTCAACACAATAAGCGGATGTTAAGGGCTCTAAATGTGACTTTTCTTGCTCTTATCCCCAAGGATGAGGGGGCTGAGAGGTTTAGCCAATTTTGACCCATCTCTTTATGCAATGTCATTTACAAAATTATTTCCAAGCTTATTGCAGACAGGTTGAAGAAGGGACTTGCTGATTTGATATCCGAGGATCAAAGTGGTTTTGTTGCAGGTAGGAAAATTTTGGATGGGATTGTTATTGTAATTGAGGTCATCCATTCTATGGATAGATCAAAATAAAAAGTGATGTTTATCAAATTGGATATTGCCAAGGCATATGATAGAGTAAGGTGGTCTTTCCTGCGACGGGTTCTTAGTGCCTTTGGCTTTGCAGAGGATTGGATTCAATGGGTTTGGAGTTGTGTTACTTCAGTCTCTTTCTCAGTGCTTATTAATGGGATCCATTCTAAGCTTTTCAGAGCTTCAAGGGGGCTTCGCCAAGGAGACCCTCTCTCCCCCTATTTTTTTATTCTTTTGGTAGAAGGCTTGGGGAGATGGATTAAATAGAATGTGGAGTCTGGTTCTATTCAAGGTTGGACATGGGGTGGAGCCTTACCCCCGCAGACCCACTTGCAATTTGTAGATGATACTGCTTTGATGGGGATGGCTACAATGAGGGAGGCATCCAATCTTCATAGGGTCTTGGATGTGTACTTGGCTACTTCAGGACAATAGATTAATGAAGGAAAATTATCCATCTACTTCTTCAATACTCTGGGCTCTATTCAACAAAGGATTGCTCACACTTTGAGATTTTAGATTGGGAATCTTCCTTTGAAGTATCTTGGCATTCCCATCTTGGTGAGTAGGATTCCCAAGGAGTCATGGTAGGGTATTTTGGATAAATCTCGGGTGAAATTTAATCACTGGACTCACCGTTGGTTATCCTTTGCTAGTCATGTTCAGTTGATTAAGTCTGTTGTGCAGGTTTTGCCCATTTATAGATGCATGCTCCAGGTTGCTCCTATGGGCTTTCTCAAGGATCTAGACTTTGTGATACACCCATTTTTATGGGCGGGCAGCTTGGAGACTTCCAAATGGAGTTTGGTTAGATGGGAAGTGGTGTGTAGTCTGAAACAGCATGGAGGACTAGGCTTGAGGCAATCGGCTTTGACAGGTGAGGCATTGGCTGCCAAACTTTATTGGCGATGGTGTAATGAGCAAGATAAGATCTGGGTGATGTTTCTCTCTCAAAAGTATCTCTCGGGGATTCCTCATTCCAATATTTCTAGGTATCCACTTGGGGGGAAGGGTTCTATGATTTGGGATACTTCAAAGAAAGGGGATAAGCTTATTAAGGATGGATTATTTTGGATTTGCAAGAGTGGGGTGGAGGCCCAATTCTGTTCGGACTCTTGGGATGGATATCCCCCAATCCTTTATCAATTTCCTAACCTTGCATTTCTTGGCCAGCAGTTTTGGGAGGTGGGCTGGTCTTAAGTGAGTGATTTTAAGTCCTTTTTCCCCTATGGTCAGATGGGAATGGCTAAATGAAAGTCCCCAGATGAACGACCAATTGCTGATTTACAGGAGGAATGCACTATGTTAAAAAATATCCTTTCCAATAGAAGGTGTTGTTCACTCTGGGAGGATGATGTACTTGCTTGGTCTCCCAATTCTAAGGGGACTTACACTATTGCCTCTGGGTACAACAGATTAATGTCTCAAAAGATGATTCTGCCTGAAGTGCAGTGGTGGAAGAGGGTCTGGGACAAGCTATCTTGGCCGAAATGTAATTGTTTTATCTGGATGTTGGCTTGGAATAAGTGTTTGACCTGGGATAATATTTAGAAGAGAGGATTCCATGGCCCTTCTATTTGTGTTATGTGTGGGGATAATGAGGAAGATTCTTCCCATTTGTTCTTTCGGTGCTCTTTTTCCTTGCAACTTTGGCATTTTTGGCGGGGAGTTTGGATAGCCCCTTGTGTTCATGCTTCCTCCTTGATTGAGTTTTGGTAGGGGATGAGACACCCTCCTTCTATGACCCCTTTTTTGTAGGAGGTGTGGTTTGTGGGGCCTATCTTCTTATTATGGCAGATCTAGTTGGACCACAATCGTAGGATTTTTCATGGAGAGCAGAGGCTAGTGCAACAAATTTGGTAGAGGATATTGGGCATGATTCAAGAGATAGTGGAGGCTAAGTGTGATGTGGAATTATCTTTGGGTAAATGAGACACAGAGTTGGTGGCGAGATTGGGGACTTTGGGGTCTTCTTTGGCATCAACCAAGGCTAAGAGAAGGCGTCATGAGAAGCAAAAAATTGACAGGGTTGGTAAATGGAAACCTCCCTCCTATGGGGTCTTGAAGATCAATACTGATGGATCTTCAAGGGGTAATCTAAGACCATCTGGGATTGGCGGGATTGGTAGAGATGTTATGGGTTCAGTGGTTTTTATCTTTTTGATCTATGATGGGATTCAAACCATTAACCTGGTGGAAGGGTTGGCTATTCTTGCTGCTCTTGAGAAAGCTCATGCTCTAGGATGGAGAAGAATAGTTTGTGAATCTGATTCCCAGGTCTTGATAAACATACTTATTGAGCAGAAAGTGGTTGATGTTAATTGGAGTGGAATAGGGCAATGGATTGTTTGGTGAGATGGGCTTCTAAGCATGCTGAGGGATGGAGAATTGAGGAATGGGAGTTGGTTCCTCAAGAACTTTGTTTGGACTTAAGGAGTATTCTTGATGAGGATAGGATTGAGAATGATGACAATTGATGGTGCTGGCTGTTTTGATCTCTGTTTGGGGCTGTACTTCTATTTCTTCTCGGGACTTTAGGTCCGTGATTTCTTTGTATTAGTGCTTTATGATATTTAATAAAGTTTTTACCCCTTTGTTTAACAAAAAAAAATTAGTATAACATTAGGAAATATTAGTATTTAACATTAAAGAAAATAAATTAGTATATAACATTATAAAATATTAGAAATTTTTTTATAAAATATTAGAAAAACATTATTAAATTTTTGAATTTTTTTTACAAAATATTAGAAAAAACATTAAACAAAATATTATAAAAATATTAGAAAAAATAAAATAATAATTAGTGTAAAAAATTAGAAAATATTAGAACTCTATCTTCAACCCTTTAACACTAACCATAACCCTAACCCTAACTCAAACTCTAACCCTAATTTCTAACCCTAACTCAAACTCTAACCCTAACTTGAAAACTCTTTAACCCTAATCTAACCCTAGAGCTTCATAACTAATACCCTAATCTAACCCTAGAATTGTAACCCTAATCTAATCCTAAATAAAAATTGAAACCCTAATCTAACTCAAACCTTAATCTAAATCAAACCCTAATCATGAACCCTAATCTAAGTCAAACCCTAATCGAATTGTAACTCTAAAAATCAAACCCTAATCAAAATCTAATCTAACTCAAACCCTAATCTAAATGAAACCCTAATGAAATCCTAATCTAATTGTAACCCTAGAAATCAAACCCTAACAAACCCTAACTCAATCTGTAATCTAATCGCAACTAAAAATTGAAACCTTAATCTAATCCTAAATGAAAACTCAAACCCTAATATAATTCAAACCCTAATCTAAATGAAATCCTAATCAAACTCTAATCTAACACAAACCCTAGAATCTAACCGTAACCTTAGAAATCAAGCCCTAACCAAACCCTAATCTAAATCAAACCTTAATCATACTCTAATCTTTAACTCAAACCCTAATTTAAATCAAACCATAATCAAACCCTAATCTAAAACAAACCCTAGAATCTAACCATAACCCTATAAATCAAACTCTGACCAAACCCTAATCTAAATCAAACCCTAATCAAACCTAATCTTTAACTCAAACCCTAATCTAAATCAAACTATAATCGAACCCAAATCTAAATCAAACCCTAATCTAATCCTAACTAAAAACTCAAACCCTGATCTTTAAATCAAACCCTAATCATGAATCTTAATCTAATCATAACCCTAGAAATCAAACCCTAACCAAACCCTAATCTAACTAAAACCTTAATCTAAATCAAACTCTAACTCAAACCTTAATGTAACCATAACCCTAACCAAATCCTTTAATCTAGAACTCAAACCCTAATCTTTAACTCAAATCCTAATCTAATCATAACCCTAATCTAACTAGATAACCCTAATCATAACTAAAACCCTAATCTAACCCTAACTCAAACTAAAAACCTAATCTAACTCAGACCCTAATATTATTTCCTAACTTCAAACTCAAACCCTAATCGAACTCAAACCCTAATCTATATGAAACCCTAATCAAATTCAAACCCTAATATAATGCTAATTGAAAACTGAAACCCTAATCTAACTCAAACTCTACTATAATCAGTGTTAGTGTAGTTTTTTAATTTTCTAGTAAGTTATTTATTTTTCCCTATATTGCTAGGTTTTTCCTACACTTTTAATAATCTCGCTTAGGTTAATAAAGCATGTCTTATTAGGTGAATGGTTGCGAGGTGTCATCTTCCTACATGTGAGCATCCATTAGCTATCTTAGGAAGATACTTTGCTATCTTTAGTCTGATAGATGGTAACTCCTCATTGGCGAGTGTTGCCACCTCCTCCCTCTTCCTAACCTATATAAGCATGCTACCTGACTTGTATTTGCATCTCTTGTTTTGCATCCTCTTAATGCTATTTTGCTTCTAGCATTTGCATTACTCTCTTGGAGACTAACTCTGTGTTGCTATTTTGATTTTGTATCATTTGCATTCATAGTTTAGATGTCTATTCTTTGAACTAGTTTTTTGTGTTATTAATCTTTTCAGATTCTAACATGGTATCAGAGCCATTTTAGATGCAAGAATAGATTTTAGTTTACTTATTTTAATCTCTAAGGTTTACACATGTGTTTTATGAAATTTGAGTGATTTTAGCATTTCTAGTTATACTGGAAACATTTTTGGTTGTTACAACACATCGAGGAGGCTTGAGAAAGTTAGATTTGGTTTTCATTTCATCGAGATCGAAGATTGTCATACAAGTTGCAAAACTAGGGTTTAAATCTCAAATGTGACAACCAACTTGCATATTTGGTGTTTTCAATCAATATTGTAGGTTCTAGCATGTCATTAATTGGCTTAGGTAGCTGATTCAACTTTTGCATGTCATTTTTTTGGTTGTTGGGGTCATTTTTTATTGCTCAATGTGTCTGATTTACACTATAGCTGCATCTTCTGTATATCAACAAGAAATACGCTTTTTGGGTTTTGTTCGCAACACCAAAATACCATCTAGATATTTTTTTTGTTTTTGCATGCAATCTGTATATTTTTCATGATTGAACATGAAAAGCTACAGCTGTACCCCTCTCCATTGGCAGTCGTAGATTTGAATGCAGTTTTCAAATGCCTCATTCATGTTCATACAAACTCTAATTTCAATAATTCTTGTTATTATCTTAGCTATTTTTTTGTGCTCTATCTACTAGTGTAGTTGTTTTTTTATTTTCATGCATAATTTTTTCAAAAATTGTAGATTCTTGGCCATGACTTTGCATAGTTATCATTTTGGAAACTTTGGAGGATCATAACTTCCTCATTCGACCTCGTGTCGAGGCGATTCTTGTTTTGAAAGTACATGATTTTTTGAGTAGATCACAATGATGCTATTTGTTTCCTTGAGTATTGTACCTAAGTTTCACTTTTAGCATATGCTCTTCATGAGGGTTTTGTAATGCATTGAAATCAAGACCACTTAGTATTTCTTGCTAGTGGTAGTTGTAAATGCAGTAAAATAAAGTGTCAAATCATATTTTTTTGGGGGGGGCTTCTTTGATTGAGTAAAAGGGGGGTGGGGGGGGGGGGGGGGGGGGGGGGGGGGCATTGTCGTGGCTGGGCTCTCTTCTTTTTTTGACATTTCTTCTCTACATTTTTTCATCATGGACCAAAAAAAATGCCCATCCTAATTCCATAAAATTACTTTGAGTGGAAGTCATGAATGACAATTCACTTAAGGAAAGCTGGATTAAATAGGATAACTATGGGACTTGAAACTAAACCTAATAAAGATGAAGATAAGCCTAAGTGGTTTAACAAATGTGATGAGGCATATGGAACATTGTGTTTGTCTATTTCTCCTGATTTTCTATTTCACATTGAGTCTTTGGATACACCAAATGAAATATGGACAAAGCTAGAAATAGTATTTGGCATACAAGATTCAATGAGGGGTCATATGTTGGAAAATGAATTAATTAGTTTAAGTCTAGAAAATTTCAACACAATCTAGGATTTCTTCACTAAATTGAAATCACTAAGGCTACAGTTAAAACAATGTGGAATTGAAAAGAAAGATGAACAACTGATTCTTAGTATTTTCTCTAAGCTAAGTTCAAAATATTCTGTGTTTGTCTCTACCTTCTATGCTACTAAGGGTGCACTTGGTACTCAATTCACCATGTCATCTTTAGATGATTTTGCTATCAATCTCACTTGAGAATAGGACAAGCTAATCTAAATGGGCACCCTTAAGTCCTCTAAGTCACATGCCTTGGCTGCCAACCAAGGTACAAAAGAACAAAAAGGAAAAAATAATAACAACAATAGTAAGGATGATAAACAACATAATAGCAAGGAGAAGAAGGATCAGCTACCAGTTTCTTCAAAAACAACTATTGATACCCCATCTTCCAAGGGTGATAAGGCTAAGAAAGAAAGGGTCCAATCTACCTATTGTAAAAGACCTGGTCATGATGAACATAAATGTTTGAAGAAACAAATTGATCACTTGACACACATTCTTGAGAAGAATAATATCGATGTTCCTAAATCTATCAAACAAAGTTCTAATGAAGGGTCTAACAAGGAAAAAGAAAACATCGAGGGGAAAGGAAAGGGCAAGGCCCTTGTTGCAGTTGCTTCCTCACCATCCACTTGGGTTCTTGATTTAGGTGCTTTGTACCACGTGGCTTCATCTAAGGAAGAACTTGCATCCTTGGAGTCATGTACTATGCCTTCTATTTTGATGGGTGATGACACTCTTGTTGAGGTGTGTGGGAGAGGGTTTGTTGATGTGGGGGATGACACATTCCATGATGTTCTTTGTGTACCCTTATTATCAACTAATCTCTTATCAGTATACCAGATCACTCACATAGGTTCAGGCAAGCGGGTTGAGTTCACTCTTGATTCAGTGGAGATACATGAGTTGCATAGTGATTCTATAGTTGTAGTTGGGAGAGCAGATCATCAGTCACAACTCTATCTATTTTCTCACTTTGTTACTAATCCTCCTTTGACTATTTTTCTCACTCACTCTAATGATGTGAGTAAATTATGGCATGAGTAGTTTAGCCATCTTAAATTTTGCTATTTGCATCAACTCAACCAGCAGAGCATGGTCACAGGGTTACCTTCAATTCAGTTCTTAGGCAGTGTTTGCCAAGGTTACATTCTTGGTAAGCATCCTAAGGAAAAGTTTAACAAAAGTAAGGCATGAAGAGCTTCACAGATACTAGAGTTAGTTCACAGTGATTTGGCTAGTCCATTTCAACATCCTTCTTTCAGCAGGGCCCAATATGTCCTCACATTCATTGATGACTTTTCTTGATATACTTGGGTGTACTTTCTCAAACATAAGTCAAAGGTATTTGATCATTTTCAGGACTTCAAAATTTTTGTAGAGAAGCAATCTGGGAAAGCCATCAAAATTTTGCGCATAGACAATGGTGGTGAGTATGTCAACCATCGGTTTGAAAGATTTTGCACTTTAGAGGGGATTGATTTACAACATTTAGTTCCATACAATCCTTAGAAAAAGGGTGTGGAAGAATAGAAGAATAGATCCTTGAAGGAAATGGAAAACTGTATGATTCACTCTAGATCTCTTGCACCATAGTATTGGGCAGAGGCCATTAACTATGCTTGTTATATCTAGAACTGTGTTCCTCATCAAGCCTTGAAGGGAGTTACTCCTTTTGAAGCTTGGAGCGGTCAGAAACCATCAGTTAAGCACTTTCAAGTTTTTGACTCTCTTGCATGGGCCCACATTCCTGTAGAGAAATGTAAGGCCTTGGATCCGTAGAGAAGACCTTGCATATTTTTAGGTTATCCTGATGGTGTGAAGGGTTATTGGTTGCTCAAACCTACTACACATGAGTTGTTCATTGAGAGGAGTGTTCAATTTGAGGAGGGATCTTCAAGCTCACTTTCTATCACTTCTTGAACTCCTTCTACTTTACATTGGAGTCACTTGGAATACATGATAGATCTTTTGATGAGTCAGATTCACCTTAGCAGTCTTCTACCTCCACTTTTGATGCAAAGAGTGATTCATAGAACTCACCTCCTTCCTCTCCTAGTCATCATTTAGAGGTTAATGACTCCCCTCTAGGTTCTCCATCTTTTGGTCCACTTTGGGCTAGACAGACCTTGCAACTTGCAGGTGATTGGGTTGTGGATCCATCATACACCAGGTGGACTCATTCACAATTCTAGGATGCTCCACATGTCTTCATTGCTACTGCCTTAGATACACAATCCTTTCATAAGGCTTTTGGTATTCCTGAGTGGGATAAAGCTATGTAGGAAGAGTATAGTTCCTTGATGAGGAACTGCACTTGGGATCTTGTCCCTCTTCCTAAGGGAAGAAAACTTGTTTGATGTAAGTGGATCTATTAGACAAAATTTATAGTAGATAGGTTAGTTGACAAACACAAGGCTTGCTTGGTTGGCAAAGGATTCTCCCAGGTTCTTGGGATTGACTAATTTGGGACTTTTGTGCTAGTTGCCTAAATGAATTCCATTGGACTTGTTCTTGCCATTGCTGCAACTAATTTTTGGGAAGTACATCAGATGGATGTGAAGAGTGCTTTTCTTCATAGTGACCTTCATGAGGAGATCTACATGGAGCAGCCATAGGGCTTCCTTCAAGATTCTTCACTTGTGTGCCATCTTTGAAAGTCTCTCAAATAGGCTCCTTGGGCGTAGTATGCCAAGATGGACTCCTTCCTTCTATCAGTTGGGTTTACTTGGTGTCATTCTGATCCAAATGTCTACATTTTGTAACAAGGTGATTGACTTCTATTTTTGGTTTTGTATGTTGATGACTTGCTGATCATAGGAAGTTCTTCAACCACCATTATGGCTACAAAAGTTGCCCTTCAGGATAGTTTTTTGATGACTAACTTGGGCTTGTTCCATTACTTTCTTAGGATTGAGATCTTTTAGTTTCCCTCTAGGATCACCATCACACAATCCAAGTATGGTCTAGATTTACTCTTGAGGTTTCATATGGCTGACTATAAGCCTTCTCCAACTCCCTTCCTTTCTGGAGTCAAACTTGAGGCTCAATGTTCTTCTCCACTTGTTGATGGTACATTGTACCACCAACTTGTTGGGAGTCTCATTTATCTGACTCATATGAGACCTGACATCTCATATGATGTAGGCACGGTCTCTCGATTCATGTAGGAGCCTCATGAGTTGCACTGGAAAGTAGCCAAGTAGTTCCTTCACTACATTCAGGGTTCTCATAGTTGTGGGATTCATTATGCAATAGGTATTGAGCTTGATTTGGTGGGCTACACAGATTCAGATTGGGCTGGTGATTCTCAGGATCACAAGTCTACTTCAAGTTATAGCTTCTCACTTGGTTTAGGTCTTATTTGTTGGTGGAACAAAAAGATGTCTGTTATTGCTCTATCTTCTACTAAGGCTGAGTATCGGGCAGCTGGAAATGCCACCACTGAGGCTATTTGGCTTCAACATCTTCTCACTAAGTTTGGTATATCCAAATTAGATGACCATCACTCATATTTTGTCACAAATAGAGTTCCATTTAGATCTCACAAAATCTAGTCCATCATCAGTGGACCAAACACATAGAGATCCACATGCACTACATCTAGGAGGTCATCCATGGTCATGTCATTGACCTTCGTTATTATCTAACTTTTGAGTAGGTTGATGATATCTTCACCAAACCCTTCACTGAGAGAAAGTTCCTTCATTTGCGAGCTTTTTTGGGGGTGCAAGATGCTTCATCTTTTGGGGGGGCCTCTTCCTCTCACTCAGATTCCTGACTTTTTTTGTGGGGTCTCTTTTCTCTCTTTTTTGGGGGAATTTTATGTACATGGATACCTCATTAGGCTTGACTTGCCGTGACCTATTTCTACATCCACCTAAGCTTCGCTTATGGGGAGGGGGGGGTGTTAGTGTAGTTTTTTTAATTTCTTAGTAGGTTATTTATTTTTCCATATTGCTAGGTTTTTCCTACATTTTTTATAATCTCACTTAGATTAATAAAGCATGTCATATTAGGTGAATGGTTGCGAGGTGTCACCTTCTTACATGTGAGAATCCATTAGCTATCTTGGAAAGATACTTTTCTATCTTTAGTCTGATAGATGGTTGCTCCTCATTGGTCAATGTTGCCACCTCCTCCCTCTTCCTAGCCTATGTAAGCATGCTATCTGGCTTGTATTTGCATCTCTTGTTTTTGCATCCTCTTAATGCTATTTTGCTTCTAGCATTTGCATTACTCTCTTGGAGATTAACTTTGTGTTGCTATTTTGATTTTGTATCATTTGCATTCATAGCTTAGATATCTATTCTTTACACTAGTTTTTTAGGTTATTAATCTTTCTAGATTCTAACAATTAGGTAACTGAAAACTCAAACCCTAATTTAACTCAAACTCTAATGTAATCCTAACTGAAAACTCAAACCCTAAATCTAATCGTAACCCTAGAAATAAAAACCTTTAATTTAAATCAAACCCTAATCAAGCCCTAATCTAACTCAAATCCTAAGTCAAACCCTAATCTAATCAGGTAATTAAAAACTCAAACCCTTACTTTAACTCTAACTGTCATGTATGACCATATAATTATTGACGTGTTACAAATTAGATGATGCATGTGATTACATATCTTTTAAATAAAAATTTGTGTACTAGACTACATGTATATGTATGGCGTATTTATAATATATATTAGCTCCATCATTGTAGTTATGACTTCACATGATTAGCTTGCTCATCATCCTGAGGGTGATGAGGCTCCTATTGTGACTCCTCTTGTTGCGGCTCCTGCTGTAGCTCCTAATGTGGCTGCTGATGCAGTTCCTGCTATGGCTCCTAGTGTAGTTCATTGTGTTGCTTGTGGTGGGGCTCATGCTATAGCTTGTGGCGGGGTTCATACTCTGGCTCATTGTAGGGCTTGTGTTGTGGCTCCTGGTGTAGCTCCTGGTGCAGGTCCTAGTGTGGCTCCTAGTGCGGCTCCTATTGGAGGTCCTGTTGCAGCTCTTGCTGGAGGTCCTTCTATGGCTCCTACTATGCCACCTCCACATATTGATGTTGATGCATTATTTGCATTTGCAGAGTAGGAGGTTCTTAGATTAGAGCAGTCTAAAGTGTCCTTTGATGATGGTCTATATAGAGACATATGTGTGACCATATGTAGGAGTCTATAGGATCTTACTACTAGATGTAAAGCTCATCATTCATTTACCCTTGATGTATTAGCTACCATATCTAGGGAGCTTAGAGCTAAGATTTTAGGAGATGTATCTTATGATGACGTCAAGAGGGTGGCCCCCAAAGATGTCATCAAATGAGATCTCTATCTATCATATGAGGGTACATAGGGTAGGGTGAGAGGCTATCGAGTGACATGATGCAAAGATCCTATTATTGCTAGTATGATCTATCCTCATTTTTTAGCCACACATGGTCATTGTCCTAATAATGATTAGATACCTCTTTATTTTGCACATCAATTTTACACTGAGTTCTATATGGGGCTCAACGTCCACTACTTAGACATTCTAGATTATTGTGGACAAGGGCATGGTCGGATCATAGATCGTGACTTGTATTGCAATGCACAACATTTGCCACCTCTAGATGTGAGATAGTTCATTGGACAGAGACTTCCTCTAGTGACTCTAGCACTAACATCTATTATAGATAGAGTTGTCATTACTTCCCATAGGGGAGCAATTGATAGTATTGGACACATTGCATTTGTAGTTGCTAGTATCACATCTGATTCTCTTGGTCCTTATATTCACACTCGATGGAGTTGTCCAGGTTGACCATCTTCAGAGACATCTAGTAGCAGTTTAGGCACCTCCCTTGATGAGGCATATAGAGCTGCTAGACTATCAATGCCATGTGATGTTCGTGCTCTTTCAAGTTAGCACACACATATGGATTTAGCACTGTATTTTTTGGAGGATTTGTTATAGAGTATCAGTTATATTTCTGATACATAGGAGATGCCAGTTCACTTAGTGATGGATACCATTAGACACCATCAAAGCCCCATAGTTTCACAGGTACAGACCATATCAGTGATAGTCACCACACAATAGAGCTCACAACATTCTGCACTAGGGTCATGACACTTTATAGATCACTTGGGCATACGAGTTGGAGATGTTAAGATCACAACTGAGGGCCTTGATGATTTTGGTGAGCAGTTATGAGGTCTATCTGAGATTGATACTAGTCTAAGCATGGTATTTTCATCATACATGGACATGTTATTCCGTCCCTGCACCGATTCTACACCATTACCTAGCCAGTTATACAGTCCACTTCACTCATCATTACTAGCAGTTGGAGACTATGGTGCTAAGGGTGGTTTAGTAGGTGTTGGAGTTTTAGGAGATGATGTTGGGGTATTACCTACATGAGATGTTGACAGTAGAGGTGCATCGATAGATGATACAATGGAGTCTGATGATCATCCTCCACCTCTTGAGACCCAGGTACACACACATATATCTATATAATATTTTTAAATTTAAATATATGAAATTAAAAAAATTAGTTTAGACAGATATTTAATTTAAGTTCTAATAAATCATGCAGGCATAGGTCGCCGAGCACATGATTACATCTGGTGTTGGGTCAGGGCATGTACATCAGAGAGATGATTCTATTGAGACACCTAGTAGTGCTTAGGTACAAGTTTTAAATAGTTTGCAAAGTTATTTATGTTTCAAACTCGATATGCACTCATATTCATGTACACACATGTATATATATGTTTAGATAGTTCTAATGTATATATATTTGTAGGGCTCGGTTGATGCGCCTCGACCACAGGATATATAGGAGACTCGATCATGGCTCATTTTTTTAGTATGTACCTTGAGGGGTCTCTCCAGTAGTAGTAGATTTATATATATTTTGATGCATTTATATATTGGAGACTGTGTATATTTTGGGGACCTACATACACGTGTATTTTTGTAGCTCGATCACATGTACATTTCACTATTTATTTGACTATGTAGTACTTTAGTAGTTGGATGGTCACATGTATATGACTTTTTATATTTTACTACATACATGTTTATTCAAGACTTATAGTTTTCATATGTATGCATTTCAATACAGATATTAGATGTAGATATTTATTCTTGAGACATACACGTATGTGTATTTTTTTGTATTTTAGTAGAACATTCTTCATGAATTAGATTATAGATTTTGAACTTTAGATTTTTTTGTGATCATTATAAAATAATCAAATTAACTTCTCTTTACCTACTTCAATAGTTAAATATGAAGAAGTTCCAAATTGATCTATGTTAAAACCTAATTTATAATTTTGAATAATAATAATAATATAGGATGATTGAATTGAATTAATATAGACGCTTAAAACTAAATTAACTCAAATGATTTAGATTACAAATTTAAAATGTTATATTTATTTGTAATCATTATAAAATGATCAATTAGTATGACTAAAGATACATATTTGGTAAATCAATTAGTAGGACTAAAGATACAAATTTGTTAAATCAATTAGTAGGACTAAATATACATATTTATTAAATCAATTAGTAGGGCTAAGGATAAATACTAGTTTTATGTGGATAAAAATATGCTAACTAGGTAAGCCAATACATTATTTTAAAAAACTTTTTAGAAAATATAATATTCTTAACAACCTTCATCCATGGTAATTAATATTATTAAAATGTATAAATTTAAAAACAAATTAATAAACTAATAAACTAAGAGTATGATCCTACAATAAACTAACATAATTAATATATAGTTTTTTAATAAACTAATGATGACTAAGAGTATGATCATACAATTAAAAACACATTATGAGATGAAATTCAATAGTTTAAAAATAAGTTGATAAAAGAATTCTAACATATTAAATTATCTTTGATACATATCTATCTAATGATTTTGTAAGTTCCAAAGTTAAATTGTATAATTGTCTATTTAGATCAAGTTGTTATTATTATTCATCCATGCTAATTAATATTATTAAAATGTATACATTTAAAAACACATTAATAAACTAATAAACTAAGAGTATGACCCTACAATAAACTAACAAAATTAATATATAGTTTTTTAATAAATTAATGATAACATAATCTTTACTTTAGGATGGTAATTAATGTTATTAAAATGACACATTTATAAATTCCAATTATTCATTAGTAGGACTAAAGATACATATCTTTTTTATGTAGATAAAAATATGCTCTGTAGGTAAGCCAATACACTATTTTAATTTTTTTATACAAATGTAATATTCTTAATAACCTTCATCCATGGTAATTAATATTATTAAAATGTATACATTTAAATGTCCTTAAATTTGATATATATCAAGGCAAACAAATTTAAATTAATTCAAATTATTATAAAATAAACCTTAAGAAGAAGTAATATATCTAGAACCTTTAAGATAATATTATTAAATTAATATAACATTCATCTAGTTTCTAATTTTCTACATTCAAAGGTCTCAAAATTTGATTTAAATTAAATTATCTACCATCTCAAAGGTTAGTTCAACCATGATGTACACTTGTAACATGTAATATCTTCTCACGATCTTCACTGTCTAGTCTCCAATTGCGACATACACGCTTAAATTTGACTGGATGTAGACAAAGCCCGATAGCAATGACTAGGTGGTTGTATTGTAAAACCTTGTCGTCAGGTTAATAATCAACAAAGTGTATTCCATGTTGGACTATTTTGTCTTGCTTCAAATATGTTCCCTATATCACAATAGAACCTACACCACAAATTTAAATATTTTAAAATTTGATAGATATAAAGTTACCTAGATATATAAAAATTCATATATGTACGTGCACATGTATGTATAGTACCTATGGGGAACAACATTTGATCAGTTTCTTGAGGATCATATAACTTTTTCCTCTCTGCAGTACATCACAATAAATAATAACTGACACCTTCATGATTTCCAAGCTCAACAATCACTGCAAAGTCATCTCCTCTATAACAAGTATACATACATGTGTACAGTATATATGAGACAATTCATTGATAATTAAATAATAAGTTGAGATTAACGGACAAGTTGAGATTAATCTTTATGATACTTACCCACTTTTACCAATCCAGATATATGATTATAATCATCAGAAATCAATGGAATATCATCAAAATTTTCATCATCTTTATCAAATGTATCGGTAACATTAAGTGGTACTGAAATCCATGCACTTGTATATCCACATGTTTGATTGATGCATTCTTGATAGTCTTCATCAATGGAACTCTCACAAAAACATGAGTATTCTCTTGTCTTCAATGTCCAATTGTAATTATTTGTACTCATGATTGAATGTAAGGAACGTGTATTTTCTATCCTCTTGCAACCATGCATGTTTTTTCTATTAACACCTAAAAGTTCATTAAATTGAAAATGTGGACAAATTAAAATTAAACTTCAACGAATTGAAAGATAAAACTTAATTGCATAAAATTTAAACAAATGTACACATCCATACCTGTTATCTCCCAAAAGACTCTATATGGTACCTGTTGAGTCATTTTTGATGATGTCCCGACCTCATCTGATGCAAAATGTGTCTTACACCATTCAACAACATCATGTGCATCATTTATACAAACTCCCTAATAATTCATTTGATACTTTAGTATAGCACATTTGATGTAAGCTCCAACACCATCATGTTCACCTTTTCCATGGCCACTCTTGAAGAAATTCCATATGTGTTTTATATTCTCATTGCAATGATATCTACATAATGCAAAAAATGGTCTAGATGATTTGAACTGTGTGACACATCCATCATACCAAATATAATGTTTATCAACATTTATGTCTCTTTCTTTCAAATAAGAAAAGAACATGTTGAAACAATGTTCTACATAGTGAATGTCATGTTCTTTATCATTACTTATATAAAAGTGATATTCCTTTTTAATTACTTGTACATGAACTGTCCTCTAAACACCATCTAAATCTAACTATGCATGTCTATAACAAACATGTACCATAATAGTGACCTGCTTAGAAAAGAAACAATATGATTGAATTTCTTTATGATGAACAAAGGCATAGTTCTTTGTAAAATCAACAATTGATACAATCGTTCCAAGCAGTAAATTATCTCTCAAAGTTTGAAATTTTTGTGCTTGCCACTTTGCAAAAAATGTGTGACGAATATAAGGTTGAATCAAAATTTTAAATCTATCCACAAATGTTACTAGAGGTAACTCCTCTTCAACATATTCCAACCTTTTTTTGTCTCTTACCCCAACTTTGTTTCATTCTTCACATACTTGTAACTTTTGCAATTCAATTTTTTTGTTACATCAATATTTTCAATTTTTAAAGGAAATAGAGTCAATTCACCACATGTTTCACATAATCCTTTGATGCAATTTATTTGACCAGCTAGATCATCTATTTTTTCATATAGAATGGATGATATAAACTCACTTCTCCTACTAGGAGGAGCAACATGAACACCATATGTGTCTTCTACAAACTTTCAAAATACCCGATAGTGGAGATCCTACTCAGTATGATGATGACAACAACATGTTTCAAACACTTTGTTTGACCTCACAAAGTATGGCTTCAATTTTTCAAACAATGTTTGCCCAATTTTTAAATTAGGACATTTACTACAAAACAACACATATAACTAATGCTGTGTTGTGTCCAACCAATGTTTTGTATGGTGTTCATATTGACCAGATGAGATTCTGTACCTAATAACATCTCTACAATTTGATGAAGGATGAGTATTATCAATCCAAAATGATATGACCAAATTTTTTAATCCTTCATCAATCCTATCAGAATAAGGTGCTCTACACATGATTGCCCAATTGTCTTCCATAGTACTGTCATCTAGAATTAATCTTCTCTTAACATATTCTCTCATTGTTTTCCTACTAAAATCCATTTTAGATGAAATTGAAGATATTTTTCTATTTTGGGTCATATTCTCATTTACAACAGACATCAACATCACTTTTTTTTTGCAATGTACTTATCTTTAGTTCGAGACTATTTTTCTATGTTTCTCAAACCTTGTTTAACATTTTCAATCACATCAGTTTGCATGTTAGAAAATCTTCTCTTCTTTGATGTTGTGTCTACACCTAACAATTTCAATGCCTCTTGCAACTTCTTTTGTGTAAGAAAAAGTGAAAAAAAATGAGCTTGTTCAAGTGTTATCAAATTTAGTCATTATTTCTCTAATCTTCTTATTCATTGACCTTTTCTTAGATAAACTTAAGGGTTGAATAATAGCTGCAAGTGTTTTCAATTTATCCACATCCATTTTAAGAAAATGATCTAAATTTTTATGATAAATACCATTCTTTATAGATTGGGAAATATTTAGGAGTTCATCCATACCAGTTCTTGCACATAAACCCAAACCTTCTCTAACTTTTGTTACTAGAATTTCTATAGGGAGCGATCTTGAGCCTTTTCCAACGTTCATTATTTGGGATTCTGTAGGGAAAGATTATGACCCTTCTCTGACTTCTATTATTTGAACCTCTTTAGGAAGTGATCTTGAACCTTCTTCAATATTCATTGTTTGAGATTTCGTAGGGAGTGTTCCTGACCCTTCTCCCATGCACTTCTATTGAGCCTTCTTCAACATTTCCTTCACCTTGTTGATTGTCTGCAACAAATTTATAAATAAATCAAATTAGATAAAAAATAAGATTCAAACATAATTAAATTATATATATATATATATATATATATATATATATATATATATATATATATATATATATATATATATATATATATATATATATATATATATATATATATATATATATATATAATTACAAACCTTGTTTAATTTGATGATAATGTACCACAGTCTTCTAAAGATTTCATTGTTCAGCTTCATCAGATCTCTTTCTTGCATATTTGTTTTGCCTTCCTTTCTTGTTTCTATCAAAAAATCATAAAAATAAAAAATTTACCCTTGCCTTAATAAATTCAAAGTAACTTTATAAAAAAATGTTGTAGTAACCTTAAAACATTCAACTTCACTATCAACTTTTTGTCCTCTCTGCAAGTGACTTCATGTTTTTTTTTTTTGACATGTTCTCACAAACATCAATTATTTTACATATTTGCACAAACATGTCAAAATAGTTCCCAAAAGCATATTTAGGCACACATGTTCACCCAAACATACATTTGCATGAACATGTTTTACATATTCGGGTGAAAATAAAGTTCAAGAAAACATAATGTTTAGGCAAACATGCTAATTTATTAAATATTGGTGATCTTTTCTAAAAAAAATATGAAATTTTCTCTTTCGACCCCCAAAATTGTGAATGAATGATCTCCTACTATAAAATAAAAAATGCCAATTTGTGCTACTTGGAGCAAGCTTTCGAACAACTGCAATTGTAATACATATTATATTCATTAAGACTTTCAAATATGAGTTTAACTCATTATAGGTTCATTACCGATTGAACATCAACTAACTTCGACACCTCGAGAAAATTTGTAAATTAGGTCAATTTTTTTTTTGAAAAATATCTAGGAAATATATTATTGAGATAGCTTTTTATTACAAAAAATAGATTTATGATAAATTGAGTTCAAGTTATTTGTGTCAAAACAAATGTATGTCTAAATTATGATTGATGTCATTTCAAAACATCATAAACTATACAATAATCAACCAAATTGAATCAAACCAGATGCATCCTCTAGATATTGATGTTATGAATCCAACACCAAAAGAATTTCCTCATTATCATTTCTAAGAAAAAAGTTATGCATGTCAACCAGACTATCACTCTTAAAAAATATTGATTTTTCATATATACCACTTTTCAGAGTAGAAGAAAAAATTTACTTAAATATATATATTTTAAATTAAAAAATATGGTTACAAAGTAGGAACAGAGTACTAGAAATCACTAGTTTATGTCATCTTGAAATTATTCATAGTTTTAGAGATATAGTCACTCGAATGTGAGGTTTGTTTCAAAAATATTAATCTCAGTGTCAAAACTGGTCAAAAAGTGGAACCAATTATTATGGAATCACCCTGATACTACACATTATTCAACCTATCCAAATGACATTGATCAAAAATAAAATTATTGTACAAAAACAATTCCCTATATCGATAGCATGTGTAAGAACAATAGACATCGTCACAAGGGCTTACAATGGAGGAAATGGATTTTGACGTCATAGGTGTGAGACAATATGGACTAACATACACAACACTATCATGAACTAAAAAAATTGATTCATTATTCCTGTTAAAACCTCTAACATCAAAAGATTTTAAAATCAAAGAGAAAATATATCTTGAAATGTCCCACCTACAATCAAGTGCAAAATGGCAATTTGACAATAACGATACATGTTCTCATAACACACCATCCATGTTATTATGCACACTAAACACACGTAGTTTAAAACTTCACATAAATGACATAACTAATGACTATGATATAATGTCATCTGACATCATCTACATTCAAGAATTACACATGAAAATTGTAATGCCCCACCATGTGACCCAAAAGAAGTTAACCTAAAGTTTTACTAATTTTGTTAAACATTTTTTTAAAGTTAAAGATAATAACTTAACAACAAAAATTATAACATAGTGGAAGAAATTAACATTCACATAAACACATACCATAAAATAGATTACAATTCTTAAGGGTCTCATGACATTGAAGATCACATTTAAGTTTAATTAATAATAAATCTAATAAATCCACATCAAATAATAATATACCAATATGGATCTATTTAAATAATATACAATTATATACGATGCCATTCAGAAATAAACATAATGCACAATCATCCACTGTATAGGTCATAGGGTATGAAAGACTGAAATAATAAACATTATGAAATAAATTACATCATCTCTTAAGATCTTATGAAATCAAATACAATACAATAGTACAACCATCCATCAGAAATACAAGAACAAATGGAAAGGAACATCTACACAAACACATCTAGCAGTGACATCTAACGGTCAGATCTCAATGGTATAAGAAAAAGTGCTACCACCCGACCTTGTGGAACTCAAAAAGGTCTACTCCCACCTTATTGAGGAGATAGTCTCAAGTCCCGAACAGGATAACAAACTCAACAATAAAATCCAACATCTAGATTCAAGGAATCACTTGAAAGAAATCTAACTCAAAGGTACTAAGGCACATGTATCAACCAATCCTAGAGGCAACATAGACACATAGGAAATCTACTATGCAAGTAGGCAAGTGTCATCATATGAATCAACACTAGGGTTACCCTAGTAGTCTAACTTGACCCCAGCTCCCATGTGATTCTATGCGGCACTAGTATCCTTTCATATTGACGAGGCATAATAATGATGCATGGTCGCAACCAAGCATCCTCTCTACTCCCATCCTAGTCTGTACTAGCACTCGAGACATGGCCAAGGAAATACAACGACTCTTATTAGGTTCATTTTATTCCTATTTAGTGTAATGTTTTCACTTATTAAAAAACTTACAATGGGTTACTCTAGTAGCCACTTTGGGCCCTGACCTCCATTGCAAGCCACTTCCTGACATGAAATATAGATAACCTACCCTAAGCTTAGTAAAATCAAAAGATCACAAAAGACCACATACCATACATCAGTTCTTAAACAAGCAACTAACAAGTATTGAAAAACACCAATCATAATCACGAATTCCACCAATATGATCATCCTAATAAGATTGATCCCAAAATCAAGTATACATAAACCAATCCATGTCATAACATAATATCACCAAGAACAAATCATAGAAACACCCTATTCCTATAAAAGTGATTGAAAAGCAATCCAAATACAACTAATAGAAGACTCAAAGGTTGTATCAAATAGGTCACACCATTCACCTCAGTTTCACACAAGAATAGTGGAAAGAAATAACAATCAATGCATCAAAACATCTCATAGAGCACACCAGACCGATTACCGTGGTTGAGTATAAAAGATTGAGATCAAAACATCTTCATGACATCACAAAATAGAACTCCCAAGCCTCTGGTAAACATCCTAACTGGCCAAAGCTAAGTCAAGCCCAAAAACCCCAACACTAGTAAATCACACGTTACATAAAGTGCATACAAAAGAGAATTTCATAATTCATTAGGTTTTGAAAACCCTAAAGTTCAATATTTACTAAAGTTTTTAGATAAAATCACTAACAATTCTATAATGAAAATCAATCTTCTCAAACAAGAGTTTCAACCCAGAGAACTTCTGAAAACAAAAACACAATAGACATGAAGAAGATAAGAATTTGAAGAATGAGCAACTACTGCACAAATCCACAAGATCCTACTTGGATCTAATGCTAAAACAATGAACAAACAAACATGCAAGAATCTTTTTTTTCCTTCGAAAACCCTCTTTTCAAAAATTGGCTCCTCCAAACCTATGTATCTAAAAATGAGCTCTAAGTTCCTTAATAAAGAGCTTTTTTCCCAAATCAAGGCTTTGATCATGTAATCATGTGAAAACCCTTTGTCTTTAATTACTATATTTTAATTTTCATACACACACTTTATGCAATTTATCTAAAATAAACTTTATTAAATTAAAGCTTTCTCTTCCTTATTAAATCATGTGACATTTTTATATATAATATTTATTAATTTAACTAATAATGTTAAAGTTTATTAATTAAAATAAAACTCCTAAATAAATTATTATTAATAAATTAGAACTTTAATCAAATCTTTTAAATTTAATTCTATCAAGCACATTTAAAGAACTTTTTAATTAAAATATTCTTTTATATTTTCTTTTCCTCCACTTATTAATTAGTGTAAGCACTATTTAAAGCATAGTTTATTATTTAAATTAATAAGAATAATTCAAGCTCATCATTTCAATGCAACTCTAATAATAATAATTAATAATTAAATAATCATAATAAAATAATATTAAATCTTTAATCTTTTAATTCTATTTTTATCCAACTTCTTAAATTAGACTTTTAAAATAAATATTTTAAACTGAAGTACACATTTAATTCATTTCTAATCAATTAAATAACATCATATTCTAATATTTCTTTAACCAATCTTCTAAATTTACACCTCTAATTTTAGGCTTCTAAATTTAGACTTTTTATTTAAAGCATAAATTTAATTAATTAAATATTCACATATTTTAATAATTTTTTTAATCAAATAATATTTATTACTCAACTAATAATATTGTTTAGAGTTTATTATTAAAATTAAACTCTTAAATAATAATTATTAAATTAAATAAATATAAATATGCTAAAATTATAACTCTAATTTAATCTTTTATTTAATTCATTTTTTAATTAATTAAATATTAAATTTTCTATATACAATTTTCATGCAACAACTTTAAGCAATTAAAATAAAAAATATCTTTATTAAATTATTTTTCTTTCTCACTTTAATTAATCATGAGATGTTTTTAATATCATATTTATTAATTTAACTAATAATATTATTTAGAATTTATTAATTAAAATAAAACTCTTAAATAAGTTATTATTAAATAAAATAATTATAAATATGCCAAAATTAGAACTATAACTTTATGTTCAAATTTTATTCTTCTATTTAAGTAATTCACAAGATATTTTTAATAATATATTTATTAACTTAATTAATAACATTATTTAGAGTTTATTATTAAAATAAAACTCCTAAATAATTATCATTAAATTAAATAAATATAAATACGTCAAAAAATAGAACTTTAATAAAATATTTAAACTTAATTCTTTTATTTAATTAATTTCTCAATATATATATTTTTTTTGTAGGTAAGAGGCTGAAGCCAAGATTAATTATTATGTATTATTATTAATTATTATTTTATTAACCACAGGTAGATTTGAACCCAAGAGCTCTTCGATAAGAGGTTCACAATTTACCGTTGTGTTGTAGGCTCTTGCCTAATTTCTCAATTAATTAAATATAATTAAATATCAAATTTTTTTATAAAAATTCCATTAAATTGAATCATTAAATTATCTTTTAATTAGATTTAATTATAACAGAAAATCACCACATACCCACAAAAGCAAAAATGACCACTCAACTAAAGGTAAAGAACATAACCAAATTGTAGGGTCAAAATCATGAATTCATGTTACTTGACGAATTCAGATGGGTAAACTAACTCAAATACTTGTCCTATTTTCTAGGACAATTCGCTTAGGGTTTATGATCTGGACTCAAGAGTTATCTCCCCACTTATACCATTGAAATAATGTGATAGGGTATGCTCATCCTAGCAATTTAGGGAAGTCGATACTCGGTACTTACAATCTACATAAAATTCACACATGTACAAACACAATATTCTAAACTAAATAGGCAATGGCAGGAAGTGGTTCATTGTGTAGATCCTGACTAGTAGGTGCTTACGACTCCCTTCCTCAACCACATCAGAAACATCAAACATAAAAAAAAAATACATGCACACCATACACATGCAACTATCAGGTAAGTATCCCTAGAAACTGTATAAAAATCATTCGTCTAACTAACATCATTCAATAATTGAAATAACTAGCACTAAGTACCTCAACATATATATCAACTGAATATAAAATACAACTAATCAATTCCAGTAATCTAGCACCACTAATCATAAAATATAATAATATAATAGGCCTAAAAGAATCTAGTCAAAACAAATCAGAAAAGTCAAGTAGGGGTAGGCATTACACAAATCCCTAAAATAAATGACCAATTCCAACATTTCAACAACTTCAATGTCTACCACATACATGGTATAATGAGACTAGCCAAGAAAACTCTAGTCATTTCAACGATAAAACAATATAACACAACAAATATAGAATCTATTACAATAACAACTTTGATAAAAAAAATGAACTAAATCTATTTAATCTTTATGTAAGACCTAACACACCCATCCAAGAATATGCCACTATTGTTCAACAAGTCACTGCATATGTCAAACCAATGACTAATCTATACATTGTAGGTGATTTCAATATTGATATGTCAAAAAGAAATGCAAGGAAATAAAATCTTGAAAAGTATATGCAAGACCACAACATGAATTACATCATAGAAAAAACACAAAATGTATACAACCCATCAATTGATCACATCTAGACAAACTCAAGTAATATATGTTGTTTTTCCAAAGCAGAAGCATACTAGATTGACCAACTTGCTACATTCATAAGGTTCCATACTCCACTCTAGATTGCTAATACATAGACAACCAAACATAAAATTAAATAGCAACAACACGTACAATAATGAAAATACATCTTACATCTAAGAGTTTTTATGTATCAAAAATAATAACTCTAATTTAATAGTATATAATTCAATGTTCTACATTTTTTTGCAGCACAATAATGGAAGCAAGCAAAAGAACAGGAAAGGAAACACATGTCAAGCAAGAGCAAACAACAAAAAGGTACCAAGCTATTCTCATCTCTAATAACATGAATTCTCATATAAAAAATGATCAATCAGTACATGAATTTCTATTATTTGAAGCAATGTTAAATATCAACCCACTACAATACTAAACTGACACCATAATACTTTGTGCAGGTCTAAACTAGGAAACCCCAATGAAATATCAATTGAGGACTTGAATACAAGAAAAGCAAGAAACACTTTTGAAGGAGACATACTTGTTGTATATATAGCAACATTGGATGTAGACAACAAAACTCAAGAGGTGCTACATGTAGACTTGATAGACTTTAAAGGAGAAATGATAATAACTTTAAATGTGACAACGAATTTTGTACAAGAGTACAAAAATAAGATAGTTCCAGGAACATCCATTATAGTGTCAGGATTTCAAATAGGACACAAAACAACCTATGACCATAGAGATTCTAGTTGCATCTTGACACTCCAAGATTTAAGCACAATTGAAACTATACCATGACTTTTCCAAGAATACAAATTCATACCAAACACCACAATCAAATAGCTACTCACAAGCAAAAGTACTTATGCCATTGGTACAATAGGTGCAGTAGTAGTTGTAGGATGACAGACAGGCTCCCAATATATTGTTGACATAAAAGATAGAAATAATGATGATGAAAAAGTACAGGTAAAAAGCACACTAAACACCCCTTCTTTCTATGTAGCATGTATAGTAGTCATGTTTCTATTGAGTAAAGAGTTCTAAAAGTAGAAAATAAAAATCTCTTGTCAATTACTAGCTCCAAATCAACTTTACATTCCAAGAAGAATCCATGCAAATAGCAATGCAATTGCAAAGAGGTGAGACTCTTGAAATGTTGTTTAGAAACATTATACGATGGAATGACATGGACATAACATTTTGTGCAGGGGTTGCTACATACATCTGTACACTAAAAGAAAAAAAGAACATTGGATGCCTTAAATGCATTGCTACAAATAACACTACAGGTAAGCAAACTCAAATAATTCAACACTTCAACTACAAATTAATTCATACATAATCTACATTAATATCAAAACATATCTTGTAGGTTGATGGGATTCTCAAAGTAGCCAACTCATTCTCAAATCCATTTTATGCATTTTGTTCCCAATGCAACTTAAAATTTGAGGATTATGGAATGCTAGAAGACAAAACAACTCATTGCAATAGATGCAATCAAGAGGTTACATATGTATATTCATTATACCTAAAGACTATCATCATAATTGAAAATAAACAAATCATCCAGTGTTCAATAGACAAGTGCATTGTTGAACAACTATTACCAAGCCTGAAAGACACAAAAGTTGAGGACTACACATAGGAAAAATCAAAGTTTATCTTTATCCTTTGAGATTTCACTATGAAAGGTCAATTCACACTAAACTACAACAATGCCATCATGTCATGACAAATGGAGTTTGAAAAATCTCACATAGAAAAAGGTAAATATGACTAGTCACAAATTAGCAGTTATTCAAAATATGAAAAATAAGTTATTATGAGACATAATTACAATATACTAACATGCATAAAATGGAATTTACAGGTATCATGGATAGCTATAATGGCATATCAAGCTATAATTAATGTTAGTTACAAAAGATACCAGTCAGTATAAAGTAAGACGTGTAATCAAATTATGTATATGCTCGAGTCTCATATCTAAGTACAGTCTCCGTGTCATATATGTATAATAAAATAATTTATATGCATTGATATGCTATGAGACATCCTTTTGCTCTATCAAGTTGTATAACATGATTGAGTAGATGCTTTGTTAATGCAAACTATTATTGAAATACAATGAGAAATTGTATCATATGCTTTATCCTATTGCATATCCAATGTATAAAACACTATCTAAATTACTATTTGTCATATACAAAAACTATACTTAGGCAGAAACTTTGATGCTTTGCATCCTTGTTAATGCTAGATATGCTTATTTTAGAATAGGATTGTAGATTTAAGTGTTATTAGTTTTAGTTTTAATTTATGTTTTTAGTAGTTAGTTAGTTAGTAGATATAGTATATTGTTAATTAACGTGCGTAATAATTTAAAGGTAAATAAAATTAATATTATTTTGGATTAGTTTAATTTAATTAAAAAATATATAATTTTTATCATGTAAGATTTAATTAATATTAGTAATGTTTAGAATGTAATTGATAACATTAAATTAATTAATATTAATATAGTGATCTTTTAAATAAATTGTACTTTGTTGGTTTATTTTAAATAATTGATTGTTTTGATTAGAAAGTGAAATGAGTTAGTTAGTAAAGATAGATAGTGGGGATGTTATATTAGGGTCTAATGTAATACAAACAAATGTTGAAATCGATTAAATAAAAAATGTTTAAATATAATGATTTAATCCTACATGTTGGTTATAAACTGAAATGAAGTGTTAAGATATTGTTAGGGAAACCTATATCTGCCTTTCAACATACCTATAGTTTAACTTGTGAAACAATATATAAATTTATATCAAAACCTAATGTATCATCGTAATTAAACATATATCAACTTAGTGGATTAATTAACTTAATAAAAAATTTCCATATGTTTTGACCCCGTTATTTTGGTCATGACAGCAAATACTTCTCAATCATAGTGTGTACATCTCATGAAGTGTTCTTTTTCTTTGGCAAAAGAGTGTGTTTGGACACATACACAGGATTTTCCAACTTTAGAAATTTCATTCACAGTCTCAAATTTGCGTTTAGGGCATATTTTATGTGTTTGCAAAGAGTTTTTAAACTTCTTGGATTTCTATGTGTGGTTTCTCATAAATAATTTTGCAAGATTGAGCCTTTTTTCTTTGATATTGATGTTCAAGCATTGGTGGGTGTGAAGCAATGAAGGTGGTGTCTTATTCATGTTAAGGTCGGCGCATTTGTGAATCAAACCCTTTCGACACGCTCGGACTTCATGGAGCCCCATGAATCATCATTGATGGTGGGATTCTATAATTTGAGAACACAAGACACTGTGTTGTGTACTCGACATATTATTAAGGTCGCAGTTTAGGTAGACGATGGCCCTTGTGTGATCTATGCTCGTAATCGTTCTCTCTTTCATTCTCTTCTTTGGTCTCTTTTGTAACTTCTGAATCTTTGATGACATGGCATCATTTCCTATAACTCTTTTTCTATCATGGAGGTCCTGATGAGTTGTATGATTGCTTCTTCATTTATCGTCAGCAGTGTGTAACAGTGGGCTCTTTGTCTTCTATGTGCAGCTATATTGTGTAGGATCTATGCTGATTGCCAAGCCCATGAAGAGAGTTCCCAAACTTCTAACAAGTGCAAAAATTGTGGTGGAACAAAAGATTCAAGTGCTAATTGATTTTGGTATAAAGCGAGAATATTTAGCCAGAATATTGACAACCAGGCCCAAATTCTTGGGCACTAGCATGGAGCAGGAATCATTTGGTTTCTAGGGCAAGGAGCTCATGAAGTTTACATTGTCGAAGCCAGATGTTTTACTGTGCACCGGTCTAACGCTTGCTCAAGTTGATATCATTCACAAGGATGGTATCAAGAAAGATGGTATAATGTATAAATATGCTTTGATCACAGTCGCTACATATCAAACAGAAACATCACAGACAAAATTGTACAATCTTCAACTTTGTAGCCTCTCTAGTGAGGAAACCTAAGAGTTATTTATGGTTTTTCCTAAAATCTTTTGCTTGTCTGAGGATAAGATAAAACAAAATATGGACTTTATAGTTAAGGAGATGGAGCTCACTTCAAATTGTGTGCTAAAATATCTACAACTTTTAATAGCTAATTTGGAAAAACTTTTGAAGCCTAGCTTTCTCTTTTTGGCAAAGAATGAAATGCATCAATGTGCTCAAAGATCTTGAGTTCACGTCACTTGCTTCCATCATGATCAAACCCAACGCAAAACTTATCAGCAAATTTGTGAAAGGCCCTCTAAAGCTGCGTATAATTTATGAAGAGGTTATGGTGGATGTCTCTTGTGGCATCAACACAAAGAGCATAAGTAACGTCTAATTGCACTTTAGATTAGCTGGAATAATCGTCGTCATTTGTGGATTTCTATATATGCTTTGATGGGGCAAAATTGGTTTGAAACATGAAACAAGATCCAGGACAAAGAACTGTATAATCTTTGAGCTATAACACTCGTAGAAAGGATTTTGTTTTTTTTATCAACAATCAAGCAATTATAACTGATCAGATAATTTTAATAGTGCTTTGTGTGTGAGCAATTCTTCAAGATTATCTATATTGTTAAATTAATTTTTTTATTATTATAAATTATTCTATGATTATACTTTGTTGATGTTTTGTAGCTTTACTCCCATAAATGACATCAATACATGTGTGTGACTATATATATATAAAGAGATTGTATATCTATATATAAAACTATAAAAGCTTAAATATGATAATGAACTAACATGACCCTTTCTCTCTCTTATAAATATGAGGGGAAACTGCAGTTGGAAATGCATACCAAATGCTTGGCAGTGCATAGTACATTTGTAACAATCTCAGAAAAACATGGTATCAGAGCTAGGCTGCAAATGCAAGAAGCAAGAATTAACATGATGTCAATATCCAATTTAAGAAAATGAAAATAATCTTCTATATTATTAAATTTATAAAAAATCGTAAACATAGAAAGTTTTTCTAAATTCATAGTGATATTGAATGATTCTAAAATCTCTTTGATATTCTATGAGCCATAAATTTCATGGTCTACATATGTATGCTAGAAATCTTGAGCATCCAATGGTAGAAAGGTTTAGTTGAGAACATGTCAATATTGGAAAATAGAGACATATGCTGGAGATTATGTATTTCTAGTAAATATTGGACCATCGAAATAAAACTTGTGATCTTAACATGGGAACAAGGGTTCCATTGGCGGCACAATTTATCTTCAAGCCACAATTTTAAGCGGTAATATTACAACATGATGGTAACTTAAATAACGATAAATAGAGTAGTGAATGTTTTGTATACATAACTAATACTTGAATATATTAATTATGAATTGATAAGGTGCAACCAAAAATAATCGACAACTAAGTAATGGGCCCACCCAATTATATGAAGGATATGAAATAGGCGACATTTGGAATAAGGAAAGGGGTCAAACCCATAATTAAAGTAAACAACGATTCCCAATAGTTGCTGGTCTAAAACAATCGGAGGAAAGAGAATGCAAGTTCTAAGGATGGGATGGGTCATGTGGATGAGAAGATCGAAAAATGAAAAATAAAATATAAACCCCACTAGGTGGGTGCATAGAGAGAAACACGAATACCTAATCGACATTACCAAGGGATGTGAAAGGGGCAATGGCTAAATCGTAAACTAAACTATAATGTATCATGCATGTAGATGTCTAACATACCATGCCAATGCTATATGACATCTGACAAGATGTGACATTTCCTATACTGTACTTGACGATATAACTAACAAAGCAAGCAATAAAACTTAGTGGACATTAATTTTCTGCCATTCCTACGGTATTTAAAAGATCTTATATTTGTTCTCTGATCCATAATTGCACTTTATGAAATGCTTTAAATATGATGTAAATATATACTAGTAAAATGAAAGTAAAAATAAAGATTAATTATAAGTGTAATGAGGATTGCAGTTTTTAAAATTGATATTAAATGAGAACTTTTAATCTTTTTTATAAGATCAAACAATATATTATGAGATCTTAGAATTGTTTCTTGCATTATAAGATTGAAACTTGAATAGTTTAAAAGAAAGAAAAAAGCTTACATAATTCAATTAAAAAACTTCAAATTAACTTGCACAAGAATACATATAGTTATTTTGGCATGTTATCTACTTATTTTATTAAAAGGTTTCTTTAATATTATTAATATTAATGTGTTTGGTAGGTATTTTTTTAATCAGTAAGTAAACAAGATTAACAACAATTATATGTATTATAAGATTTTTTATATTATTAAGATTGTAATGCCCAAGATGCAAGGGGCAAAAACATACGTAATTTTTTTTATTTTTAAAGTTTATAAATAAGTTCACTAAGTTTGATAAGTTTAATTCAGATACAAAATAGGTACATTACAAGACAACAACAAGTTTACCTGTCAATACCTTGACATTCTGTTTAGGTTTAAAAATCAATTTGTAGGGCTAGATCATTAATTTTAAACTTTCATTGTTTAATCGATTAATTAATTTAAACAATCCAAATTAAATTAGTTAAAAGATCTAGGGCATTATTACCCTTATATACTTTAAAATATTTAATTCACAAAGCAATAGTGTACTAGACCCAAGCACATAATATTAATCAATTATCTAAACCAATTACATTGTCTTTAAACTTACCACACACACACACACACACACACACATATATAACTTAAGTTAAACTAAATAATAAGTAATATACTAATTCTAATAACATTTAACAATATTTAATTCAAAAATACTAACATCTAATTTATCACAATACTAATTACCTTTATTTAATACTAAAATAAATTCTAACATTAAAATGTACTAATGATTAATAAGCATACCAACCACTTAAAACTAAAACAAAACTAACAAAATTAAACAAATCCTACTAACATACACTTAAAACAACTATAAAATTAACACAACACCTAAAACAATTAATCATTTACTAATATATAAAAAAAAATATTAATAAAATTATTACAAACTCAAAACTAACTAATAATTAAACTACACTTAATTTTAAAACTAAATCCCAAATTAACATTACTAACTGCAAATAATTATAACTAAAATCTAAAGTAATCATTACTGACCTATAATAACAACCTATCCTACACTCCCCTAGACTAACCCTTGGCCACATGGCACAAATTAAATTCCCTCCCCTTCCTAAATCATGGGCGCTTTTCCAAGAAAATCCCACGCAACCCAAAGTCAAAGAAGGATGCAGGCATAATGGTATGTAGGAAAGAGTATGCTTGGCATGAAAGGAGTAAAGGCAAGTTGAGTGTAACATTTTTTTTGTTTAACACAAACTTGCCCACAATTATAACAACCCCCTCATGCTATCCTAAGATAGGGCACACTGGCCCATGTCTGCCATGAGCTACCCGAGGGTTTCCTTAAGGAAGAAGCGCATGGGAGAAGTTGGGAGATGTTTTTGCTTAAAAACTTGGAAGGATTAATGTGCTTGCTAAGTCATTTTGACTTTTGAATTCTTTAAAATTTTCCCCATCCACATGGGTACCTAGCTGCCCCCACCACACGCAACCCAAGGGCTGAGCACGCATCCCAAAACATCCTCTAAGGATAATATGCCTAGCATGGAGTAACAAGGAGAAAAAAGTAAGTTTCAATTTTTACAAACTGCTCACTCCCCATTCGACCCTAATACCACTGACATAACAGATTTGGGGCACGTGGGTGACTTTATTTGTTTACAGATTTAAATAAAGTCTTTGACCACGCCTAGTTAAGATGGAGGTAAAGAATAATATTAATGATTCAATTTATATGATCTTCAACTTTCCATGTGCTAGAATCATGAGATAGGAGTAAAGGGGTAGTTATTGATAAAAGTTTATTTGGTGGAATCGGTAGGATATTTAGGATATGTTCTTTTTTTTTTTTTTTTTTTGTATTAATAGTATTTTTTTTTGTGTGTGTTTTCTTTTCACTTAAATATTCAATATTAATAAAGTTCAAAAGAATATTAACATAAACTTTTAGATGCTCTGTTGTAGGGAAAGAATTAAATCTTTCTCTCCATACAAAAAGCAGTGAGCATTTTTGCTCTTGTAAATGTAATTTTTTTTCAAGTCCTTATTTTTGCTAAGTAAGGATTTTTCAAGCAATTTATTTTTATAACAAGAGGGATATTTTTTAAAAATGGGTTTATAACTTAGAGTTCAATAGTTTGTCTTCACAATAATGCAAGATCAATTTTTTTAAATCTTCTATTAAGCAAGAAATCAAATTGAAGACTCAACCATATCAACTTTTTCTTAACATGTTTGAACTTAAATTTTGCATAATTGTATAACACTAGTTTATCTATTTTTTAATACAACATGTATATAATTGAATTACAAGAAGAATCCAAATGCAAGAATATTACTAAATCTCTTTTCTATTAAACCACCTAATTCAAAGGCTCTGTCGGGAAAGAACTAGTAAGAAAATTTGACATCGTTGCCACTTTAACAATAAGTTTAAAAGTACATTTTTACACAGGATAATATCCCTAGGAGAAATCTCCCAATATAACTGAAATTTCAATAACCATATGAATTTCCTTCTTGGCCCTTAACAAGGGATCCATTTCAAAATTTGAAATACATCATGGTGATCATGGAGAGAATGAAAATTGACCAGGAGACAACCAATCATAACATGAAGACAAAATCAGGCATTCACTTCCATACCGAGTTTTCACAACAGATTCGACATTGAAACAAACTAGGGAGAAGGTGGATTTTTCTAACAAGAGACATTAGACACAACACCAAAACAGGTGCCCTATCAGGGCTACAAACTCAAGAAATTTTGTTCTTCCATTCTTACATGCCAAAACTCATACATGGTTTGTGCTAACGAGTAGGGTCCCATAACACCCTACCCTCTCTCCCTCTTCTCACCTTGAGAAGAGACTCTACATTGTTGGAGTCCAACTAAAGACCTGCCCCCGTACATGGCCACTTTTTTCCTATTTGAGGGTGAGTAATGCCAATACACCCATACAATCCTTCGAAAATTCAAAAAAAAACACAAAGGAAAGACATCGAAGAAAAACCAATTTCCCATCCCTCCCAAACATGCTCAACGCACACACATACATACATATGAAATAAAACTGAAACATGAAACTCAACATGAACAAAATGAGGTGAAGTATTTCTACCTTCAAAAATCAGGTTATGGCAAATGAACAAGTTTGAGATGAGCTTGCTTTCTTCTCCTTCTCCTTCAATTCTGAAAATCCCTCTAAAACTAGAGGTTGGGTGAACACCCCAAAACCTCTCAAAATTGCCTCTAAATTATATCCTAAACTCAACCATCTCTCAAAGCAATAACTCACCCACTTGCCCAAAAGTTCTAGAGGCTTCTAACACAACTAGACCTAAGGCTAACCTCAAGGTTGAGTTAAGGTCATCTAACTCATGATGAAATCAATCAATTTTCGCAACAAAGCAAAAATTGGGTTTTTGAGTGACCATAAAAGTCAACAAAAGGGGCTAGGGGGCTGGAAAATGTACCCAACCCATAACCATACCCCTTGGGTACTTTAGATTTCATGATTTTAGGCCTTAGGGATTAATTAGGGACCTAACAAATACTGGGAAAATTTTAGAATTATCTAACAACCTTCAAAAAGAAGATTAAACACTAATCTAGATTGGGGTAATTAATCTTGATTATAAATTAATTAGCAAAAGGGTCACTAACCTAGTTTGACTTACATCTTTAGGTTACTCGGTTAACCCTAACTATCATGCTAGAATGCATATACAATTCACGAGTGTCAAGAGACACTATAAAAGCACTATTACAAAACATTAACATTTACTAATTACAGAATGATACATTCATACATCCCATGATATAAATAAAATACAACAATGACGTTTTCAGAAATAGTACATAGGGTTTAGTTTCATTTCTCCATTAGGTTTCTAGCCTAAAATATCCTGCACACTCATTGCACACATCAGTGGCTAAAAAAAATTACATGCATATATGTATATAACGTATCAGGAAATCACATAAATGAAAACATTCATCTTTGAAATAATCAATTGTTTATCTCATTCTACTCATATTCTCAATCATTAAAGTTGCATTATCAAAGTGTTAATTCTGATTCACTTACTTCATCAGTATACATGTTCATAAAGCATTAAATGACGAAATTAAATGTTCATCAGTGTATCTGATAGTGTCTCAACATATTGAGTCATGAGTATCAAAATCATAAAGTATCAACTATGCTACAATGGGTTAGGGCGAGACCTCACATCCTCCCCCACTAGGCATAAACTTCCTCCTGGAGTTCATGAAAAAGATAAGGGTACTGATATCACATCCATGCTACATCCTCCCATGAAGCCATGACCTCATCATAACAATCCCACTGGACGCTAACCTGGTCCAACTCTCGGCCTCGAAGAGCTAGGGTCTATTGGGCAATAATACAGATAGGCTTAGCATTAATTGCCCATCCAACTCCACCTACAAAGCATCCCAATATGTAATATGAGATTCATCATAAATGTATCCTCTGAGTACTAAAATGTGAAACACATCGTGAATGCGTGACAAGCTAGGTGACAAAGCTAATTAGTATGCAACTGGTCCTATCCTCTCTAGGATCTCAAACAGTCCAATGAACTGGGGTGCCAACTTAGAGCCCTTTCCAAATTGAATTAGACTCTTGTGCAGTCACACCCTCAAGAAAAATCTATCACCAACCCAATACTCTCGATCTATCCTCTTCGCATCTGCATACTTCTTCTGCCTATCCTGTGCCTCTCTCAGAGGCTATCTAATTAGGGTCACCTGCTACTGCATCTCCTTTACTAATTGAGGACCAATAGATACTCAATCCTCGATCCTATCCCAACTCAAGGGTGTTCTACAAGGTCTTCCATACAAGGCCTCATAAGGTGACATACCTATGGAGGAATGGTGCACATTGCTATAGGAAAATTTGACAAGATGCATGTATTTCTCCCATTTGACCTAATGGTCCATCACATACATATGCAACATGTCTTCCAAAACCTAATTCAATCACTCGGTCTGACCATTGGTCTGAGGATGGTACGCTATACTAAAATTGAGCTTGGTGCCCAATGTTGCTTACAACTCTCTCCAAAAGGATGAAGTGAACAAAGAGTCTTTATCAGAGATGATCTTATGGGGAATGCCATGAAGTTTGACAATGTCCCACAAGAACACCTAAGCTATGTCTCATGTTGTGTATGTAGCATGCATGGGTGAGAAATGGGCAACCTTGATCAATGTGCCAACTGTCACCAAAATGGCATCATGGTGGCAAGATGACATGGGGAGACCAACAATAAAATCCATAGATATAGCATCCCACTTCCACTCTACAATCTCATGAGGTTGAAGAAGCCCACCAGGATGACAGTGCTCTGCCTTCACCCTCTGACACTTGAGGCATCTTGCAACTATGTTAGCAATCTACACTCTCATGCCTGGCCAGTAATACAACTGTCTTAGATATGCATGTAACTTCTTAACACTGGGGTGCATTGTATAAGGTGCTTTGTAAGCCTCAAGTACAATGAGCTTGTGCAAACTCCCAATGGAAGGTACATACATATGTCCTCTATGACACAAGAGTCCATCAGACTCCAAAGAATACTCTGAATACTTCCCTTCCAAGGGTTTTTGAGAATGGACTATCTAACTAATTTTTGCATAAAGCTCATCTCCTCGTAGGTGCTGTAGGATCATCTCTCTCAAGTTAGTGCAAGTAGTCACAGATGAAAGCTCATGGTTCCTTCTACTTAAGGCATCTGCAACCACATTCTCCTTTCCCTTGATGTAATGAACATCAAAATCATACTCGCAAAGGAACTCCACCCACCTACTTTTCCTAGCATTAAGGTTCAGCTACATAAATATGTACTGCAAGCTCTGGTGGTAAGAATGAAGTTCATATCTATGGCCTAGAAGGAAGTATCGCCACCTCACTAAAGCATGAACCACTGTTATAAGCTCTAGGTCATGAGTAGGGTAATTGAGTTCATGAGTCTTCAACTTCCTAGACTCAAAAGAAATAGATCATCCATCCTGCATAAGGATTGCCCCTATACCATCCAAAGATGCATCTGTGCACACCACAAATTCTATAGAAGGATCTGGCACTACACGAATTGGTACACTCATGAGGGATCTCTTGAGCTCTTGAAAAGCTCTATCACACTTCTCTGTCCACTCATACTTCTTCCCCTTCTTTTGAAGAGATGTGATTGGGTGTGCCAATCTAGAGAATCCCACAATAAAGCATTGATAATATCCTGCTAGTCCCATAAAACTCCTCACTTTAGTGACATTGATGGGTGCTATCCAATCCATGATGACCTTAATCTTCGATGGGTCTATTGAGACACCATCACCTAATATGACATGACCCAAATAATGTATCTCAAGTCTATAGAACACACACTTCAACAAGCTGCCATACAATTGATTCTCTCTCAACTTTTGCAATACTTGTCTCAAGTGCTCCTCATGCTCTTTCTCATCATGAGAATGTATCAAAATGTCAACAACCATAAATTTATCCAAAAAGGTATATAATACTCCATTCATGAGGCTCATGAATATAGCTAGAGCATTTGTGAGGCCAAATTGTACCACGGTGAACTCATAATGACCATACCTCATATGGAATGCAGTCTTGGGAATGTCACTATCCACAATCCTCAACTGATGGTAACTTGACTTTAGATCAATCTTTGAAAATACTCAGCCACCCTGTAACTGATCGAAGAGATCATCAATTCTGAGAAGAAGATATTAGTTCTTAATGTTTACTTTGTTCAACTATCGATAATCAATACACAACCTAAGTGATCCATCTTTCTTCTTTACAAAGATCACTAGTGCACCCCAAGGTGACACACTAGGTCAAATATGCCCCTTCTCCAAGAGTTCCTCCAACTGAGTCTTTAGTTCACTGAGCTCATGTATAGTCATCCTGTACCGTGCTCTCGATACAGGCTCAGCTCCTTGCACAAGATCAATATGAAAATCTACTACTCTAGGTAGAGGCATACCAGGGAGTTTTGAAGGAAACACATCTACAAACTCTTGCAAGATTGGAAAATCGTAGAGAGATGGCTCTCCTCTGGATCTTCCTCTCTGTCACTAATAGTGATAGCAAACAACTAAGACCCCTTCTGCATGTACCACCTAAGCTACATAGCAAAAATCATATGAAGGGATACTGGTCTCTTCACTCTGAAGATCTCTCTAGAGATACCATCTTCATCCACACATTCCACCCTCTTCTGTTGACAATCCATCTTGGCATTGTGGGCATAAATCCAATCCATGCTAAGGACTACATCATAAGAACCTAGAGGGGTAATGCGTAGATCAGACATCGTGGACATATCTCCAATCTGCATCTGGCAATTATGCACCATGGAACTAATTGACACTTTGGCTCTTGAGGCTAACTTTACTTCCCAACTGATATCTTGTCTAATTGCCACTAGCCCACAACGCTCCACAACATAAGGAGATATAAAAGAGTCAGTAGCTCCGAAATCAAATAAAACTCCAACCATACAATCTTATATAATACTTGTAGCCTCGATAATTGTGTCCTGATGCTCAGCTTGGTAGTTGTCAACTGTTGCAAAAACTCTATGGGATCTGCCCATGTCTCCAACTGTCAGCTCTAAAAATCCTCCTCTCTAGCCACCGGATGACTATCCCTATAGACACTCTCTAGCTATATGACCCATGCCACCACAAGTGTAGCATGGTCCTCGGGTATAAGATCATGCACCCTGTGATCTAGACTATTGTGGGCCTCTTGATCTGCTAGATCCATTGTATCCACCTCTGGAAGACTGCTGAGTCTTCACTGATTGTGACTGTGGGGCCTGTACCATTTGATCTTGCTTGGGACCCAGTGACTACAACTTCTTGGGCTTGGAACCTTGATAACCCTATGAGGGTTTCTCCTACTACTACTGTGGTTTTTGTTGCTGATAATATTGGCCCTTAGAGAACCTTGTTGTATAGGTCTGATTACCTTTCCAAGGGGGTTTCTGCTAGGTAGAGTTTTGGTTCTGAGACCAATCTCGTGACTCTTGTCTACCCTAAGTATCCTCAACAATTAGAGCTATCTCAAATACTTGTCTAAAGGTGGTAGGGAAGGCCAAACGGACTGGACCCTGGAGTGAAAAATTCAGTCCCATGATGAAGTGATGTACTTGCAGTTTCTCATCCTTCATGTATTCAACATAAGGAAGGAGCTCGAGAAACCTACTCTCATACTAAGCTATTGTGAGACCCCTCTGATATAGAGAATAAAATTCCTTTATCTGCTTCTGTCTGAAGTTCTTGGATAGGTACCTCTCTCGAAATCTCTCCAAGAATGAATCCCATGTGAGGGTATCCATCCTCACTCCTCCTATAGTCTCCTCCTAATGCCACCGATTGGAGGCATCTCCTCTTAGCTGATGGACTGCTAGACGTGCCTTCAGATTACTCCAATAAGGACATAATCCAAAGCACCACTGTAGATTCTATAACCAGGCCTTTGCTACTATTCCCTTTGTGGAACCGGTAAAGAATGGTGGCCTGAGTCATATGAACTCCCTGATATCATCTCCTATATGTCTAGGAGGTCTCTCGAGTGGTGGTCCTCTTTGATGAATCGACTCACCCTCATGCTTACCCAATTCCTCAACCTGCCTCAGTGGGGGAATCCTACTATTCTCTCTACCTCTGGCCCCACCTCCTTTGGGTCCCTCCGCTTCCACTTCAAGAATCTACTGCCCTAGCTGTAGTACAGGTAGTACCCTCTGCTGAACTACACCAATCAATGTCTGAAGGGAATCCAAAATTTCCTGATTCGAGTTTGGTGGTGGTGGTCCATCCTCCTATTCTACTCTACCACCTCTTGCCCTATGACCTCTACCTCGTCGGTTGCTTCAAGTAACAGGGGGCATCCTACACAATGTAAAATTTAGTCTAAGTTTAGAAGCATAATGGTTTTAGGTTCCTAGTATTGAAACACGGGCTCAGATACCAAAATGTCATGCCCAAGATGCAAGGGGCAAAAACACAAGCAATTTTTTATTTATTTATAAAGTTTATAAATAAGTTCACTAAGTTTGATAAGTTTAATTCAGATATGACATAGGTACATTACAAGACAACACATTTACCTATCAATACCTTGACATTCTGTTTAGGTTTAAAAATCAATGTGTAGGGCTAAATCATTAATTTTAAACTTTCATTGTTCAAACGATTAATTAATTTAAACAATCCAAATTAAATTAGTGAAAAGATCTAGGGCATTATTACCCTTATATACTTTAAAATATTTCATTCGCAAAGCAATAGTGTACTAGACCCAAGCACATAATATTAATCAATTATCTAAACCAATTACATTGTATTTAAACTTACCATGTAAATAATTAAAAAAATAAATATAAAACATATAAAACTTAAATTAAACTAAATAATAAGTAATATACTAATTCTAATAACATTTAACAATATTTAATTCAAAAATACTAACATCTAATTCATCACAATACTAATTACCTTTATCTAATACTAAAATAAATTCTAACATTAAAACGTACTAATGATTAGTAAGCATACTAACCACTTAAAACTAAAACTAAACTAAAAAAATTAAATGAATCCTACTAACATACACTTAAAACAACTATAAAATTAACATAACACCTAAAACAATTAATCATTTTCTAATATAAAAAATAACATATTAATAAAATTATTACAAACTCAAAACTAACTAATAATTAAACTACACTTAATTTTAAAACTAAATCCCAAATTAACATTACTAACTACAAATAATTATAACTAAAATCTAAGGTAATCATTACTGACCTATAATAACAACCTATCCTACGCTCCCCTAGACTAACCCTTGGCCACATGGCACAAATCAAATTCCCTCCCCTCCCTAAATCATGGGCACTTTCCCAAGCAAATCCCACGCAGCCCAAAGTCAAAGAAGGACGCAGGCATAATGGTATGCAGGAAAGGGTATGCCTGGCATGAAAGGAGTAAAGGCAAGTTGAGTGTAACTTTTGTTTTGTTTAACAAAAACTTGCCCACAATTATAATAGCCCCCTTACGCTGTCCTAAGACAGGGCACACTGGCCCATGTCTGCCACGTACTGCCTGAGGGTTTCCTTAAGGAATAAGTGCATGAGAGAAGTTGGGTGATGTTTTTGCTTAAAAATTTGGAAGGATTAATGTGCTTGCCAAGTCATTTTGACTTTGAATTCTTTAAACTTTTCCCCATCCACATGGGTACCTAGTTGCCCCCACCCCACACAACCCAAGGTTTGAGCACATAGCCCAAAACATCCTCTAAGGATAATACGCCTAGCATGGAGTAACAAGGAGAAAAAAGTAAGTTTCAATTTTTGCAAACTACTCACTCCCCATTCGACCCTAATACCACTGACATAACAGATTTGGGGCACGTGGGTGACTTGATTTGTGTACAAATTTAAATAAAGTCTTTGACCACTCCTAGGTAAGATGGAGCTAAAGAATAATATTAATGATTCAAATCTAATCTTCAACTTTCCATGCGCTAGAATCATGAGATAGGAGTAAAGGGGTAGTTATTGATAAAAGTTTATTTGGTGGAATTGGTAAGATATTTAGGATATGTATTTATTTTTTGTGCATTAATAGTATTGTTTTTTTTTTTTTTTTTGTGTGTGTTTTATTTTCATTTAAATATTCAATATTAATAAAGTTCAAAAGAATATTAACATAATATTTTAGATGCTCTGTTGTAGGGAAGTAATTAAATCTTTCTCCCCATACAAAAAGCAGTGAGCATTTATGCTCTTGTAAATGTAATTTTTTTTCAAGTCCTTATTTTTGCTAAGTAAGGATTTTTCAAGCAATTTATTTTTATAACAAGGGGGATTTTTTTTTAAAAATGGGTTTATAACTTGAGTTCAATAGTTTGTCTTCACAATAATGCAAGATCATTTTTAAAAAAAATCTCCTATTAAGCATGAAATCAAATTGAAGACTCAACCATATCAAGTTTTTCTTAACATGTTTGGACTTAAAGTTTGCATAATTGTATAACACTATTTTATCTATTTTTT
This sequence comes from Cupressus sempervirens, assembly GCA_028749045.1. Lineage (NCBI taxonomy): Eukaryota > Viridiplantae > Streptophyta > Pinopsida > Cupressales > Cupressaceae > Cupressus > Cupressus sempervirens. Next base: position 235,867,607 of record CM053785.1, read on the forward strand.
AATATAACATGTATATAATTGAATTACAAGAAGAACCCAAATGCAAGACTATTACTAAATCTCTTTTCTATTAAACCACTTGATTCAAAGGCTCCACCAGGAAAGAACCAGTAAGAAAACCCAACATCGTTGCCACTTTAACAATAAGTTTAAAAGTACATTTTTACACAGGATAATATCCTGAGGAGAAATCTCCCAATACAACTGAAATTTCAATAACCATATGAATTTCCTTGTTGGCCCTTAACAAGGGATCCATTTCAAAATTTGAAATACATCATGGTGATCATGGAGAGAACAAAAACTAACCAGGTGACAACCAATCATAATATGAAGACAAACTTAGGCATTCACTCCCATACTGATTTTTCACAATAGATTCAACATTGAAAGAAACTAGGGAGAAGGTTGAGTTTTTCAACAAGAGATGTCAAACACAACACCAAAATAGGTGCCCTATAGGGGCTATAAACTCAAGAACTTCCGTTCTTCCATTCTTACATGCCAAAACTCATATGTGTTTGTGGTGACAAGTAGGGACCCATAACACCCTACCCTCTCTCCCTCTTCTCACCCCGAGAAGAGACTCTACACTGTTGGAGTCCAACTGAAGATATTCCCCCGTACATGGCCACTTTTCCCCTATTCGAGGGTGAGTAATACCAATACACCCATACAATCCTTCGAAAATTCAAACAAAAACACAAAGGAAAGACATCGAAGAAAAACCAGTTTCCCATCCCTCCCAAACATGCTCAATGCACACACACACATACATATGAAATAAAATTGAAACGTGAAACTCAACATGAAAAAAATGAGGTGAAGTATTCCTACCTTAAAAAATTAGGTTATGGCAAATGAACAAGTTTGAGATGAGTTTTCTTTCCTCTCCTTCTCCTTCAATTCTAAAAATCCCTCTAAAACTAGAGGTTGGGTGAACACCCCAGACCCTCTCAAAATTGCCTCTAAATAATATCCTAAACTCAACCATCTCTTAAAGAAATAACTCACCCACTTGCCCAAAATTTCTAGAGGCTTCTAACACAACTACACCTAAGGCTAACCTCAAGGTGGAGTTAAGGTCATCCAACTCATGATGGAATCAATCAATTTTTGCAACAAAGCAAAAATTGGGTTTTTGAGTGACCATAAAAGTCAACAAAAGTGGCTAGGGGTTGGAAAATGCCCCCAACACATACTTATACCCCTTGGGTACTTTAGATTTCATAATTGTAGGCCTTAGGGATTAATTAGGGACCTAACAAATACTAGGAAAATTTTAGAATTATCTAACAACCTTCAAAAAGAAGATTAAACACTAATCCAGATTAGGGGTAATTAATCTTGATTATAAACTGATTAGAAAAAGGGTCACTAACCTAGTCTAATTTAGATCTTTATGTTACTGGGTTAACCCTAACTATCATGCTAGAATGCATATACAATTCACAAGTGTCAAGCGACACTATAAAAACACTATTACAAAATATTAACATTTACTAATTACAGAATGATACATTCATACATTCCACGATACAAATAAAATACAACAATGGGGTTTCCACAAATGGTACATAGGGTTCAGTTTCATTTCTTCGTTAGGTTTGTAGGTTAAAATATCCTACACACTCATTGCACACATCAGTAGCTCAAGAAAATCACATGCATATATGTATATAACGTATCAGGAAATCACATAAATTAAAACATTCTTCTTTTAAATAATTAGTTGTTTATCTCATTCTACTCATATTATCAATCATTAAAGTTGCATTATCAAAGTGTTAATTCTGCATTCACTTACTTCATTAGTATACATGTTCATAAAGCATTAAATGATGAAATCAAACATCACACAACATGAAATAACATAATATGTTCAGTGTATCCGATGGTGTATCGACATATCGAGTCATGAGTATCAAAATCATAAAGTATCAACTATGCTACAATAGGTCAGGGTGAGGCCTCACAAAGATTAATATGTTTGGTAGGCAATTAGTTAATTAATATAAATAATATTATTTTATTAATTTAAAAAAAAAAATTGTATTTGAAGTTAAAACTTAATAAATAAATTTTATATATTTGTTAATAATAATTGAAATGAATTATTAACATATTAAAGTAATATTTTTTTATGGATTTCTAAAATATTATTTTAAAATAAATATAAATATGCTATAAAAAAATATTACTATTTATATTTATAGATATTGTTAATATTTATAGATAATAGATATTTTTAATAATACACTATATTATTAAAAGTAACTATTATCTATAAATATTAACAATATCTATAAAATAATATGTACTATCTATTGAACTTCAAATATAGTTTGATTTTTTAAATAATAAATCAATATTATTAGTATTAATAAAAAATAGCTTACCAAATATATTAATCTTAATAATATTAAAAAATAAAATCAATTCTCTATTTTTAGTTAAGTTCATTATTTTAAAATTTATTAATTTTAAACTTCAAATATAATTTAATTTTTTAATACTATTACTTATTATTTATTTCAATAAAAGATCTATTAAAAAATTAACACTATTATATATTAGACATCACTAATATTATATTTATTTTAAAATAATATTTTAGAAATCAATAAAAAATATTACCTTAATATCTTAATAATTCATTTCAATTATTATTAACAAATATACAAAATTTATTTATTAAGTTTTAACTTCAAATACAATTTTATTTTTTATAATTAATAAAATAATATTATTTATATTAATTAACTAATTGCCTACCAAACATATAAATCTTAATAATATAAAAAAATCTTATAATACATATAATTGTTGTTAATCTTGTTTACTTACTAATTAAAATAATACTTACAAAACACATTAATATCAAATTTTTTTTTTAATAAAATAAGTAAATAATGTGCGAAAATAACTATATGTATTCTTACTAATGAAAAACTATATGTATTTTTGTGCAAGTTAATTTGAAGCTTGTAAATTGAATTATATATTTTCAATCTTATAATCCAATAAATAGTTCTAAGATCTCATAATATATATCTTGTAAAAAAGATTAAAAGTTCTCACTTAATATCAATCAGTGAAACACAATATATCATTTTATAAAAAATAATCTATAACTATCTTTTAAAATTACCTTTATTATTTAAAAAAAAATTGCAATCCTCATTGCACTTATAATTAATCTTTATTTTTTACTTTCATTTTAGTAGTATATATATTACATCATTTTAAAAAAATTTCATAAAATTACATTCATTATCTTTTATTTCTAACAAAGTGCAATTCCAAATCACATAACAAGTATAAGATCTTTTGAATATCGCAAGAATGGCAAAAAATTGAGTTTTATTGCTTGCTTTGTTAGTTACACAGTATTGGAAACATCACATTTTTTCAGATGTCATATGACATTGGCATGGTATGTTAGACATCTACACACATGACACATTACAATTTAGTTTATGATTTAGCCATTGCCATGCGAAAGGTTACTGGAAACGTAGACCCTATAACCATAGTTAAGCCTAGTTACACACAGTGTGGCTTGCAAACCCAAAAGATACATCGGGCCAACATTGACAATTAAAAAAAACCAAAAAAAAACCCTAAGAAAGCATTTATAATTACTACACCATCGAATAATAATAGAGTGTGATCGTACTTGAAAGTGTTAAAGACATAACACGTAGATCAAGTGGTCCCAAGGTGGGAACGTGGTAATAAAAGTATAATAATATAGAGAGGTAAAAGCACAGGTCACCAACCTCTTAAGAAAAGTAATGATGTATTAAGTAAGGTAAGGACTTGATACCGACCCTTTAGGGAAGTAATGGTATATCAATCAAGTTTTCTTTTCACATTCATATGAAATAGATTACATAAGCTTGTTATACCATGAATATGGTAGCATATAGATGGTAAAATAGAAAAACACACACACACATAATACATATATACATACACATATATACACAAACACATATGTATATGTATATACACACACACACATAAATATACACACACACAAACACTTATCTAATGATGAGATTTGATAAATGTGACATTATTAAATTGATGTGCAGATCAATATTTATCACCTTGAGTATTTTATTTAATCAATTCTCTCTTATTTTTATTTGTACTATAAGAGTATTTTGGCTTGATCTTTCTTTCCAAGAATGTTATTTCAAAAAGAAGAAGATTAAGATTTAGAGGACATTTCATTAGAGGCAACCTTGAAAGAGAGGGAGTTTGACACTTCTTTGAAGGTAAAGGAGGATTGATATCAGATTCAAAGGGAGTATAAAACTCTATCAAAAGCATCATTGGATAAGGAGCTCAGATGATTGATATTCAAAGGGAGTTCAAAAGTCCTCATGTGTGACTATATGACTTTAATGGGCCTACCACCTGTGTACATCATGGGTGTGATGACTTCCAAATGATGTCATTTGTATTTGCATAAATTATTGAAAGGTGTCAATCTTACAATAACTTTTCTATTATGATGGATGTCTTACAATATCGATGCAGATCATGATAGATTATACCTTGCATGGTGGATGTTTATATGGTACCAATAATGAGAATGTGTGTGCACATACCTTATAAATATTTTTGAGTACATAGTGAATGTAATACAAATTCATGTTCTGGAGGCCATTACACGGAGTACTTGGTGAATATCATGCAACTTGATGTACATGAGACCATTACTCATAGTACTTGATGAATATCTTGCATCCAACATTTTGAAGGCCATTACTCAAAGAGTCTTTGGTGAATATCATATATTGTTATTTTGGAGACCAATACTCAAATGTGATATCAAAATGGTGAATATCATATGTTGATATTCTACAGACCATTGGCTTATTAAGTACATGGTGAATATCAAGTGTTGATATTCTGGAGACCATTACTCAGAGTTTTGATGAATATCATATGTTGATATTTTGAATGCCAATACTCTAGATATCATAGGTGATATTAAAATATTGAATATTTTATGATCAAAGATATTCTTATATTACATTGAGGTAATATATAGTCATGTTTATCCTCCCTAAGTAAGAGGGAGTGTTGATGTTTTGTAGCTACATGGATAAATTACGTCAAGATTCATATATATATATATATATATATATATATATATATATAAGAGCTTAATTATGATAATGAGAAGACATGTTCCCTTCATGGGACATGGTCTATTGTCTCACTCTCTCATAAATATAAGGGGAAGATGCAATTGAAAATAGATACCAAATATTGGGTAGTGCTTAGTACATTTGTAGTGATCTCAGAAAAACAACATACCTTTGAGTATAGATTGTAAATTTTTGGGAATAATATGACCTAAGCATTGATCTTTATATTTTCTCCTTATGATATGTTGATTCTATTGCGAAGCAATGGGATGAAAGTGAACATGTGAATATTGATTGCAATTATATGACTGTTGATACATATCTTCATTAAAAGAGGAAGATCATAAACTGGAAATGATATTCGTAAGGAAATTATTTAGTTTTAGAGGGAGGAAACGTGACAAAGAGAGATGTCAAACTATTTGCAAGCTTATTGGAATCAACTATTTTATCGTGGTGATAAAAGTTGTCTCTACTAAGAGGGAGTCTCTATCGAGAGACAATCCCAATCTTTCTTATTTATGGTACAAAAATGTATTCTTATTTGGCAGAAGTTTGAAGTGAAAACTCTTATTCCATCCTCTATGAGTAGAAATGGTGGAAATGCATTCTTCTTTGGGAGAATTCTAAGGCAAAAGCCTTCATTCTAACCTCTGCAAGTAGGTATGTTGGACCACCCTCTGCAAATAGGCATAGAGAAAGTTGTGTAGTGCTTATGAAGTAAGTATGGTAAATTATTTCATGCTAGGATAACATATTTTATGAGAGTTTATCATTGGCATCTTTGGTTGTAGCTATGTGTGCCTACCTTACTAAAGTTCTCTCTTTTGCTAAGATGTAGTGTTGAAGATTGCAGTTGTGATAGAGATCTTTATCTCTGATTTATGGAATAGAAATATGACCATTATGGTCATCTTCAATTGGAGAAGTCATTTACGATAATATTTGAGATAATATTATATGTAGAGATTGTTGAAAACAATTGTTCAATTGTATATTGTCTTTGATGTTACATAAAATGTCATATCTTTACTAGTTAGTGTTTGTTGAGCTCACTCCGATGAAGACAGTTTGCTATGTCTGCCAAGCATTCCAAAGTTTACCAAGTTCAGAAGACAGTGTTTACTGAGTTCACTTAGGCACCAAAGAGAAGTTCACAGAAGTTCAGTGTTAACTAAGCTCACTCAGTTAACAAAACAAAGTTGGCATGGAACCAATGTTAACCAAGCTCACTCGGTTACCAAAAAAAGTTTACAAAGTTGCAATGTTTATCAAGCTCACTTGGTTAACACAAGAAAATTATTTTAGAGTTAGTATCTAACGAGTTGGGTCAGCTAACAAAGGATTTTCTTGTTTTGGCATATTGAGTTTAATGAATTTATTTGTTGGTTCTAGCTGTTTGAAGAGATGAATATTAATTGTTTTTAAGTTGTATTCAAGCCGACTTGACAATGTATATGATATAAGTATAAGGTCAAGTTGAGGATTGAATAAGAAAGAATGTGTGGAAGATAAGAAGATGGTTAAAGGAAATGAATTGGAAGGATAAGTAGAATATCTTTGTTGAGCTGCAAAGATTAATCTGATTAGGAAGGATTGAGTATTCAAGTCAGAATTGAGATCTGAATCATCAAAAACAGTCGCATTAGCAATCAGGTCAACTCATTTTTACTCTCCAACCATTGTAGCAGTGAATCAAATCTCTTAGTAGAGTTAGTCTAACATCTATTTTGTAAATCCTCTAACAAGGTGGCATTTCTAGATTGAAGTGTCTAAAGACCTCTATCAAGGCCACACCTAATAGAGTGGATTTCTTTTTTAATAGGGTCACACCTAACAATGTGTTTTGTAACCTTTAACAGGGTTGGCTCCTAACAAGGTTTACTTCAGAAGAGTGAAAAACAATAACCGGTTGCAATTGATGGTTTTTCTCAAATTGAGTTTTCATGTCAAATCTTCATGTCTCTTGTGTTCATACTATTTCTTTTGTGTATGCAACTAAGTTAATTAATGTTAATCACACTTAATATCTTAAGATCTACATGTTCACTATTTACCGAGTAACAATTGATATTAAAGTACTTGCCGAGTAATAGTAAATTGATAGTGTTAACCAAGTGCTTCTATGTTAACCGAGTAACAACAATGATTTAGTTTCAGCAGAATTTTGATTTTGATTTGTATTGAAATGTAAGGGATCTGAGATTTATTTTAGTGGTAATTGATTCACCACTCCCCTCTCAGTTACTCCTCTTATATTTTCAACATAGATATGTGTCATGCAAAGAGGCATGCATTTGTAATATGACGAGTCTTATATTTGGAAATTGAAGAGACCTTTAGGTATAATATCAAGAGTCTCATTTCAGTCTATTTATGCAATTACTTAGTGTATTGTAATGCAATGAAGTGAAAATATTGTATTGAATATTTTTTTAATCAATAAAAGAATATTTTTCTAGTGTGGCTGGTTTTTCCCTCTAGTTGGAAGGTTTTCCCAAGATAAAGTTGCCATGCCTTTTTTTGGTGCCAATTTTCTATATTTCATATTTGTGTTCATGGGCTAAACATTCCCACATATTTAATTCTTCTTGGGATTAGATAACCATCACAAGATAACGGAATGGTGCTGGGGCTTTTGGTGCCTAATTGTAGATGCCCTTTCACTTCCATTTAAAATGCAATATGGGAGTTTTCCTTCTTTTTTTCATGTAACCTAACGAATGATACACAGAGCACTTAAGAGGATACTAGGTTTGAATCTTTTATAAAAACTACCGAATCTTTATCAAATCTACCACGTTTTGCACAGGTGTTTACTAGAGCAGTGACAACTACATCATCTACCAAAATTCCTCTATTCTCATCGCTCTCATGAATGACCATACCCTGTTCTAAAGCTCCTATTTTGTCACAGAATGGGAGTCTTCGTTGGGAGAATAGCAATGAATACTTAGCATATGAGCATATCTTTAAAGAAGCTATCTAATGCTGCATGGATGCAAAGTTGCAAACACTACTCACTTGGAAAACCAAAGGGCATAATACAACATAAGCTGAGCCAATCATTAGAATCACTATTGGATGGGTCAAGTATTGCTAAACATTAAATATCCTTCAATGAAGAGAATACTTTTCCAAAGTAAGGCTGTGTTGCCTGACTTCGGAGAACCTGCTTTATAAAATAAAAAATATTGCCAGCAATAAATGCCACAAACTCAATTGCTATTGACAAAGCCCATCAAAACAATAACTATGTGTTCCTTACCTTCAATATCTCTAGAAAAATCCAGGGTAATACTAACAATGAGAGCCCACATGGGTAGTACAATTGGCTTGAGGTTGTGGGCAGTTTCCAATAGTCTTGGGTTCAAAACTGCTTCTAGGTTTAAGATTTGGGACATTTAGCGGGCAACTAATCTCACTCACCGTTGGGGGTTTAATATTGCCCTAGCTTGAACAGGTACCCAAGATACGGGATGCTGATCGTTGGGCTAGGTTGCCGGATACCTCCAGGTAGCAAGGAGAAAAAACAGAGATTCATGTGTTTTGGCATTATCTAGCTCTTCCCATAAATCAATGGGATGATGGCATTGATGTATATCTGATTCTGGACAGGAAAGCTAACATCCTATCTCTGAAGGAATAGATGGCAACAATCCTGCTTCTGGAAAAAAAAATGAATCATAATACAGAAACTATTCAATGGTTGAGGAAACAAAACTACAAAGGCTTCAAGTGTGACAACTGTTTTATTGAGGGAAATGGATGCTGCATTTTCTTTGCTTGGAAAGGATCGAATATAAACTACAATAAAACCTTGATTTTATTATCTATCAAGAAAAATGGAGTTGAATTTTTTTTGTTGGAGTTCTCTGCTTCAGGGTCTGGAGTGCAAATTGGCAAATATTTTCATAAATTTAGATCTGACGGTGTTCCCATTCCATTGACAATCCTCATACTGGCAAGGTGCTTTGGATGTAGGAGCATATTGAAAGAAAATACTACTTTTCGCATTGTTTTCTCAGGATTTGTGGCAGTGATAGTGTCTTTTACAGGTCCTTGAACATTCACGGATAAAAATATTGGTTGCATTTTTAAAATAAAATTCATTTATCAGAGCTGAGGTAGTATTACAGTTATCTAGTTAATTTTCTCCCGAAACAATGCTCAAAGGTTGTTAATGGAATTTCTTCTTTTGAAAGTCAAACAAGTCTCATAGGATATTACGACAAGTAGTCCTAAATTGACTTTTTGTAATGAATTGATGCCACTAATATGGTTTGGACTTAGCAATACCACAAAACCAATTTCTGCTTGCATGAGGGGAAGCCCTAATTTCCTTTTTGGCAAATTGATGTTGGTTTTCGGTTTGCCTTTTAAATGAAAAAGACATTTGTTGGACTGAGATTTACATTTGTTGTTTGCACAGATTGGTGGTGGAAAGAACACAAAGCTTATGAAAAATATATGATCAGATTATAGAAATTATGAATGTTTCTATGATAATTTAAATTTTGGAAACCACTTGCTAAATGATACCCTCTTGAGCTGATAGCATGAGATGCATAAAACAAGCAGTGAGGCAGCTATTAATTAAGGAATTTATTCCTATCTCTTAAAAAAATGTTGAGAGTTCCAGATAAACAAATATGCTGCCTATGATCCCCTGTTAATAGAGTTGGGGGTGTTGATTCCTGTAAAAAAAGAAAGAGAAGTTAAGTGGTTTTCTCCTAGTGTAGATGGTGCAAACTTAATTGTTTGCACAGTGTCGTGGTAATCCGCGGGCATCTCATGCAGGATGTGAAATAAGAGATTGAAAGTGTTCACTTAAAGGAAAAAGTCTCTAGATCATTACTGAAAAGGAACCAGCAACAAAGCCAAAATACAAGCATTGATAATTGACCTGCAACTGGGATGGAAACTTGGATCAACAAAGCTTGAAATTGAAGGTGATTTGACATTGGCAATCAATGTCATTTGAGTTGACAAACATCGTGGTTGGAATTTAAATGCATTTTTTAAAATCATGTGGGAATTTTCGACTTAATTGGAAGAATACGCAACAAAGCACATTTATAGAGAAGCCGCTAAAGTGCCCGAATCACTTACTGGCAAGGCAATAGCTGTGGAGGACATATGACATATCAGCCTTCCAAGGATGAATACAAATGCCAAAATTCGATTTAAGGCACATAGTTTAAATGATGGGCAATAAGGATTAGTTTTAGGTTTCTCACACAGTTTGGGGTGGTGGTAGACATCCTTGTATCCTTCCCATCTAGGGATCATTCTTTTCATCTCCTCTCTAATTTCTAAATCCAAGCTAGCACGTAGACAAGGAAGCGCAGCTGTTCAGCTATCTGTAACATGCGACCTGTGGCCAAGGGTGGAAAGCAACAGATCTTTATGAAATAAACGGGCAGATATACTAATGGTATCGTGTGTGCAATCCTTTGAAATTCATTGTATCCCATAGTGGGATATTTGATGTGTTGAGGGATGCTTTCCTAGTGCTTGGTCACGGTTACATGGTTAATATGGAGTACAGTAATTTCGTCCATGTTCCTAGCATCCACGATTGTTGTGGGTAAATCAGTGGATTTGGTGATTGTGTTGTGCAAGAACTGATCCAGAAGCAATTCTTGGTCAATGTAGATGATGTGTTGGAGATGGTCATCGAAGGTTATGATATTCTATTATGAAGGGACTTTACTTCATCGCAATCCAGGGAGTTGGGGTTGAATGCTTTCCATCCCTTATTTTGCATTTGCAGCAATTGTTAAAACACCACTACACCACTTCACTACAATGTGAAGCACCGGGCACTAATGTGGAATATGAAGAAGCCTCGCCAATGTTTGTGCTGGTAAATGATTGGATGACTTGTGTTTGCCCACATTCTCTTCTGAATTCCAATGTAACGCTTGCCAATTTATTGAAGATTGATGCTGAGATCTACTTCAGATCCTTCGCTTCAACAAACTAAAAGAGGGGTAAAATTTTTATTGAATATCAAAGAGAGCTGAACAACACAAGAAACAGAGAACTACATAGTTTTATCCTTGTCCACAAGTTGAACCAGCATCTGAGATTAATTAAGGGGAAGCATCCTATGATCAAGAATATTCCAAGCCGGCCCCTGCTCAGAGGCCCACTTAGCCAGACAATCAGCCACACCATTCCACTCACGAGGGATATGCATAAAAGACACATAATCTAAAGAATTGCATAACTGAATGATCTGCTAAATAACTAGAGCCAAATGACAATCTACATGCACAAGGTTCCTATTATGCAATAAGTTCACAACCACCTGCGAGTCAATCTCAAAGATGATTCTTTTTCAACCACGTTGACAACACTGTTCCACTACAACCAAGATAGCCAAGGCTTCCATGAGGTTATTAGTATGGTAACCCTTGTATATAGAAAACAAAAACTGAATATCACGAAAACTATCACGCCCAACTCCCCCAATACTAGCTGGACTAGGATTTCCTTGAGAAGAACCATCAATGTTGATTTTAAGAGTGCCCGCCTTAGAAGGAGACCAATGTCCCTGATGATTAACACACTAAGAGTGTTGCTTAGCTCTATTCCTAGAGCGGGTGTGGGGGACCGAGGGAGTGCAACCCTAAAGAGGAAAGGAGAGGTGACAGTAAATACCAGCATCAGTAGGATCCAAACCCCCACTGATATCACAAATAGCTAGGAGTGTTTCCTAAAGAGAATTAACAAATTTCTCCCACATGTGCTTGATCTCAAACTTCAAATCATGAAAGATCCTCCTATTTCTCTCAAGCCAAACATGCCATAAAATAAGGGAAGGGCTGATAGTCCAAGCAACCTAAATAAAAGAAGTCTTGGAAGGGGAATGGCCCAAACAGTCCTAGAATTCAGACAAAGAGGAAACATGCCAGCACGTGCATTCCCACACACTCCACTAGAAGTGCCAAATCTATTTTGCAAAGGGGCATTGGAAAAAAAGGTGAGATATAGTCTCTTCACTATTGCGGCAAAGAACACAGATGGAAGGCCCCTAGAAGCCTTGCTTGCAGAGATTATCCCAAGTAAGACAATGATTGTAAACTAGAATCTAGAGGAAAAAGTTGCACTTAGGCCATGAAAAACTATTCCAAACTTTCTTTCACCAAGAGACCTCCACCTCACCAAAAAGTTGCTTCATCAGTGCAAGGTACCCAAAAGAAACAAAATACTTTCTAGAAGAAGCACCTCCCTGAGCCAAAACATTTGGTTCTTGCAACAAGCTGCACTCCCTAGAAGCCAATTTCTAAGATAGTTCCAACCGATCTCCCAGTGAGCCACCTAGTGGCCAATCAGAAGAATTCTTCCATCTATAACCCACAACAAGGCCTAGGTTAAAAGCCTCCTTATAATGAGCCACCTTATTCCATCTAGCAGAAAGTAAAGAATCACAAAGAGCCTCCAAGTGAGGATGAGAGGAAAGGAGAGAAGGATGCTCATTCCAAGAATCACTCCAAAACAGAGCCTCAGTGCCTGTGTTGCATATCCAAAATAAACTTCTCTTCACCAGGTGAGCACCAATCTTGAGGGTATTCCACACCATAGAGCCTCTTCCCTCAAGAGAAAATCTGGAAACATTTGAAGGTTCAACACCAGGTAAATACTTGTGTAACAAGATATAGGTCCAAAGCTAAGACTGATTAGTACACCAATGCCAATAGAGCTTGGTAGAAAGAGCTTGACTACACAAGATAGCAGACCGAAGGCCCAGACCTCCTTCCTTTTTTGGCCTACAAATAGTATCCCAATTGATGAGGCTCCATTTGGTATGTTGCAAATTGCCACTCCAAAGAAATTGGTGGGAGAGGGCATCAAATTCCATAAGAAAATACACCGAGGCAGCCTAAACCATGCATCTATATATGGGAAGAGCTTGAATAATAGATTGAAAGAGTGTCACCCTACTAGTAGTAGAGAGCCACCTATGAGTCGAATGATTGACCCTTTGTGGAAGTTTGTCAAGCAAGCTTTGCCAAAAAAGCCTAGGTTGTCTACCCACCACAATAGGGACCCCCAAGTAAGTCAGAGGGAGAGATGCAATCTAAAATCTCAAGATATTAGCAATCCTCTGCTGGATTGGCTCAGGAGTGTTGAAAAAAAAAAATAGAGGACTTGTGGTCATTAATTTTCTACCTAGAGACAGCCAAATAAGTATCCAAGGTGAGCTAAAAGGCTTTAGCTTTTCGAATCTGAGCTCTCCTAGCAAGGGCAGTATCATCAACAAAGTGGAGGTGAGAGAGAGTGGGCAAACCATTTCCTCATTGCCATCCTTGAATCAAATTTTGGGAAACATGAAACTTGATAAGTCTACAAGCCCCTCAGCCATAATGATAAACAAATAAGGAGAGATGGGATCTCCTTGACAAAGACCTCTAGAAGCCCCAAAAAGCTCCGTCAGTTCACCATTAAGAAGGACCAAGAAGGAAGGAGTAGTAATACAACTAAGAACCCATCTAACCCACTCTTGACTGAAGCCAAAAGTTAGAAGAACTTTTCACAAGAAATCCCAATTGACTCTGTCATAAGCCTTAGCCATATCAAGCTTAATAAACATAGCACATTCCTTGGAAGTACACATAGAGTGAATAGCTTCAGAAGCAATAACCACCCCATCCAAAATTTGTTTTCCTACCACAAAACCCCCTTGTTCTTTAGAGATAACCATGGGAAGGAAAACTTTAAGCCTCTCTACTAGGAGTTTAGTGATGATTTTATAGACCACATTACAAAGAGCAATGGGCCTAAAAATGTCCAGCTAATTAGCCTCTTCCTTCTTCGGAATAAGGACTAAGAAAGTAGCATTCAAGGCTCGAAGTATTTCCTTTTTGGAATAAGACTATTGAACCACATCCAAAAGGTCATGATTGATAATATCCCAAAATTATTGAAAGAATTCAACAGAGAAGCCATCAGGCCCTAGAGCTTTGCTCTTCTGCAAGCTGAAGACCACCCCCTCCAAGTTAGACATACTAATTGGCCCCATAAGAGAATCATTCAACTCCCTTGTCACAATAGAGGGAATATAGGACAAGATAATATTCTCCTCAATCACTGCTGGAGGTAAATCATTTGAAAAGAGAGTAGAGTAAAACTAAATTGCTTCCTTGGAAATAGCTTGAGAAGAAGTCAAACGCGTCCCATTAGAAGTAACAAGAGAAAAAATATAACTCCTATTACGTCGATCCTACATAAATTTATGGAAAAATGTAGTGCTTTTGTCCCCTTCCTGAAGCCAGTCAACTCGAGCCTTCTATTTCCAATAAATTTCTTCTCTAAGATCCACTCAGCTAAATCAGTAAAAGCTCAGGATTCTGCAATGTCAAGAGCTTTTGAAAAACCTAGATCCCAAATCTACCTGGTAATAACATCAAGACGATCCTGAGCCCTCTTCTTCATAATATGGAGATTACCAAAACAATTCCTGTTCCAATGCTTCAACTTCCTTTTAACATATTGAAGTTTTTAGATCCCTCGCTTCAAGAAACTTCAACTCTTTTGTTAATTCTCCAGTTTAGTTTAGCTTAAATAAAGCATGATTTTATACATGGAATAGTTTTGTTTAGTTGCATTAATTTAAGGCAATGAACATTGTAGTTAGGCTTAGTCAATGTACTAGCTTTGAGAGTCTACTGTAGATTTGCATGAATAAAGGTAGTGATTAACTGCTATTACAGACAATCTATCTCTAGCATAGGTTTTTAATAGACTTTTTGCTTTTAATAAAGAGTAGATTATGTTCCATCTAACTACAGTAACAAGCAATTATGCCTAGAATAACCATCATAGGTTTCTCCAAGAGATATTCTCTTTGCATGTGTATTTTTTACTAATAAATACAGAATGCTGTATTATGTTTTTGTAATAAGGAAAAAGCTGCAATACAAATTTAGTTCTCTGCTATGGAAAAACATAATTATTCTTTTCTTTCTTATATTTCTTGTGTGATTGAACTATCTTTTTTATTATTGTGCATTAGTGTATTTTTTTGAGTACTATTGTTACTCTTTAGATCTTTCTACATTTGGTATCAGAGCTCAAGGTGTTTGAAAGACAGTAGCATGGCAAATAATTTGCAAATCACAGAGTTTGATGGAGTTGATTACCAATATTGGTAAACGAAGATGCAAACTTTTTTGATTGGGAGATCGTTGAATCTAGATATGAAGAGCTTGTAGACTAAAATACTCTCCAATCTAATGATAGGAGATTGAAGAAAGAAGTTGAGAAGAAGAATGCAATGGCATTGTTTCACATTCAGATGACTCTTGAGAAGAGCTTGTTTCTTTGAATTGTTGATGCACAAACAAAAAATGAGGCCTAGAAGACTCTAAAAGATGCTTACCATGGCAATGATTAGATCAAGGTTGTGAAGCTACAAACCTTGAAAATAGAATATATGAGATCTTGAAGATGAAGGAAATAGAGAATGTGGGAGATTTTTGTGTTGTAGTGAAAGATGTGACTCATATAATGACCACTTTGGGTGAACCTATGACTCAAGAGCATATAATACAAAAGGTATTAAGATCTCTAACCCCCACATGGAATACTGTTGCAATTGTCATGGAAGAAAGCATAAATTTAGCTACCATGGAGTATGATGAGCTGGTTGGATCTCTCAAATCACATGAAGATAGAATAATGGACATGTCTATGAGTGTTAATGAGAAGGCTTTTACTTCCCAATTGCAAATTTCAAAGAATGATGGTGCTAGCAGCAACAATAACAACAACAAAGGCTTAGGAAGGGGTCAAAATCAGAATTATTCAAGAGGAACTAGAGGAAGAGGAGGTGCTCAAGGAGGAAGAGGTAGAGGCAAATTTAATAAAAGGAACATCCAATGCTATCATTGCAATAAGTATGGACATTTTGAGAGAGAGTGTAGATTGAAATCAAGTAACAATAATGCAAATTATGCCCAACAAGATGAGAATCCTTCCTTAGGTAATTTATTTTTGTGTTATGGGAAAGGTGAGAGTAATATGAATGATGTTTGGTATTTGAATTTTGGATGCTCTAACCATATGTTTGGTAACAAAGAAATATTTTCAAAGCTTGATGATAGTTATAGATCCAATATTACTCTTGGTAATAACAATATAGTGGATGTTGTGGCCAAAGGAGCCATGGATGTTCAGACAAAGGAAGGTATGAAAAGTGTTCAAGATATTTATTATACTCCCAAATTGAAACATAATTTATTGAGTGTTGGGCATCTATGTGAAAAGAATTATAGAGTGGTATTTGAGAACATGAAATATACTATCTATGATAAGAATCAAAGAAATAAAGTGATTACAGTTGTTCCTATGACAAAGAATAGGATGTTTCCTTTGAAGTTTGGTAAAAATGACAATCGGCTTGTCAATATGGCCTATGAGGACAAAAGTTGGTTGTGGCATCTCAGGTATGGCCATTTGAATTTCAATAGTTTGAAGATCCTAACATCAAATGCATTGTTTTTTGGAATGCCTAAGGTTGAAGAGCATAAATAGATTTGTGAAGGATGTCTAAAAGGGAAGCATGCAATAGAATCATTTCCAAAAGGAAATGCATGGAAGGCCCAACACCCACTACAACTTATTCATTTAGATATTTGTGGTCCAATGCAAACACAAAGCTTGGGTAAGTCATCATATTTCATTACTTTTATTGATGATTACTCATGCATGTGTTGGTTATATTCTTTGAAGACTAAGGATGAAGCCTTTGATACATTCAAGATGTTTAAAGCTCGTGCAGAGAATGATAAAGGAAACACAATCCGATGTTTGAGAATAGATTGTGGAGGAGATTTTTGCTCAAAGAATTTTCAAAATTTTTGTGAGATGAATGGGATCAAAAGAAAACTCATAGCTACATACACTCCCCAACAGAATGGAGTGGTTGAAAGGAAGAACTGTACTATAGTAGAAATGGTAAGAAACATGTTACAAACTAAGGGTTTGAACAATTCTTATTGAGTTGATTTAGTTATTACAACTTTATATATTCTCAACAGGAGTCTTACCAGTGTCCTAAACAAGATGACTCCATATGAAGCATGGTATGAGGAAAGGCCTGATGTAAATCATTTTAAAGTTTTTGGTTGTTTGGTTTATGTTCGCATCCTTGATCAGAATAGGCAAAAGCTAGATGCTAAAAGTGAATCATGTATTTTTTTGGGCTATAACGAGGAAAGAAAAGCTTATAGATTATTCAATCCTATTACTAATAAGATTTATTTTTTCAAGAGATGTGATTTTTGATGAAGGGGGAGTTTGTAGTCATAAAAAAAACATGTTGAAAAGCAAAAATCAATTTTGGATGATGATGTTGTTACTGATAATGATAATGAGTAGCCAGCTAATGATTCTATTTCAAGATCACCAAGCTCACCAAGAAACCCCTCACCAATCCCAAGAGAAAGTCCATCCTCAAGTCTTCAAAGAAAGGTAAGAAGATTGAGTGATATCTAGGAGAGGTGTCAAAATCAAGCACATGAAGAAGATTCAATAGGTGAGAAAGTAAATTTTGCATTACTTGTTAAAGCTGATTTTTGAGCCATCATGTTTTGAAGATGCATGTGTTAATAAAATTTGGATGCAAGCAATGAATGAAAAGATGGATTCCATTCATAGGAATGAGACATGGGAGCTTGTCAATCTTCCACATAAGAAGAAAAAGATTGATGCAAAATGGGCCTATAAGACCAAGTATAATAGTGATGGGAGTGTTGAAAGATACAAGGCAAAATTGGTTGCTAAATGTTTCACTCAAAGGTATGAAATTGATTATGAAGAAACTTTTGCACCACTAGCAAGACAAGAAACTATTAGGATGCTAATCTCTTTTGTAACTCAAAAGAAATGGAGCATTTCTCACATGGATGTGAAAAGTGTCTTCTTGAATGGATACTTAGAAGAAGAGGTATATGTGGGATAGCCACAAAATTTTGAGATTCAAGGCAAAGAAGATCATGTCTAAAAGTTGAAGAAAGCTTTGTATGGCCTCAAGCAAGCACCACGTGCATGGTATGTAAGAATTGATGGATATTTTCAGTAGAATGGCTTTCAAAGAAGTAAAAGTGAACCTACCCTTTACTACAAACAAGAAGGTAATGATATTCTCATTGTGAGTTTGTATGTTGATGATTTGCTATATATGGGTATTAGTTCAAAGATGAAAGATGAATTCAAAGTTGCTACGATGAATGAATTTGAGATGAAAGATTTAGGTCTCATGAAGTATTTTCTTGGCATGGAGGTTTATCAAGGTAAATATGAAATTTTTATTTGTCAAGAAAAGTATGCGAAAGATATGTTGAAGAAATTTGATATGGCTGATTGTAAACCTCTTTCCACTCCAATCACTCATGGAGTTGCATTATGTAGAGATCATGGTACTGAAATTGTTGATGAGACATTATACAGGAGCATAGTTGGGAGTTTGATGTTTTTAACACACACAAGGATTGATATTGCTTATTCAGTTTCATTGGTTTTAAGGTATATGAAAAATCCTTCAGAGGAACATATGAAGGCATCAAAGAGAATTTTGAGATATGTGAAAAGTACAATAGATTTTGGCATTCAATATTCTTCTAATAAGTTTGAGCATGGTGGCTTTAGTGATTCAGATTAGGGAGGTAGTTTGGATGACCGAAAATCTATTTTTGGTAATTATTTTTCTTTGGGTTCTAGTTTAATCACATGGAGTTCAAAGAAGAAAAATATAGTTGCTCTCTCTTCTACAGAAGTAGAATATGTTGCGGTCACTTCAGCTAGCACACAAGTTTTATGGCCCAGAAAGCTTCTGAAAGAAATTGGAGAGATACAGATTCAACCCACTGTGATTTTTTGTGACAACATAAGTGCCACTAAATTGGCCAAGAATCTGGTTCATCATAGTAGGACCAAACACTTTGATCTGAAACAACATTTCATCAGAGATTTGGTACAAAATAAAGTGGTTGAGTTGAAGTACATCAACACAAAGGAGTAAATCACAGACATCTTCACAAAGGCAGTGCAAAGGATTAGTTTTTCACACTCAGAGATTAGATTGTGAGTCCTCTCAACATCAAGAGGGAGTCTGAAGATTGATGCCGAGATATACTCTAGATCCCTCGCTTCAAGAAACTTCAACTCTTCTATTAATTCTCTAGTTTAGTTTAGTTTAAATAAAGCATGATTTAATACATGGAATAGTTTGGTCTAGTTGCATTAATTTAAAGCAATGAACATTGCAATTAGGCTTAGTCAGTGTACTAGCTTTGAGAGTCTATTGTAGATTTGCATGAATAAAGGCAGTGATTAACTACTGTTACAAACACTCCATCTCTAGCATAGATTTTAAATAGACTTTTTGCATTTAATAAAGAGCAGATTATGTGCCATCTAACTTCAGTAACAAGTAGTTATGCCTAGAATAGCCATCGTAGGTTTCTCCAAGAAATATTCTCTTTGCTTGTGTATTTTTAATTAATAAATACAGAATGCTGTAATACATTTTTGTAATAAGGAAAAAGCTGCAATACAAATTTAGTTCTCTACTGTGGAAAAACAAAATTATTCTTTTATTTCTTATATTTCTTGTGTGATTGAACTATCTTTGTTTTATTGTGCATTAGTGTATTTGTTTGAGTACTACTGTTACTTTTTAGATCTTTCTACATTTATGGCTTTTCAAGATGGACATTAAACAAATCATAAAAAAATACAAAATCGGATTGGAGTTATTTGGATTTGAGACAAAAATACTCATACAATGAAATCTAGAAGTTTTTGAAAATACTTATTCATTCAAATCATTTTTTTCTGGATTTGATCATATAATTGGAAAAATACTTTTGATCAAATGTATAAGTTTTGGATTTGATCATGTCATTTGAAATATACTTATCAATTAAATCTATTTGGGCTTAATAAGCACCTCTATAATCGAACCCACATATTTGACGTTGTTCACATAACAATTTGTGTCCAAGTTCCTTCATTTGGGCTGCACAAAAAATCAGTTTTATGTCAGATATGTGAGCTGTATACCAATAGCCTCGTATAAGGATTTGCTAGTAATTAGAACTTACTGTCCAACTGGAAAGAACATATTGAGTAGGATCTTCAACAAATTTCTGTAGCTTTTTGACCTCTCTTTGTGGGGAACAGGATATGCAGCCAACGAATTCCCCTAGCATCCAAATCCATGGTCATCCCATAACATATCATCCCCATCCACATGACTGTCTGTCATTGTTAGTCAGAACTGTCAGATCTGCAAAATTCGTTTACAAATAGCGTGATAGGAATAATTTAGGTATCTTTTTTATATAATGTTTAAAAATAATACAACTAATATATTTTTATACTATATTTTAAAATAAATTCTAAATTCTAAATTTTATTAAGACTACTATATTTTTATTATTTTAATTTGAAATGTAAAATAGTTATAATAGATTTTATAATAAAAAACATATAGTTTTAATAAAACTCTATTTTTATTTAATTAAATTTATTTAAATATAAACAATTTCTTTTCATCAGTCTTACAAAATATTTAATAATATTTAATAAATTCTACAACAATTTAATTTTTCTTTTATATTTTCTTAATTTTTCTATTATTTAAATATTTAAATTTTGAATAACAATTCAAATAAAAAAGGAATTTTTTTTATAGGTTTGTAATGTTTAATAATATTATTCTAAAATAATCATTATTGTGATATACAATAGAATTCAAATTAAATTTATTTTTACCTTTTAAACGTAGTAAAGTAAAGTAACAATAAAATTTCAGCAAATTATCTATGGAATAGAAATGTTTTAAATTTAATTATTATATTAATTGAATGATTTTTTTAAATAAGAATATATTTAAGATTATTTTATTTTAAAATAAAGACTAATTGAGTTAAAGGAATGAAGTGAATAGACCATGAACCACAATGTTAAACCTCCTCCCAAACATGCAATTCTATCCATAATCATAAAGAAGGACATAACTAGCACTATAAATACAATTCTAACCTTAAAATAGTATAAACTTAAACAAAAGTCTAACCATTATAAAACTCTAACTTCAACAATAAATCTAATCATAATTTTAAATATAACCTCAATCTTAAGCTTATTCATAACCATAATTGTAATTATAAAAATTAAAACTTGTTCACAATCCTAACATAAGCATTAAGATATATATATTTTTTCGATAAAGTAATAAGTTAGTAATTTTTAAATTTGAGTGAATATATTTATGGTTTCTAAATAATTTTTAATTTTTTTAATTTAGAGGAACACAAATTGCTTTTACTATATTTTAATAAATAATAATATTTGTATGATTATGTTTTAATTATTTAAATTCATTTTCTTGAAGGTACATTGTGAAAGATGGATTGATGAGCAACAATGGGAAAAGACTTGAGAGTATTTTCTAAGCAAGGGCCACTTTTTATGTTGGATCATGTTGATGCAAGTTCATTACAAGGTGGTTGAACCAATGCTTAGGTGTTATGGGGTGTGTTTGTGAGACTATCTTGAATGAAATTATTTGAAAAAGATGAAAGCATGAAAATAGATTTTGAGCATGCATGATTTCGCTAGCAGTGTTTGAGATAAATTTAGAACCTAGAGAAGGTTCATCAAGGAAGCCAATTCATGTCTTCTAAGTTTAGTTGAAGAAAAAATTCTGGTAAGGTGTGACTTGTGTAAGATTTTATATTTATTTCAATGGGGAAGACAGACAAGAAAATGAAATTCTAATTTGTGGAAAAAATATATTTTATATATTAATTATAAGGAGTTCAAAATTACAAAAAGGAATCATAGAGTATCAAAATATAATCACAAGATGCCTAGCATCACACCAAAGAGAATTGACTAATAATTACAAAGAACCAAAAAAGAGAGACAATCCTAGCAGCTAGTGGAGCATATCTTCAAAAGTATCAACCCAGGCAGTCCAGCTGAAAGAGTCTTCCATCCAGACTATGCTTTTTTGTTCCTAAATCGGTTTAAGCATATAGATAATTTCCCCAATAGTACCATGGTTATTTCCTCTGATAAAAGGTAAAGGGGTGATCATACACATCATTTTGAACATGTTATTTTTTTAGGGTAATAAGGTAATCCTTTTTTGTAAGGTCAAGGAAATTGAGGCCACCTCTAAATCCAAATTTCCTTAGTCCTAGTGATTTTCCTTTTTTTGTTGTTTTTGTTAATTAATTGACTCAATAAGTGTTTTGAGAGTCATTACACCTTATATAATTGCATGTTATCACTGAATGGAGTTAGTGGAAGATATTAATGATCTTCTCAGTTGTCTTAATAGTCATCTCATGGGTTTGAAACATAACCACTTCCTTTTGTGAAGAGTTGTCCAAAAATCAACAAATTACATGTTATTGGAAAGAAAATACAGTCATAGGATGTTGGAAGATTGTTTTCACTCACAAGATGTTGAATAATCTCTTGGAAGAATCGAATAGATGATAGACTAAAGTTTGTGATATAGTTATTAGGTGTTCCTTGAAGTGTCTAAGATGTTAGTTTGAAGCAAGAAGTTGGTTATGATCAATTTCTCAAATTTGCTCATTTTTCCATTATTTCTTCCCAAGCCTTGAATAGGGAAAGTGATCAAGTAGTTTTGTGATGTTGGGTAGAAGTTTGTTCAATATTGTAACCAAGTTGGAAAGAGACTTTGAAGACACTTACGAAGGTGGGAAAGGTAGTTTTCTTTAAAAGTGTTCTTGCTGAGAATCCACTAGCTTTTGGTGTGAGTACTTTGCATCATTTCGGATGCAATTTACACTAAAATAAAATACATGAAACGTACTTAAAACATAAACAATAAAAACAAGATATATATTATGATAACTAATAATGTCATACATGAACAAACATATAATATATTATGATAACCAATAATGTCATACATGAATGAACACATAATATATTATGATAATCAATAATGTCATACATGAACAAATATATAATATATTATGATAACCAATAATGTCATATACAAACAAATAAATAATATAAAATGATAACCAATAATGTCATACATTAACAAACACATAATACATTATGATAACCAATAATGTCATACATGAACAAACACATCATATATTAACCAATAATGTCATAAGTCTAATAATGTCATGCATCAAATATATGTCATACATCAAATATAAAATGTCATATATATATCAAATGTATATTGAATATGTCCACTAGTGCCTATACATGTCTGTCTATCAACTATATCTCTTCCTTCCCACGAGGGGAAGGAAATAAATCCCTAGAGGTTTTCAGTCATCATGTGGAGGGAGATGATGGGGATGATGGGGTCTTCCTCACACACTTGCTCGTCTTCTTGTTTAGGCTCTTCTCTAACTCGAGCTAATACAAACAAAGTAGATATGAATCAATAATTATTATACATTGAAATCAAATATATGTACACATAAAATTAATTATTTTCTTACCGCCATCAAATAGTCACTCTATACATCCACCTTTAAGGCTCGTGGATGATCGGGTGTAACAAGGCCCTACAACAATTCAATCAATATAATCACTTATAAATAACATTAGAAATTTTGATACTAATTATTATAAAAAATACCTAAAACCAAGAAAATTCTTTCATATCTCAGTCAATGGCTCTAAACTAGCCATCACTGCAACAACTCCACGATCAATGGACTGGCGAAGATGAGGAGGAGTCTCAGATGTCAAGAGTTGCATGTCATACAATACAAGTTACATGTAACATGAAACATGATGTTGAGATAATAGGTGTTGGACACATTGCATAATATTGTTATATTATATTATATTATTTTATTATGTAATGTTGCACCTAGATGGATGTGCAACATATAAAGATTCTCATAGAATATTCTTGATGATTTGTATTGTAACACTGTGAAAATATTTCATGTAATTATTAAATATTGGAGAAAATAATTAAATCCCCAATATTAAATGTGAGGTTAGTGGGTTAGGTAGCACATGGTTTATGTAATACCACTTAATAGTTTTCTAGGACTTGCTACTATATAAGCAGCCACAAGAGTAGTTGTTGGTGTGACAAGGAGAAGGGAAAAAGGAAAGAGTTGAGCAAGACAAGGCTTGACAGGTTAGCCAAGGGAGCATTAGTGAAAGTTGGAAGCATGGCATGAGACATGTGGATTCATGCTTGTTCACATAGTTTGTTCAGTGGTGGCTATGGCTTTGAAGGCTTCCATGGTTGTATTGCAATGGTGTTTTTGTTGAATAATACATGATGATAGATGCTTTTGGAGGTTGGGTTTTTTCCTCAATGAGGGTTTCCTGGGGTATATCTTGTGTCACATTTTGTGGGTATGTTATCTATTCTCTTGCATGTGGATTTTAATTCCGTGTTTATTTTAGATCTATTATGGGTTATGTGAAAATAATTATATTATTTCTTGCAAGTTTCCTTACAAGTGGTATCAGAGCTATGATTTTATTATTGTAACCTTAGATTGAATCCATGGGAATGCATGAGAGGATAAAAGAAAGTGCAAGATATATGAGTTGTTTATTGTAGATTTGAGGGTTTTGGGTTTGCTATTATGATGTGATGTTAAAAGATTTGGGCATGTTAAATTTTTTGGACATAAGATTTTTTTAGATGTTTTATTTAAATGAGGGTTTTAGGGGGTAGCTCGTAGAAATGACCTTCTAGGTAAAAGCAGACCTCACCATTGGATCCGAGTTGACATTTTCATAAATTTTGATATATAATATGTCCTAGTTTGGCCATGTTTAGAGGAAATGAAAGAATTTTTTGGTTTCAACCTATGATTGTCGTCAAATTTAATTCCGTCATAATTTTTATCACAAAACAAAAAACAAAAAATGAAAAATTACAATGAAAATGGTAAAAAGACTGTCTTAGTAAAACAATCATAACTTTCTCTTAGGATATTGGATTTCAGAGTTCTTATAGGTGTTGGAAAGCTAATTTAGAGCACTACAACTTGGTGTAGGTTTGGTTATATGATTTTGAGATTTTGTCAGCTTTTAAGAACCCTAAAGTTAGATGTTGTTTATTTTGAGCATAGATTCGGGCATAACTTGGGCATACAGAGTCAGATTTTGGACTTCAAGTAGTCAACACAAAGCTATTGGAGAGCTCTACAAATTGGTTCAAATTTGGTGTAGGTTTGGAATGATTTATTTAGTGATATATTGATTTGAAAAATTTATAGGTATATTTTGATTGTGGTAACATTGTGAGTTTATGGCATTAGAGATTTGATTTTTGCTGTCATTGTATACTCAATTAATATTTTAGATTGGTCTCATAATGATATGGTTATTAGTATTTGGTTTGGATATGTATGATGACTTGTTGGATCTACAAGTTGTGTAGTGTTGTAAGTGGTCTATACTTACAGGTTGCATTTATGGCTTGGTTATAGGTTGTCTTTGCCCATTGATCTTTCATTATTGATGCATATTCAGATTGGTGGCTTGGATTTGGGTTGTTTATGCCCTAAGCCACATGATTTTCCAATTTTTTCTTCATGAAAAAGGGATGAGATGTTGTTACCAGGTACAATCATGATGGAGGATTGTGGTTGACTATTTTATGCTGACAGATTGGACATATTGAGAACCAAATGCTTAGTTCTTGGATGTGATCATGGTGTCATAGATTTTGGCATGACATAATTGAATATATAGGTACATCCTTGATGATCATTAGCTTGGATTTCTTATTTGGTTATGGTGGTATATCTTTTTGGTTGAGGATCATGGTGATTTGGTTTTTTTTTATGAGCTCATGATTTGCACTTTGAGTTCTTTGATAGTTTGATGCCTTGGTTGATTCTCATGGTTAGAGGATGATTTTTTCATCATGTGTCATGGATAGCTTGGATACACAGTTCAGTGGGAGCTTGTGATAGTGAAGGGGTGACAATGCAGGATTAGTTCCTAGTTTGGTTTGGATCTTTATGTAGAAGATTGATTTTATGATGTCATAGGTGACTTGGTATTGCAGTTGAGTGGGGGTTGTTGGAATCGATATATTTATTAAGTTTTTGTAGATGTTGGAGGTTTTTCTTAGATCTTGTTGCTACAAAAGCATCTTTGACATTTGCATGCTGTACTTGGTTTTCTTCATGGTATGTGGAGATGGTTTTCTTCATGGTGTGTGAAGATGGTTGCATCTTGAGGGCTTATGGGGTTCTTGGTAAAGGTGTGATTTATGCTTTCATTTGGCATGTTATCCTTGGTGTGAGGATGGTTTTATTATTATGTCATAGAATACTGTTGATACACATTTAGAGTTGTGACATGTTATTGTATGTTCATATAGAGCATGTTATCTCTTTGGTTGAGATGGTTAGATCATGTTGTCATGTTTATGTTCCTGAGGCTATGGTTGAAACTTTGACATTGATCTTGGTTTAGTTTCTTAGTATTGAGTACATTGATCATAAGTTGGATACTTCATGATATTGTTATGTTGCATTTGGAGTTGGCATGGATTGATTGGTTATAGGTGCTCATGGATACTTAGAGATGGTGGTGATGCTGATTTCTCTTAGATTAGAGAAGTATTTTTTAGGACAGTCGATGGTTTTAGCAGGAAGTCCGAGGGACAGTCACTTGATATGGACTTGAGAGGAGATTGTTTTTAGATGAATCTTGGTTGGAGACTTGGGTATCTTGATGAACATTCACATTCTCCACTCTTGGTCTACTTGGCGGTCTACTTGAGAGGTATAGCCCATTATTTTTCTTAGGTGCATTATATTTATGCTTGTCTTTCATAGATATAGATCTTGAGCTTGGTACATGAGTTAGTTTTGGTGGGTTCATTTGAGAGATGGTTTAGCATTGGTTATCTCCATTTGCATATGTTGTTATGCTAGTTGAGTTTGGGAGATGGTTTCATATTGGGCATATTCCTTGGATTAGGAATGGTTTATGAGTTTGATTTTCTTGTGAGAGGCTTACATCCATGAGTAGTTATATGGTATGGTTTGGGTGTTGTTGAGGCTTCTTGTTGGGGTTTTATGGAGGAGATCATACTTGTACAGTTTACATCTAGAGGTGTGTGTAGAAGGACATGATGGGTGAATGCACAAAGTTGGGTCACAATTCTGTGGAAGTCAAATCTGCAGAATGAGACCTCTTAGAAATGGGTACCCGATTTTAAAAAATGGGCACCCATTTTTGGCTCGGGCGCCCGACCCTAAATTTAAAAAATAGGCACCCATTATTTTTAAAAATCAAGTACCCATTTTTTATTTTCAAAATATGGGTACCCGTTTCTCAAAAAATTAAAAATTTGAATTTTTAAGAAACAGGTACCCATTTTAAAAAAATAAAAAATGAGTACCCGTTTCTTAAAAATTTATTTTTAAAGTTTTCGATAGATTTTACATGCCGCTTTTAGCTTTTCAAAACGAGCTCGTTTCTTACAACATGAGGCAGAATTTTTTTTCTTGTCTTGAATTTTGGTTTGGGACAGGCTTGGTGAGATCAAGCCTATGCCTTGGCCTCTCAAGATTTGGCTAAGGCATTGAATTGACAAATTCATGCCTTGCCATAATTTTTAGAGGGTCTTTCCGATCAAATTTTTTTATGAAACAAAAACCCACTAGAGCTCTCACTGTTTTGATTTCAAAAATATAAATTTTATAGTGTTATGATTTTATTTACTATTTTTGTATTATTTTTTAATCAAAGGTGGTACCTAAATGTAAAATAGCAACGTTCACTAAAACTTTAATAAATTTTTTATTTTATTATTTTTCTTAAATTAATTTATATGTCATCAACCTACATTCAATTCTTTTGAAGTTAAAAAAAAAAAAAAATTGAAAAAAGTGAAATTTTGATCAAATTATGGTGTCCATACACGAGAGGTTTTAAAAATTTTCTTTATAGCCATTTAAAAATTAATTTAAAAAAAATTCATTTAAAAATTCAAGAAAAATATTCTCATCAATCTTTGGTATGTTAAGTAACTCCATTTAAAAGGATTTACAAAAATTCATTCATTTGTGTCAAATTATGATGTCCGTACACGAGCATGGTATGGTCTTGAAACAGGCATTTTGAAAAAGTGATTTTTGAAGATCCATATCAAAAAAATAATCCATCATATGGGTATACAAATAAATTACATATTCAAAAATAAGATTCTAGACACTACAATTTTTATTTTTGAAGTTTTTTTATATTTAATATCTAAATGGCTCAAATTTTGGCATCAATTGACAAAATATTTCAAAAATAGGAAAAACACTTCCACTTTTTGGCCAAAAGTGAGACCCAACTTCTTATACTGACCCTGATACATGTTATGATTTGCATGGTTTCTATAGTCTTGATTATCTTCCTAGATGTTTAGTTTCACTAATATTAGATTTGAGATTGGTTAGAGATTGTGATCACTAGTTTGTGCTCATGTATGTCATGTGAGAGATGACATAGTTATTTCTTTATCTCTTTCCTCTGTTGATTGCGGAGAATTTGGGAGACTATTGGAGACTTGTTATGAGAGTTTTTCTTGTAAGATATTAGTTTATATATTGTGGATGTCCTTGAGACTACATGGATTCACTTTTTTAAGATGTTGTGAGTGGATTGGTTATAGATTTGACATTATCTTTTACAGTGGGAGCTTCTTGGTATATATGTGGCAGGTATTGCTTTTGAGGCTTGTGATTGCATGTTACAGATTGGATATGTTGATGATGTGAGATTAACTTGGTATACTTTTAGAGGTATGGATAGTTGGATGGGTTTGGCACTTTGCTATGGGTGCTATTTCAGCTATGAATATTTTGACAACTACAGATACATGTGATTACCTTTGAATTAGGTTTTTTGTGCTTGGCATTTTATTTGGTATAGGATTTTATGATCTTCTAATGCAACAAGTTGGGTGGTTTTTTCTCTTTGGATGTCTTCTATGTATGTCCAGTGGCAGTGGCATAATAGGAGGTGAGATCATTCATTTTTGAGATGTTGGATACTTTGATTTTGTTGTAGGTACCAAGATGGAGCACATGGTGTCCTTTGATCCATGATGGTGGATGTGCTAGGAGGGATTGTTCCCTTGTTCATTTATGTGGCTACGGATTGACCCTATGTAATGTATACAACAAGTGGGAGATTGTTGAGATAATGGGTGTTGCACACATTGCATAATATTGTTGTATTATATTATATTATTTTATTATGTAATGTTGCACCTAGATGGACGTGCAATATGTAAAGATTCTCATAGTATATTTTTGATAAGTTGTATTGTAACATTGTAAAAATATTTCATGTAATTATTAAATATTGAGGAAAAGAATTAAATTCCCAATATTAAATGTGAGGTCAATGGGTTAGGTAGCATATGGTTTAGCACATGGTTTATGTAATACCACTTAGTGGTTTTCTGGGACTTGCTACTATATAAGTAGCCATAGGGGTAGTTTTTGGTGTGACAAGGAGAAGGAAAAAAGGCAAGAGTTGAGCAGGACAAGGCTTGATAGATTAGCCAAGGGAGCATTTGTGAAGGTTGGAAGCATGGCATGGGATGTGTGAATTCATGCTTGTTCACATAGTTTGCTCAGTGGTGGCTATGGCTTTGAAGGCTTCTATGGTTGTATTGCAATGATGTTTTTGTTGAATAATACATGGTGATGGATGCTTTTGGAGGCTGGGTTTTTCTCTCAATGAGGATTTTTCTTACACTTGAAACAAATATAATCAAATAAATTAAATTAACATGAAACAAATGTACCTCTATGAAGCTCATATCATGCCTACACTCGAAGTCCCTAGTGAATATTGATGGTCCTATAGAGAACTGATCCACATGCATACATTTTTTTTGTCAACCCTTCATATGATTACTTAATAAATATATGTATTAATTTAAATTATTAAATTGATACATACCTCTGGACTCGTTGACAAGACAAAAAATGGGGTCGAGTGATCTCTACTAGGGCTAGCAACACTCTTACCCTAGATTTTTAACAATGTCAATACATGCTAATTAATTAGTCATTCATTATACATACAAAATGTGATCAAATTAATTTATTATAATTTTAATTTACCTATGTGTCAATGCCAAATGTCTAACTTAGGAATTGATTAGTAACTAGCCCATCATCCATACTATCTCCAACATGACTGCCAAAAGTGCATAAGGATCCACATGATGCGTACATGTGACCGCAATGCACAGAAAGCTCTTCCTTAACTAATGGACTCATGCAATCACTGAAGGTCTACATCAAAGCATTAATAGTCCCTATAATGCTGGTCTCCACATGTTCCTTCACAACTGAAGGAATAATCACATGCTTACCCTGTGGCCTGACAAAAGGTGCCCTAACTACATTAGGGTCATGAGGTGCCCCTGACCTCTCAAATGATGACCCCCCACCTCTACCTTGAGATTCTAATATATCAAAATAATTGAGGATCTCCCCAAGGAAAAAATCATAATACAATTTCTTTAAGAAATACATTGGAACCTCGTGATTATTGCAAGAAGGGGCATCAAAGACCATCCACCATCTATCCCAAAATTTATTTCTAATACCATCATGTATGCACCAATGGATGGGGAATCTTTTAGTTGTAGTTCTAATAGTATTTTTTTCATAGGCTTTTTAAACATGCATAAATGCTACCTTTTTCTATTTCTTTTTTTTTTACATCTTGATATGATAATTTTTTTGCATAATATCTTTTTTGTTCACCCCTCTTAACCTTCCAAATATCCAACTTACCACTAATAGAAGCTACATAGGTCATAATGGACTCAAGGGAGGATGCCAATTGTGCTCTCACTGGATTGGTTTGTCCACAAGCTTTCAACTTACCAATGATTGCTTCTAATTCATTTTTCCCTCTTTCTATTTTATTAATTATGTTGTCTTGTGTGCTATGAGGAGGTCTTCCAATCGGTGCTGGTCGCGAAATTTATCACTCTTGTTGTGGAGGGTTTTTGTTTTGATCTTGTTGATTCGGCTAGGAATTTGGTGGTTCATTATTCACATTTCCTGATAAGAAACCAATTGCAATCTAAATAAATAAACAAATTTAAAGCAAATTAGAAAAAACCTACAAAACAATGCAAAAACATATAAAACAATGCAAAAACAAGAGTAGAAAACATATAACATGATCTCAATCTCAAACTTCGGTGATGAGGAGGCAGGTGACAAAAATCTTCAATTTCTTCAACTCACGTACGTGCTGTGAGGAGGAAATACAAGAGAAATGAAATGGTCCACGGGTTTGTAGGACATTTATAAAATTTCTTAGTTTTTAGAAGAGCATATGCACTATAGCGTGCATGCGCTTTGGTTTAGGGAGCCCAAGCCAATGCACGTGTACGCTATAACACGTACGTACTTTTTAAAATTAAAAAAATAATTGGGGTGTCATGTTTTTGGCACCACAACTTGATGCACGCACCCTTATTTATTTATTCCTTGACCTAGGTCCACATTTCTTTCAAAGAAGGCTCTATGGAGAAAGGAATACCCCAGTATTTAACAATTTTATAGGGGCCTCCCATTGGAACTTGAATTTATCAAACTAGTCTAGAGGTTGATTTTTCCATCCAAGATAGATAGATTTAGACTGAGATAAATGGGCTCTAGAAATTTTATAGAATAAATTAAGTATATTGATCATGGCTTCAAAATTAGCTTCTGAAGCTTCATGAAATAAAGAAATATCACTAGTAAACTGATAGTTAATAATTTCCTTATTATCAAGAAGGTTGATACCTTTGACCATAGGGGATAAATAATTATCCCTAAGAATGTAAAAGAGAGTATCAGAAGCAATCACAAAGAGGTCAAGGGCAAGCGGAAAACCTTGTCTAATGGATCTACCTAGGCGAAAGGAGTCTAAAAGTGAATCGTTAATGTCAATCTGGGCATGAGCATCTTTAAGAATCATTTGATCAGTTTTACAAAAGAGAGGCGAGCAAATTGAAAAGTTTAATTTATAATGGTGAATTAACAAAATTGAAAAGTGTAATTTAGAACTGGTGGAGAATTTGAAGAAGTTTGGAAAGGAGAGAGATGGATATTTTTGTCAAATTGAAAATCTTGAAAAATAATAGAAAAGGGGTAAAAAGGAAAATGAAGAATTGAAAGAAAAATTAATATCATTTGAGGAAATAAAGAATGAGTAATGAAGTTTCACAATAGAAAGAGTGTTATAGTAGCCATTGTGTAAGATCTCATATTGGAGGCAATGTGTATTTGAAGGAAATGAACTTGAAAGATTCATGTTTTAGTGCACGTAAAATTTTATTATTTTCTTTGTATATTTTTCTTCTTTGTTTTTCCCCTCTTTCATATTCTATATTAAAAGGAAAATGAAGAATTTAAAGAAAAATTAATATTATTTGAGGAAATAAGAAATGAGTAATGGAGCTACACAATAGAAAGTGTGTCATAGGAGCCATTCTGTAATACCTCATATTTGAGATAATGTGTATTTGAAGGAAATGTTCATATAAGATTCATGTTTTAGTGTCTAAAGTTCTATTATTTTATTTTTCTTTATGTTTCCCCTATTTCAGATTCTACATCTAGTATCATAGTTGTAGATAAGATCCTAGACATGGTCACAAAAGATTGAGATAAAGAAATGAGATAAGGAAATTGAAGGCCCATAGCTGAGATTTGTTATTTTGTTTGAAAATATGGTTTTGGAACTTGTATTCAAGTAGGTTGAAGTGTTTTGGAACACTGTGAAGGATCATACTCATACATTTGAGTAGGGATCAAGTATTGGATCAATCAAGGGAGTAAGGGGTGTGCCCAAGGTTAAGAGTGAACATTGAAATTAGGATTTGTCTCATATGGGTCTTGGTTGATGGTTGAGATAGGTAAACTTGTTAGTAAACAAGTTTCCTATGTTGTCTCAGTCACCTAAAAGTCAAGGTTCTCTGTTGAGATGCACCTAGTTCCTTGTGGGTGTGCCAAGAAATTGTGGAGCCAATGAGCTCAAGTAGAATTCCTTGGAGGTGTACCAGAGGGCTCACCATCACATTCATGCAATATAATGTACTATAGGCATACCAATTAAAATGCATTAGTACATGTATATACCTATGGGGAAAATGAAGCTGTCAGAAAGCCAAGTGACCCCAAGTCAACATGACCATGTGATCACTTTGACTTTGCATATGATCATAATAAGCTAACTTAGGCCAAATTAGTCTCCATTTACTAAGAAACTATTATATCCTCTTACTACCAGACCTCCAAAATATGAAAAAATCTTAAGTTAGGGTATAAATCAACACATTCTCAAATTTATATAAGTAACCATGTTCATCTTCATTCTTATTCATACAACCCTCCTTTTGAGGACTCCAAACCAGGGATGTCTTGAAATCAACCCTCCAAACCCCATTACACCTAACCACTGGTTCAAACACCTTGTAATGAATTTGCATCAACATGATCCAACATAAAAAGTGGCCCTTGCTTAGAAAATACTCTCAAGTATATACCTATTGTTCTTCATTAATCCATCTTTCATGATGTACCTTTACGAAAATGAATTTAAATAATTAAAATATAATCCCTCTAACTCAATTACTCTACATCACCCATTAATCAAGTATTTTAAAATAAAATAATCTTAGATATATTCTTATTCAAAAATTATTTCAATTAATATAATGATTAAATTTAAAACTTTTCTATTCCATATACAATTTATTGAAATTTTATTGTTACTTTTCTAGTAAAAATAAATTTAATTGAAATTCTATTGTATTGTAGATACCTAAAATTGTCCTAAAACACTATATTAATTAATTTAATATCTCCTTTGATATTATGATTAATTATTAATTAATTAATTGTATTTTGTCATATTCTTTTACTTATTTAATTAATTTTACTTAATTAAATAAGTTCACTTCCCTAATGTATTTTGAATTTAGTTCAAATACTTCCCTCTAATGTGTTAAATTCATTTAATGCATAGTGACATCATATATTCCTTTTAAAATAAATTCAATTTATTTAAATCCTCCACATGCTTAATCTTCTCAAACCTAATTAAGATTAATCTAAATTAATCTTAACTCGAATCCATCCTCATCAAATTTAATAAATGATTTCTAAAAATTATATATTCCCCCTTTATCCATCTAGCCCTAAAAATGAATTTTTAATTCATTTATCCTCCATGTCTCCCACTCATCTCATTCTTTAATCCCACCACTCGTCCATGCCTACCACTCACCTCATTCTTTATTCCTCTACTATGACATGTCTTCCACTCTCCTTATTTCTTTATTCCTCCACTATGACATGTCCCCCATTACCTTCAATTTTAAATTGATCCCACTATCTCCATTTCTTTATCATTTCTCTTGCCACCCTTGCATGGCCTATATGTCTCCTATGTGGCTCCTATGTGGATGCCACTTCCTCAAGGTCTCCCTAAAATATATAAATAGAGCCCTTGTCTCAAGTAAAAAAAGAGAACTTCTTTTTTGCATTGGTATCATGCTGGTTTGTGCTTAAGAGGCTCCTCCATATGCATTGTTATCATGTTAGTATAGCATTAGATTAATCTCCCTCATTTGCATTGTTATCATGCTAGTATAGTTCTAGAGCTTTTTAGAGATGTTATGCATTGTTGTTAGTCTTTAGTAGTTGCTAGTTTATTTGCATTTGCATTGGTAATTTAGCTTACATTCTTGCATTCCATTTTTCATCTCACATCCTCTTGGAATCCTCTTGAGATTGGCTTACTCATAGCCATTTTTTGAAAGCATTCCTTCACTTATATAACATAAGATTCATATTTATTTCATACCATTATCATTGGGATTCAATCATAGTTGTGTTTGGGAGAGCACATCCACATCCTCAAATCTTGACAACACCAACAAGTACTCTTATGGGTGCCATTTGTTGAGCTGTGCCGAGGTTGCGTAGGGATTCTATTTCTTGGTTGCATTGCTTTATAAAATTCAAGTATCTTGGTTGTATTTCGTTGTTTGATTCTTGATATGCATGTACAATTAACATTTTCCTTGTTTAAGTGTGTTCCCAATAGGTAGGATTTTCACATATACATGTATATCAAAATAATAAATATTTTTCCCTTTTTATTTGAATTGTTATTCAAAATTTAAATATTTAGATAACCAAAACATTAAGAAAAAATTAAATTGTTGTAGAGTTTATTAAATATTAGTAAATACTTTGTAAGACTAATAAAAATAAATAGTTTATATTTAAATAAATTTAATTAAATGAAAATAGGGTTTTATTAAAACTATTATATTTTTTATTAATAAAAACTATTGTAACTATTTTACATTTCAAATTAAAATACTAAAAATATAGTTTTAGTAATAAAATTTATTCTAAAATATAGTATAAAATTATAACAATTGTATTAATTTTAAACATTATATAAACAAGATACCTAAATTATTCCTATCAATCTATTTGTAAACGAATTTTGCAGATCTGACAGTTCTGACTGACAATGACAGACAGTCATGTAGTTGGGGATGGTATGTTATGGGATGACCATGGATTTGGACGCTGGGGGAATTCGTCGGCTGCATAGCCGGTTCCTGTTTGTGGAATCACTGACCTTTCTAAATAATATGGGCATATCTTCTTTTTCACTGCTGCTGTGAATTTCATTAGCTTTCTTGTCTCTTTGTTCATCATTACCTTGGTGCTGCAAAATTGGCAATTAAATATACTCTACATTCAGCTATAATTGCATTTTCCTGTAATTAGACATTCTACACATTCAAACATAATCACATTTTCCTTATTGGTCAAAAGAAAAAGCAATATAAAAGAGTTCTACACTATTGAGTTAAACGGAAAGAAAAGCTAATTTCACATCCACCATCAAACAAGAAAGAGGCAAGAGTTATAGTGGTTAATATTTATTGACTTAAATAGTCTGAATGAATGCCAATTTTGGTTCAGATGGGAAAATTACAACGAGCCCAATCTTCCTCACCCAAATACAAAGAAAAAGTTGTTTGGCGGCAGACTAAATGGTAATCAGAAGCTGAGATAAGAAACTAGAAAGAAAACATTTTTTGATTGGCTATGGTAGTTGACTATGCCTGGTGGCTCGTGCAACTATGCTGCCAGTTTTGTCATGAACCGGCCAGTCATGCCTCATTTTGTTCTGCCCAGCTGAAACTGTCTGAGTACCAATTTCCACAATGTTACTCCTGTAAATAAAACACCATGAACCGTTTATATGAAGCTTTTATGGTGACCCTTTCATACATTGGTGCAAAGAAAGGCATCATGGCAAAAACTTATATGAATATAAAGACCTTCAAAACATACGAACAAGGGTAACAATCAACTTGAACTTGCATGTGAGTGACTACCTAGATGAGATTTAGATGAGCCATTTCTTGGGTACACCCAAATCTATCCTTTCTTACTTCTACATAAGCATGGTTCACTACACTTTCTTGCACGAAACTTATGTACTCAAGACTATTTATTTCCAAACATCCACATATACAATTATTAATAGGTCTACAAAATACCCAACTCTACCTCCATTTTACCCCGTGAAATTGTTGAACCACTTCCCAATGATCCCAAGTCCAAAAACAAACCCTAAATTCATCCCCAAACTAGTTTTGCTTCAATATTTTGAGGTCTAGCAAATACCCTAGTTGCCCACCTTGAGAGCTCTGCCCCAATTGATCATTAAATATTATGAATGCATAGGTTCAAAGTCCTTAGAGAGGAAACGAAAGCGAGAAAAGGATACTTCCTTTGATGGACGATGAATCAACTCTACTAGTGCAACCCATACGTTCTAGTCTTTGCTCCCGAAAACAATTACTTATTTCTACAAGCATTGACCAACCAAGAAACCCTAATGCATTTCACAAATAAATACAAGATAACCATAAAAAAAAAAACTAATTTCTTACCTACAAGCCCAATATCTTTCTAAACTAAGCCATAGAGATGGTTCAGAAATGAATCTCTAGCTTGGAGAGAGAATAAACCCTGTGATGTCAGAAGTGTTCAAATTGATTGGCCTTGCCTTAGCTAGGATTTGATCCCACGATTTTTGGATAGTCTTGTTGGGTAATTTCACCATTGGGGTAGTATCAACGTTGGCACGACTGATGATTGAAGTCCGACTAACATTGTTCGACGACAAAATATCAAAAATAAAAATGTGAGATTTTTGGATAGCTTTCTACAAAAAAATAAAAAACGTGAGTTGAACATGAAACACTAAGGGTGGGGAATGTGCCCACAATGTAAAAGCCTATTGGCTAATATGGTTAAATTCAAAATCTGGATAATTTGATAGGCTGGTACGTAAACAAAAACAACAATCAGAAACCTCTTGTATACCTTGTTATATTTTATTCATCCACACCACGGTCCTCAATTATGCTCTTCAAATACTTGTCGCTCTTAGAATCAGTTTCCTTTTATGGTATTAGAATTTGGGGTAAATCTTTTAAGGCCATCTATTTCAACAAATTCATCCACCATGGCAGCAACTTCTCCACTTGGTGAAATTTGACCCCATTTTGTTGAAGGACCCTACATCTACCTAAGTTGTAAATGATAGAGAAGGTCAAGTGAGCTATGAAAATATTCTAGATTTATACTTTCTTGGACCCTAATCAATTCCTTTTTGGTTAATGAATAAAATCATAAATACTTCTATTTCTTTTAAAGGATGAAGAGCTAACTACTTGTGAGAGCAATCTTATATCAAATGATTGCAATTCAAGGTTTTCAACTCCTTGGTTTGACCATCACTCTAGAGGGTCTTTCTTTGCTTGCGTATCATAGAGAGCTTCTACAAAAGAAAAATCACCATACCCACATGAAACTTACTCCATTGACTCCTTATATTTAAAGCATCCTCCCCTCGACCATAATATTTTTTTGTTGCAGCCCAAAATCCCTTAATTATCTCTCTATCCTCAAATATATCTATCATATTGGTCTCTATCTATATCATATCTTATAGGATTTAAGGCATAGGGTAGCACAATGAAGGGGCATGTTAAGTTGCTCCATTTACAATGTAACTTCTGTTTTATTAGAAGAAGTAGAGAAGAATCTTTTGCATGTGTTATTTTCTTCACTCTTTCACATGTGGAACATATTTATTTATATTTTTCCCCAAACATGGCTTTTCTGAGTTTGGAAAGTTGATTAACTTAGATATGTGCCTAATAAACTCCATAAAAAATTAAAAATAAGCTCATAAATGGTCGCCAAGGACCATACCTCTTGCCTCAAAGATAATATTTGCTATAGATTGTCTCCATGCTGCCCACACATCACTAGTTATTATGGAATACAAATCTCCTTTGACTTAACAAAGCTCGTGAAGAAGAAAATTATAAGATTTAAACCACGTGTTAATAGGTTTAAAAATTCCACCTTGGAAAATTTTGGATAAATGGCTTGCGTGTAGTTATGGTTAGATATGAACATCTATATTTTCATGCTCTCTTTAATGAGACCACAAACCTATTGGAACTTAACCATATGTTTGAGTGCATTATTCAGTGAGTGTACACAACATGCTATCCAAAATATTTGCTTGTAGTTCTTTTGCACCAACATATCTATTGCTTTGCAAACAAGGGCAACATCAGTAACAATTTGGACTACACATGATGCCCCCACCTCCTCAATATTGTAACTCTATATTTTCTATTTACTTTGAATAATTTATTACCCCCAAATATAAGGTTCTTGGCTGCATATTACCATGATGAGTAGTAATGGAGATTTTTACTATATGTCTACTCATTAATTAGAATATAACATACATCTAAAGGTGCAATTTGTTGCTCTAATCAGATTTTCTCATTATCAATTAGATTGCAAAGTTTATCTTACCCATTTGATTTATACCTAGCTAGTCAACTATTGTTAGCTTGGACTATCTCTCCATGGAAAGGTCAACTAGCAACTTATATGGTATTCCATTTGCATAAAGGAAGCATGCAATCACTACATCAATTTATTCTCAACATTGCACATCAGATATAATTCCAAAGGCGTTTGAGCTACCATGTCTGGTTTGTTGTTTGAATATATAGCTAGTACATCTATAGAATACACATCTACCTTGTTGGAATGTGAAGTCAGCAATCTACTCATTCATTTGTGGTTGAGTCATCATAGATGCTCATGTAGTGTGCCATTAAGGCTTTTGCTAGAGGCATAATTTTTTTGGAGACTTATTGTACCATCTTAAATTGGAAGGACTTCAATTTAATGATGATTTAGCAACTATTTAATGCAAGATCATCATCTCCTTGTATTTCTTCTCCTTTTCTCCCCTTTCCCTTTCATTTCTCTTAGGTAGAATTAGGGTAAGCTTAATTAGTCCTCTTAAAGCTCCTATGAAAAATGTCGTAAAGATCTAGGTAGGATATAACCACCTAGGTCCTTCCTTTCCCTCATCCAATCACTCAAAAGCTCTTTTCCATGCTGTAATGGCCATATCTCAAAATTTGTACTTAATTTTTGGGATTTAGGACTTGTTTCAGGACCTTGCAGGATTATGGGCCTTGGATGGCAAGGATGGATTGCATCCTTGTTGGGTCAATTAGGGTGTAGTGCATCCCTATTGGGCAAATTAGGGACGTCGTGCATCCCTGCATGGGCCCTATTTTGGGACCTCCCCTTGGGTCTCATGTCTTGATTGATACTCAAAGTTAATGCATTGTATAGTTGGTTCGTAGGAAAAAAGTTAATTCCAAACCCTTTATAAAACAATCCATGTGCTCCATTTGGATCATCATGTGTTCATATTACACACACAAGCATTTAAGCAGTCAAGTTCTCAAGCATTCAAGTCTTCAAGTGTTCTTAAGTAAAATTTTCCATTAAATATCAAGGATGCAAACATTCAAACAATTTAAGGATTCAAAGATCTCTCTCAATCCATTCAAGGTCCTCCATTGCATCTTCGAGATTCATTCATCCACATTATTGATCCAATCCAATTGGTAAAGAGATCTCATCACATTTAATTCAAGAGATTCTACTATTGTAAGGTGAATTCGTATATTTTCTTTAAATCTTTGCAATTCAATTATTTCAATTCTGATTGAGGAAACCCCCATCAATAAACAAAAATCCTTTTTAGTGTAGGTTTTGGATCTTGGAATGATGAACATATTACAAATATGGATACCCTTTCCCTCTTTTTTCAAAACCACAAAATCAGATTTAGGGGAAAAGGTATTTTATTAGGGACGGAGTGTTCCCTAACTTTAGGAGAAAGTCAACATTGTGCAAAAGCTGACCTTGCAAGATCACCAAACGATTTTTGTTGTTGTAGATTTGGTAGTTTCAGGCCCAAATCCAACATTATTTGTCCATTTTGAACAACACAACAAGCAACAAATTGGATCCAAAGGTGAGTCTTCTAATTCCCTTTGTTATTTCAACATGTTTGCTTATTATATCTACATTTCATTCCTAGCTTTCATTTCAACTAGTGTTCTGAAGGACCTTTTCCAACTTTTCCTTTGTACTACTCACTAGACTCTAGCTAGCATTAGCACTCATTTATCACTTGGCTAAGATTAATCTTCCTAGATCTAGTCAGTTAGAATTAGATTGAAAGGGTCAATTTTCTTGACCCCCTCTTTGAGTTGCGTAAGTGTAGTTATGTGATAAACTAAGGGCTACCTTCCCTAAGTAAGATTTCCCCCTTAACACTTACTATAATTAGAAAGTTTGTATGAGTTAACTTACTATAATTAGTAAGGCATTTTGGTGACTTGCCAAAAATAGTAATTTCAACATTTGTTTAACATGTTATGCGAGTCATACTAAATTTAGTAAATAGGTTGTATTTCAAACTCTACAACTCAGTTGTTATATGTAGCTCAAATTCATGATTGTTTATACGTTTTGAACATTATAATAATTGAAATGAAGTTAAGAGATTGGCCTATGGTTTTTTATTGGTATATTGTTACTAGGTTTTTCCATGTAAATACTATGTTATGCGATTTTACTCCATTTAAGCAATTTTCTACACTAGGTTATTTTTCATTTCAATTGGTATCACAACTTGGTTATTAGTGTAGAATTCATTTGTTTGAAGTGGTGAGCAATGGCAAGATGTTTTCTTACTAGATTTGAAGTGCAAAAGTTTGATGGCTCAAATTTTTCTCTTTAGAAGTTGAATCTTCAACCTTTATGGGTAAAGGATGGTTATGATTTAGCTCTCAAGGCGGTTTCATCAAAACCTACAAATATGAGCACAATAGATTGGAATTTGATGGATAATACTGATAGTGCTACAATCTAGTTATCTCTAGTAGATTCAATTTTGTCCAATGTTACAGAGGAGAAATCTACTTATAGTTTATGGAGTAAGCTTGCAAAGTCGTACAAAACAAAGTCTTTGGCAAATAAAATTCGTCTTCAAATACAACTATATAATTTGAGGATGTATGAATCTACATCCATTACAAATCATCTAAATGAATTTAACACATAGACAAGCAAGTTGGCTTTAGTGGGAGTTTAGATTGATGGGAAGATAAGGCGGCAATTTTACTTTGTTCTTTGCATGATGTTGGGATCATTTGGTTATGTCTCTCAATAATTCTACACCTAGAGGGATGTTGGTCCTTGATGATATGGTATTTTCCTTAATCTCCGAGGACATAAGGCAAAAGACATCTCAAGGATCTTCTTCTAATGAAGCCTTAGTTGCTAGAGGCAGAACTGAGGAGAAAACCTATATCGATCATGGACAAAATAGGTTCAAATCAAAGGGGAGGGAAAAGGAAAAGTGTTGGAATTGTGCAAAAGTAGACATGTCAAAAATTATTGTAGGTTACCAAAAGTGACCAAGGAAACTTCTACTTTAAATGCATTCGAAGAAAATACTATAGAAGCTTAGATGCCATTGGAAGACAGAGATGTAATAACAACTACCTTGAGAAGTTCTTTACTTTATATTTGGATTCTTGATTTTGGTGCTTCTTTTCATATGTCTCCTCATAGAGACTAGTTTTCTTTTTATTGAGCTTACAATGGAGGCATGGTTTGTATGGTAAATGACATCCCATGTGAAGCCATTGGTCAACGAGAGGTAAGAATAAAGATGTTTGATGGAGTAGTTATAACTATTCAATATGTTAGGCATGTATTTGGTTTAAAATTAAAGAAAAATCTTTTTTCACTTGGTGTGTTTGATTAACAAGGTTTTTGGTTTAGTGGTGAGAATAATTGTTTGAAAGTAACAAATGGAATCTTGGTAAACTGACAATGGAGGGGTTGTTGTAGTAACTAATACAAAGATGGGCTCATTAA
Source organism: Cupressus sempervirens (assembly GCA_028749045.1). Taxonomy (NCBI): domain Eukaryota; kingdom Viridiplantae; phylum Streptophyta; class Pinopsida; order Cupressales; family Cupressaceae; genus Cupressus; species Cupressus sempervirens. Next base: position 235,910,202 of record CM053785.1, read on the forward strand.
CAACCTGGCATCAAAGGCTAGGCCATATGAGCGAATGAGGTCTCAATGTATTGTTAGACAAAAATCTTCTTCCTAGTGCTAAATTCAAAGATTCATGTTTTTGTGAACATTGCTAGTTAGACTTAAATTTTTCTAGAAGTAGCCCCAGAAGAAAATATATTTTAAATTTAATTCATTTAGATGCTTGGTAATCTTCTATAATATCAATTGGAGGATCATCATATTTTGTTTCATTTACAGATGATTATTCTTGTAAGGTGTCGATATATCTTCTCAAGAAGAAATATGAAGTGTTATCTTGTTTCAAGAGGTTTAGGGCTTTCATAGAGAATAAAAAAGCAAGACAATAAAATGTGTAAGAATAGATAATGGAGATGAGTTTTTTCAGAAAATTTAGTCAATTTTGTAGTGAACAGGGAATCACAAGATAATTGATGGTTGCAAGGACACCACAAAAAAATATTTTTTTGAATGCATGAACCATATAATTATGGAGCAAGCTAGATGTATGTTAAGCACTACTAGTTTGTAGCAGAAGTATTGAGGTGAGGGTGTTAACACAACTTGTTTTTTGATCAATAGATCTCCCACTATTGCCCTTGAAAATAAAATTCCTGAAGAAATATGGACAGTAAGCCAATTGGCTACTAATGTATTCGTATTTTTGATTCTAATGCTTTAGCAAATATTCCTAAAGAGAGTAGAAATAAGTTGGACAAGAAGTCCATAGAATGTATTTTTCTTGGTTATACAAAAGGTAAAAATGAGTACAAGTTGTGGAATATTGCTTCCCACAAGATTATTGTTAGCCAAGAAGTATTCTTGAATGAGAAGGTACCAAAATGAGATAAAGGTTAACAAGGTGTTGGAGTTATTCCAGTAGAGGTGGAAAACCATATGTTTCATCTTGATATTCTTGATAATGAAGAATTAGAAGAAGATTATCCAGTTGAACAACAACTAGAAGAGCCATAGGGTGATGTATCACCGATTGTAAGAAGATCCAATAAAGCATATGAAAGGTACTCCTTGTAATTCTGCTTATGCATTACTAACTGATGTTTGTAAACCTAGTTCATATTAGGAGGCTTGTGAAGCAGAATGTGTAGACAAATGGAGAGTTGCTATGGAAGAGAATATGAAATATCTTCATAAAAATGAGATTTGGGAGCTTGTCCAATTACCCACAAGAAGAAAAGCTACTAGGAAAAAGTGGGTTTACAAGTTGAAAAGGTATTTGAATGACAATTTAGAGAGATGAAAAGCTCAATTGGTAGCAAAAAGGGTTTTCTTAGAAATCTGGTATAGATTTTGATGATTTTTTTTCACCAATTGTATGCTTGAGTACTGTCAGAGTTGTTTTAGCTCTTGTTGAGAGTCTTGATTTGGAATTAAAATAGTTAGATGTTAAAAAAACCTTCTTGCATGGTGATCTATTTGAGGAGATTTTTATGCAGCAACTAGAAGGTTAGGAAGAAGACAAGGAGAGTTTTGTTTGTAGATTGAAAAAATCATTGTATGGTATAAAGTAGGTGCCAAGATGTTGTTATAAGTGGTTTGGTTCCTTCATGATGAGTATAGGGCTTAGTAGATGCGAAGTTGATCTTTGTGTATTTTTTCAAAAGTATGATGATGAAAATTTTATCATTCTACTTTTGTATGTAGATATATGTTGGTTATAGGTCCCAGGTTGTTGGTTTGACATGAAGGACTTAGGAAATGCAAAATAAATTCTTGGAATGAGGATACATAGAGATAGGAAATCATGGTTGTCATAGAATACTTATGTGGACAAGGTTCTGCAATGCTTCAATATGTAGAATGCACAACCAAGTAGCATTCTATTTCTTGTTCATATTAAGTTTTCTTCAAAATAATGACCTAGCACAAAAGAAGAGAAGACACGAATGTCTCATGCACCATACTCATCAACAGTTGGAAGTCTCATGTTTGCCATTGTATGCACCAAACTAGACATTGCATAAACATTGGGAGTTGTCGGTACATTGTGAATCCTGGTATTGATCATTGGACAACTATGAAGATTAATTCTTCGATATTTGAGAGGCACTTAAAATGCTTCTATTTGTTCTTGGTATCAGAGTAGAATAGAGAAGGGAAAAGATCTTATAGCATACTGTTGGCGAATTAGGAGTGATTTAAAGGTTGTGGTTATATCGAGAAAAATAGAGTTCAATTTCTTCAAACCCTAAATACAAAAATGGCATCAAGTTCTATGGTTGAGAAGGGTGAGGCATCAAAGGTTAGTAATGTCCAGTTAATTCGTAATGAAGTTGTAAAACCACCAAATTTTAGAGCATATCTTGAGATTGCATTAAAGGGTGATGCATCTAGTGCCTGTCATCCATCTCACCTAGGGTTATAATAATCCATGATGTAAGGTCATGCTACACATGCAAGATTGGTGAGAGGTGATTTTTTGTTGAGGAATGCATATGATAGGTTATGCATTGGCGAGAAACTCATAGATGAGCACAAAGATATTGTTGAGGCCAGGCTTGCTCATGCCCTAGATTTCCCTAAAGTTTTCAAGGTGGAGTGGATAAAGATTGTACTAAGCTGTGTACATGAGATCAAGTTATGGCTAGAGGGTGGACAAGTAGAGATTACTAAGAAAATTATTCACCAAGTGATTGGTTACCCTACAACAAACAAAGTAAAAACCATTCATTGTCAAAGCAAAGATGTAATTGAAGTGAATACACTTGCAGTGCGAAATAAGTGTGGAATGATGATTTCCACTATTCAAGATGCCGAGTCAAATTTTGTTGTGACGGTAGTAGCTCACAAGTTCTATCAATCTAGCTGGATAGAAAATATTCCTAGTGTTGTGGTTAATGTCACCTAGAAAATTGTGAAGAAAGGTCATTCTTATGACCTAGCTAAGCTCCAATAATAATAGCTGGAAGAAAACTTGAAGAGTATAAGGAAGGAGAAATATACCATGTGTAAGTTTGATTCTTTGTTAGTTTCATATTTTTCTATGTGCAAGATTCTTTTCCTACCAAAGGCAATGTGACATGGAGCAAGAAGAAGCCAGTAACCTATAGATTAATGAGTTTATGAGTCAATAAGATGTAATTTTAAGTCAGTTTTGGATGGTTACTTTGAAGAATTCAAGTAGAAAATGAAAATAGGTCATGGATCCCCAAGTCATTAGTTGACAAATACTATGAAATCATTTATTTTCTAGTAGATATAGATCAAACCTACATCCAAGCAATCATACCAAGCATTGCATGGCTAAAGCCACTGCGCTATGAGACAAAATTGCAAAAGTTAAAATCACAATGGAAACAAAGGTTCCTAAGTTGAACATAAAAAGAAAAGGGATGATTGAAAACTTGGAGAGAGTTTTGGGCAAGGGTGCAGAGCAAGAGATGCCATTAAAGATCATAGAAGGAAAAGGTAAGACTTGTCAAGCGATGATGAAGAAGAAGAAATAAATGAAGAGGGACATGAAGAAGAAGAAGAAGAAGAGGTCGAGGGTATAGGCAAAGAGATAGTTGTGGCCGAACCACAAACTAGCAAAGGAAAGAAGAAAGGTCTAGTGCCTACTCTCTGAAACTTAAAGAGTGACAAGACAGAGAAGTAAGGAAAATTCACTGTAGTTGTTGAGCCACAGAGGAAGGTAGTAGTAAAATTTAGTTATAACTAAGTAAAGTTCATGCCAAGGGACAACAAGTTAGAACAAGCAAAGCCGAATGCTAGAAGCTATATAAGCTGAGTAACACTATTTGTTGTATTTGTGTTTGGAATGGCACAAACTCATAGGTAAAATGTTCTACCAAGTTGGAAGCACGTTTATATTATTGAGGAGTCAACTATGGAGTTAATTACGCTTGTAATTGCAAATAATTAATCCCTATGTTATGGGATTAGCCAATTAGAAAAATGGAAAGGTCATGCGACAAAAGGAATGAATCCTAATTACCGATCAAGATCTATAAGCTTTATCAAATGGCTATCTAAGGAGGGTTTTAGACCTAATTTTGCGTTGTTGAGGTTGTTCAAGTTGTAAGTGAGAGGATTGCATAGTTGAAGGTAAACCATAGGTTGAAGGCCTAAGTTGACCAAGTAGTGTAGAGAGGAGATAAAGTATATCTATCACATTGAGGTGATTGTATAATGGAAAGAAAAGATTTTTCATCAATAATTAAGTGTAGACCAAAGGATCATGGTATTGAATTCATTCTAACTAGTGGATTAGGTGAATAACTTAACAAAACAATCCTAACAGGCCTTTTGTAAATCTCCTAATAGAGCACTCACTTTATTGTGATGTAAAATCCTTTAATCAAGGTAGACTTAAAAGCATTGTAAGCGCTTAGCAAGGAAGACCCCTCACAAGGTAGATCTTTAGAAGTGATAAGACTTTGTAGCTCTAATAGACACACTTTATGGCTGTAGTAGTGAGGATTTTGTGGGTGTCATCCCCACCGCAGTTTTACCATCATCTTGGAGGGTTTCTACATTACCATAATGTGGTTTCATGTGTTGATTATCGCTTATATGTTTTATTCATTTTATTAGATATTAGATCTGATATTACATGTTATATGAATATGTATGTTAAGGTTAAGGCAAAAATGTGTGCGATGAATTAAGTATGAATGTGATTCCTAAGAAATAAAATTAAGAGATTGGCCTGCAGTTTTTTATAGGTTTATATTATGATGTTTTTCCATGTAAATACTGTGTTATATCCTCAATTCTGCAATTTTCTACACCATGCTATTTTTCATTTCATACCTTTGACTCTTTTGATTTTGAGTTGCAGTATTTGTCCCATTCTTTGAACCATGGGAGCTCAAATTAGAACCTTTCCCAGTAGCCCTTTTTTGAACTTCACAACATATCATGGTACTTCATTTGGAGAAGGTTTGACATTTTTTCCCAGCCATGCAAAGGAAATAAGCTCTCACCCTTGTGTAATGCCATGTCATTTTGTTGAAATATTTAATGTAGGCAAGATGGTTTCCCTTGGAGTCAAACCCCTACCCACCACCTTGACGGCCAACAGAATGGTCAAAAGCATAAATGCATGGTAGGTGAGTTGAAAATTGAGAAGAGAGGGAAAATGTTTTTAGCAAGAGACAAAAAAGAAAGAATCTATTTTTCATTTGACCAATTGAAGAAGTTGAGTAGTTGCAGAAGAACAAAGAGAAAGATTGAATTTGTCACAAAGAAGAAAAGGAAGTTGATCAACAGATCAAGCCATAGGTCAGAAGATAGAAGGAAGTTAGTTTTCATGTCTGTAGTTGCACGTGTTTCCTCTTGTTATTCTATAAGTTTGTTGTTTTGGATTTGTCCTGTGAAGTAGTGATTGCTCTAGGAATTGTTATATGTAGCCATTAGAGCTGTAAGTTTAAAGTTTTATTAGTTTGAAGATTTTAGGGTTTTCTTAGGTTGAAGCTGAATTCTCCTAGATTTTGTAATAATTTTATCATATTTGAATAGAAAGCAAGCATGTAAGCAGGCATACTTGGCAATCTATTATTCTTCTCCTATTTATCTTTGCATAATATTATTGCATTTGAGAAGTACATATTTGAAAGTTTCATCTTTCAGCTCTCTGGTTTTAATGGTGTTAAAATTCAAGTTGTAAGTTTGACCTATAACCCACTTGGTTTGGTCCTTACCAAGTCCTCTCTTTGTTGCTCTCACCGAGTTCTATTTGCAGTGGTGACCTAGCTCACTTGGCATCCTCTTTTACTGGGCACCACCTTGTAGTGGAGACTGAGCTCACTCGGCATCATTTGCTGCTGAGCTCACTCAACATATATTAGTGTTGAGTTTCCCTTGTGTGCCGAGTTCACTCGGCTTCCTCTTGTGCTGAGCTTACTTGACACTGTCTGCCTATCACTCGACACTCTCTTGTGCTGAGCATTATCACTTGACATTAGTGTTGCTGAGCAATTTTTTAAAAAGTGTTGTGATATATTTCTCACATGGTATCTGAGTTTTGAGGCTGCACATCCATAGTGTGTTAGGGAATTTTTTTGGGATATTTGACATGGTAGGAGATGCAGGAAAGATATTAGCTTCCATCCTTTAATGGAAAAAATTATGATACATGGGCAAAGAAAATGAAAACCATAATGGTTGCAAATGATTTGTGGAAGTTTGTGATTAATGGGTTCAATGATGTGATAGACCCAATTTAGTATGTTTCCCTTACCAAAAATCAAAAGACTCAGCTGAAGGAGTCAAGGAGAAAGGATGCTAAGACATTAAGTTTGATTGAGACAACACTGGCAGAGACATTTTTTCCCAAGATTGTAGTAGCAAATTATGCAAAGGAAGCATGGGACATCCTTGAGAGAAATTTTAAGAGAATTGATAAGGTTAGAGTAGTGAAGCTATAGATGATTAGAAGAGAGTTTGAAAACCTTCAGATGAGGGACAATGAACCTATTCTAGAGTTTAGCTCACGAATCTCCACTTTGATAAACTAATTCAAATCAAATGGAAAAGATTATGATGAGCAGAGAATAATAGAGAAGATATTGAGGATTTTACCTCAGAAATATGATAATCTTGTGATGACCATAGAGGAAGCAAAGGAGCTCATCACATTGACCATGGATGAGTTGATGGGAACTCTTCAAACCCATGAGCACTAGATAAAGAAGTCAACAACTACTTCCCAAGAGAAATCTTTCAAGGCTCAAGAGAAGTCAAGAGGCAAGGGGAGAGGAAGAAATGGCTTTGGTAGAGGCTCAAGAAGTAGAGGTCATGGAAGGAATGGTCAAAGGGATGCTGGTGTAAAAAGCTATGGGAATGCAAGCAACCAAGAGGGAGCAAGCACGTCTTAAACCAAATCTAGAGGAGGTAAGAAGAATTACAACTCTAACAAGAGCAATGTTGAATGCTACTATTGTCATAAGTATGGGCATTATGCAAGTGAATGTTGGAAGAAGCATGGTGATCAGTCAAAGTAGAATGCTAATGTGGCTAATGTGAACATGGGAAATGCAAACAATCCCATAGCCTTCATCATGTGTAACATTGGTGAAGAAGGCAACCTTGAGGTATGGTACCTAGACATCAGATGTAGCAACCACATGAGTGGTAATGAAAGTTTATTTTCTTTCATTGATAAGACTTTTAAGTCTAAAATTAAGATGAGAAATAATGGAACCATTCCCATAGTGCGCAAAGGATCTATTATGGTTTGCACCAAGCAAGGTGAAAAGAAGGAGATACAAAATGTGTATTTTTCCCCTGCTATGAAGCACAATTTGATGAGTTCTGGACAACTCATTCAAAATGGATGCAAAGTGCTGATAGAAAATGACAAGCGTGTCATCCATGAGAAGGATAGGAGTAATAGATTACTTGCAATAGTCCAAATGACAAAGAACTAAATGTTCCCATTGAAGATAGAGACATGTTTCTCTTCTTAAGTTAGTACTGCACCTCTCAAGCATGCATGTACAATAGTACATTAGAAATTAGCTCTTAGGAGCATGATTGAAGACCCCTCCAAGCTTTGGCATCTCAGGTATGGACATCTTGGCTTTGTTGGTTTAAATTTGTTGTCCAAGAAAAGAATGATAGATAGATTGCCAAGCATTGTAGATTCATATGACAAGCATGAGGCTTGCATATTAAGTAAGCAACATAGGCTTCTCTTTCTAGAAATTCTAGAAGGGCTAAAGCACCATTAGAATTGGTTCATTCTAATTTGGTAGGCCCTATGCAAACTACTTCTATTGGGGGGAGTACTTATTTTATGACATTTATAGATGATTTCAATCATAAGACATGGGTGTATTTTTCAAAGAACAAATTTGAAGCATTTGATAAATTTGTTGAATTTAAAGCCTTATCTGAAAAACATGTGGACACTATGTAAAGGTCCTTAGATCAGATAGAGGAGGGGAGTATACCTCAAATATGTTTGTAAATTGTTGCAAGAAAAATGACATAAGAAAAGAGCTTTCAGTCAATTATACTTCACAAAAAATGGAGTGGCTAAGAGGAAGAATAGGACCATTGTTGAGATGGAAAGAAGTATGATGAAAACAAAGGGACTCCCAACTAAATATTGGGGAGAAGCTATAGCAATAACAATATATTTGATCAATAGGTGTCCTACAAAGTTAGTCCATGACAAGATTCCTGTTAAGGCATGGTCAAGTAAAAAAATGGACAGTCTAACACATAAGAGTATTCAAATGTGTAGCATGTGCACATGTGCCTAAAGAACAAAGGCAAAAGCTGAATGACAAAGGTGTGAAGTGCATCTTCACAGGGTACAACTCAGAATCAAAGGCATATAGGCTATCTGATCCAATCGCCAAGAAGATCATTATTTCAAGAGATGTGGAGTTTCTTGTAAATTAGTCTTGGGATGGCTCACTAGAAGAATTCTTAAGCACTTCAAGTAAAGTGCCTACTATTGAAAAGGAAGAAGATGACATTGGTGAACAACAAGAAGATGGAACACCACACATGGATTGCAGACAAAGGCAAAAAGGGAAGCAACCCTTAACATGCTAAGCAACAACTCCAAGCACATCAAGACAACCATTAGCTAGTATGCAAAACAATAGCAGCAATAACACTGAAAATTCAAATCCCACTCTCACCTCCCTATTGCCTAGAAAGACTAAGAATCTAAGGGAGATATACCAAGATGAAAAGTATGATGAACATTATGATGAGAGTGTAAATTTTGCATTATTTTCTCTTAGTGATCCAATTTATTTTGAGGAATTTGTGAATGAAGAGAAATGATGTAATGCCATGGATGAGAAGACAGATGTTATTGAAAGAAATAAGACATGGGAGTTAACTACTTTGCCTCCCAAGAAAGAGGTAAGTGGAGTGAAATGGGTTTACAAGACCAAGTGCAATACTGAAGGAAAAATAGATAGGCATAAGGCACATTTAGTGGTCAAGGGGTAAAAGTGGTAGTATGACAGAGATTATGATGAGACATATGCCCTAGTTGCAAGAATGGAAACTGTTCATGCTATCATAGCAATTGCAGCCCAACACGAATGGAAGCTATATCAAATGGATGTGAAGTCTACCTTATTGAATGGTGTATTGAAGGAAGAAGTTTATGTACAGTAGCCACCTGGTTATAAAGTTGCAGGTGAAGATCACAGTGTATAAATTGAAGAGAACTCTATATGGGCTAAAGCAAGCTCCACAGGTATGGTATAATAGGATTGACTCATATTTGATGAGCAATGACTTTAGTAAAAGTGATAGTGAGCCCACACTTTACATCAATGCAACAAATGGTAATGTCTTGAATGGTGTTGGTGTAAATAAGTATTTACTTACTACACTTACTTAAGTTTACTCAGGTTAATGCATTAGTTTATTATTTTGCATTATTTTATTATGTTTATTTGTGAGACACTTAAGAGTTTGCACACCTTTTTAGTTTCCATGTAGAAAACACAGGAGTATGCAACTCTATTCTAGCACATGGTGTCTACAACACTAATTTGAGTGTCACACCCTTGTAGGCTTATCCTCACATCACTACACTTACTTACGTGCTTAATGGAGGATAACCCATATCTGGTGGACATGTGCTTGGTTGTATGACACATCATGGTGCTGATTATGAGGCATTCTAGATGTATCTCGGAGGCTTTTATATATAGGCACTCCTAGTGTACTCTTATGAATGGTATATTGAATACATCGTCATTCTGATCATACTCTCTCTCTCTTTGGTCTACTGTGTGCTTGTGTTTGAGTTCTTAGTTCCTAGGTGAATTTTTCCCTTAGGCAAATTCTTACATGGTATCAGAACAACTTCAAAAAAAATTCATCGCAAGTTGTTTGAGACCTCTTGTTTTCTTCATCACCTCAACCCGAATCTAGAGTGCTACAAAAATTGGGAGTGTCTAGAGTCAGATCTGACCTCGCCATTGCATCCAGAACGCTGAACTAGTGAAAATTGACTATAAACTTGGCTACTTTGGCCTAAAGTCGACCATAAGGAAAATTGTTTTTGCAAACCAGAACCCGAAGGCCCGATTTGCAGTATGGGTATGGTCTTTTGTAGATCTGATTATTTGATTTTCGGATTTGAATTTCTCTGTTAATTTTCAAAATTATTTTTTCCATCATATTTCTATGCAAATTTTCATAATTTATTCCCTGGCAGAGAAAATTTATTTAGCACACCCGGGTAGTGACACCCCGGATCTGCCTATTTGAAGGGTATATTATTTGTCGCAAGGCATTTTAGTGGTCATTTCACAACCCGCGGGCCGTACCTGCGAATTAATTGTGGCCAGGATTGTACTCATCTTTCGACAAACCACCTCCAAAAACTGGCCAAGAACATCTTATATACTACCCAGCGACAGCATTTGATAAACCCGTGGGCTTTGGTTGTGTTTGTTACATTTGTGGGTTTATTTAAAAAGAGCGCATAGCACTGACCCACAACAAATGTGGGATATTTCCCAGTAAACTAGCGTTCAAACTTAATCCGGCTCATGCTCTGACCTCCCAGCACCTGTCATGCAGAAGGATATTTTGGCGCATTTGAATAGTTCTCCGGCCCATGTTCTGCTCTTCTCCAATGTCAGCATCTGATTTCTCGTGGTCATAGACAACTGGTGGTCTTTAACACCGTCTTTTTGGTAGCGTAGTTCATGGATTCTTGGTTGAGGTACACTATCGACCTGATTAAATTTCTTGGTATCCCGTGCATCTGCAGATATTTCAGGGAATCATGATAGTTTTCTGGCAATATTTATAAATTTCCAGTTACCTGCGGTTTAAAATCTCCCGCCCATCTAAGACACGCGATTTTTAAACCTTTCGCCACACGGATTTGACCCATAGCAAAACGGGACTACCACGTATCCAAGTGGAACCTAGTCTATTTGCCATGTCATCCTGTGGACAGCGGTCATTTTTTGTTATGTCAATGCACTTTTTGGACACGTGTGAGTCCGTATAGTATGGACATCTAACTTAGCCTGCCACGTACCCCAGGTTTTTTTTTTTGCTGACATCATCTTTTTATGAGTTAAAATTTGATGCTGTCTAGACATCATTTCCAGGTGTTTTAGAACTACATTGACGATCGTTTGACCATCAAATTTAGACTCACAATTTTCCTTCCAGACCCCTCTCCAAATTGCTTTTCAGTTTGGTAGCCTGACTTTGCGAGTTGATATCTCAGACATTCGAACTTCGATTTAGGTGCAATTTTTTTTGAAATTGGGTAGAATTTCTTGAGTTTTTTAGTGGTGGTGTTTTTTTTTGGTTTTGGTGTATGGATTTTTCAAAAATTGCATTTTTTGGCGACTATACCTACATAATCCTGCGTTTTGCAACTTAGCTTCGTACAAGCACATCTGGTCACTTTTTCAGGTTCTATTTTTTTTGAAAGTGTGTATTTTTTTGTTTACTTTCCAGATCTAAAGTTAGATTCTAGAGTTGTGTAGACCAATTTCTCACTTTCAGAATTAGGCCTTCTTTGGCGTTGTAAAGCTTTGATTCTTTTTCAAAATTGTTGTAGAAATAAGCTACAGTGCTTAAGTGAAAAATTTCAGCCTCATAAGGTAGTTGTAAAAGCAAAATAAAAAAGTCCACTTTTTTCATTTTGACAAGTGGCTCATTGTAAACACATGACTTATAAAGTGCCACAGCATCTTTTTTGGGGGGTCTTTTGATTGAGTGAAAAGGGGGGGTGTGTACTATGTTTTTTGTGTCTCTCTATTGTGCTCTTTTTCATTTTTTGCATCATGGGTTTTTAAATGTCCTACATGGAAAGATATTGCATGGAGTAGATTAATGGAAAAAGGATATAGTCTTTATGTTGATGGTACAATTACTAAACCTACTGATGCTAAAGAACTCATTGATTGGCAAAATCAAGATCGAAAAGCTTTAGGTGTTATCAGGAGTTGTGTACATAGCGATCTTCTCTTCCACATTAAAAATTGTTCAGACTCTAAGGAAGCTTGGGATAAACTTGAATAGTTGTATGGTAAAGTGGATGAAGAAAAGGGATTTCAGATTGAAGATGATCTACTTCTCTTGGATCCTAAGAATTATGACACAATTCAAGATTATATCATTAAAGTTAATAAGTATAGGGCACTTCTAAAAGATTGTGGAAATCCCATGAAGGATGAAAGGTTGATTCATCACATCCTGAAGAGGCTACCTTTTGAGTATGCCAACTTTGTTTTGAGTTTTAATACTCATAGGTTGACCATGGGATCTACTTACCAGAAGCCTTCCTTTGATGGATTTGTAGATATGTTGATTGTTGAACAATCTCACTTGGTGGATTTTGGTCTTCTCAAGTCATCTAAGACCAAAGCCTTGGTGGCTAGTGATGATCACAAATTAAGTCAAGGGGGAAAAAGCAACAACAAGAAAGAGCAGTGGAAGCAGACAACACGATCTAAGACACAATCCTCCTCTCAACAGGGTGGTTCTTCTTCAAAAAAGAAGGGAAGTAATGAAAAGAAGGACAAACTCTTTTGTTCATATTGCAAAAAGCCAAATCATGACGAGCATCATTGCAAGACAAAAAGAATCAATGAGTTAGAAAATCTACTAGAGAAGAACAAGATTCAAGTGCCAGGTACTTCCAAGGATTCTACTCCTACCTCTTCAAAAGGTAAAGGTCAAGAACTTATGGAAAACACAAGTTCTTTGGAATGGATACTTGATTCAGGTGTCTCTTACCACATGGGTTCTTCAAGAGAAGGCTTTTCTTCATTGAAGCAGTCAAAGGTGACACACATCTTCGTGGGAGATGAGACTAAGATGGAAGTTGAAGGGAAATGACATGTAGAAATGGAAGATGGGGAATTCAAATATGTTCTCTACATTCCAAATCTAAGCTCTAATCTCCTATCATTTTACCAAATCACTCACCCTGGAGATGGTCATAAGGTTCAGTTGCTTCCAGATTCAGTGATGGTGCAAAGTCTTAAAGATGATTCATTCGTAGCAGTGGGGAAAGTCAATGATGACAAGAAGCTTTATTTCTTCTCCCACTTTGTTCCTAAGGGTCCTTCCTAAGCCTTGTTAACTCACTGTACTTCACAAATCAATTTATGGCATGAGCAGTTTGGTCACCTTGACTTCCGCTCTCTTCAACAACTTTGCTCAAAACGCATGGTCAAAGGTCTACCTAATATCAACTTTTCTAAGGGAGAATGTTCATCTTGTTAAGTGGATATGAATCTCAAGGAGAAGTATGATAAAGGGAAGTCTTTTCGAGCTCTAGTTGTCCTTCAGCTAGTTCACATGGTGTTAGTAGGACCCTTTGTAGTGACTTCAGTCAGCCAAGGCCGCTACATACTCACATTTGTTGATGACTTTTCAAGATTCATTTGGGTCTTCTTCCTTCATCATAAGAATGAATTGGTTCATAAGCTTCAAGACTTCAAAACTCATGTTGAACACAAGTCAAGGAAAGCCATCAAAGTACTAACAATGGACAATGAGAAAAGATATGTAGACAGAAGACTTAAGAACTTTTACAGAATTGAGGGGATTGATCTTCAGAACTCACTGGTATTTAGTCTGCACAAGACAGATGTTGTAGCTATGAGGATTAGGACTCTCAAGACCATGGCAAGTTGCATGATTAAGGCCAAGTCTCTCGATCCTACACTTGAAGTTGAAGCCATTAGCAGTGCTACTCACATACTTAATAGGTCTCCTCATCCAGCTTTAGATGGCAAGACTCCTTTTGAGGCATGGTGCGGAAAAAAACCAGTTGTGAGTCACCTTAGAGTCTTCAGTTGTCCAGCATGGGCAAACCTTTCTTCAAGGAGTTAAAAGGCACCGACAGCTAGGCCTTGTACCTTTATCGGCTATGAAGACAATGTGAAGGCTTATAGACTGATGGATCTAGAGACACACGAGATTTTTGTGGAGAAGGATGTTCACTTTGAGGAAAGTTCACTGAGCTTATCCTCTACTCCTCTCCACACATCATACACAGTGGAAACTGATAGTGACACCAGCGATAGTGCTTCAACAGGTTCAGACACGTGGGGTTCTATTGACAATTGTAGTGAGAGGTCACATTAGTCCAGTCCATGTGCTTACATTGCCATAGTGAAAGGTCCAATACAACATGGTACATCTCATCTTCCAGCTCCAGATTCACTTGACTTGGGAGACATACTTGAGGACTTACATCTTCTCATTGATGATGATTCTTCTATAGTTGTTGCGAGGGCTCACTCTGACCCTCATGTCCATTCTCTACATGATCAATCTTCACAGGTTGGCATGATTGTGGATCCTTATGAACATCAATTAGTGGAGGTCTCTTTGTTAATTGAGGAGACAGATGGTTCATGGAATAGGTTCAACAGACATCCTTGCCAGATCTGCATTCATTCTTTTCAGCACAATTGGAAGGGGTGAACTTCAGCATCAGCACAAGGATACTTGATCAAGTTTTAGGGCTAGCACAAATCTTCAGGAGTGTACCTTTTCCATTGTTTCTTCCTAAGGGGAGGAACACTATTCTACATTCTTGGACCAGCTTCTTCATCGAAGCGACTTTCACTTGCTGGCATTCTTCTTTTTGGGGGGGGGCGGGGCGGGGGGGGGGGGAGAGGAGCCTATTCTATCTCTCTTCCTTCTCTTATTCTCTTTTGTATATACATGATGTATGTTGTAATGGAGGGTCTTGATCACTCCATCCATCAATCCATCCTTACTTATCTCTCTTTTTGGGGGAGGGTTTTTCCCATGAGGTTTTCCTTCTTTCCCCACTTTATGAGAGATTGCATTTTCATTATGTACATGGGTACCGAATATGGCCTACTAGCTGGGACCCATTATGCATCTTCATCCTAGTTCATAAGCTTAAGGGCATTCCCCTAAGTTGCACTTAAGGGGGGGTGTTGGTGTAAATAAGTATTTACTTGTAACTACACTTACTTAAGTTTACTTAGGTTAATGCATTAGTTTATTATTTTGCATTATTTTATTATTTTTATTTGTGAGACACTTAGGAGTTTGCACACTTTTTGAGTTGTCATGTAGACAACATAGGAGTACACAACTCTATTTTAGCACATGGTGTCTACAACACTGATTTGCATGTCACACCCTTGTAGGCTTATCCTTACATCACTGCACTTACTTCTATGCTTAATGGAGGATAACCCATATCTGGTGGACATGTGCTTGGTTGTATGACACATCATGGTGCTGATTATGAGGCATTCTAGATGTATCTTAGAGGCCTTTATATATAGGCACTCCTAGTGTACTCTTATGAATGGTATATTGAATACATCATCATTCTGATCATACTCTCTCTCTCTCTTTGGTCTACAGTGTGCTTGTGTTTGAGTTCTTAGTTCCTAGGTGAATTTTTCCCTTAGGCAAATTCTGACAAATGGTAATGTGTTGATTGTTGTCTTGTATGTTGATGACTTAGTCTTCATTGGAAATGACATTTTCTTAATTGGTGAGTTCAAAGAGGCCATGAAAAATGAATTTGAAATGATAGACCTAGGTTTCTTGAAGTACTTTCTAGGCAAAGAAGTAAAGCAAATGCATGATGACATCTTCATCTCTCAAGAAAAATATGCAAGGCAGATCTTGGAGAGATTTGAAATGTAGAATAGTAAGGCAACCCCAACACCAACAATAGTAAGTGTGAAGTTGAGCAAGGAAGATTGCAGCAAAAGTGTGAATCCAACACTATACAAGAGTATGGTTGGAAGCTTGATGTATTTGACTACAACTCAGCCAGACATAATGCATGCAGTAAGTTTGATTTCTAGATTTATGAAACACCAAAGGATTCACATTGGCAAGCATGAAAGAGAATTCTAAGGTATGTGAATGGTATCAGGGGATTTGAAATTTTGTATGCTGCTGTAAATGATTTCAAATCAGTGGGTTACATAGATAGTGATTGGACTAGAAGTTTAGATGATAGGAAGAACACTTTTGATTACATGTTTGATATAGGATCAAGTGCAATTTCATGGTCATCCAAGAAGTAACCTATTGTTGCTCAATCTACAACAGAGATTGAATACATAGTAGCAAATACAACATGTCAAGCTTTTTGATTAAGTAAGATCTTTATATATTTGAATGAAAGGCAAGAAGATGGAACCACAATTTATTGTGACAATATCTCCTCAATTGCATTGTCCAAGAATTCAGTCTTCCATGGGAGAAGCAAGCACATAGAGATCATATATCACTTCATTAGAGAGTTATTGGAGAATGGAGATATCAAAATAGAGTTTTGCAAGTCTGAGCAACAACTAGCAGACATTTTTAATAAGCCTTTAAGCATTGGAACTTTTGTTCACCTAAGAGAGAGACTTGTTGTAGTTAATTTGGATCAGGACTGATCCTTGTTTGTTTTGGTTTAGGACAAAGGGGGAGTGTTGAAATATTTGATATAGGCAGGATGGTTGCCTCTGTAGCTAAATGCCCACCTACCACCTTGACGACCAACAGAACGGTCAAAAACATAAATGCATGGTAGGTGAGTTCAAAATTGAAAAGAGAGGGAAAACATTTCTAGCAAGAGACAAAAAGGAATGAATCTATTTTTCATTCAACCAGTTGAAGAAGTTGAGCAGTTGCAGAAGGGCAGAGAGAAGGATTGAATCAATTGCAGAGAAAAAAAGGAAGTTGATCAACAGATCAAGCCAGAGGTCAAAAGACAGAAGGAAGTTAGTTTTTGTGTCTGTAGTTGCACGTGTTTTCTCTTATTATTTTGTAAGTTTTTTCTTTTTGACTTTTTCTGTGAAGTAGTGATTGCTTTAGGCATTATTGTATGCATCCATTATAGTTGTAAGTTTAAAGTTTGAAGTTTTATCAGTTTGAAGATTTTAGGGTTTTCTGGTTGAAGCCGAATGCTCCCAAATTTTGTAGTAGTTTTATCATATTTGAATAGAAAGTAAGCAAGGAAATAGACATACTTGGAAATCTATTTTTCTTCTCCCATTTATCATTGCATAATATTATTACATTTGAGAAATTTCATCTTTTAGCTCTCTGTATTTAATGGTGGAAAAATTTAGGTTGTAAGTCTGGTCTACAGCCCACTCAGTTTGGTCTTTATCAAGTCCTCTCTTTGTTTCTCTCACCAAGTTCTATTTGCAATGGTGTCCAAGCTCACTCGACCCACTTGGTTTGGTCTTTATCAAGTCCTCTCTTTCTTGCTCTCATTGAGTTCTATCTGCAATGGTATCTGAGCTCACTTAGCATCCTCTTCTACTGAGCACCACCTTGCAGTGGAAACTAAGCTCACTTGGCATCCTTTGTTGCTGAGCTCACTCGACATACACTAGTGCCGAGTTCACTTGGCTTCCTCTTGTACCGAGCTTACTTGGCACCATATGCGTGTCACTCAGGCACTCTCTTGTGCTGAGCATTGTCACTCGACATTAGTTGTTGCTGAGATTTTTTTTAAAGTGTTGTGATTTATTTCTCACACATTTGATAAAGCTTTCCTATGATTGTGGCCATTCCACCTATGTCGTTCAACACCGAAATAGAATTGCAATTTTTTCACAATGAATACAAGCCTTGTTTCCCCCCACCAGATATTCTACACAAAATAGTTAGAAAAATATATTAGAATTGTTTGACAAATGTATTAGGCTTGTGAAAAATATGTATTTGTGTAGGATTTCCTCTCATATGTATGCAATTTTAGTTCCCATTTTTCACGTAAAGTCTATAAAAGAAAATTAGAAAGATAATTTCAACTTTGTGTGTGGGTTTCTTTTTCAATGTTTCACATAAGAATTATAATCTATTAAGTAATTCCTTCTGTGGGTTTTAAGATTGATGGCCATTGTTGTTTTGGTTTATAGAACACATCATCAATATGAATAGTTTCAACAAATGTTTGTATTGCTTGAATTTTCTAGCTGTGAAACTAAGGAAAGGAAGGATATATTCTAAGATCCCAGGAAATGAAGAAACACAACTGTCTTTGTGACTTTATATCTAGACTACAGAAGTGTACATAGTTTCTCACATAACTGATAGTTTTCTTGAGCATTGAATTCTTTGAATTAAAATATGTAATGTGAAGATGTTTTAATTGTAAATCTCAACTACTGTACCACGATACAATTTCTTAAAATTCAAAGCAAATAAGGATCTAAATTTCAATGGAAATATACGGTAGTTTTTCCTTCTTTAAGAGTCTTGGTCATCAACAATGTTCATAATACACAAAAAGAACTTTTTATGGTAATTAAGGTTTTAGCTTTAGTCCAGTAAAAAATAAGAAAAAAAACATTTGCATTCAGACTCCAAAATTTTTATTTAATGAATGTTTCAACTTCATTTCAATTAAACAAAAATTTGAAGTTATGAACTGTCAGTTAGAGACTCAGCAATATATTACCTTAGATTTAAGAGGCACAAACTTTTTTTTTCAGAGTTACAAGATGAATTGTGGAGATTGAATTAGTTATCTAGGGGCATGTATTCGTGCGAAAATATTCAGAATTATTTTGCATGGATCCGCAAATTTCCCTGTTATGAACAGTTTTTGTTGGCATCTTCAAATTGACATTTTCAACTCATACATAATTCAATTCAATTATATCTATATGACAATAAATCATAACAATAACTTAGTTGTCACATATAGTAAACAATCTCTAGGGGAACTTCGTTGATTAAGCATTCTTAATATTTGTTCTTAAGATTTTTCTATGCTAATAAAAAGGTTAACTCCTCCAATTACCTCAAGTCAATAGAAAAACATCTACTTCTTTGAATTCATTCTACTTACTATATACAACAAGACTTGATTCATAATACATGCTATATATACTAAACTTCTTTACCAATAAATTAAGTACTGTGTGTCAGGACTCAAATTTCAACATGCTTTTCATACAGACTTAATTGTGTGATTGAATTTTTGACTAAGACTATGTATGATTCGACTTGAGTCGAATACTTTATAGATTTTGATTAGAATTTGAACATATATGTTATTAGATGGTAATGTTAATTTATTTTGTCATTATAATAAGTCGTTATATGTTGAGCTTATGAGATATCGGCATGATGGTTAAAATTGTGATTTCGTTTATATGTTTATATCTAATGATGAATGTTGAATGTTTTAAAAATTTGTAGTTAGGCTGTTATTTATTTATTATAATAATGACATTACTGATGCATTGGGTGATGTCGAGTTTGTGAATGTGTAGTTACTAAAGGCGGAAGGGTGGTTGAGGTAGAGGAGTTTAGCTCCTTGGCAGGGTTGGTCCAAAATTTGTATGGTGTAGTTGCACACACACACACACATAGTCATTTTTATTTGAATTTAAATCATTTGCTTTGAATTTTAATTAATCTAGATGGATTAATTATTTTGTTTATGATAATGTGGCGTAAATGGAAAAAATGAATGATTAAATATTATTTCTTAGAAATATTATAATTTAGATTTTAAAACAAGTATTATACTTTCAAATTATTTTTCCTTAGTAATTACAAGCATAAATTTGAAATGGTAGTAGTTAGTTGGAAAAAAATTAAATTAAACCGTAATTAATAGTTCTTCTATTTTGAAAATGGTGGATTTAAATTAAATGTGGAAGCTTTAATAGAACTTAAAGTTTATTTAAAGTTCTTGAGCCAAGTTGTAGCCGTAGATCCAAATAAGGAAAATTAATTGATTGCTAACAACTTTAAAATTTATGATCTTGAGTTGGTTTAAAATTGTTTAATAGAAGTGTAAGTTATTTATTTCTTAAGCCAAGTGTTATTTTTATTATTATTATGAAACATCCTATTTGTTGTCGACTGCAATAATGGGGTGGAATGAACGATCTATTTAAAGAAGAACTTAAAGAAGAACTGCTTAAAAAGATTTTATAATTGCGAGTTTTATCAGAAGAAAAAAATTGATTCTCATGGAGGGAAGGTGTTATTAAAAAGGGCTGGCCGAATTGAAGAGGACTTTTTTTTTTGTCTTTGAAAAGGAAAGAGGGAAGACGTTTTTGGGGAGATAGGGGGAAGAAAACATGTGGAAAAGGGGAGAAAGATTAATTCTTCCCAAATTCTACAAGGTGCATGGGACGTATGCAAAAGGGAGGACGATTTTCTGATGAAAAAGAAGAGAAACAATGGGGAAAAGAAGAGAGGAGGACACAACAACTATAGATATAATTTGATTTTGAGAAGCTTCAAGGGTCTTGCACTTTCTACAAACAGTTTAGGTTCCCTTTTTACTTATCTTTCCATTATTATATTGTTAGTATGTGGCTAAATCATCTATTATTGGCAATGAAATTATCAAGGAAGAAAGTTTTAGTTGCTATTTGACATGGTAAATTATTCATAGATAGCAAAGATGTAGTCAGCTTTTTTAAAAATTTGCTCTGATATAAACTAGTAGTCGGCTTTCAAATCTGTTCTGATATAAACTAGTAGTTGGCTTTCAAATCTGATCTGATATAAACCAGCAATACACCCAATTTGTTTATTTATTTTTTATGTACACTTGTACAGATAAAATGAAGTGAAAGAACTAAACTTAAACATTGAAATACAAGTTTTCTTTTTCATCATTCAAAACGTCTTGCAAGTTATGTAAAACATTTAGATTTGGAAGGAAGTATTATAAGTTTGAGCTTATAATTGGTTGAGTATTGGTTTCATCTTATTTTATTTATTTAAAAAAAAATTACATCTACTATTTTCATTAGCATACATTTGGGAAGGAAGCTGTAACTAGTTAATTAAATTGGGAGAGGCTTTATTTATGCTTCTAAATTTTCATATTGTTTATTTTGAAATTGTGTGGTGATTATTAAGAAGGAATTTATTCTTTGCATTGAGACTTAGTTGTGGGATGATTTATGTGTTTCCTGTGCCGAACATTTTGAAGCATTTGGGTAGTTGGTTGCAAAGTAGGTGGACATAAATAGAGTTAGATAGGGACTGTTCGGTCTAAATTAGATCAATTATGCATGATTATATTTGAATACATATATTGTTTTATAACTAAGATTGACATTAGTTTAAACAAATCAAAACCATTACTAGTAAACTGCAGTTGTTTTATTTCTACAACATAACTTCCTAGGAACTAGCGTGGATTTCAAAATTTGAACATTTAATTGAAAATAGTGAATGTACACATTAGTAACCTCTAATTTTTTTTTATCTTCAAGGAAAAATAAACATCTATTTAGATGAAATTGTATCTTTTTATATTCAGATATTGACTAAATATTGTGTGATAGGAAATAGGATGGAAATAAATTATGTTTTATAAACTTAGATAATGTCTAAGTTATGATGTAGCATCTATTGTAGTTCAATTGAGTCAATAATGAGATAGAAATTTTGACAGTTTCTAATTAAATATTTATTTTTCTTAAATTCTGAAGCAAAGAAGTATTGATATTTATACTTATATTTCATATATTTTAAAGAGAATTGTGATGAAATTCGATTATTAAGAAGGGTGTTGAATGTGGAATCAAAGAGGAGGGTAATTTATGGGAAACATTTTTTTTTTTTTCCTTAGAAATTTACCTACCAAATTTTTACACTAAACTGGTTCATGATGCTTGGCCAAGCTCGGTAAAACTTTTATGCATATGTTTGAAATGCATTTGGTTATTATTACATTGTTTTCTCTCTTCCACATCCTTGTGTATGTTTGTACTAGACATAAGTGTAAGTAGATTAGGCACAAAGGCTACACCAAATCTTTCTGATCTAATTGTGCTGAGTTGCTAGCATTCTCGTGCCAGGGTTGGGTAGTTCTCCTTAACCAAAGAACCTCGGGGAGCTACCCACTCTATGGTTGGGTAGTAAAAGCACCTGGGCCACTCTTCCGTCCTATGATAGTGGATGGACATTGTTCCAATGGATCGGAGACGAGATTACATGTAGATGGACACTAAGGTTCGATGGCATGTTAATTTTATATGATTATGTTATAAATATTTTATATCATAAAATGAGCTGATGTTATAATCATGTTTGATGTACAAGAATTACATAGTCTTGACAAAAGTTCATTATGCACACCTGATTCATTCCAGCATTTATACTTTGCTTTCTATATGGTATTGATATGTGGTTGGGTTTTTGTATTATCAAGTGTATTTAGAAAGAATGATGATATGTAATAATGAATGTGATTCTAGTTATTCTTGACTATTTGTTGATATGAATAGATTTTTTTCATCTAAGTAATGGATTTTGAATTATATAGTTATGTGAATAAAATTGACTTTGACTTTTCAAATTTTATATATTTTCACATCATGAGGTTATTTGCATATGTGGCAAATTGTTGTGTGTTTGGTCTTTACATTTTGGCTACAAATAAATAGTAATATAGTTCATAAATGAAAATTGATAATGACAAATTTTAGCAATTGATAGAGAGACCACATAAAATAATAATAATTGAAGAGCAATGGGTATGATAGAAAGAGAAAGGTGGACATGGGTAAGCAATGGATGGTGGATTGTTAGATTTTTTTTTGTTTCATGTTAAGTACGATGTTTTTACCATTCATACCACAAGATGGTGATTTTTATTCCAACTTGTCGACCATAAATGTTCAATATTTTATATTTTTTTTTTTTGGACACAAATAACATTGTATAAAGGTGACAGTATAAAGAAGCATGTGGGATTCTGAGGGAAAAAAATATGGTGTATTATATATTTGGTGAAGGGAGTACATCAAAATTATTGTTGTAGTGAGGAATTTCATCTTATGATGTTGGGTTGAATAGGATTCCCAAAGAATTATACCAACTCTAGTGATTTATCTTCTGATTAAAATAAATCACCACCATTTAAACATAGACCCACAATCATAGTTGATGAAGATCTCTTGGTTCTTGTAACATTCTTTCCTCTTGCAGAAACTTAAAAAACAAATAGTTCATTTGGGGGCTCTATTTTTAATGCTTGAATTAGGAAATTTTGAACATCAACTTAAATTTTGGGAAGAAATTTAGTGGTTGTTGTGGAAACTAGACGAGATAGGAAAGTAGGAAAAGAATGAAGGAAAAAAACCATTCATATAGGAAGAAGAACAAAGAAATGTGAGCAGTGGTAGAGTGTGAGCAAGAACAGAATAAGGAATATAGAAATTTTGAAATACAAAATAGATTAGTGTAAGAGAGAATGGAAAATTTTATTCTTATTATAAATGTAAATAAATTTAAATATTAAAGGATTGTAATTTGATTGGTTAAGTACTAGCTTATATATATATAATAAGCTGAGAGATATCCTTCTCAAGGCACCTATTACATTGATTTTGATTATGAAAATAGGCACCTCGAGAAGGATATCTCCCAGCTTATTATATAAACTCAAACTCTCTCTCTCTCTCTCTCTCTCTCTCTCTCTCTCTCTCTCTCTCTCTCTCTCTCTCTCTCTCTCTCTCTCTCTCTCTCCCTCCCCCCCCCCCTTTTATAATACATGGTTCAAGTGGATTACTCATTAAATTAAAGTCTCAAAAACTATGTCATGTTTCTTTATCTCTCATCCTTCACACTATGTTTACCTCATGCCTTACCCTCATCATCTCTCTCTCTCTCTCTCTCTCTCTCTCTCTCTCTCTCTCGGACCTAAATTATCCTCTTTCTATATTAACCTCTATCTCTCCGTACTCCCCCTTCTATTTTTCTTCCATCTTCCTGCCCCTCTAGCGATTGCTTCCCCCTAAATACCTTATATATCTTTACATCATGTCTCTTACTCTCTTTCACACATCTCTCTTTCCCAAACATATAATACATATATCTCCCCTCATAATTATTCTCTTTCCCTCTCTCCCCACCCTCCTCTCAACATATCTTCTCCTATTTAAGCCCCCCACCCCCCTCCAGTCACTTATCACTATTATCCTCTATTCCTTCCTTCATTACCATGTCCATCTATCTTATTTCATAATTATTATATTTATATTTACCCCATCTCTCCCCTATTCCCTCTCTTATTCCCTCATTCTCTTATATCCCTCCCCCTCTCACCATCTATTCCTCTTGATTACCATATAGTCCCAGCCATGTCTCTCAACCTCTAGGCATCATAAGTTGATTTATAGAGATGAAGATAATTGTCTACTATAGTGACTTGAGATAAAAAAATTCATGTGCTTCCTATTGATTGTAAATAATTAGATGCTTTATCTTTTATATCAAGGAGATTTATCTCTAGATTCCTTTGAGTTTTGCCATTATATTTGATGTTTTACACATTGCTCCATGATTACTTCTATGTAGTTTGCTACAATTTTTCTTTAGATAAGTTTGTGATGATGAAAAATAATATAGGATAAGAATAATAATTGAAAGACATAGAAGAATATGAGATAGTGGTTCATTCCATAGTGATTACAGTCACTTTTATGGATTATTTATTTTATTAATTATGAATATAACATATGCTTGAGCTATTGATAGGGGTGGATGGATTGAATCAAAATACAAACACATCAATAAACCAAACACAATTTCTAAATAGGTAAATAAATTATGAAAACATTTTGATTGCAAGTCCAAAACATGGTTACATCTACCTCTTTACATATGGCTTATGAATTCTCCAATAATTGATTGAGTCACAAAACACATGCTAAAAATCAATCCAGGGTAGGTGAGAATGGGTTACAAGAGTCTAAAATAGAGGACATAAAGGTTTTAATAAAAATGCTCTATTGACCACCTCTATTCATTTGGCGATAGAACTTAATAACACTACCTTCAAATTATGTTTTCTTCCTTTTATTTTGACCATGAATATTGCAACATTAAAATTCCATTTTCTTTTTTCTACCATTTTCTTTCTAATATCCATTCTTGACTATCCAAGTCTTTTCTTTTGCCTACTATCAAAATTCTATTATCTCATTCTTCAATAATATACACAACTTGTATTCATTTTTCTTATGTCTACAACATATCATATACCTTTATATTTATATTTTGGCCTCATTTCTCATTCCCTTTTTATGCTTTCCCAATCATTTACCTTTATAAATGACTATATTTTTGTTGATGCAACAAAATCTAATATAGTTTTACTAAAACTTAGATCATACCTCTATACAACTGAATGAAATCCTTGTCTTTTCTTTGTCTTTTCATTTCGATTGTTTAATAAGATTGTTATTTTCAAAAACTTGTGTCATTTCTACATTTACTTGAATTCTAATTTTTGAATCGCTCATATATAAATTTCAATTATTATATACGATTTGAGATTATTTACTATTTTTTTAATGTAGGTTTACATTATTTTAAGGTCATTTTTCTCTATTTTTAGATAATTTTAATGTTATATTAGATCTTTTTTTTAACTCTCATTTCAAATTTTTATTTGTAAATCAAAATTTCTATCAACTCATTGTTTCACATACAAAAATGACAAATGCTAGTTTATTTAAGAATCAAACTTTTATATTTTTCAAATTTTAATTTATTTAAAATTTTCTCTATGTTTACAAATCTAATTTTAAAATAGGCAAAAGTTTACAACACAATGGTAAATTGTGAGCCTTTAATTGAAGAGGTTTTGGGTTCAAATCTACTCGCGATCGTGCTTAATAAATAATAATAATTAATTACAACACATAATAATTAATTTTAGAATACTTTTTATATCCTTACCCCTTTCTCACTCTGTCCTTGTCTCTCCTTCTTTATATCTCTTTCTCTCCTCCTTTAAATTGAATAAATAGTGCAAGTTTTCTCATAACCAAACATGATTATCTTTTTGAAACATTTCTTTTAGAAAACAACACTAATTGCAAAACAACATTAATTGCTAAATGACTTACCAATTCATTCCATGTACTTCATTAAAATATACTAAAGAAAGACAAATTCCATAATTAAATTTTCAAACTTCTTCAACATGCCCCATGACCATTACTAATTTACAAATTTATAAATATATTAAATTGAGGACAAAAATCAACCGGTCATTCTATTGATTGCTTTTAATATTCTACCGAAAAAAAATTAATATGACTCGATTAATATCCTCAAAAAGTGAACGCCCTCACTTCAGTATGAACTCTATTACGTCTTATCCTTACAATTCCTTATCCAGGCATAACATCAAAACCGATTACAAAATATAACTACTATATGCCTTCAAATAAGAAAATACCCAATTTTGACTCTGTCTTCATGCCTGTGCAACCTCAATTACGATGCCATTTCCGAAAACAAATAAATTTGTGTATTTCTGTTGTTTACACCGTATAAAGGTAAATACACTTACAAAAGGCTGCGGTACTACCATTTCTACGAACACTGGCTTGCTCTGAAAACGAAGAATCAATAGCACCGGCTGCACGGCTGTAACTTTTGTTGCAACACAATTTCTTCTTTCAGCTGAAGAGGACTACATATATTCCGGTGGTTATCATTTGTAAAAATCCGTTAACATTGTCAGCCAAGGAGACACCCAATCCACTAGATTGTTTACAACCAAATCTGCTCCTCCCATTGTAGAAGCCTCTCGACTTTATGATTGATGAAGATGATGGTATGTTATCACTTGATTCTTGTGGGATCGAATTCCTCATCAACTAATTCTGATACGAAACGATAGAAAATAATTCTCATATAGAAGTAAACTGGACAGAAGTCCACCATTTTTAAGAATTTATATACTGGTATGCAGTTATATCGGGAATCCCCATTTATGCAAAGGTGGTAAAGATAAGTGCGAGTACAATGGCAATAAAGTCGGGATTGATATTAAATCGACTGTTGGTGTTCTAGTCCCAACTGTTGTAGCAATCGTATTGCTTTTTATATGTCGTAGAAGATATAACTCCAAGAGACGAAAGCAAATGAGCAATCTGAACGCCGATCAAGGTGAGGAGTTCGTTTTGGCTATTTTATAATTCCTTCTGTTCTTTGATTTGAAATATATATTTTTCGTTTGCTAATTGAATGTACAGCTGTAATTGTACCCAACCCTGTGAAGGTCCGTTCGTTGAGTCTAGAGGAGATGATGAGAGCTACACAGAATTTGAGCCACAAGATTGGGGAAGGTGGTTTTGGAAATGTCTGCTTTGGAAAATTGCCGGATGGGAAAGATGTGGCCGTAAAGATTCTTTCGTCCAGGGGCATGTATTTTAACTTCTCTGATGATGGTGTGTTATCACTTGATGCTTGTTTTCACTTGATTCTTGTGGGATAGAATTAGTTATCCAGGGGCATGTATTGATTCCTGTAGCAGTTATGGGTCATGTTTTCTTTGCAGTTTTTTAAGTTTTTCCTTTTCCTTCGTTGGGGGTTGGCAGACTTAAAGATTTTGGCGGGAACAGCAGGAGATGTTGGTAGTCTTTTTCGGAATGTGCGCTGCAAACCATGATGTTTCCAGCCAAGTCTTTCCCATCAAAGGTACGTCTTGGCCCCTAAGAAGTATCTCAGGGGGTCTGGGATGTGTCTTTCAATATCTTTGGCCTAAACTATCCAACAGTGCGGCAGTTGCATTCTCAATACCATTTTTGTTTGACTTATGCCCACCACATAGAAGTTATATTGCATCTTGTGTCTCCCAATAGGAAACCTCCAATTGTTAAATTTTCTTAGTACTTTGAATGATAAAACCATCTGTTACTGTTAACATTGAATTGGCTGAAATCTTCTATTTGTATCCCTCTTATAACAACTAATCAATCATCAATGAAATTGTGTGTGACTCCACCATCAATTAGGATTGTAATGTTGTGCCCTTGTAGGATCTCTCATATTTTCGAGCAGTTGGCTAGGTCACAAGTTCCTCATTCCTCACTTTCAAATTCTTTAGGTTCTTATTTTGCCTCCTCATCAGATAACACATTTTTTCAGTGCACATGCTCCTTTATCAAACGACGACACCCAAAGTTTCATAGGTTTTGCAAGAAAAGTTTAATTTGTTTGAGCACAATTCATTTTTAGCTACTTCATCAAAATCACTGTGGTGGTACCACCTTTGTGGAGAAAAACCCTTTGAAGAGGTCTCTTATTAGGCTGTAAATGAGGGTTTTCTTGCAAGGACTTATTCTTAGCTATGGAAGTTTCTAAAATCAAAGCTATATTAATTCCTTTCTATGTTCCAAAATATTGGGCACCATTACTGATCATCTTTGAACCTCTCCTATATATTTCTCCACTATCCCTTTTTGTTTTAATTATGCAAATCCTCTAAAATGGATGTTTGGATTTTTTTGTTAAATGCATCAATAACCTTTTGCAAAATTTATCATGTGTCTTTTAGTACATGACAGTCGGTAACCAATCCAGAGTACCATCTTTCGTGAGCTAATCCTCTGAGAAGAAGGCGCAAATTTGATATCATTATCCTCTGTCGTTGGTTCAAATGATAGGTATGTATCTAATTTGAGCACCTACAAATGACTTGTAAACTTATTAGATCCATCAAATATAGATAACTTTAATGTATCCAAAGCTCACTAATATTCATTTTGTCCTGATTGGGGTCTAGGCTTCATTCTTGATCCATTTCTTCCTCTCTTCATAATTATTTATGTAATTTGTGAAAGACATTGAGTCTTGTATTTCTACAGGGAGATTTCTATATAATACATAAGAAGCAGTGATATCATCTTGCATTGTTTTTTTTGTTTCTTCTAAGGAAACTTCTCCCCTTTGAATGAAAGTGGGATGAAGGGTTTATTCATAGACGTAATCTTGGTTATTTGCATGTCACTTGTATGCTTATTATTGTTGATGCTAAAAGTGTCCTCACTATCTTTATCATGTGGATTTTTTTTGCATTATTCATCTTAGATAACATTTGCCTCATCATATTTATGATATAGTCAATTTTTTTCATTTTATTTGCATCTTCAAAGTTACCATTCCCCTAACCAAAAATCCAAAGATTTTTTATCACTTTGCTCTCATCAATTGAGTTTTGCTTAGTTCTCTTTGATAATATCTATTGGGTCTCTCACTAAGTCACATAGTAATGCAGATTCACCAGCTGGCATAATACAGGTTTAATATCATTTGTAATGTCCCATTCAATTTTCTTTAGTAGTCAAAATGTATTACTTAAAAATGTAACTCCTATACAATTAATTATCAATATGAATTTCTAACTTTTTATACTAATGTTTTCTGTTAAATTTAAGTTTATATTGCTTTAGACACTTCGAAATCAAGAAAGGTTTATGTTAAATATTTCTTGGTATAGAACTACTGGATTACTTGAAGTATGGAGCAGTTTAACACAATGAATGCCTTAGAAAATAAGTGTAACTGGCATACTTGACCCCCATACAAAATCTCCACGCACTTGAGTGAGGGACGTCCCTGTGTCAGGGACCTGACGTCTCCAAGTCCCCCCACCATAACTTTCCAAAAATTTTCTGTATTGAAGTATTTGATATTATAATTTATTAGTTCTTTGATATTATAATTTATTAGTTCTTATACTATTATACATCATTTCAAAACTAGCATTGCAAGTACTATATCTATAGTATATTGCAACGCTCTAATCCCCACCCCACTGTTTTCTCACCACTCCTTCACCATCTCCAATTTGAAGCCCTTTTTTCTCCGTAGTGACGTCCCCCAGTGCCCAAAATTTTCTTGAGACAGAGGTTTCCATCCTTCAATTTTGAGGTTTGGAGGGGTAGCACCGTCAGTTTGTTAAAACATAATCGGATAATCTCTCCCCTGCCTGAGATGATATACAAAAAGTAGTCAATGATGCCCCTCCATTCTCCTTCATTGACTTCTTTATATCCCTCTTCCAAAAGACTACACCCATCATTTTTCTTTCAACATCAAATTAATTGTAACTGCTCTCATTTCCTTAAATCACACATTGTTTCGCGACCAGACCCACACTTTAGTTCAAACCCTTTTTTTACCTTTGAAAAATAACTTGATGAATGCTCATGATTAAAGGAAGCCTAAGGATTGTGGTCTTGAAATAAACAACCCAATGCTCTGTAGGGAAAGGACTACCATAGTATAAAATTAAGTTGGGGGCATCAGTGGAATGTCCTTTTTTGGGATTGCCCTAACTTGTGCCCTAAAATCACAAATTAGGGTCAGGATTAGAGCTTTACCAAATAAAATAACTCCTTTAATAAGATGAGCTTTGATTTAACTTCAGACAAGTTAAGATTACTTAGATTTTGGTATAACGGATCTGAACTCAGAACTTTTTTGTCTATCTGCTGCTTATATCTGTATTGGATATCATCTCCTTTTTTGGATCCTTATAATTACTTGATAATGAAAGCATATGCACCTTGTAATTTCTTTAAATAAGATTAATTGTCAGTCTGTTCGATATAGTAGTCCTAGAACCGATCTGTTACAGGTTTGATCCAGTTTGTGTTTACTACTCACAAGGATCTTCCTCTAGTTTGTATATGTGCTCTTGGTACCGGTCGCTACAGATACTTAAATCTATCTTATTGTCTCTTCATCCCTGTGTTTAATGCTTGTTGAATTGTTTTCCTTTGTTAAATCCTGTATGTTGTTGAACGGATGGATATCTTACTTTCTGCTTACATTTTCCATTAAGTCTACCTTGAAATAAGTATTTCTTGCTTAAAATTTTGTTATATTTCTCCTGCTGCTTACTTAACTATCTTCATTGTACATGTATTTTCCTCTACTATTTATTGATGTTGATGACAACTACATCATGTACTCAATCCATTTCTATGCTCGATAGTCATACGTCGGATGCCCCTTTCATTCTACTTATTAATTAATTTTTTTATTTTGTTTGAGATTTATTTATTATTACTTATATTACTATCATTTATTTATTTATTATTTTATACTAGCAGTGGCATCCAAACAAGGTGTAATGGTTGGAAGAAATATTCTGGTCAAATTGATAGGTGGGAAAAAAAAATTTCAAATGACAATGCTCCAAGAAATTTTTGCACATATTTGGTTTTATTTGGTAGTTCATAGTTGCTTTTATTTTGAGTATCTTGTAGAATCTGTTCATAGGCTTTGAAAAAATGATAAATTACAAAAGAGGCTTCAAATAAAGGGCAATGTTAACTAGTGTAGTTTGAAGCTTAGAAGCGATCTTGATTATAAAATATTTGTCTTCTCACATGAACCACCACTGGCAATTTCCTACTTTGCACACCCAATAAAATATCTTCTAAACAACTGCAGTCAATTTCCTATTTTCCACCATTGCATGGCGAACTTTCTTAATCTCCAGGTACACCTGAAAAAACCATCTTAGCTCTGTTCAAAATCAGACCCTTTCTTGATTTCTAGTTGTTCTATTTAATGAAATGGCCAAGAAATGTTTGCCTTAAAAAATATGAAATGGACAAGAAGAATAAACATCCTATCATTTAAATTTACGAAATAGAGCGATGCTTTTAAGGAAAAAATGTCTTAGCTTTTCACAACACAGTTGGAAAGCAAAATACAGCTTCTCAAAATGACAGTATCTGTAAAATCCACTAAAGCAATCTATAAAAAATTGAATTGTATTTACGATTCGTTGTTTCATCTTGCAAATGCCTCCAATCTAGATGATCATGGGCATACAGTAATTAATAGGCTGTAAACCTGCTCCATCATTTCCTTTCGTGTGCTGCTACTGATAAAACTACTAATCTAAGTCATAGGTTTGTGAGAAATATCAATTAAAAATTAATTTAATACTTAAATACTCACAACTCTAAACCTAAAAATGTTTACTTGGCACTTGAAAAGTGCTCGGCACATGAGGGTGTCGAGTGCCAGTTTTACTCGGCACTTGCTCGACACATGAAGGTGCCGAGTCACAGATTGCTAGGCACTGATGGTGCCGAGTGACAGGCAACAAGTGTCGAGTGAGCTCGACACACAAAGGAAAAATGCAATAGCTGTCGAGTTAGCTCGGCACATAAAGAAAATGCTCGGCACTTGAAGCGCTTGGCACACAAAAATTACAATAGGTGCCGAGTGTTCTGTTTCAACTGAAATATTATAACTTAGAGAAATTCAACGTGAATGCTTTCACCATTAAAACCAGAAAGCCAAAGCTTTAACCTTTCAAACAAACTTGTCAAATGCGATGAATAGAAGAGGAAAATAGATTCAAGTATGCTTGCTTTCTTTCTATTCAATCTTTCATTAAACTATTACAAAATCTGGGAGCATTCAGCTTCAACCAGAATGGCTAGCTCGGTCTTCACTGTTACTCGACACTGACACTCGATCATTCCTAGAGGAGCTCGGCAATGACTAAACCTGCTTGCTTTTTCTTCAATTTACTCCTTCTTCTTGCTATTCATCAGTGTCTTCTTCACTCATAATTGGCACTTTACTTGAAGTGCCCGGTGACTCATCAATTGAACCATACCAAGACTAATTTTCAAGAAATTCCACATCTCTTGAAAGCATCATCTTGTTGTTCAATGGGTCATACAATTTTTATGCCTTTAATTTTGAGCTATACCCTGTGAAGATGCACTTCACACCTTTGTCATCCAATTTTTGCCTTTGCTCTTTAGGCGCATGTGCATATGCAACACATCCAAACACTCTTAGGTGTTCAACTGTCCATCTTCCTCGTGACCATGCTTCTGTTGGAATTTTGTCATGGATTGCCTTTTTCAGACACCTATTAATTAGGTAAACTGCTATTTCCATAGCCTCTCCCCAAAATTTAGTTGGGAGACCTTTCTCTTTCATCATGTTCCTTGCCATTTTAATAATGGTCCTGTTCTTTCTTTCAGCCACTCCATTTTTCTATGGTGTATAGCTGGCTGTGAGCTCTTTCTTTATGCCATGTTTCCTACAAAATTTTACAAAAGAATTGGAGGTATACTCCCCTCCTCTATCTGATTTGAGGACCTTGATATAGTGTCCACATTCTCTTTCAGCCTGGGCTTTAAATTCTACAAATTTATCAAATGCTTCAGATTTATTCTTTAAGAAATACACCCATGTCCTATGACTGAAATCATCAATGAATGTCATGAAATAAGTACTCCCCCCAATGGAAGTAACTTGCATAGGACCAACTAGTTCAGTATGCACTAACTCTAATGGATATCTAGCCCTCCTAGAATTTTTAGAATTAAAGGGAAGCCTATGTTGCTTACCCAAAATACAAGCCTCACACTTGTCACATGAATTTCCTACACATGGTAAACCATCTACTATTCTTTTATTTGATAATAAATTTAAACCAGCATAGCCAAGATGACCATACCTGAGATGCCACAAACGTGAAGGGTCTTCAATCACACTCCTTAGAGCTGATTGTGTGTGAGGTGCAACACAAACTTGAGATGAGAAACATGTCTCTATCCTCAAGGGAAACATTATGTTATTTGTCATTTGAACTGCTGCAAGTAAGTTCTTGCTTCCATCTTTTTCATGAATGACACACTTGTCATTCTCTATCAACAATTTGTATCCATTTTGAATGAGCTGACCAATGCTCATCAAATTGTGCTTCATACCAGGGGCAAAATACACATTTTATATTTCCTTCTTCTCACCTTTTTTGGTGCAGACCATAATAGATCCTTTGCTCACAACTGGTGGGGTTTCATTATTACCTATCTTAATTTTCGATTTGAAACTCTTGTCAATGAATGAAAACAAGGTTTCATTACCACTCATGTGGTTGCTACATCCACTGCTGAGGTACCAAACCTCAGGGCTTCCTTCTTCACCAAAATTGCACATGATGAAGGCAGTGGCATTGTTTCCACTTTCCATATTCACATCAACCACATTTGTTTGTCCTGACTGATCATTTTGCTTCTTCCAGCATTCATTTGCATAATGCCCATATTTATGATAGTAG
This sequence comes from Cupressus sempervirens, assembly GCA_028749045.1. NCBI lineage: Eukaryota > Viridiplantae > Streptophyta > Pinopsida > Cupressales > Cupressaceae > Cupressus > Cupressus sempervirens. The sequence continues at coordinate 235,944,025 of CM053785.1, forward strand.
TAGCATTCTACATTACTCTTATTTGAGTTGTAGTTTTTCTTACCTCCTCTTGAGGTATTTTGAGAGCTACTTGCTCCATCTGCTCTTCCTGAACTTTCTGTTGCAGCATTCCTTTGTCCTCCATTACCTCAGCCTCTACCTCTGGACTTTCTGCCTGAGCCATTTCTTCCTCTTGGATTTGATTGAGCCTTGAATGGTTGCTCTTGGGAAGAAGAAGATGTGGATCTATTGATCCTATGCTCATGGGTTTGAAGTGTACCCATCAACTCATCCATTGTCAAAACAGTGAGGTCTTTTGCCTCTTCTATGGTCATGACCAAATTGGCATATTTATGAGGTAAACTCCTCAATATCTTTTCCATTATCCCCTACTCTTGATAGTTGTCTCCATTTGACTTCAGTTGGTTAATCACATTGGAGGTCTTTGAATTGAAGTTTGCAACTGATTCATTTTCCTTCATTTGAAAGTTCTCAAACTCCCTCTTGATGTTCTGTAGCTTTACAGTACAGACTTTATCAGTCCCCTTGAAGTTTTTCTCAAGGATATCCCATGCTTCCTTTGCATAATTTTCTACTGCAATCTTTGGGAATACTATCTCTGTCATTGCTGCTTCAATCAAACTTAATGCTTTTGCATCTTTTCTCCTTGATTCTTTCAAATGAGTCTTCTGTGCATTTGTGAGGGAAACATACTGAGTTGGATTAGTCACATCATTGAATCCATTAACTACAAACTCCCACAAATCATTTGCAACCATAATGGTTTTCATCTTCGTTTCCCATGTATCATTATTCTGTCCATTAAAGGATGCTAGTTGTTGCCATATCTTTCTTGCATCCCCTACCATGTCAAATATCTCAAGAAAACAAATTCCCTAACTCATTATGGATGTGGGGCCTCAAAGCTCTGATATCATGTGAGAAATATCAATTAAAAATTAATTTAATACTCAAATACTCACAACCCTAAACCTAAAAATGTTTACTCGGCACTTGAAAAGTGCTCAACACATGAGGGTGTCGAGTGCCAATTTTACTCGGTACTTGCTCAGCACATGAAGGTGCCGAGTCACAGATTGCTCAGCACTGATGGTGCCGAGTGATAGGCAACAAGTGCCGAGTGAGCTTGGCACACAAAGGAAAAATGCAATAGGTGTTGAGTTAGCTCAGCACATAAAGAAAATGCTCGGCACTTAAAGAGCTCGGCACACAAAAATTGTAGTAGGTGCCGAGTGTTCTGTTTCAACTAGAATATTATAACTTAGAGAAATTCAACGTGAATGCTTTCACCATTAAAACTAGAAAGCCAAAGCTTTAACCTTTCAAACAAACTTGTCAAATGCGATGAATAGAAGAGGAAAATAGATTTAAGTATGTTTGATTGCTTTATATTCAATCTTTCATTAAACTATTACAAAATCTGGGAGCATTCGACTTCAACCAGAAAACCCTAAAATAACCCTAAACTGATAATACTTCAAACTTCAATAAACTTTTAAACTTACAGCTCTAATGGCTGCATACAATAGTGCCTAGAGCAATCACTGCTTCAACAGGACGAATCTAATAATGACAAAGTTACAAAGTGAACAGGGGAAACACGTGCAACTGCAGGAACAAACTTCTTTCCTTCTTCCTTCTCTGCTCAGCTCTGCAACTTCTCTCTGATCTGCTTGAACTCTGCAAAATGAATGTAGAAACATTCTTTTTTGTCATTTTTTTCCCCCTCAACATCCAAATTCAAAATCTCACCTACCAAAAAATAAATGCCTGCTGTTCATGGATGCCTATGGTGACCTGATAAGGGTAGATGGGCGTGGGGCTCGAGGACAACTTGCAAGCATTTGACGTTTAATTTCCAACAAGGATATGTCAAATTGCTTCCATTAAGTTTGAATTCCAACAAATCTTTACCGTTTCCTAAATCTTATTGGAATTTTATTGAATGTAGCATAATATTGTTATCTATAATAATATAATTTTATTTTAGAATAATATTAAGTTATTTAGTTTATTTATTTAGCAATGAAAACTATTTTAATAATTTTGTAAATATGTTATTTATATTTAAAAATAAATAGATTTATTTAAGTTAAATTTAATATTGATTTTTTTCTGAATTTTTATCATTGCTGAATTTCATCTGAATCTTATGATTGACATGTTCAAATTAGAATTCAAATCTTGTGACTTCAATACTAATATTTGACTTCTCTAGACCTTTCTGGAAACAATTTCAGCTTTTGCTTGATCTAAGGTCTAGGTATTATACAATAAAATTTTGTGAATCTTTTTGCTTAGACTTGGATCATGCCTTTGGCAACAATTTCAACAAGAATACCAAATTACTTAAGACAAGTCTTGGATTTTGAGGCACTGAATTGTGCTATCCCCTATCTTATCTCATTGGAAATTGTTACCTAACTTTTTAATATATTTTTAAACAATTGTTAATGAAAATCCTACAAAGAAAACCTACTATAATTAACTTTAAAGACACACTCTTCATCACCTTAGCCACCTAATTCCAACTTCCCATGAAACATATTGAGAATAAAGCTCACAGAAGATGGTATCTATTGAAAATTGTGGACATTTTAAACTCAAAAACCTTAAAAATAGAAGTGCTTGTATATTTCATCATTTGAGACTGAGAATTAAACTAGTCTCAAAGATAGAGCTTAGTGACAATGTGAAATTGTTGGATTAACATTTTCATGTCAATTTATTAGGTCAGGTACTGAATAGTTGGAGCTGTTGTGAGCACTTGGACTTCAAAACAAAAACATTTCTGTCAAACAGCTATACAATATGATATTGAAAGTTGCTAAGAAGTAAATCGATCATTCTTTATTAAGGACTATTTATTAGTTGTTTCTATCATCAAAGCACTGGTGAAAGGAAAATTAAATCATGTATCAGGGGTCATGCACAAAATTAGCTCTAGAAGTAAGCCGTATTAAGTATATTGTTGCAGACAACATGTCTAACCAAAATGAGAACGATTAACAAAAGAGTGACTGTGATTCTATCAACTCAAAAGATTTATCAATTCTGAATATGCTTAGTGTTCACTTGGCAGATAGAAGAAACTAAGACAATATAGATATATTGATAGATGGAAAATGTACATGAGTTACCCATATAAACATTACAAAAGATAAGTGATATTAGTGAGTAAATTTAACATCACTAAATATAACAATCATATGTTCCAACTGACACAACAATTCAAAGAGAGGAAATCTGTGTTTTTCCTACACACAACTTGTACTCTTCCAGCAATTTAATTTTAGGTCAGATGGAGCCAGTGGTAGCTTGAACAATGCTCAAATAGTTTCAATAAAACTTCGTAGGGGAGAAGATCTTGTCTGGCTTAAATCATTTTCTCCCTTCATATCTCCATTAGCACTATTCGTGCTCTGCAAATGCCTTAAGTGTTTCCATCTCTGATTGCCCTAGAACACTTCTCTCTTTACTCTAAGTCAGTTTGTGCCTTCTGTGCCTCATTATTTAAATTCTTGCTTTATTTGTACGTTTTGCTTATTATTTGCATTCTCATTTCATCGTCATAGTGCTCTTCAATTTGTTACTTTTTTAGCCAGATGCAAAGGCTTTTGAAACACCAACTCTTCTTCCCTTGCATTGCTACCCATGCCACTTCGTTCTTCAGTTTAAACTCTTTGAGTATTTTAAGTTTGAGGATGATCAAAATTGCCCATCTCAATTATCATGAATGTGAAGCTTTGAGTAGAATTTACCATCATTAGAGCCATCCTCCGCTCTTTAATAATTTTTGTTGTATTGCTGTGAAGAAAAAATAAACAAATTTAAAAGGAAAGAACAACAGCACAAAATAAATTTGAAAGAGAAAGATAATGTTTATTGATTGATTTTTGCACCACAATTACCTCTCTCTCTCTCTCTCTCTCTCTCTCTCTCTCTCTCTCTCTCTCTCTCTCTCTATATATATATATATATATATATATATATATATATATACTTTTACATTTTCTAGAACCAAGAAAATTTCAATTGATTTCATGTGTGGAGAAGGTGAAGATGACAGAACTGCAAGTTTACTTAGTCATCAATTAATGGACTGGGAGATGTCAATAACAACTTGTTGTGTGGTTGTAACAAACAACAATGATTACTCATTCAACGGTGTAGTTATTCTAACACTCAACTAATGGCTGGAGAATAGAATACGTGAGTCAATTGCTTAACAAAATAGTAGTTTTGTTGCAGCAAATCACTTACATGGATATCACTTATCACTTATTCCAACATGCTGCAGTAGATTCGGTGCTAGTGGAATAAATGCAGAGAGTCAAGGTTACTCTCAATTAAATTTTATTGTTTAGAGACTTTAAACTAGTGATTGCACCTAAGGTTGCAATAAGGATGCCAAAGATAAATATGTAATGTTTAAATTTTTGTAAGAAATGACTTGTAAAAAAAAAATTTGGGTCCATCTATTTGGCCTAATATAAGTAGAAAAGTCTATGTAGCATATAGATAGCTTTGAATGGACCCATTGAAATTATGATTGGTATTGCCTAGTAGAAAAGTGGATGTAGCATATTGATAACTTTGAATGGGCCCACTAAAATCATGATCATTATTGCCTAGTTCTTGATAGAAAGGGTAATAACACATGGAAGAATTTTTCTTTAAAAAAAGAATTATTTGAAAGTAACAAAGTGTGATTTGTCGGTGAACATATATGTATTATCTGCCATAGTTTTGTAGGTTAGAAGTACTTTTAGAGAAGGTAACAAATATTTAGACAAATAATGGAGAATTTATTTATTATGTAATATGTGAATGGCATAAATAGGAGGTGTTTAGAGCATGATATGGGCCATGGTCAATTAAATGTTTTAGGTAAATTGAATCCTTCATAAGCAACCTTGATTTCATGTAACTAATATTATTATGTAGTATAATTCGTAATTGGTACAAATATTTAAGACAAAGTATTTATCACAAACTTTCAATTAAAAATGCGTTAGATTAGCTTATTTTGAGATAACTTTATTTTTTTTTTTTGTTAAAAGAAAAAAAAAATCAAAGTACTTACAAGTACTAGTAAAAGTATAACAAAATGAATGTGATATATTAGTCTAAAATGCATTATGATCTTTAATTTCAAACCTTAAACATTATACTAACTATAATGTAACTTTCATAAAATATTATAATAAAAAAGATGTAACTTTCATAAATATTATAATAAAACTAATTTAGTCTCTCAATACAACCCTAAATCTAATGGTGAAATAAAACTAAACTAATTTCTCCTAATCATAAAAACCATAAGTATAACCATAACACTAACCATAATATAATCACTTATCCGAATTCAATCACATAATCCAAAACATTTATCTTATAGATTCATGTGAGGTAAGAAATGTATTTATCCATTTATTATCTATTTAAAGATCTTTAAATAAATAATATATATAAATAGTCTATGTATTTATGGATTTAAGAATAGTCTATGTATTTATGGATTTAAGATTTAAAGTAGAAAGTTGATCTATTACCCATAACTGCAATATACAGATTGTACAATGTAGAAAGTATACAAAAATCTATCCTCCCTTTCTTCCTTTCTTTGAAGTGAAGTTGAATCTCCAAACATCAATAATTTTTTGTTGTGTATATCTTCCTCCCTGGATTAAGCTTTATGACCAAAAATGTGAAAAAGAAATCCTCTAGAGACACTCTACTGTTCAAAACTAACAAACAATCCATGATGGGTTTATCATAAGCCTATGGACGGTTCAAATTGTCTCACTGGATGTGGACCAAAGCTTACACGTAACTGACTCCCCCCAGCTCGCGCTCATGCAAGTTTCCGCTCAACCTTAAATAGTCCCCTCCATTCTTGTTTTACTTCAGCAGACTTTCAGTTTCACAGAGAAAACAAAAATCTGTGTTGAAGCTAGACAATGTTAATGGAGAACAAATCAAAGGGGCCTTCTCCAACTCATCCTACTTACCGTCAGGTAATGTTTTTTCAATATGCATTCTTTAAATTCCATGCCACTTGATTAATTTTCACCTTAATATCATTTCTCAGTGATTTTGAGAAAAACCATGATAGTTGTATAAAACTTTATGAATTTCTTTACCGAGGAAATGTTTGATTAGTTTGGCAGATGATAGAAGAGGCAATAGGTGAACTAAAGGAGAGCAATGAGTCTACTCAGCATTCTATCAGTAAATTCAGTCAAATGAAATATGGGCCTCAATTGAAGAAAAATTTCAAGAAAATTTTGTCAAACAGGCTCAAGAAAATGACTAAATCAGGGGAGCTCACAAGAATCAAGAACTCCTTTAAGTTTAACCGCAGGCCTTATAATAAATCTCAACACATCAATTTAGCTACAATCGCTCAGTATGCCAAAATAAAGTCATCGGGTACCAACAGATCAGATCGAACAAGAGCATATAGTCCATCAATAGATAGCAATTGAAGAATTGCAAAAAATAACCATACACTCAGCGTCTTGGTATAAATTACACGCACATCATATTTGTCAATTCTATAAACACATATGTGCATCTGTATGCAAGATTAATTCTTGAATGTATACCTCTATGATAGAGAATAGATATGCAAACAGTACAAAAAAGGAAGTAAGTAAAAAATAGTTGAAGGCATCTACCAAAACTACCAATATTTACATGAATGGTACCTTGAAGCAAAAGTGTGTTGTAGACTCTCGAAAAATGGTAAGAGCAGGTTTCAGTCTTCCCTTCTTTGCAATTATGTACGAAGATACTTATAGAGTCGATCATAAAAGCGTATGCAAGTAGGAATCAACTACACCATGCAATAAAAGTGGTAATCAAGAGATATCAGGTCACATACGGATGGAAAATATGCTGGGAAGCATGATAGACGTGCTGCTGAAATTATGTGGAAGTACAAACGTCACACGACACACGCTAAAAGATAGAACAGATGTTAAAAGAAGGAAAGGTGAGTAACATCCTATCGACTGACGTTGAAAAAGCACTCACAATATGAATTGAGTTGTGACTCGATTGTGGATTGACGATGGCAAAGCACTCCTAATATGAACTGATTTGCGACTGCGTCCAAGATATGGATGGATCTGGTGTTCGCATGCTCAATATGTACTCGCATGAGGTGTCGCCTTTGTTAAGAGATCCTCATTGAAGCAAGCCAGCTAGCGATGGGCTATTATGACTGGGATACCAGTGAATCTCAACATCCAGTCAAAATGAAATATTCAACAATCACGATGACTTTGATCATCTTGCCTTCCTCTAGGTATGATATGAACCGTAGATTGAAAAACTGAGGTTGTGAACTTCAGTATAGGGACGCCTTTGGCGTAATAATATACACACAACCCCTTTTGTGGCGATTTCTTCCAACTTTTTAACCATACCGAACTTGTTGTCCCGTGCTTTGAAACATTGAAGTGGGCTCGACGATTGTACATACCAAAATTAAACCCATTTTTGTCGCATGGAATGGATATTGTGTCTGTGCAAATAGAGTATCCTTCTTTGATAGTTATCTTTGCGAAAGGATTTTGCTTAGCAACATAAAGTATTTGGTGACACATTCATAGTTAGGTTCATTTTCGTTTAGGTTGAATGGATGTTCAGTACCATTGAATGTGATTCAACAGGACAACTAGCACTTGGACTAAAAGAGAGGTGCGATGATTTAGTTTAAATTCACGTGTACTCATTTGAAAACCACTCGGTTTTGGACATCATTCTATTTAAAATAAGAGGGTAGAACAATATTTATTAGTCCCTGCGTTATTAATGTTTCGGAATCCCAATTCTATTAATTGTGACAATCCAATTAATTCTTAAATCCTAAGGTTTGTGTTGCAATTATTTAATAATTATTTTTCTGACTGATTTTCTGATTTTTTCATTGGAGGATGCAGATTTTCCTAGGGTTTGGGACATTTTAAAATGAAAATAAAATGAGAAAAAAAAGTACAGTTGTAGATGCGTACATATTTAATGCACTTGACAGGCAGACAGCGACGACTTAAATGCACTTAGCAGGAATAGTGATAGAGAGATCCCAAACTTGCCCTTTCTTCTCTGTCCGAGGGTCCTGTTACTTTCTGGTTTGTTACTTTTTGGCTCTCAGAAATTCTCATTCTTCTTCATCTTAGATCTACAAAATATCATATCAGGACAATAATGGCTACTTCTCATTTTGTCCAAGAGTTATAGTGCTTCCTCAATTTTACCACATGTACAGAAATTCTTTATGAGAGTGTTGTGAGTGATCACATTTGGATGGATGCCTATCTCTCCCAATTTCAGCAAGGAGAAAGGGAAGTCTACGGAGGTCGCCGTCATTCACAAGACCATCCAAAAGTGCATTAAGGTTACAACAGTGAGAGGAAGGGTGTTTCATAATGGCTGAATGGATTTATTGAATTGGCCAACGCCTTGTTGAATTGCCCAATTTACAGAGGGCCTTAATTGATTTATTGAATTGGCCAACGTCAGAGGTAGGAGATAAGCTCTGTGAAAACTCATCAGTGTTTGGGGGGTTGAGGTTGTTTGCAGAGAGAGATAAAGGGCGTGAGAAGAATGAAAACAAATAAAATGGTGATGCTGGAAGTAGAGAGACTGTAATCTTTTTTCAAATTATTCAAGCTATAAGCAATTATTGTGAATTTTGATTGTTGTGGATATGTGAATTTTGATTGCTGTGGATATTTGAAATTAATTTTTAGGGTTACAATTGCTAATTTATGTGGGTGTTTGTCATCTATGTTTTGTTTCTCTGAGAGATATGGGCTATTTTTTTTTTTTTTTTTTGTCTTTCCCTTCCTTTTATGCAACTAAATCAGCCCCCTTAGCTTTTTGACATCCGCCTAAAAAAAAAAGACAAAGCCCTCCTTTGAGAGTTTATTCTACTCGTGCCACTTTTCATTCTATAAAATCTGTATCTTACAACTGTGCACTCTGGAGATAAAAAAATTTCAAAAGTGTTCTCTAGAAATTAAGAGGGTTTATACATATTATTTGCAAGTCATCCAAATGTTTGAAAATATTAAACATTAGAAAATATTAACATCAGTATTTTGATTTTCCATATCTATAACCTCATGGAGTTTGCCAGATTATGTAGCTTTCAATTGTATCTGTTCTATTTCTTCACTTTCTGTTCCTAAGTTAAAAAAATAATTTCCAATTGCCAGCTAATGGCTCCTGTATCTATTTATTTGCATCTCAATCGCCTTTGTAACTATTTATTTGCATCTCATAAATTTGTTGAATATAATTTATTATTTATTTTATCTTGATTGAAGCCATACATCATGAACATGGACAAAACAAAACTTGCTAAGCTAAACTTTCTATTTCCACTTGGAGGTGAAGAAAAATAATCATGAAATAAGCTCAACTAGTGTAAAAAACAATTTTCTGGGTGGGCGGATTAAGTAGAAGAAATGAATTCTTTTATTAAGATATATAGATTCTCAGCGTACTACCAAAGATTGCAATGTTGACTTCACATTTCTTTCTAAGATTTCGTGCTTGCTATTAATTCTACAATTTTCAAATTTTTAAAAGCTAAACTATCTCGACTATATTTCAGCAACTATATTTTCATTATTCAACAAAATTCAACCTCCACAATTCTAATTTAAAAAAACAAAAATTTAAAACAGAATTTTACCAGCTCTTTGAATTACTTAATTAACCACATTATATTTATGATTCAACACTTCCTACAAATTTTTAACATTGTTTTCAGCCAAGCGAAAGACATCTGCTCCCTGAGAGCCCTTGTATTTTAAAAAGTTCTACAATATGTATACTATTATAATTAAATAGATAAATATTGTTATTTATTTTTAAAATAATTTTTATATGTATATTTTTCTATTTTACTTGTATGTTCTACTACTACTAATTAAGATAGATCAAAAATTTGATTCCCATTTTTAAAAAATTATTGTAAAAGAACAAATGTATAAAGTAATTTACATTAAATTTTGTACTATTAGTAATAATAATACAATTAGTAAATTAGCATAAAAAATAATCAATGTTCAACACCAATTTTTTTTTACAATCTAAATTGATGAAGTGGAAATTTGTTAACATTATTTTAATCTTGTTCTATCCACCCATGTAGGTTCAAGCAAAGGTTGCAATCTAAAATATTCATAGCATACATTGTCAATATAGAGTTTAGCATTTCTAAGTCTCAATCTATAATTCAAAATGAGTTACAAAAATGTTGAATGTTATAATTTTTTTTTAAAAATTTGTATTATATATAAGGGGGTTAAAAAAAGGTACAACAGTATCAACAAAGAGTACAAAAAAGGGGGCCCGACCTTGCCACAAAATCAGAGTATAACAAAGTACATCACAGTACATAGAGGAAAGAGAAACTAAAAGGCAAGGATCTAATGTTTTTGATGAACCTTTTTCATTTTTTCCATTTTTTTTTGGCTTGCACAATGCCATATTATAAAGTTCGTAGACACAATATTTAAAAAAAAAAAAATATGATATGGTTATTCCTATTTTGTGATTGTATGAAGCAAATTTGTCATGTTTTCAGGCTTTTTCAAGTTTTAAAATTGAAATAAATTCTCACAGTATGCATCAAGAGGCATTGATTACTGTCATTAGCAAGGGATAGAAATGCATTTACTATATGTCAGAAAGTATGAAACATAAATTAATTGTTCCATATATTGTAAAGGCCACCGACTATAGGATATAGGTTATATTATTTTGTTGGCCAAACTTGGTAGTAAGAAATGGTAATTTAACTTTTTTGCACATATTTGTGTTTTCCAAAACTTTCTCTTTTTCTTTTTAAATATCTAAAACTGTGTTTCCCCTCGGCATTCAAACCCTCTATGCGAGTTCTCAGAAGACAAAACAATGGTAAGAGATTGTCAAGTGTTTTGGTTAGTTAAGGTGTAGTTTCAGTTTTCAATAACCCATTATCTCATTTTACAGTAATGCCCCAAAACATTTTTCAATGGCTTTTGACGTGTTGGCCGATCTTGGTAGTAGATTTTGCTTAAATTACTTAAAGGTTTCCTAACAGATGGCTATATTTAAAAATTTGAATCCAATCTCAATCTGTTGTATATGTTATACCAGCCTTTTACATTCTTGATGTTAATCGTCTCTTTTTGCTTCACCAATTATTTTTGCTATTCTTTTTGGCTTGGTAAATCTTTCGGTGAGGTGATGGGCAAGCTCTGAGAAAATTTTATGGGACGTGGATCATGACTGAATGTACCTTGTCAAGCCATGCCCTAGCTACATATTTGCTATAGTTATGTGGAATTTGAAATTGGGTTTTGCTATCACAAATGATACCATGATTGTTACCACCCAGAACCTTGGATCATTGATCTCCTCCACTTTTCTCCAGTAGATTCTATGGGTTCCTTTTTAAAATGCAGATTGTTCTTGTTAGTAGTACCGTCATTGGGGTTGCCGTAGGGCAAAAAGTTTTAAAAGAGTATGCTTTTAAAAGATAGAAAATTAACACTAGTTCATCACAACAATAGGTTGTCACTCTTTAATTCAACCAAGATGAAGCCTTCAACACATACTTTTTGGAAAAAAACATACAATCATAGTTGAACTCTTGCACAACAAAATGTTGTGGCAAGTTACTTTGATGGCTTTTACTATGATTCCTTTCTCGATAATTAGGGAAGATGGAAGGAAGTACTAAAACATCAAACTTCAAATTTTTTAATAAGATTGTAAAAGAGAAACAAAAAATAAATGGAACAATTCTTCACATCAGATTTCCCGAGCCTTGGAACAATACCAGGAATTCTTAAATCATTCCCGAAAGCCTAGTAAGAATTAAAAAGTTAGTTATTAAAAAGGCCCAGTTTCCACGAGATTCAAAACTGTGACAAAATAGATAGAAACCCTAAGACCTAAATCAAAAGTAAACATTTTTCTACACCGACCAATTGAATAGGGGGTAGATTTCTTTCCTAATATTCTATCACGAGAAGGTTTAGAGCCTTACAGATCTTGGCATCGTGCTCGCAAATAGTTAATCTTTTACTGGTTGTTCATATTTTGCAGCAATTTCTAAAACCAGTTGGAGTATTGCTCTAGTCAAAATTCTTTATAGCCTTTTCTTGAAGCCATTTCCCTTGCCACTTTATCTATTTTCGATGAACCTTTTTCATTTTCTTTCATTTATTTGTTTGGCTTGCACAATGCCATATTATAAAGTTCCTAGAAGCAATATTTTGAAAAAAAAATACGATATGGTTATTCCTAATTTCTAATTGGATGAAGCAAAAATTAGTCAGTTATTTAGTCTTTTTCAAGTTTTAAAATTGAAATAAATTCTGACAACAGGCATCAAGAGGCATTGATTACCGCCATTAGCAAGGGATAGAAATGCATTTACTGTATGTCAGAAAGCATGAAACATAAATTAATTGTTTCTTATATTGGAAAGGCCACTGATTGTAGGATATATGATATATTATTTCATTGGCCGAATATGGCAGTAAGAAATGGTGGTTTAACTTTTTTGCACATATTTGGCTTTTTCGAAACTTTCTCTTTTGCTTTTGAAATAGCTAAAATTGTGTTTTCCCTTGGCATTCAAACCTTCTACGAAAGTTCTCAGAAGACAAAATAATAGTAAGAGATTGTCAAGTGTTTTGGTTAGTTAAGGTGTAGTTTCAGTTTTCAATAACCCATTATCTCATTTTATAGTAATGCCCCAAAACATTTTTCAATGGCTTTTGATGTGTTGGCTGATCTTGGTAGTAGATTTTGCTTAAATTACTTAAAGGTTTCCTAACAGATAGCTATATTTAAAAATTTGAATCCAATCTCAATCCGTTGTATATGTTATACCAACCTTTTACACTCTTGATGTTAACCGTCTCTTTTTGCTTCACCAATTATTTTTTCTTTTCTTTTTGGCATGGTAAATCTTTTGGTGAGGTGATGGGTAGGCTCTGAGAAACTTTTCTAGGACATGAATCATGACTGAATGTACCTTGTCAAGCCATGCCCTAGCTATGTATCTGCTATAGTTATGTGGAATTTGAAATTGGGTTTTTCTATCACAAAGATACCATGATCGTTACCACCCAAAACCTTGGATCTTTAATCTCCACTTTTTCTGGCAGATTCTATGGGTTCCTTTTTAAAATGCAGAGTTGTTCTTTTTAGCAGTACTATAATTGGGGTTGTTGTAGGGCAAATTTTTTTTAAAAGAGTATGCTTTTAAAAGATAGAAAATTAACACTAGTTCATCACGACAACAGGTTGCCACTCTTTGATCCAACTAAGATGAAGCCTTCAACATATACTTTTTTGAAAAAACATATGGAATCATAGTTGAACTCTTGCACAACAAAATGTTGTAGCAGGTTACTTTGATGACTTTTACTATGATTCCTTTCTCCGTAATTAGGGAAGATGGAAGGAAGTACTAAAAAACCAAACTTCAATTTTTTTTAATAAGATTGTAAAAGAGAAACAAAAAACAAATGGAACAATTCTCCACAATAGATTTCCTAAGTCTTGGAATAATACCAAGAATTCTTAAATCATTCCTAAAAGCCCAACAACAATTAAAATGTTAGCTATTAAGAAGGCCCAGTTTCCACAGGATTCGAAACCATGACAAAACAGATAGAAACCCTAAGACCTAAATCAAAAGTAAACATTTTTCTGCACCGACTGACTGAACAGGGGGTAAATTTCTTTCCTAATATTTTGTCGCGAGAATGTTTAGAGCCTTATAGATCTTGGCATTGCACTCACAAATAGTTAATCTTTTACCGGTTGTTTGTATTTTGTAGCCATTTCTAAAACTAGTTGGAGTATTCCTCCAATCAAAATTCTTTACAGCCTTTGCCTGAAGCCATTTCCCCTACCACTTTATCTATGACCATAATTATGGAAAAAATGATGCAAAAGAGCTAGATTGTGAGAAGAAACATGGAGAATAAGTAGATCTACATCATATATGAAACTCTAAAGTAGACCCTTATGAAACTTGCCATTGAAAGCTTTTGCCAACATTTTTCTAGGCCTTTCCTTTAGAGAAAATCGATAGCTACATGTATGTATCCATTTTAAAACACAAATTTTCCTTTTAAAGTCATGTAAAGATTGCAACTGTAAATTTTGTTCAGTAAATACAGTTCCAATTCTTGTATGCACATACAAAAACCTATAAAGAATATGGTTGTTTCTAATTAGACTTAACAAAATAGAGATTACCTCTATGAATCATGGCAACTTATAAAAAAAACATGATATAATATAAATTTAACATTCTTTAACTTTCTTGCAATAAGTGATAGACTTTTTTAATTAATTTTGTTGCTAATTTATTAAAAATGAAGAAGCTTAGTGTAGTAACAATTCTAACTGTACATTGCTTTTCAATACATAGGAAGCTGATTTGAAGTTGTCGTATTTAAACATCAGTACCAGAAAGTTGTGGCAAATATCCAACATTTTTGCTATATTGCATCCATAAGATTTAAACCAAAGCTTTTTAAATCACTATTTTCTAGCACATGTAGAATGCATACAGGCTCTATTTTTTCCTATATTAAATTAGGTTACTATTGTGTAATCGAGTGTACCCTTCAAAATATACCAGGGCTCCTATTCTATTCTTCATTGAAAGATGCATTTATACCCTACGGTCGAAGGATAGCAATAGTACTATGATTTAGAGCTATCTGAATCTGGTTTCTATGCATTGTGGTATTTTTTGTAGGCTCCATGCTATGTGCTAGCCACTAGATTTTCCATTGGATTTTTCATTTAAGCAATATCACTTTCATTTTTCCTTTTTTTAGTTTGTTATGCAATCTACTTTTAAGGAAAAAAACCTCCTTTACTAATAGGAAGATTATATTTCACTTTTTATAAATGTAAAATATTTGTCTTAAAATTTTGTCTTTACGATGCACTAAAACAGTTGCTATTTTTCACTTTTACCTAGGTCACTGATTCCAGGTTTCAATTTGGCACTACTTAAAGTCCTATAACAATAACAAAAGAGGTTAGTAATACATTTTGTAGTAAGATCAAAAGAAGGTACATGCTAAAATTTCTATTTATTTCTATTTGACTACAATCTACAGGCATACTCTATATTGTGAATATAGTACCATATTTGTAGTTGCTTTTGCTAACTATCAAACTGATGTTAATTTTTAATTCAGAAATTGTAGAAGTCATATTTGTATTCCATAGATTCATAGGAACTAGTATAATAGTATACAATGCATAAACATTAGTTTCTACATAGTATATCTATACTTAAATATTTCTCTAAAACCAACATAGAAAATGATTACATATTTATCAATCGTACATATACTGGCAAGTCAATAGCAAACATACGAAAAGAACATGAAACTCTAGAAGGTGTTGACCAAGTTCAACAACCAAATCGCATTGATATCTGTATAGGAAAATGCACTTTCTCACCAATTAGTGCCACTTTGTCACCATCTCAAACACTGCAAATTGATTACTCTACATAATCCCAATAGGAGACAATCACTTCAATCTCTCAAAGAAAAAATATGTGAAAATAGAAAACAATAATCACATTTAGAGAATGATAACAAAGATGTTAGGGGAAAAGAACATGAACTCTAGAAGGTGTTGACCAAGTTCAACAACCATAGCACATTGATATCTGTATGAAAAAATGTACTCCCTCACCAATTACCACCACCTTGTCACCATCTCGAACACCACAAACTAATACTCTACATAATCCCAATATGAGACAATCCCTTCAATCTCTCAAAGCCAAAATATGTGAAAATAGAAAACAAAAATCAAATATAGACAACGATAACAAAGATGTTAGGAACAATACCGGAGGCTCTAGAATCAAAAGGACTCGATCAGAGTGCCACAAGACTCAAAGAAAATCCCCAATAGAAATTAGAATGCAAAAATCAATTAGACAATACTTGCACAACATTAATGACACACCACTAATCCATGCAACATCTGTGAGCTGCTACATTTCCACCAAAACATACATATGATTGATGAAACATTTGTTTAGTCTTTCTTATCACTTCACATCGCACATGACAAAAAGAAAATTATCAGAGGACAGTTCATTTGAAAACAATGTTTCAAAGCTACTATATGTTAGAAAGTTTCATGCTGTGCAACACTTTGGAATATATGATGAAACCCACACATAAGTGTTGTACAAAAGTTGACTTTATTAGAGGAAAGAGTAGTGTCTTTGCGAATTGCTTTTGCACAAATAAGGCAACTAGGATACAAATGATCACAATATGGCTTGATGGGCACAATAATCAATGTTCCCGTTGACATTGATAAAGTGCAAGAAGCATTGTTAAGAGGAATAGATGAGAACAAAATAGTTGCAGTCATGCTAAAGCAAAAACTAGAATACTAAAATGAATATGCTCAAGGAAGCATAAGACCAACATATGTAATGAATGCATTAGAAAAACTAGCAACAGCACCATTGTATACTGAACAAAAGGTATGTATAGTAGAAAATTGGAAAACAATGACAGAAACAAGGCAAAAAAAAGCTGCATAAATATTGACTTCCAACTTGAAAGTGATGACGATAACTATGAACTTGATGATGACCCAACTTCAAAATCACTAATTCATTGGCTCAATGATACACAATCAATCAAAGATCTTACACAAAAATAATTCAATAAAACCTCTTGGCATTTTCCAAGATAGAAATTATGAGGAAATGAGCTTTCCCATGCTATTCTATGGATATGCACGTGCATCAGACATTACGAGTACGTTTTCATAGCAAAAAATATCTAAATGAGAGCTTATGCATCAAGATTATGACTTCACAACACATATAATAGATTTTTTTCAAAGCTATCAAGATAATCATAGAACAAATATCATCATTAGCATAGGTCTACATAAGAAAAGTAGAACTGAAAGGACAAAAATTGCTAGCAAAAGATATGAGAACTCCTACAAATCTTTAAAATATATTAAGATCACCTATAGGTTTTAGATCACTTAAAAGTGTCTGCACATCTCTAGGCTACCTAGAAAATACAAGGAAAAATATATTTACAATGATCAAACAATTAGGGCCACCAACATTCTTTGTCACATTAACAAGTGCAGAGCATTTTTGGCAACCATTGCATATAGCTCTACAATTAATTTCTACAAAACAAGAAGAAAAACATCATGAAACTATAGAGGATAGAAATTTAGACTTCCAACTAAGGCAAAGCCCAACTTACTTTGTACTCGTTACTTTAACCATAGACTTAACGCATTTCGCAAAATGATGATGGCAAATGTAGAGTTATTTGGTAAAGTCTTGGACTACTTCTTTGTCATGGAATTCCAAAAATAGAGAAAATGAACATGTCCACTTTATGTTATGGATTAAAGATGCACCAGTATTTGGAAAGTGCACACATGAGCAAATAGTAAATTGTGTAGATAGATACATCTAATCTGATTGAACATTGCTAGATGAAAACCTCGTAAACATGCAAACACATCATCATACTAAAAGTTGCAATAAATATGGAACATCTAACTATCGCTTCAACTTCCCTTTGCCACCAATGTGGAAAACAATAGTTTTGGACCCATTGACAACAATAGACAATGCAATGAAAGATAAGATAAATTTTTTTTGCACCAATTGTGAAATAAATGGTACAAAAAGAACATTACATTTGACAACTTCCTTGAAGATCTCAACATAACTGAAACTGAGTACATGACATTGATACAACTAACATTGAGAAAAAGAGTTCTACTACTAAAAAGAAATCCATTAGACATTTGAACAAATGCATTCGCAACAAAAATTCTAACCTTATGGTATGTGAACATAGATACACAATTTATATTAGATACATATGCTGTCGCATCATACTGTTGCTCATACATGACTAAGCAAGACATGACAACATCATTAACCTTTCGCCAATTGTGAAAAAAATGTACTACGACTTATGACGACAAGACACAATACATACGCTGACTTGAAAATGCATTGCTCAACTATCAACTAATATCTAGTAGGCAAGCTATTCACATTGCTCTATCATTGCCACTAAGAAAGTAGTCAAGAGAAACAACATTCATCAATACTACACCATCTAAAAGTAGAGTACTCTTGCTCTAAAGTCCAAGAATATTGGCCAAAGAAAAAGACAATTTAGAAGACATAATCTATGCATCTGCAATAGAAAAATACATAGCAAGACAAAACACATGAGAGAATGTGTCACTTGCAAAGTATGTTGCATTCTACTAAAATAACACAAGAAACATATAAAGAAGGCATAAGCCACAAATCATACGATATGTGAGATACAATCCACACATTGACTATGAGAATTATTGCATAGAGAAATCGATGTTATACATACCATTTAGATGCAACAACCAAACACTATTTTGTGGTCAAAAGACATGGAGCGAAGCATTCAACTTAAACAAAACAGAAATAACAAACACTAAAATTAAAGTTCAATACTCAGACCGACTACACTTGGGATGACATTGATGAAGTAGCAATACAATTTCAAATGGACAACAATAGCACAACTATCTTCGAGTGTCAAATATACTGCAACAACAACTCAACTATAGAAGAACATTATGACATTTTCCCCGATCTCATGTACATGAAACAAATAAAACTAGACCAAATCAACTCGAAAACTATATGTTCATAAATTGCACACCCCTTCCTTAAAAGCACTAAAGAATACTTCAATATGCAAAGAAAATTAAACAAAAAAAAACAAGTAATATTAAAGGATATCATAATGTCAAAGAGACTTGCACTAAAAAAACTAATTTATTTATTCCTCATTGGCAGAGCTGAAACTGGTAAAACATACATAACAAAAGTGCTTTACAAAGCTCTAGTTAGGCTATATGACAAATGACTAGACAATGATCCTCTAAAGCCAAAAGGAATCATCATTGCTTCAATAGGAAAAGTTACATAAAATACAGGGGAACCATTAGTCATTCAATATTTCACCTACCATCAAACTCTTCAAATCGAACACCATTGAATTTTGAGACACTAGATACATTGACCAAAAAACTTGAGCAATTACAAGTCCTTTTAATTGATGAGGTATCTCTGATTGGGTCTACAATGTTAGATAGCATAGACAAGAGACTATGATAAATAAAACACACACCAACACAAACATTTGGAAACATAGACATAATATTTTGGGGTGACTTATATCAAGCACAACCTATATGCAATGCATGGATATTTGAAGAGCTAAAGATAAATAATGAAACTATCCAGTACACATTTTGGAATGAAAATGTGAAACACTATGAACTACACAATGTCATTAGACAAAGCAATGAACAATTCATTTGGACACTTTGAATCGCATCAGAACTTGTCAACAAACTAATGAGGATATCTAATTCATAAATGCAAAATGCTATAGACCTATACCAAATGATCCAATCCTACTTCATTTGTTCCAACAAAACATATATGTAGATGAACACAATAGAAGAATGCTAGACTACGTGCCCATTGTTATGCATATACTTGAGGCTATAGATCACAAAGATGTAACCATTGAAAAAAGTACCTACCAAATTGAAAGAACATTTTATTGTTAGTAAAGATACTTGTCAAGCAAGGAATACTCATAGAACTTATAGAAGGAAACCTTGATATAGAAGATGGACTGGTAAATATTGCTGATGAAAATTTTCAGTCATATAAAAAAGATAAACAAGACATTGTTTAGGTATAGTTCAATGATCCACAAGTCAAAAAGCTACATTGTCAAAAAATGCAATGCCTTTACATAGGATCTATACCTCAAACATGGACACCAATGACACAAATCACCAAATGAGTGAAAACAACTACCAAGGTTGTTACTCGCTCATAATTCCCCTTTCAATTAGCTTGTGCTAGAACTATTCATAGCGCACAAGGGCTCACAATGGACACAGTTGCATTTGACCCACATAGAGTCTGTCAACATGGACTGGTCTACACTACTTTGTCATGGATTAGAGACATTGATTCACTATACTTGATTCATAGACTACAACATCAAAACATAAGGCTCTCACAAAAAGTGAACTCTAAGACACAATGTCTACAAACTTTCACACAATGGCCATTAAAATATAGTCTTCCTCCATAAACATCAACCAACATCACAATATACATGATAAATACACAAAGTCTCCTACTACACGTAGACGAATTTGCTCATGACCACGAGTTGTGTAGTGTAATTGTACTATTCTTACAAGAAACAAGAATAAGAAGCCTTGATCATGTCCCACAACTCACCAAAATCTTCAAATTATACCCTTCACATTCTATTCACGGCCTCCTCACATATTGCACAAAACATATTATCTTGGAAAATTTAGAAACATTTGCAACAAAATACTTAGAATCAATAATAGTTGACTTTTTCTATAACAAAAATAATTTCTAAATTGCAAATGTATACTTGACATCAAAAGTACCAATCACTCACCTATTCAATTTCATAGAAACCATAACAAGAACATTACCACTAGGGTCAAAACTAATTATTGTAGGAGACTTGAACATTGATATATTTAAGAAAACAAAACAAAAGTCCCAACTACATTATTTTATGCAATACCACAGCCTCTTGCTAATGGTTGACAAGCCTACAACAGACACACAGGAAGCCTACTAGACCATATATGGATAAAGAACATCAACCTTGAAACAACTACCCACACTATTTTAGACACATACTAGACATACCACTTTGCTCCTTCACTATAACACCAACTATAGCAAGCAAACCCAATGCATATGATACACAAATTTCATACAATACATCTCATCAGACTATTGACTTACCAGTTTCTACTGACATATTCCACATTCTTGTATGCCATGGATGCTACAAATCATACTAGAGATGCTACCAAGATCAAACTAAACATACAAGTTACTAATTTTATACTATTGACTATTTCTTGTAGACCATGGAAACCAAAGATAGCACACAACAATTTGATAGTCAGCAAGAAAGCAAGCAGAAAAAGTAAGTATGCTGATAAATAATGGTAATAAACTTCAAACGCATTTGAACACATACACATTAGAATCATCAAAATTATAACACAAACACATTTCTATATGCAGACAAAAGGTAGAAGCATCCAAACCTTCAACCATATTCGACATTTGTATGACACAATCAAGAAACATATTTGAGGGTGACATACTCATAACGTATGGACTAGCTTGCAAGTCAGCTTCCTCAAGCCAGCAAGGATCACCAATTGAACACATAGATATGATTGATAGACATGCTCAAAAGATGATAACCATAAACATCACCAACAAGTATTTGCATTGGCTGACCCATGGAACAAGCATTTGATAGAGAGCTTCAAGATAAACAAAAAATTAGATTTTGAAAGAGGGGATTCTGAATACTACTTACAGCTCACTTAAAAAACACAGATTCAGAAAACTACTATTGTATACAAGTAACAAAAACTAGCACCAGACACAAAAATCTCGTAGCTAATACAGTCATCAAATACATATCCAATTGGAACCTTGGGCATTCTTATCACATCGCATCAGCAAACAACACAACAATTCTAGCTACAAATCAGAGATGGAGAGCTCCCTTCTGACACTGCAATTATAAGATATAGATTTCAAAATTAAAATTCATTTCTTGCAAATGCTGTACAATTTCAACTAATTCCATTGACTATCAACTTACTCATTATTGCAGCTCTAAGTCTTCCAAAACCACAGCTATGCGTACACAAATCTACAGGATATCTACGCATCATCCATAAAACCAACACCACTATTACTACTACTCAAAAATTTAATTCATAGTGTTCCAAGAGGCTAAGAAATACTATGATCAGACCAATCTACATTTATCGATATGCTCAATGATCAATGCACAAAAATAGCACTGCAAAATTTGGCAGAAACAAAGCTGCAGGTAATAAACCATATAGTACACACACATTGCACACTAATATGTACAAGACTTAACAAATTACAAATACATTTACTGACTTCTCCTATTCACTTTCAGGTTACAAGAACACTACGAACAAAGAACGTCCACCAAACACAATACCAACCACTATGCACAATACGTCAACAAACAGTCTCATTATCCTCAAGCACAAGTATAGGAGAGATTCATTGAACCAATTGTGGCAAAACCACAACATTCAACTTCCAACCTTATCTCCAATGTGTCATTGAAACAGAGGATAACATTCTTGATTGCTATCTACATGGAAAGCTACTTGTTGACAATTTCTTAGAGCTTACGAGAATCCACTTCAACCAGTACATGGAACAAATGTCTACAACTGTCTACATAATGCAAAAGTTCAACATACATGGCACATTCATACTAGCAATGGACAATTCCATTCTCTCAATCACCATAGAAACCACCATGGTAAGCTAACATTCTAGTCATTTTGCTGCTGTTTGCATACTTTTTTTTCCTCATTTTTACATTGCTAACCTTCTCAACTTTTCATATTGCAGGAAAAATATGGTCCTTGGACTTAATGACGATATACATGAAAATATCAAACACATTTTGCTTTTGCCAGGCAAGTTTTAGCTTCACCAACAGTCCACATTCTAATCTTTTCAGCTACACAGTATCAAGATTTAGCTTCTTTTGTTATCATGAAAAATGAACAGCAAACAACTACATTTTGTATAACTCAAAATTAATATATGAACAGTTCTATTGAATGTAGCTTCTTTTGTTATCACCAAAATCAAACAACAAAGAATTGTATTTTGTCTTACTTTAGAAAGCAATATATGAACAGTTCTAGTGAATACAACTTCTTTTGTTATCATGAAAACTGAACAGCAAACAACTATATTTTGTATGACTCTAAAGTAATATATGTACACTTCTAGTGAATACAGCTTCTTTTATCATCATAAAAATAGAATAGGAAACAAATGTGTTTCGAATGACTTTACATTAATATATACACCCAGCAAAAGCAGACTTCAACTATAAATTTTATAGAGTTCCAATGAAATAGAAGGCTAGTGTCATTTGCTAAAGGTATTGGATCTTCACATTATTCAAGCTATAAGAAATTACTGTGAATTTTGATTGTTGTGGATATTTGAAATTAATTTTCATGGTCATAAGTGCTAATTTATGTGGGTGTTTGTGATCTATATTTTTTTTTTCCAGAGATATGGGCTACATGTTTTTTTTGTCTTTCCCTTCCTTTTATGCAACTAAATCAGCCCCCTCAACTTTTTGACATCTACCTAAAACTATTGACAAAGCCTTCCTTTGAGATTTTTTTAATTGTATTTACTCTTGCCATTTTTCATTCTATATAATCTGTATCTTACAAATGTGCACTCTAGAGATAAGAAAATTTCAAAAGTGTTCTCTAGAAATTACAAGGGTTTATACATATTATTTGCAAGTCATTCAATGTTTGAAAATATTAAACATTAGAAAATATTAACATCAGTATCTTGATTTTCCATATCTATAGCCTCGTGGGATTTATCGGATTATGTAGCTTTCAATTGTTTCTTTTCTATTTCTTCACTTTTTGTTCCTAAGTTTAAAAAAATATTTCCAATTGCTAGCTAATGGCCTCTATAACTATTTATTTGCATCTCAATGGCTTTTGTAACTATTTATTTGCATCTCATAAATTTGTTGAATATAATTTATTTTATCTTGATTGAAGCCATACTTCATGAACATGAACATGGATAGAACAAAACTTGCTAAGCTAAACTTTCTATTTCCACTTGGAGGTGAAGAAAAAAAATCATGAAATAAGCTTAACTAGTGTAAAAAGTTATATTCTGGGTGGGCAAATTAAGGCAGAGGATGTGAATTCTTCAATTAGGAAAATATATAGATTCTCAACGTACTACCAAAGATTGCAATATTGACTTCATACTTCTTTCTAAGTTTTCGTGCTTGCTATAAAGGTTTCAAAACTCTAAATGTCTTGTCATTCACTTCTACAATTTTCAAAATTTTAAAAGCTAAACTATCTCAACTGTTGGAAATTTAATTTCTTTATAGACACAGTTCCACTTTTCAACAACTACAGTTTCATTATTTAACAAAATTCAACCTCCACAATTCTTTTTTTTTATTTTAAAAAATCGAATATTGCTAGCTCTTTGAATTACTTAATTAACCACATTATGTTTATGATTTAGCACTTCCTACAAATTTTTAACATTGTTTCCAGCCAAGCAAAAGACACCTGCTCCCCGAGAGCCCTTGTATTTTAAAAAGTTCTACAATATGTATACTATTATAATTAAATAGATGAATATTATTATTTATTTTTAAAATAATTTTTATACGTATATTTTTCTATTTTACTTGTATGTCCTAATACTAATTTTATTATTAATACTATTAGTAGTACAATAAATGATATCAAAATCATTTATTGGATGTATTTTTTAATAGAATTTTCTATTAATCTTATACTTGATTTGATATTATTATTTTTGTTTAATAAATTTTATTATTTTTCAATTTTTAGAAGTACCAATATTGGGAAGATAGATCAAAAATTTGATTCCCATTTTTAAAAAAATATTGTAAAAGAACAAATGTATAAAGTAATTTACATTAAATTTTGTACTATTAGTAATAATAATACAATCAATAGATTAACATAAAAAATAATCAATGTTCAACACCAATTTTTGTTACAATCTAAATTGATGAAGTTGAGATTTGTTAATATTATTTTAATCTTGTTCTATCCACCCATGTAGGTTCAAGCAAAGGTTGCTGTCTAAAATACTCATAGCATACATTGTCAATATAGAATTTAGCATTTTTCATTTCTAAGTCTCAATCTATAATTCAAAATGAGTTACAAAAATGTTGAATGTTATAAAAAATAATATTAAGTAGCCTTAATAAATTTAAATTTTAAATAGTGAGTAAAATAAATGTTGAATTTTAATTAAATATTCTAATTCTGCTCTGCTAAAATGGCAAAAACAGTGAAATTCCAATCAAAAAGCATATGGCCCAAATCAAATTTCAATGCATTCCAGTAGAAGATAGGCTTGCAGCCTCCTCTGATGACCTTCAATAAATTGAAAGCCCTTTCACAGTGAAGCTATGAACAAAACGAGGCCCGAGATGCAAATAAAAACCAATTTGAAACTTTTTTTTGACAACATATCAAATGAAACAAGGAGATTCAAGACAATCAGTTTCACAAAAAAGAAGATGGATGGCAGACTGTGCAAAAGGAAAACGTGATCACAATTGAAGATGCTAGAAAAACCTCAAATGATCTCAGAGGCTAATTCTATCCCCTTAGGAAGGGCTCAGGAAACTATACCTAAAATCAAAAGCCCCATGGCTCCTTAAAAACAAAATTATGAGAGAAACTCGCAGATTAGAGCTCCTTTCAAGGAGAAAGTAGTGTACATCCTGCCGCATTAGAAAAGAGATCAAACTAGCTTAAAGAAAAGAATGGAAATACATTAAGAGCCTTGTTTCATGGACAAAAACACAAAAGGCAAAGAAATTATCATCAGCAACTCCTATAGTGAAGGGAGATGGAAGGACTGTGAAGATAAGGGCATCTATAATGGTTCATCAAGGAAGAGATCCAGGTTGGTGCATATCATCACAAAGATTTGGGGCGACAAGGTAAGTAGCCTCAACTCATTTGCTAAAAACTTCTAGTTTATTCTATGCCGAAGCTCACAGGTTAAAGAGGAAATAATGAAATTAGATTATGTTTTCTACAAGGGTCATCATATAATTTTTTTAGATTGGCAACCTAATTTCAAATAAAACCAGATTAAAAAATGTTGAATCTATAAAATGGATGGAGTGCATAGAGATTCCATCAAAATTAATGGAATAAATGACCATTAAAAAAATAGGTAACTCATTAGGAATAGTAATAGGTTTTGAGGATAATCTCAATAGAGCTAATAAAATTAGGGTTTTGGTAAAAAAAAAACCAAAATCATTCAATTAATAGAAAAATAATTACTAATAGATCTATTTATAATTTATCATTCAATGAATTCACAAGAGACATTACCAATATCGTAGATCCAAACCTAGCAAAATCATATATAAAAAATAACATTAAAAATCACAAAACCTTAAAAAAGAGAACAGGCAAAAAAACATTAAGGAAGAGGAAATCAGAGAGACAATAAGCTCTAGAGAAAGTCTGATTGAAGAAAAAATAGCAAATATTAATAAGGAAAGTATACCAAACTGTTGGAAATATTCAAGATATGACAAGTTACTGAGAGGGGAGGGGTGAATCAGTAACTTCTAAAATTTCAAACAATAAAACTGTATACTGATATATTCACCATTCATCCAAGTAACCTACTGTAAGCATGAAACAAAATTATTTGCAACACTTGAACACACAGATTTGGTGACCCAGAAACCTTCCAAATAGAAAGTAAAACTGGGGTGGGGATGAAACCCACAAGCTTCGTTACTGCAGTATGAAGTTGGTCGGTTAAGGCTTACAATGACCACTTCTGGTGATCTGCCCTGTTAGGAGCACAAAGGATTGCTAGATCCACCTTGTTAGAGGATTTCCAAACATACAATAAAGTATGCACTCTGTTAGGAGATTTACAAAAGACTGTTAAGTCTACCTTGTTAAAGGATTTACAAAAACTGATTCACCTGTTAGAATGAAACAGTGGATCTGATTACAACTGATTGCTGATAAGATCCGCTATGCTCTGATTCACCTTGATGTGATAGATAAAACTTTTCTGCTCCAAAATTCGACCTTGCTGAATATCTTCACAACTCAGCACACATACTTTCGCATGCATGTATTTCTTTCACACTTTCGCAGTTTCATTAATCACAATTTCTATTGCCATTGCAATTGCTTTTCATCTCATTTCTTACTTCCTTACATCTGAATGATACAATACATTACATATATATACCATCCAAATAAACAATACATGCAAGGTCGGCCAAAACAACAAGTGCAAATCTCTATACAAAGTCGGCCCAAGGTAAAAACTCGGGTTCACTGAACTGACTCGGTGTCCTTCTGATACTCGACGTCCACTGCGTTACTCGGCATCGTCATGCACTCGGTAGAAGTGAAGGCACGGTTCATACTAAACACTTCGAGTAGTTTTGAACTCGGTAACCACTGGAGACTCGGTAGAAGAGATGTCACTCGGTGAATACTTCTATTTGAACTGTAGCTCGGTGATCAAAGGGAAACACTCGATGGAACCTTGTGACTTGGTGATAGTTGGTTTCCTTGATAACCGTCTGAGCTCGGTAAAAATTAATTTCCTTGATAACCGTCTGAGCTCGGTTATCACGAAGTTCTTGGTCAATACTAAGTACATCTTCACTCGGTCAAAACTGATTCCTTTCTTTACCTTGAATAGTCGGTAAACACTGGCTGCTTTGTTCACCTTGATTACTCGGTAAACACTGACTTCTTTTGTTCACCTTGATTACTCGGTAAACACTGACTTCTTTGTTCACCTTGATTACTCGGTAAACACTGAGAACTAGGTAAAGCTTGGCTTCCGGTGAGAGCTCGATAAGCATTCAGAATCCAATAAGTGTTGTAACTAATGACAAAAATGTATCATAATGCCAACAATCTCCCCCTTTGGCATTAGTGACAAAAACACTTATGAGACAAAATTTATCTGACATGCTGATGACTAATTCTGAATATACATAGCTTCGTTATATACAACTCCCCCATAGAATAGCTTTGTTATATACAACTCCCCCATTGAATGTACATACATTATTTACATGAGCTGTATATCTCTTCCTTTGTACAATTTTTCTGAAAATACTTATTCACCCATAGTATACATATCCAACAATAATCTCCCCCTTTTTGACAATAATGCCAAAGAATAAAAGAATATATATACTTATATAGAAACACCAAAATGAGAGATGAACTCTGAATGTACCTGGAGAATAAGCTGGAGAGTCTTATCCCAATTCTCTTGCAAAATTTTGCAGGTGGAAAGAGCTACTTGAACTTCAGCCGAAAGTTCAATCACATGATCTGCAATGGAGAAGTTATTATCATGGATTAATGTCTTTGAATGTGCAATGTGCTTCTGCATTGAATCCATGATGGGAAGGATCATGTTTTGGATATCTATCAATGTAGATTGGATCCTTGCCTCTTCCCTCAACAGCTCTACCTGCTTCTCTGACAAAAATTTGATTCTGAGGTGATGAGATGAGCTTGAACTGGGGTCAAGCTTCAAGTTATGTGCGCTCACCTTCAGATCTTCATCAATTTTATTTAGTTTCTCTCTTATTCCTTTAGTGTACTCGGTAACATCACAAAGCTTAGCAAAAAGAGATGTTACATTATTAAAAGAATTTTCCATATCTGCCAAAACTGAGGTTAATGCAACTTGATTTATTGCAATGTTCTGGGCAATGTGCCCCAATACCTTATTATCAAATTTCTTTTCTGCATGCTCAATTAGCTTTTCTTGTCCGGAGGCATCTTCATTGAATTTATTAACTGCCTCTTCCAATTGAATCAAAATGTGTTGAGAAGTATCAA
This sequence comes from Cupressus sempervirens, assembly GCA_028749045.1. NCBI lineage: Eukaryota > Viridiplantae > Streptophyta > Pinopsida > Cupressales > Cupressaceae > Cupressus > Cupressus sempervirens. The sequence goes on from CM053785.1 coordinate 235,972,720, forward strand.
CATCAACACCTATAGCCTCAGTGATTATGTTCCGGGCTTCCTCAATTATCCTTATTCCTTATCCCTTTCCGATCTTAACTGCATCTGAGTAGCCTTTTTTTCAATAAGTTGACTAGCATACCTCATTTCTTCAATGGTAGCATTATCAAAGTCAATCTTTGGAATTACTATCTCTGTGTCCAAGTCAATGTCTTCAGGAATTTTCTTTCCAGTGATCATAAGTCTTAATGGTTGCTTTTGTTTGACTTCTGAGATGACTGGTTTGACCTTTGGAATAGACACAACAGTAGAGACAGAAGGACTAGCAGTAAAAACTGGGATGCTTGAGGCTTGAGTGCCAATATGAGTATGTACAGGGTCAAAAATTTGAGTGCTGGCCAAAAATGGTGATACACTCGGTAATATAGTATCTAAGCTCACTGTGCCTGAAGTAGATGGCGACAAAATTGTAGAACAAATTGGAGTAGTCAAAATTGGAGAACTTACAGCAATACCAACTGATGATGATGGAGTCGAGGAGGCCAACTCGGTAGATGAAAAGGGGTGCAGCTCAGTAGTCGAAGAGGGATGCAGCTCGGTAGATGAAGTGGTAGTCACTTCCACTAATGATACCTGGAGCTGAGATATGGTAGGTGTAGATGGTAAATCTGGTGTAGATGAACCTGTTGAAGCTGACTCCAACCTTGATGATGTCATAGGTTTAGCTGGGGAGTGAGGAAGGGATGCAATAACTGTTGCTGCAATTTTTACCATATCATCCTCCTTATCTTCCTCTTCAGCTTCTTCCTCTTTGTCTTCTTCCTCTTTCTCTTCCATCATTGCATGCAACTCTCCTGGTGTAACTGTGATGGATGGAGTGCTATCTGATTCATCACTGCTGCTGCTGCTGTCATCATCCTTTATTTCTACTGGGTCTACACTGGGCTTATGTAGATGATAGATGTTTTTCCACATGTTTGTAGCATCATTTACAACATGCTCTATATCTTTGATCAAAATCAAACAAGTGTGGAATCTGATCATCATTTTACCTTCATAGGTTTTCAATTCAGATTTTACCTCTGCTCCAGTGAGACTAGGCCGAAGATTCTTCAGGGATTGCTCATATATATCTTTTACCGTCTTGGTGGCTAACTCCCATCTTGGCTGTACTCTCTCCAGTAGTTCTTTAGAGATATGAGGAGCAATCTAGTCCGGGGAGTATTTCCATTTTCCCATTTTGTTAAGTACCAGTTCCTCAATTTGCATTTTCTCTGCATCAGTCCTTGTCTCAAATCTCAATGTCTTGAAATTTGCGATGCCAGCTCCTTCTTCCAATGATTTGAGCCTTTGCTCGAATGTAGGTGCAGGTTTGACCAATACAGGTTCCTGAATACCTTTTCTCGTCCTCCGAGTGAATACTGCAGTAGGCTGCTTCTTGGGCTTGGTAATGATTACCTTGCCTTTCTTCTTTGCCGGTTGCTCTTTTTTTGATTCTTTTTCTCCTTCTTCTTCTTCTTCACTTTCTTTATCTTCACCTTTTCCCTCGGTGACCATAAGAGGACTCATTTCAGTTTTCAGTTTGGCCACTTTCCTCTTACCTTTGCTGATGGCCTATGGAATTTTGATTTCTAGTTCAATTCTGGCCTTTCCTTCATCATAAGTACCAAAAATTCGTTGCCTTGGGTCTACTGGCTCATTTACCAGTGCTTCAATGATATCCCTTGTTTCATCAATATTTACCTCATATGGAAGAGGTTTCACCCATGCAACTCGGGGTCTAACTGCCTGTATGTACACTTTGTCACAGTCAACCATGAAACAGACATCATCCTTATACTCTTCAACAAGTTTTGGAGGTATTCTGAATCTATTGTTCATCCTTTCCTTGAAATCTTCAAAATAATTATCCATTACTTTGTCAAAATTCATACCCATTTCTACTATGAATTCATTTATTTGATACAAAATTGGAGTATCTTTCCTCCATACAACTGCACCCTTAGATGGAAAGAATTTCTGTACATAGAAAAATAAACAAACTAGCAAAGAACCAAATTTACAAGGGTTTGTCTTTGCAGTCCTTATGCTTTCCATGTTTTTATTGAATTGTTTTAATAGCACATCAGCTAGGTCAAACTCCATATTTTTCTTTACAATTTTATATGCCAAATCTACAGCCTCGCAAGGTACACTATTCAGCCTGCTGGAACTATACAGTTTGTATGCAATAACATAAATACCAAATTTTAGTTCTATATCTGAAACATTGTTGAGCTTTAAACCTCTGCCATCCCATTCAGCTTGGGTTTTCCTCTGTAACTCATCCCGTCCTAGGGTTTTGGTGGTTTTGGCTTTGCTGAGCATCGGGAGACCCGTGATTTTGTGAATCATCTTCTTGGTTATCAAAACTGGTTGTTCCAACCACAACTGACCATTATGCACTCGGCTCAAGATATACCTCACCCATTTCACTTGGAAACTTCTTGGCAGATGCGGGATATGGGTTAAGCCTTTGGTTTCCAAATGTTTGAACTCAGGTTTTAGGGTTCCATCCATGCATAACTCGGCTAGGGTGCTATCCATATCTAGTGTCCCTATTTCTTGCACAGTACACTTGAAATGAGTACAAATATTATTGATTAGAAGTACCTTTGGAGGAATCTGTGATTGAGCTCCATGCGGGTCGAGTGATTCAGCGATGGCAGGAACAAGCTTGAACGTCGGTGCCTTCCATTCCGTTCCCTTCACAAGCATTTTGGATCCTTTCTTCGCCTTGCTGCTGCTGGTGTTTGCGGAAGCCATTGCTGCTCGGTGAGTGAAAAGATTTCGTAAGAATACTTCACTGGAAAATCTCTTCAACTCACTTGAACTCGCTTGAAAGCCCTCTTTTTGTAAATCTCAAATTCGCGGTGAAAAATGAGGTTGAAATCTGCCTTTTTGATGAAAAATTTGCCATTAATGTTCAGTACGGAGGTAGCTGCGATCGATAGACTGTCATCCACTAGCTCGGCTTAAACTTCGCAACTCGGTGACCAAAAGAAAATAGGTTAAACCGCCCTTAACTCGGTAAGAGAAGAACCAACCATGCTCGGTAAGTGCAACCTGGTGAAAGAGGCCTTATTGCACCCGACTGAGCTCGGTAAGGTCATGTACCGAACATGATCCTGATGTATCTGAAATACTGATTTGATCATATTTTCATTCTAGGAATGCTTAAGATATTGCTTTGTAGATACAGTCCTGGTCTTATCTTGATGAGTCTTAATTGGAAATGGGAGAGTCACTCACTTCTTGAGTGACCATTCCATTACTTGAATTATCTGGCTCGGTAGACTTTGGAATCCATTGCTGCTTCATTTGTTTCCGAATATTGTCTACTTTGATTTTCTTCTCATCCTTGACTTTCTTTATGTTCATGCAGTTTTTAGATATATTACCAAGTTCTGTACATGTATAACATCTTACAGTGGTATCCCTTTTTCTTAGGTGATGCCTTGCACAGTTTATGCCAGTATGACCATATTCTCCACAATAATGACATCTGCACCAAGTGTTGTAGTCCCAACCAAATATTTCTTTGACAAGTTGTTCAGCTGGATTAAATGATTTGGATTTGCATTGTGATGCCTTATGACCTTGCTTTTGGCATTTGTGACATTTACCTTCAAATTTCGGTTTCTTTTTGCATTCATTGGCTTTGTGTCCATGCTGATTGCAATTGTAGCACTTCCCATTAAATTTGCCTTTTCCATTGTTCCAACATCCGTTAGATGTATGACCTAACTTACCACAGTGGCTGCAAGTAGGTTTTTGATTCTTTTGAGTACCCTGTTTGGAGGATTCACCTTCTTCCTTGTATCCAAGGCCTGCTTTACCATTTTGTTTATGAAAGTTTTCTTCATTTTGCAGATTCAATTGATCCATGTCCTTTTGAGATTTTACCATTCTCTCATTGACTTGTTTTTCAGAGATTAGATCACTTTGTAAGCTTGCATTGATTTGTCTTTCAGTAATTAAGTCATTTCTCAAATTCTCATTCTCAGATCTCAGATTCATAATTTCTTCATTTGCATTAGATAATTGAGTTACAAGATTTTCAAGCTGAGAGGATTGATTATTCCTTACCTCTAAGTCTTCGGCTGCCTTGTTCCTTTGCTCCAAGATTTCGCATAGCCTGATGGACTGGATTCCTTGTTCCCTTTTGAGCTTTCTTACTTCTTCCTGCAGAGATCCATTCTTTTCTAAAAGTTCTTTGATTGCTTTGTCAGCTTCATCTGAACTACTTGATGGTGAGAGATCTTCAATCTTTTCTTCAACATACTGATGGTCATTCATTTGCTTTGCAAGTTCTTTTCTACTTTTCAAGGATTGTGAAAGATGCTCTTTTGCTTCATTGAGTTGAGCCATGGCCATTTTCAGATCTAGCTTTTCATTCTCAATAGTTTTGTCAAGTCTGAATATCTCCATTGTCTTTGATCTTTGCTCAAGCTGTGAAACTTTTATCTTGAGAACCTTAACGCTCTGATACCAATTGTTGGAAATATTCAAGATATGACAAGTTACTGAGAGGGGAGGGGTGAATCAGTAACTTCTAAAATTTCAAACAATAAAACTGTATACTGATATATTCACCATTCATCCAAGTAACCTACTGTAAGCATGAAACAAAATTATTTGCAACACTTGAACACACAGATTTGGTGACCCAGAAACCTTCCAAATAGAAAGTAAAACTGGGGTGGGGATGAAACCCACAAGCTTCGTTACTGCAGTATGAAGTTGGCCGGTTAAGGCTTACAATGACCACTTCTGGTGATCTGCCCTGTTAGGAGCACAAAGGATTGCTAGATCCACCTTGTTAGAGGATTTCCAAACATACAATAAAGTATGCACTCTGTTAGGAGATTTACAAAAGACTGTTAAGTCTACCTTGTTAAAGGATTTACAAAAATTGATTCACCTGTTAGAATGAAACAGTGGATCTGATTACAACTGATTGCTGATAAGATCCGCTATGCTCTGATTCACCTTGATGTGATAGATAAAACTTTTCTGCTCCAAAATTTGACCTTGCTGAATATCTTCACAACTCAGCACACATACTTTTGCACGCATGCATTTCTTTCACACTTTCGCAGTTTCATTAATCACAATTTCTATTGCCATTGCAATTGCTTTTCATCTCATTTCTTACTTCCTTACATCTGAATGATACAATACATTACATATATATACCATCCAAATAAACAATACATGCAAGGTCGGCCAAAACAACAAGTGCAAATCTCTATACAAAGTCGGCCCAAGGTAAAAACTTGGGTTCACTGAATTGACTCAGTGTCCTTCTGATACTCGGCGTCCACTACGTTACTCGGCATCGTCATGCACTCGGTAGAAGTGAAGGCACGGTTCATACTAAACACTTCGAGTAGTTCTGAACTCGGTAACCACTGGAGACTCGGTAGAAGAGATGTCACTCGGTGAATACTTCTATCTGAACTGTAGCTCGGTGATCAAAGGGAAACACTCGATGGAACCTTGTGACTTGGTGATAGTTGGTTTCCTTGATAACCGTCTGAGCTTGGTAAAAATTAATTTCCTTGATAACCGTTTGAGCTCGGTTATCATGAAGTTCTCGGTCAATACTAAGTACATCTTCACTCGGTCAAAACTGATTCCTTTCTTTACCTTGAATAGTCGGTAAACACTGGCTACTTTGTTCACCTTGATTACTCAGTAAACACTGACTTCTTTTGTTCACCTTGATTACTTGATAAACACTGACTTCTTTGTTCACCTTGATTACTCGGTAAACACTGATTTCTTTGTTCACCTTGATTACTCAGTAAACACTGAGAACTAGGTAAAGCTTGGCTTCCGGTGAGAGCTCGGTAAGCATTCAGAATCCAATAAGTGTTGTAACTAATGACAAAAATGTATCATAATGCCAACAATCAACAAGGAGGAAGCTATGGACATTGGAAAGATTACAGAGGAAATGGCAAAAGTTGACTAGAAGGAAAACATCAACTATCAGCACTCATTAACAAATTTAAAATTTGCATGGATTGTCAGTTGGAAGAGGAAGTCATAGAGGAAAGACCTAAAAATTTCAAAATTAAATAAACTGATGCATGAAACTCTCTTGATTCAAAATGACCTAATAGATCAAAGTCTATTGGCAGAAGGACTTCACAGGGAAGATAAAGGGAAGAGAATAATAATCGCAGAAATAGGGGAGACATCAGGAAATTGTAAAAATCTAACATAGGATCAAAGGAATGAAAAATAATTGAATCCCTCCAGGCTGGAAGAACAAAGAACAGAAAATAGAGATGAGCAATACATAGATGTTCTCCAAGAAGGAGTCTTTCAAAAGGAAAATTTAGAGCAAGAGGCTATCATTCCATCAATAGACTTTGCTCAGTGGAGTAATATAAAAATCAAGAAAAAAGGGAAAAAGAAAAGCTATAAATTTTGGAAAACCCCCAATAATGGGCAAGACATGTTTGCATTAGATTCATAAAACACTAGCAATGCTCTAAGTGAGCCACCTTTGTCCTCTGATATAGATGAAATATGGTGGAAGATGACTATGAACAGTCCCATTAAAGAAAATAGAGACATAGAGGTTCAAGAGTCAAGGCCTATCCAGACCATTAATGAAAAGGAACGGAAAATTAGCAATTTATTGATCAAAGAAATCATCTCAGAAGAGAACCAGGAAGGTGAGGAATCAACAATTGAAGAAAAGGTAGCAAAAGAGAAAAATCTTGAAAGAATAGGCATAGCAGAGAATCAAGAAGGAATGAAGACTCCAATATATGGAAAATCAAAGCAGAAAAGGGGGAGGAAATCACTAAAAGAACTTAGAGAGGTTGTAGGATAGGTTAAGGAGCAAACCAAGATTCTCGATCTACTACACAATGGGAAGGGGAAGTTCCTTCCCAAGGAGCAATGAAAATTACAATGTGGAATGCTAGAGGTCTCAATGCCCCTAGCAAAAAATGCTTACTTAAGAATAATATCACCTTACTTGACTCTGATATTACATTATTACAAGAAACTAAACTTAATAAAGAAGAAGGAATGAAGTTGAGTCAAAAATTGGGGAAATGGAAAACAGGGCTACAACATTTGCAGGGAGCATTAGGAGGATTGGGAATTATATGGAACTCTTGGCAAATCAGTACTGAACTACTCACCTCCCAAACAAACTGGATGGGGAGCAAGAATTATCAGCACTAAATCAAACCTTCAAATTGTCATAATTAATGTATATGGGCCTACACCATCAATAGACAAGCTAGAAGTTTGGGAAGAAATCAGTGCATTCATCAATTCGATGCCCCTTGAAACTATCATTATAGGAGGAGATTTTAATGCGGTTTTAAGTAAGGAAGAAAAATAGGGAGGGAGTAATCAAGCATGCAAAAACATGGAAGACTTCAAAGGCTAGATTCAGAAAGATTCACTTATGGATATCAAAACTAAAAATGGTATCTATACTTGGAATAATGAAAGAAAAGGATTATGTTATATAGCAGAAAGATTGGATAGATTTCTCCTAAAAGGAGAACTCAGTTTGGACAAGATGGTTGATGTGGAGATTCTTCCAAGGGCTGGATAACACCACTTCCCAGTAAAACTAGAAATTAAAGAGTAGATCAAACCTAGCAGGAATTCCTTCAAATGCGAGAAAATGTGGTTTTAGGATAAAGCTTATATGGATCATGTCAGAGAATGGTGGCAAGAGGAATAGTTTGAAGGTTCTAAAAAGTTTTGCCTTGTCTCAAAATTAAAAATTGTTAAAGAAAAGATATTAAAATGGAATAATCATCACTTAAAAAATATATTTAAGGAAAAACTAGAAATTGAAGAAAAAATATGTAACCTAAATAAAGAAATCATCACAAAAGGAATGAATAATGAATCCTTCTTTTAGAAAAAGAATATTTACTAAAACATGAATACATTCTAGCTAAAGAAGAAATATTTTGGAGGTAGAAATCCAGAGAAAAATGGCTCCTAGAAGGGGACTGTAATACCGAATTCTTTCATAATAGCACTCTTGTTAATAGAAATTATATTAACATTTCAAAAATGAAAAACTTAGAGGGGGAGCAAACCAAAAACCCTGTAGAAATAGCAAATATTTTCATCAAATTCTTTAGCAACACGCTTAATAATTACAAATCTTCAAACAAAACAACTCAAGATGGGATGTTAAAATACATCCCAAAGCTGATTACTACAGAAGATAATAAATTCCTTTTTGAACCCTTTGCACTTCAAGAGGTTAAAATTGCTCTCTTTAGTATTAACCCAAACAAATCACCGGGTCCGAATGGCTTTCAAGCTTTTTTCTTCCAACAATGCTAGGACATTCTAGGAGAAGAGTTGTGGAAAGCCTTAGAAGCCACACTTAATGGAGGCTCTATTTTAATTGAAATCAACCACATTTTTTTGACACTTATCCCTAAAAAAAAGAAAAAGTATTATGCCTAGGGACATTAGGCCTATCGCATTATGTAACACTATTTTAAGGTTTTTTCAAAAATCTTAGCTAAACGTCTCAAAAGATTTCTTCCAAAACTTATCTCAGAAGAACAAACCAGTTTTGTTCTTGGCAGATCTATTTTAGATAGAATTTCCATCATATAGGAAACTATTCACTTGGCTATTAAAAACAAGGAAGCCTGTATGTTTCTTAAACTTGACATTTAAAAAGCTTACGATAAAGTAGATTGCAGATTTCACTGCAAAACAGTAAAGGCCTTTGGCTTCTCAAAAAAATGGATCAGCATTATTTTTCAATGTATATCGACTGAAAATTTTGATCCTCATTAATGGCACCCTGAAAGGTTTCTTTAACATATCTAGGGGTATCAAAAAAGGAGACCCTATATCCCCATTTCTATTCATCATAATGGTGGAAGCCTTCGGTAGGGCAGTTAAAGAAGCTCAACTAGCAGGAAAAATTAAAGGGGTAAAGGTTACAAAGGAAGTAGAAAACACCACCCATCAACAATTTGTTGATGATACTATTCTCGTTGGAATCAACACTCTCCAAGAGGCAGATCATTTACAACATATTCTAGATACATATACAAAAGCATGAGGGCAAATAGTTAATGCCGAAAAATCAAAAATCTTCTTTCTTAATATTGCGGAAGAAGTTGAAGATCAAATTTGTAACAAACTAGGATTCAAAAAAGGCAAGTTACCTTTTAAATACCTAGGGATATATCTTGATACAAGCAATCATACCAACCCAGGCTGGGAACATATTCTCAAGAAAATTGACAACCAAATAGAATCATGGAAAGGAAGGTGGTTAACAAAAGCAGGAAGAGTGACTAAGATCAAAGTTGTCTTATCAACCATTCCTATTTATCAACTTTCTTTCTCTCTCTCCCCAAATATATTAATTCTAAATTGGAAAGAAAACTTTGTAACTTCTTTTGGAATGGATTAGAGGACAAGAAAAAAGAAACTTTAATCAGCTAGAGCAAAATCTACAAACCAAAAGAATTTGGTGGATTAGGGATCAAAAATCTAGAATGGTAGAACGAAGTCTTAGGGGCTAAACAAGTATGGAGATTATATCAAGAAAGAGATAGGAAATGGGCTAAAATCCTATTCAATAACTATCTTAACCCTTTAGACATAACTTCATTATTTAGAATCAAACCCCCCCCCTCCCCCAAAGGTTTTGCAAACTGAAATTTCATGGTTAAATGCATAAATTTGATCTCCAAGTACTTCACATGGGATATAGGGAAAGGAGATGATGCTTTATTTTGGGAAGATTCGTGGAATGGATATCCCCCCCTTATTAGTTCTGACTTATCTCCAGAAGTAATAGTGTTTCTTAAAACCTTACAAGGGACTAAGGTGAAAGATTACATAGAGGAATCTGATACAAATATAGATAAAAAATGGAAATGGAAACTATTACCTGAAGATGGAATAAACCTATCAGATAAGGAAAAACTAGATCACGTGCTCAAAGATTGGATTATCACAATTAGAGACAGGGAGGATAAAATAATTTTGGCAGCATCAAAAGAAGGGAATTATAAAGTTAAGGAAGGATATAGAATGATCACAAATTCACAAAAATGGGAAATTAACACCCTTCCCATGGATTTATACTGGGATCCAGCAGGCCTTCCTAAAGCAGGAATGTTTCTTTGGGCGGCTATGCAAAAGAGAATATTAACAATAGATAGAATTAGGAAAATGGGACTTGAAGGGCCATCAAGATGCATATTATGCAAAGAAGCAAAAGAAAATGCAGAACACCTCTTTTATGCATGTAAAGTTTCTCAAGATTGCTGGAGATGGCTTCAAAGTAAACTAAATTGCACCTCCCCACTAGCTGACAATTGGATAGATCACTTACTAGGTTGGCCTAAAAATGTCTTTAAGAGGATTTATGGTAAAATCTAGAATATTTCTCTAGCAACAGCTTTATGGGAAATTTGGAAAGAATGTAAGTGGTGAATTTTTCTAAACCAAAGCCTATCTAAGCAAGCTCTATATGCAAAAATAGAAGTGATGAATAGTGATCTCAAGAAGAGGCCAAGAGAAGAAGGATCCTTCTCAAATTGGGATGTAGAAATCAAAAAAAGATGGCCACTGTTAATTAATCATCCCCTCTATTATAAAAAGAAGAACAATCTTGCCAGATTAACCTGTAAATGGGAACCCCTCCGCTGGGATGGAAGAAATTGAATTTCGATGGGGCTTCAAGAGGGAATCTAGGAAAAGCAAGAATTGGATGTATAATAAGGGATGAATTTGGTAATTGGTTAGCAGAAAGATCTAAACCTCTAGATAAGGTGTTGAATAATATTGCAAAACTTGAAGTAGTAGGAGGAATTAATCTTAGCATTATACTCAAAATAAAAAAACTTATGATCGGAGGGGACTCTCAAATTATTATTAATGCTCTTAGAAAGGGAGAAACCCCAAATTGGGTTTTAAACTCCAAATTAGAAATTATCATCAAATCACTCTCCGCATTTGAAGAAGTTAGACTTTCGCATATCTATAGAGTAGGCAATAAGGAGGCCAATAAATTAGCTAACTTGGGTACCAATAGTTTTAACACCCTATATTTTAATCATATCTCTGATCCTTAATTATGATTGAACCCATCTAAAACTTTTCATTCTTCTGCGTGTGAATTGATTTCGTATGAATTGGGTAGAGTACCTTATATCAAGAAAATCTTATTTATGATTAATTTATATCTCCATGATGAAAACGAGAAGAAACTTTATGAACATTGGGATGTCATTGCCATTATTTCGCATCTAGATTATTCTCTCACCCCTATTTATTAGTATTTCTTGAGACACTTTTTCATTTTATCTCGAAAAGCGATTGATTTTGATAAGAGCCATAGGTTGAGGTTTGGTTTCGGTTTCATGGATTTGAATATCAGTCTCTTTCATGCATATGAAAATCGCACAATGGCCTTTTGTGGGCTGATAAAACCAGAGAGATGGAATCGGCTCCTCCAGCTAATAGATGATATGAGTCAAGTAGCAGTCAGTAGGGCTTTAGGTGAAGGGATCTTTAGCTATGAATGCTCATGGAGTACTAATAGTGACATAGTAAGGTTTTGGGTAGGTTGCTTGGCCAAGGCTAGAGTGGAAAAATGGGACAATATCAGACTCACCCATAATATCTTTGATCCCTACTGGCTAGTTGGGCTAGAAATTGTAGTTGCCAATATAGATGCTAGGCGCTGCATACCCTTACTTGAGTACTACATGGAATTTGAAGTAGATAGTCTAGAAATGGGTAGGAGTCCAAGGCGTCCATGCTTGGTAATTAGGGATAATGTCAGGTTCTTCTATGAATAGCCGAGAATGGAGTTGAGCAACAACTTCCTATTAAGGTGGAGGGGAATTGTTGAAGACCCCGGTAGGAACTGGTTAATCAACTATCTGAGGGCATACAATGCCTACATTCACCCGGATGTAGACTTTACTGACTTGGAGGAAGTGGAATTTTGTTTGCCCAATTATGACAAAACTAGCAGGGCAAGAATGACATTCGAATTCCCTCCAGGATCAAAGGCCTCATCTCTGCATGAAGCCATAGAAATTATATTGGTTTATAAGAAAACATGAAAACTATATGTAATGTGGTTCATTTTGTATGTTAAATTGACCCAAATTTTGGTTATTGTGCTCTATTAGTAGTATGGTTTCCTACTGGAGTTTGGTTTCCTACTGTAGATAACTCCATCGACTGTTCTAAAGGTTAAATAGTGCATGTCGAGCAAACTATAATGGTGTCCTCTTCTTTATTAGTGGCATTTTGATATTGCATATATCAAATTTTAATATATAGATAATGTTATGTAGCTACAATCTTGCCTCATTCTCTAGTTTCGGTTGCAGTCTCTGGCTTTGTTTCACTTGTTAAATTGGAAGATTATAATTAGGGTTAATTCCTATTGTTTCTTTCTCTCGATTTGGCATTAATCAGTTTTCAACTTTAGAATATTCACTTAAAATGGTGTATATGAAACACGAGTTCTAATTACTCCTCCTTTTACCATGGAAGTATATTCAGATTATCTCCTTCTCATAAGTTTAGTATCGGTTTGCTCCCCCTATAAGCATTTCAATTCGTATGATTATCCCTAATTGGTACAATTCATTTTAATTTTCATAATTAGCAATAATGATGATTAGTAGTTACATTCACAGATTCATATTTTTAATAATCAAAATTTTACTCTACCTTTTAATCAACAATTTTACAAAAAGGAAAAAAGTAACAAAAATAATTATTAAATGATTCTCAATTTTTATTTATAATTAAATACATAAATTTCTTATTCCTTTTATAATCTCATGGATTAGGTCCTCCTGGACTTGTATTTAGGAGTTGATGGATTTCTTTATTCCTCTAACCCCTAACGCTTTGTTGGCTATGGTGATATGAATACAAAGACTTGGTAATCTTTTCCGTTTGATTTTTCAAGTCCCTGTGTAAAATACAGATATTATTGTGGAATTTTAACATTGTAATTAACTGGGGTATGCCCCTTTTACTTATGTATAATATAAGACTTTAGTCCCAAGCAAGACTAGAGGTTTTCTTTCCCCGTTCTTTTCTACCAATGCCTGCCAGAATGTTGGATAGCTTGTACTTTTGATTTAATCAATAAAATTAATCATTGATACGATCGTTTACTGATAAAAAAAAATGTTGAATTTTTTTTTTTTTTTTTGTATAATATATAAGTGGGTAAAAAAAAAGGTACAACGGTATCAATAGAGAATAAAAAAGGGGGCCTGACCTCGCCACAAAATCAAAGTATAACAAAGTACATCATAGTACATAGAAGAAAGATAAACTAATGTAAGACGTCATAGTGGGTGTCTACGCAAGCAGTCCATCCCAAATATCCCTCCATCCACACAGTGCTCTTTCACTCTTGGATGTAAGACATCATAGTGAGTGTCTACCCAAGCAGTCCATCCCAAAGATCCCTCCATCCATATTTCTTTCATTAGCTGTAACTAATGAGATGAGACAAATGTAGGAGGGGAGACAATTTCCATTTGTGATTTTTTTTGTCATCTTCTTGAGAATGTATATTGATACCAAATGAATCTATAAGGTTCTCATGAAGACAATTATGCTTCGAGCTATCTATCTATTATAAGTATCTTGTGTAATTTGATTAACTTATTTTATTCCATGTAACTCTTGGTGACTACTTGTGGTATAATTAAAACATCTATATTTTTTAAATGGCTGAAGAATCTCATTTCCAAAAATCTCCTTATTTTCATTGGTGTGACCACCTCGTTATCTTTTGAACTATTAATATATTTTATGTACCATGCTGATAACAATTAGTACATGTTGTGAATTCCACAAACATCTCCTATTTTACAATTTCATCGTATAAGTATGATGCTACAAAGAAAATAATAGATTATTCTAGTGTTTCCATCTCCTTATCAAACTTTTGGTAGAGGCATCTAGATACTCTAACTCTAGTTCAAACATAATGCTTTTCGTAAATTTTTTCTTTACTAATATTACCAAATTGTTCTACATTATTACATATCCAATATTTAGCGTGTTTCCATATTAAAAAATGGAGGGACTGAAAATGTCTTAAAGTGCATGCATCTTATAAGAATTCCCATTGGATTATAGTAAAGTGGAAAATGTCTGATGTGTTTGAAGGGGAGAGGTGATGTCAAGATTGATAGATAATATCAAGAAAAATATATCATCAAAATAAGACCATTTCAAGGAGCTCCTATTAAATATAATATTTAATGCAAAAACCTTGCATCCTTCATGTTGGTTGACCCTCTTTTGAGGAGAAGACAGTTGAAAGAATGTTGTATGGAAATATCACTTCCTATCTTCAATTGACCTGATTTTATATTAACATTATCACTTCTTTTCAAGTTAATTTTCCTATTTATAGGTGGTACTATATCCTATGGTAAAGAGCACATTGCTTTGGATATGTGGAAAAGTCTTTGTAAACTAAAATTACTAACTGATTTTGGGTTTGGGATTTAAATAGTGCATTGAATTTCTGTTATTTAAAGAAAACAATAACAATAAAGAATGACATATCTAGTTTGAAAAGGAAAAACATGCTCAACTCCCTTCCACCAATAATTTCCAAACTCCCAATCTCATCAGTTTTAAAGATAAAGTTTGATAGGTTACCAATAAGCACCATTTTCCTATGAAAAGAGATATGGGTATCAAGGAGGTCTTAGGGTTTCATTTTTCTACTATGTTAATTTCTTTTTCCTTTTTTCATCAACACCTTAATCATTTTATTCTAGCAAGAACCTCATTTTATGTTTTTATCTACTATATACCCTATTGTGTCTTTTGTTAAACTCCACGAATACTCATTTTGCATGGACTCCGCCCACTTTTGTTTATATGGATTTGGTTTGAAGGTAGGTTATGTATGTTGAGTTGACTCTCATATTATATTTTGAAAAGGAATCCTATGAATTACAACCTATGAAGACTCTTTCAATCTCATAAGTAGTCAAGAGATTAGATTATATCATTTATATAAATGATATATAAATAGATTATATATGCAAATATAAATGTTATCATGATGGAATATATTTTAAATAAAATAAGTCTTATAAAAGGAAAAATGATCCAAAGCTTTATAGTGTTAGTATGGGAGGCCGAGAATCCCCATCTAACTGACACGAATATATTGCTATAACCTCTATAATGTCAGTTTGTGAGATCTATATGATCTCCATGTGACTGACATGCCCAAGGAATATGTGTAATGTTGGTATGCAAATTTGATGATCTCCATCTAAACAACATGCTTAAGATTAAGGAATCTCTATAATGTTGATGATCTCCATTTCATTGACATGCTTGAGATTATCATTGTATCTATAATATCGGTTTGTGAGGTTAATATAATCTCCATCTAACAGACATGTTTGAGATTAATGTGTTAGAATATTATGAGAATGTCAATATATGCATATTTGAACCTTAAGGGGTGTGCTTTAGAAAAGATAGTTGAATAACTAAGGGTTAGGAAATCCAATCTAGAGACATCTTAAGGTTGGGAATAAGATAGAGGGTGGAATAGTATAACGAGATTTATTGTTATTATGATTCTAACATATATTTTGTATGTTTGTGCCAACCCTAAAAGTAGGGATGTTACGTGATTGTCATCGTATAGAATTTAAATTAGTTTATGCATCTAAGGAACAATGGCTAAACAACTAGCCAAAGAATTAAGAAGATTTATGAAACAAGCTATAGTCACTTTGTAAAGTGACATTTTATGAAAGAAGCAGTGGGATTTCTTCCCTTTAAACATTAACATTATCAATCAGATGATTATACTATATTTTAGCACGAAAATCATCAACAACGAAACAATTGTTTTGCGGTTACAAGCACACGCTATTACAATGCATAGGTGAATACGCATGTAGATAATTAAAGTATATTGGTGATTACACAACCACCAGGCACGATGCAGCATGCACTAGCGAGTGCATTTCTCTGGGAGGAATCCGATCCTGGAGCCGGGCACGTCAAAGAGAACTCGGTAGTTCTGCTGCTGGAAGCTCCCCAACGTGGACTCCCGACTGGTGAGATCGTTTTGAGGGAGAAACGCAAAGCATAGGACAGACCCGTCTGGGTTTACAGGGTACAAGGTGTTGGCGAGGGGCAGAGTGAGGCGAGCATTGGTTCCACGGAATTGCAATGTGATTTGAGGAATCTGGGCCATGTCTGTACTTGCAGGGGTGTTGAAGCATGTGACAAATCTGAACAAAAACTTAATCATAACACAGCAAAAACTCATAGCAGAAAACTCAGGAAAATGAGCGCTGATATCTCAGCCTCAACTATTCTATTTATAGCTGAATGAGTAATAAATTTACAGAGCATTCTAGAGATAAATTTGGTTGTGTATTTAATGGTTGTAGTTGAGAAAAACGGCTGCAGATTTTTTTCATGTGTTTCTAGAGATTTCACTGGTCTGTGCTGACCATACTCTTTGGTTTTTGTAATTAATTTATGTTGACATTCTCCTTAAATTAATTACAATAGCTATACTAAATATCTACTATCTAAATATCTTAACAAACAAAAAATTAATGCATCTTCTAAATCACAAGAGCATTCAGTACTTCAATTGTACTTCAAAAATCACAGTAAGATAGATAACCATAACAATATAAATGGCACTCAATTCTGTCCCACACAACAACTTAATCTTTCAATATTTCAAATAGCTCTTCATCAACACCACTACACGTGAAATCTTACTTAATAAAGAAAATATGTATCTGAAACTTACCTTCAGCACTATTGATGCTTTTGATTCACAATGGTATCACCAGCTTCTGTGGCAGCTTCTTAACAACACTTCTTTCTCTCTTCAAACTGACATTAACAATTCTCGAATCTTGCTTTAGAATTGGGGGCAGTCTTCTCACAGTAATCTTCTTCAATCCTGTCATCCACAAATCACTATAGAAGAATGCAACAATCTTTACTCATTCCCTCATGGCTCTGATACCATGAGCAAAAACTTAATCATAACACAGCAAAAACTCATAGCAGAAAACTCAAGAAAATGAGCGCTGATATCCTAGCCTCAACCATTCTATTTATAGCTGAATGAGTAATAAATTTACAGAGCATTCTAGAGATAAATTTGGTTGTGTATTTAATAGTTGTAGTTGAGAAAAATGGCTGCACATTTTTTTCATGTGTTTCTAGAGATTTCACAAAATCTACCACTGGTAAAGACATGCAGATGAGTGGGGAGGTGGCGGCGAAAGGAATCACTCGTGGCATTGTAGAGGGGCGGCAGCAGCCTGCTCACGACCGTTTCCGAATCTACAATCATCTCTTTCGAAGTCTCCCATGGTGTCCTAACAAAGGATTTTGCGACGGAGATTCCATCCAAGAAAGACTACTGGGTAAGAGAGGTGTGAAGAGCATGCGCTTGGAGAGTTTGGATAGAGCCTCTGTCCCCAGTACCAGAGACCCTGAGGCAGCAGAGGACTTTAAGGATGGCAGGCAGTACGAGAAGGTTGCCTTAAATGATGAGGTAGTGGCAGCAAGAGAGGAAAGCTCTTTTGCTGTATGAAAAATATCTTCAATAGATTCTGGATTAAGAGAAACCTTAATGGGATTTAAAGCTCTTACAAATGACACAAGAGGGGGCCAAGATGAAGCCGCATGTGTAATGTCCCCATTTTAGCAGTTGACCAAGTGTGTGCGTGTTAGCCTTGTTCTACATGGTCCCGAGGTCTAACGAAGGGTTTAATGGGATCTTGGAGTGTTTTGGCCTAGTCATTTCCAGTTTGGGCCAAAACGAAATTGATTTACTTAGTTTCAGGCATACTTACTATTTTTAGTAAGTCGGCAGGACACAGTGCAGGTCAATTTTGGTGATTGGATTCGATACTCCTCGGTGAGAGCTTTCCGATGAGCTATCACTCGCATTATTCGGAGTCCGATTGCTAATACATTTTAATGCCTGAAGTTTTATTAAAGTAACGTCTAATTTAATTGTAAAATATTAAAGTGTTACTTTAATATTTATTTTATGGTGATGTGTACCCAAGGGAGACATAAGGGGTATTTTAATATATGTTTTATATTACACATCTTTTATCCCACATTGCCCATATGAGTTGAGGGGACCCATGGGAATAGAATAAAAAGAAGCATTTGTGGCTTCATTAGGCAGGTTGAATATGAGAAGAAATTGGTGTGTGAGTTGTAGCTTTGTTCTTGGCATTTGAGGACGTCTATCCTCTTTTGTAACATTCTAGACGGCATTCCCTTGGGGTTTGGCCTTTGGAATTCTTTCTTATTAGCTTCATTATCAGGTAGTTTAGTTGCATTTCCGGCTACAGGTAGATTTGATATTTTGCTCATATCTTCTTCACTACTTGTCCGACGCTTATGCCGCTTGGAGGGAATGGTATTATGAAGGTAGTGGACTGATTGGAGGAAAAAGTATTGTAGCAGCAAGTTCGTAAGCATGGGCTGGAGTATTATGACCATATTGCTGAAGTAATTAGTGAGTTGATAAATCTGCTATGTATTTGGTTTTATGAATTCTGAAAATAACATTTTATTAGCAGCAGTTCATTTCCACTTTGCATATTATTGTAGTTTATTTCTTGTTTATGTTGTATGATACCAATTCCATGCACGAAACACAACAAACAAATAAACGTTTGACTTCCAGAGTTATAAGAGGTTTTAAGAAGTTGAATGCAAACTATTTGACATAATTCCTTTTCAGCAATTTGGTTTAGTTTTTTGGGACATCCAAGGGTGTCCATTACAGTGGTATCAGAGCTATAAGTCCTGCCATCCTGTGGAGGTCTTATAGGGAATTTGGAACAGCCGGATAGAGGGAAAAAGTAAGTAAAAAAACACAGGCTAAGCATTTATGTTTGAGCATGCGACAGGTGTCTTATAATTTCCGCGATACCAGAGCAAGACAAAATAGGATTTCAGACTTGCAAAGCAAACAGTCTAGTACATCCGTGCAGGGGGACATTGAATTCAACCATACAGACACAGAGGAGATATTCTGTGATCAGGACAATAATATGGGTGATCGAGATGACAGGAATACAGGATTAGGCGGAGGCAGAAATGCTGGTCCAGATCAAGGGGAGGTACTGTTCCGACAGTTACTGGATACATTAGAGTAGGGGCAGCGTATGCAACAGGAGCAGAATAGGCGAATGGACATGATGTTGCAGCTCATGGCTAGAAAGATGGGTGTCAATATTAATCCAGGTGATGCCAACAACAGAAACAATAACAACGAGGGAAACAATAACAACGGGGGAAACAATAACCATGAAGGCCAAGGCAACAACAATGGTCCTGAGAATAACATTAATGGTAATAATGGACATGGCAACAATGGGAATGAGGCTGATAACTTTAGACACGTTGCACGCCCAGCACGGACTGTGAGCTCGAGACCTCTTCTACCCACTTTTCCACCCAGAGATCCGGTTCATCCAGTAAACGAACCGCAGATTACCGAGTTACAGGATCAGTTTAGGAGGGACTGGGAGGCTAGTGGACCAGAGTTTCAGGCGGATATTTCTCTTAGAGATTATATGGACTTGAGGATGAGACACATGCCTAAAGCAGGAGGGAGGAATCAAAACTTTGAGCTGAGGAAGAAAGTTGGAAAACTTTCTTTACCTTATTATGATGCTTCAGGGAAGATGACTACACGAGCTTGGGTGCAGAAGGTAGATACATACTTGCAGCTTAATCCTATGCCTGAGGAGGATGCTATCAAGTATGCGGCTATGCACTTGGATGGTGTTGCACATGAATGGTGGCATCATGGCATGGTGACTTTGGGGCATAATCAGATTACATCCTATGAGGAATTCACCGAAACATTGATTGGGAGATTTGACACTAAGGATCCCGAGTTACATTTCAAGGAGCTAGCACAGTTAAAACAGTCAGGTTCTGTGGATGCTTACATTGCCGAGTTTCAGCGCTTGTCTGTACTTGTTACTGATATCTCTCTTAGGAGATTGGTGGTGTTATTTTGTGATGGTCTTGCTGATCCATTACGAGGTTGGGTGAAGGGACATGATCCACTCACGTTAGCTGAAGCAACTAAAAAGGCACGAGATTTAGCCCCTTCGGTATACAAAGGAAAAAACCATTCAACAGATTCTTCCTACTGCAAGGACAAAGACAAAAAATCATTTCAGAAAGAGTATAGCAAACCCAAAGAAGGATCAAAAGGACTAGACAATGAAACCTTGAATGAACTTCGAAAGAAGAAGCTGTGCTTCCATTGTAGAGAGCCTTGGGACTTATCTCATAAATGTTCTCTCAAGGCTAAGGCAAATCAAATGGAGTATTTTTCAGCAGAAGAGTCAGAGTCAGAAGGGGAGGATCAACACTCCGATTTAGATGAGGGTAACACTATAGAGGAGAGCAACATTCCTAAGGATGATAGATCGTTGGCACGCTTGACAGGGGCCCAAAAGGCAATCACATTTAAGGTCAGGGGTACTATCCAGGGGCAGAAAGTGATATCTCTTATTGACACTGGGGCTACACATAACTTCATAGATGCACAGTTGGTAGCTAGGAGAGGGTTACAGACAGAGGAGCATAATGGGTTTAGAGTCATGGTGGCTAACGGTGATAAGTTATTATGCACTCGGAAGATATCTAATCTTCGCATCAGGTTTGGAGATGGCTACGAGTTGGAAGATGAGTTCTATGTTGTGGACATGGGAGATTATGATGTCATCCTCGGCATGACATGGATGGCTTCACTAGTTGAGTTCACACTCAATCTAGCGAAATTGGAGATGAGATTCCAGCATGAGGGGAGAACTGTGGTACTTAGAGGGCTTTCAGATGGAGGTTGCAGAATAGTGTCCTTGAGGAGAATGCAGAGACTTTTTCGTCATGATGACATAGAGTGGGCGGCAGAGTGCCACATTATGCCAACTTCACCAGAGCCACAAGAAAAGAGTCATCCACTAGATGTCCAGAAGATACTTGATAGACACGCTAAAGTATTTAGCGATATTCCTCATGGGGTTCCTCCTGACAGAGGGATGGAACATGTTATTGAGCTCGAGGAGGGAGCCAAACCAATTATGATTACTCCCTATCGTCATCCTAAGAAACACAAGGATGAGATAGAGAAGGCGATTAAGGATTTGTTGGAGATGGGGCATATCAGGCCCAGTAAGAGCCCTTTTGCTTCAGCAGTAGTATTGGTAAAGAAGAAGGATGGGACAATGCGCATGTGCATCGATTACAGGGCACTAAATAAGAAAACAATTAAAAACAGGTATCCCATTCCTAGGATTGATGAGCTGATTGATGAGTTGCATGGGGCATGCTTCTTCACCAAAATTGATTTGCGATCCGGATACCATCAGATCAGGATGAGAGCAAAGGACATTGAGAAAACAGCCTTCCGATGTCACTATGGCCACTTTGAGTTCATGGTTATGCCATTTGGTCTAACCAATGCACCTGCTACATTTCAAAGTTGTATGAACCAGGTATTCAGGAAGCAGCTGAGGAGATTTGTCTTGATCTTCTTTGATGACATCTTGGTCTTCAGTAAGACCTGGGAGGAGCACTTACATCATCTGGAGGAGGTGTTATCTATTCTGGAGAGAGACTCATTGTATGCCAAGGAATCTAAATGTGAGTTTGGCATGACTGAGCTCCTTTACCTGGGGCATATCATTAGTGCAGATGGCATTCGGGTTGATCCCGAAAAGATTAGAGCTATTGTAGAGTGGCCTACTCCCACAAACCTTACACAGCTTAAGGGATTCTTTGGTTTATGTGGTTTTTATAGAAGGTTTGTTAAGGGATTCTCACAGATTGCTACACCCTTGACAGATCTTACCAGGAAAGGAGCCTTCGTGTGGACAGGGGCAGCATAGAGGTGTTTTGAGCATTTCAAGAAGGTAATGTCTTCATGTCCAGTTCTAGCTCTACCGGATTTCACAAAGCCTTTTGAGCTTCATTGTGATGCATCAGGTGATGGGATTGGAGCAGTATTGATGCAGGAGAAGCATCCCATTGCATTCGAGAGTAGGAAGCTCCGAGGAGTTGAGAAAAGTTATTCTGTCTATGACCGGGAGATGTTGGCCATAATGCATGCATTGGCCAAATTTCGATCATATTTGGTAGGTGGACATTTTGTGATCAAGACTGATCACAACAGTATTAAATACTTCATGAGCCAGCATGATCTTAATGACCGGCAACAAAAATGGGTGACTAAATTGCAAGCTTATGACTTTGACATAGAGTTTGTCAAAGGTAAAAAAAATGTGGTGGCTGATGCCTTATCTCGGAGACCTCACTTATGTGCTCTGGCAGAGATTTCAGGAGATTGGAGAGATCGGATTATAGCAGAGTATGTCGGAGATGCTTGGGCTTCTGGATTGATTTCAGGTACCATACAGGATGATCGCTATGAGGTGATAGATGGATTGATCAGAGTTCAGGACAGGGTTTATTTGATTCCGTCATCACATTTGAGAGAGGCGATATTGAAGGCATTTCATGATGCACCCACAGCAGGACATCCGGGGGTCTTCAAGACCTACAGGCAGATCCGAGAGCGGTTTTCATGGAAAGGGCTCAAGGATGATGTTCAGAGGTATGTCAGGGAGTGTATGGTTTGTCAACAGAATAAGGGAGAACACACATTTCCTGCAGGTTTATTACAGCCCTTGCCCATTCCTGATAGGAAATGGGAAAGTATTTCGATGGACTTCATCACTGGTTTACCACGAGTGCAGGGAAGGGATTGCATCTATGTGGTGGTGGACCGCTTGACGAAGTTTGCTCACTTCTTTGCTATTCCGTCCACTTACACAGCAGCACAGGTGGCAGATCTTTTCTTTAAAGAGATATTCAGGTTACATGGGCTGCCCAGATTCATTGTCAGCGACCGGGATAGTAAGTTTATGAGTGTTTTTTGGCAAGAGTTGTTTAGGTTGTGTGGTACAGATCTTACACCTAGCACTAGTTATCATCCGCAAACAAATGGGCAAACAGAGATTGTGAATAAATGGGCGGAAGGATATTTGAGGAACTATGTAACTACACAACAAAAGGCTTGGATCAGATGGTTGCATATGGGAGAGTATTGTTATAACACCACTTATCATATGTCCATCAAGATGACTCCTTTCATGGCACTCTATGGTTATGAAGCACCTAGCTTCATGGATTTAGTTTTGGAGGACAGTAGAGTGCCCAAAGCCAAAAACTTATTGCAGGATAGTCAGGACATCCTGAAAGTGCTCAAAGAGAATATACAACAGGCCCAGAATCAACAGAAATTGTATGCTGATCAGCACCGAATAGAGCGTAGCTTCGAGGTAGGGGATATGGTTTACTTGAGGCTACAACCATATAGACAGTCATCGCTCAAGAAGAGCGGAGCTGAAAAGTTGAAACCTAGATTTTATGGTTCCTACAGGGTGATTCGCAAAGTGGGCAAAGTCGCCTATGAGCTTGAGCTTCCAGAGGGCAATCGAGTGCACAATGTGTTTCATGTGTCTAGGCTTAAGAAAGCCATTGGGCAGAGTGTAGTGCCTTCTGCAGATTTACCCCCTTTGGATGAGGAGGGGAAGCTTGTGTTAGTACCTGAGGCTATTGTGGATACCAGAGAGAGGAAGCTTAGAAACAGGATAGTGAAGGAGTATTTGGTCAAATGGAAAGACCTGTCGGAGGAAGATTCTACATGGGAGAGTGAGCAGGTTATTCAGCAGGCTGGACTGAGATTGCTTGAGGATAAGCAATTTCAAGGGGGGCGGACTGTAATGTCCCCATTTTAGTAGTTGACCAAGTGTGTGCGTGTTAGCCTTGTTCTACATGGTCCCGAGGGCTAACGAAGGGTTTAATGGGATCTTGGAGTGTTTTGGCCTAGTCATTTCCAGTTTGGGCCAAAACGAAATTGATATACTTAGTTTCAGGCATACTTACTATTTTTAGTAAGTCGACAGGACACAGTGCAGGTCAATTTTGGTGATTGGATTCGATACTCCTCGGTGAGAGCTTTTCGATGAGCTATCACTCGCATTATTCGGAGTCCGATTGCTAATACATTTTAATGCCTGAAGTTTTATTAAAGTAACGTCTAATTTAATTGTAAAATATTAAAGTGTTACTTTAATATTTATTTTATGGTGATGTGTACCCAAGGGAGACATAAGGGGTATTTTAATATATGTTTTATATTACACATCTTTTATCCCACATTGCCCATATGAGTTGAGGGGACCCGTGGGAATAGAATAAAAGGAAGCATTTGTGGCTTCATTAGGCAGGTTGAATATGAGAAGAAATTGGTGTGTGAGTTGCAGCTTTGTTCTTGGCATTTGAGGACGTCTATCCTCTTTTGTAACATTCTAGACGTCATTCCCTTGGGGTTTGGCCTTTGGAATTCTTTCTTATTAGCTTCATTATCAGGTAGTTTAGTTGCATTTCCGGCTACAGGCAAATTTGATATTTTGCTCATATCTTCTTCACTGCTTGTCCGACACTTATGCCGCTTGGAGGGAATGGTATTATGAAGGTAGTGGACTGATTGGAGGAAAAAGTATTGTAGCAGCAAGTTCGTAAGCATGGGCTGGAGTATTATGACCATATTGCTGAAGTAATTAGTGAGTTGATAAATCTGCTATGTATTTGGTTTTATGAATTCTGAAAATAACATTTTATTAGCAGCAGTTCATTTCCACTTTGCATATTATTGTAGTTTATTTCTTGTTTATGTTGTATGATACCAATTCCATGCACGAAACACAACAAACAAATAAACGTTTGATTTCCAGAGTTATAAGAGGTTTTAAGAAGTTGAATGCAAACTGTTTGACATAATTCCTTTTCAGCAATTTGGTTTAGTTTTTTGGGACATCCAAGGGTGTCCATTACAGCATGAGGGAGAGCACCATGTAAGCTAGCATGAGGGAGAGCGCCATGTAAGATGGCTTTGAAGGCAACCACGTCTGCAAAAGTCCTTCCCCCTGAACAAGGAGGAGACCCAGGAGCCGAGCGAGGGGCCAAAGAAGCCCTAACCCCACCCGCAAAAGAGGTTGAACGAAGCCCACCATCATTGGTAAAAACAACACCTCCACCCATGCGACCAGCAATGCCATGAGCAGAAGGTCCAAGTTTTTGAATGGGAGTAGGAGCAAATGAACCAAGTTTATGAACGGGAACAGAAGCCATTTCAAGCCTTGAAAAAGCCCCATCCCCAACCGTAGACCATCCTCCAAAATCAACTCCACCACCCAAATGACCGATCGGAGTAGAGACCTCAACGTAACCAAATGCTGAAGAAGCAGAAGTGCCATGAGCAGGAGAACCAGATTTTCGAACAGGAGATCTAGGTTTTCGAGCAAGAACAAGAGCGGGAGCCATAACAGGAGCTAATGTTATTGTTAGTGTCATTGTAATTTCACAATTTATTTGATTAATGTGTCAATTTGATAGTTTAAGCTTTTTAATTTGAGACCACATATCATGATAACATTAAAATATGATATAAAGCGTTGATAGAAATCATATTCTAAAATATTTTTTTAATAATCACTTCTATAAATAATATGATTTAGGGTTTTTTTTTAATAGATATAAATTAATATTAAGAGTTTATATCAATATTATTTTTTAATATAAAATAAGAAATATGACTAATAATTAAAGAGTTAAAAATAAACATGTATGTATTAATATATTTTTTAAACCAAAATATGAAAACTCTTATGCTTATAAATAATAATAAACTATTTTATTTTTTGTTAAATTTAATGAAGAAAAGATAAATATTTTAAATTCATTCTTTTTCATTTTCCAAAGATTACTTACTAAACTTAAAAAGCTAGTTTTATGTATCTATAATATTATTTCTTAAAAATTATATAGTTTTTTCAAATTTTTAATAAAAATATATTATAAAATATTTAAATTATACATATTTTTCATTAAAAAAATTGCAAATCTTTATGAAATTAAATATTTAAAACAAATTTTAAAAATATTTCAAAGTTATATCAATTTAATATATAAAATCTAACTCAAAAGTGTGCAAAGACATCTAACTCAAATAGATAATCCAAAACATTAAAAATATTTATATAAATAGATATATGTTTGAAAGTTTAAATTTTAACTTCTATTTTAAATATAATAATAAATTAAATTAAATTTTAGAATTATTATTTTTAATACTAAAAAGATTAAGAATAATATAAATTTAAATAAGTATTAATTTTTTTATTAATTATTTTAAAATAAAAAATTTAATTCTAAATTAAAAATTTTGATAATAAAAATATTTCATAAATAATTAAGAAATTTATCTTTGTGTGAAAAAAGAAAAAGAAAAATTTATTAATAGAGTTTTTTCCTTAAATTTTGATTATATAAATATTTTTGTAGATGCTCAAAAATGGTTCACATCTACGACCTCATCACCTCTTCATACTAATTTGTCCCATTTTCTCATTCTACTAACTTCAATCTTTTGGCCAGATTGACCATATTTTGTCATTTGTATCCCCTTTCACATCAATTTCATATCAACTCGGAATCATATCAAATCAACTCGGAATCACCCCAAATCAACCCGAAATCACTCGAAATTAGTCCTAATCAACCCGAAACATATAAAACATCCCAAATCAATCATCATTTATCTGCTCCTAGGCATTGTTGTGGCTTTCAGTGTCTTGAAAACCTATCAACTTATCAATCTTATCAATCTGACCTTAGTACTGTCATGGCTCTCAATGCTAAGTCAAACTATCATTCATGTCATCCAATCTTTGACATTGTTGAGGCTTTCAATTTCAGATCATGGCATCATCGACCATTTCAATAACATTGACAATGTCCGTCAATGTTATTATGATCAAACCTTATCAATCAATTTCAATCCTGTAGCACTTACAATGCCGGTTAAATGTTACATATCAACCAATTCATGTCATGTGTCCTTGGCATGTTATCAACTTCAATCAATCAATCTGATCATGGCTTTGATCTATTGGTCATCATTTTATTCAATCTATATCATCATCACATTTTTTATCAAAGGATACGGTCGCATTCATTTAATCAATTTGGCCAATTATCTACTAATTTTCTCTATAGGATTAAATAACCTATAATTTAATTCTATTATTCTCACTAATTATTCTTCTTGATTATCATCCTCAATTAATTAATTTTATAAATTAATTGATTCATTATCTGCAAACCATGGAAATTTACAATTTCCCAAGTTCCATTTTCCGTCATTAATTCCATTTTCTACTAATTCTTATTTTGTGGAATAAAAAGATTTTTAATTCAAATATTCCATAAAATATTTCATCATCATGACACTTGGATGTGACACCTCATGGATTCTCCTTTGACACTTGGCTGAGATTTGTCATAATCAAATATTATTACCTCTTACACATGTCCCTATTTGGCTTATTCGTCATAGATTCTTGGCTTTAAGTGGGTTGAGGAATCTTATGACGCGTCATAGATTCTCTTCCAAATTTGACTCTCGTGTGTCATAGAATCTTACTTTTGGCATATTTTGTCATATGCGTCATGGGAATTATTATTACCTCTTACGCATATCCCTATTTGGCTTATTCGTCATAGATTCTTAGTTTTAAGTGGGTTGAGGAATCTTATGACGCGTCATAGATTCTCTTCCAAATTTGACTTGCATGTGTCATAGAATCTCAAAATTGGCATATTTTGTCACATGCGTCATAGGAATCTCTTGCCACATCGCACATCACCCAATCCAATGCCCTCACTTTGAGTGTTGATGAACACTCTTCTCTCATTTTGGGGTCTCTTGGATCCGAAGGCTTAAGTTTTGAAAATCCTTGAATTGTTGAATCTTTGAGTCTCTACTTCTTTGCATGTTGCATTCTCTCTCTCACATAAAATCACACTTCAAGTATTCTCATGGCATTATCCACATCATAGGCTTTGGCTTCAATCTTGTGTGCACTATAGGCGAATTGGAGCTACAATCATTTGGAGAAGAAAGAAGAATATGGGAGCTACAAACGAAAAATGAAATTTTTGATTATGTTTGTTTTCTTTTGATTAGTTTGGCCTTCATGGTAGACTAGTGGGTGCTAACATATGATTATTGAGTTTTGTGATTTTCTCATAGTATGTTATGCTTTTAACCCCTTTTTTTGGTCCTACAATTTAAAAAAATGAAATGAACACAATCTTATTTTAGGCCATTAATTTTTGGCTTCCATTTTGTAGTCTTGCAAAAATAGATTTTAAATGATCCTATATTGCACAAGAATTGGAAAAGTAAGACAAATGAATGTAATTGCACTTAGATCATTTATTTCAACATCACCTGTTGAAATCCATAAATATAAAAGTAAAAATGTATTAATAATAAATATAATTGTGATACTGCTATTAGAATTTAAGTGTGTGAATAAAATATAATATTAATTAGTAAACAGATACAAATTTCAATAAAAATATGGTTGAAGATATTATTAATATCAAAACACTTATATACATGACAAATGTCCTTATTTATTGCCAAAAGAGAGGGGAATAGGGTTAGTCTAGAAGCTTCAGGATTTCTAGTGCAAGCCTCCTCGTTAGGTAGGAACCTTGCAAGAAGGTACTCTATGCATAATTTTTCACAATGATCGTGAAGTGTCTGGTGCAATAAGATTGGAGCCATTAATTTCTCCCAGTGAACAAGAAGCCATGTGATTGGAGCCATTATTTTCACTATCTGCTATACTCTGATCTGGGAGGCCTCTTCTTTTGTCTACTGTTCTGCCACTTCAAAGATTACTTTGTTTTCTCCGGAGCTTCCACCATTTTTCTCTCCACCACCTCTTTCATTTCTTAGGCCTTGTCTGCCAGCATAGAAGAAACAAATAAATTACCACTGATAATCCATTTGACCTGATTTCATTTTTGGCAAAACCCTCATTTTTTAGAGCCTCAGATCTATCGTTAGCTAGTAGCTTCTACGCAATTACCTTCAAAAGTTCATGGTTTGAAGAGGAGTCATAGACACAGCCATTGGAATTGTCGCCATCAATTGCCTGATCAAACAAACTGTGATTATCATGGCACAAGAAATAGTTGTCGAAAATCATATGTGCCCCAATCTCAAAGGGACAATATTTCACAATTTGTCGTGCAGCCGCAGCGTAGCATTGAGTACAGTCCGTCATCATTTTTGCATTAGGCAAGCACATATACCTTATTTTTGTCATTCCCCTATTAATTCGCAGTGAAGCCTCTAGAAAATATGTTTTCGACAAGCCAAGGGAAAACATTTATTCGATTTTCAGTGAAAGCGATGGGATTCGAAGTGTTAAATAGACTATAGCCATGACCGGCCTCGCCAATTTGGGATCGGATTCTAAATGTAGAACAAAATTTGGTATGGCAAGAAAGCAATTTAATATTGGGATCTCAACTTGTAGAAGAGTCTAGAGCTTTTTCAATACAGTGTTCTTAGAGCACAATTGATGGCATTTTTGCCCGGAGTTTTTATTAATGACAGACGACTCAGATTTTATTTGTAGGCAATGAAGGCCTCCCAACGCTCGACCCTGCAATATTTCTTCCTGAAAAGCAATAGTGTCAAATCAAAACAACCATGAAAACACTACAAACTAATATAGTGAACCGAAGGGCATGAAAATGCTGGAAACTTCGAAAATGAATTTCTAGAATGATGGAAAAACACTAGAAATTTGGGAAATGAATTTTCAGAATGATCATGCGCCTTTTTTTCCTATTTTCTGAGGCTAAAAAATATTTTTACCCTCCAACAAAAATGGTAATAGCCAATAAGAATTGTGAAATTAGTGAATATAAATATATTTACCACCTTGCGGTTGAGCAACGCGCTTTCTGTGAGCAACTTCTTTCCCTCCGAGACCTTAAAGAGGTAGTTTATTCCATGGCGGATGACAAATCCCCTGGGTGTGATGGATTTCCCTGTGAATTTTACAAACATCTTTGGGAGCAAATTGGTCCTAATCTGCACAAAGTCTATCTTGAAGCATATCATTCTAAAAGCTTAGGAGCGATCATAAATAAAAGCAATATTAAATTCATACCTAAAGCTGGTGATCCTGAGGACATATGCAACTGGAGGCCCATCACCTTCTTGAATGTGTCTTATAAGATCATTGCCAAGGCGCTCTCTCTCAAAATCTGTCATATGCTACCTTTAATTGTGCGGCTTGAACAAACTAGCTTCATCAAATCCAGATATATTCTTGACAACATCATTGCTATCTGGGAAGGTATGGAATGGGCCCGTAAGTCCAAGCAGCAGGCTATCTTTTTAAAGATAGATTTTGCTAAAGCCTATGATCGCATTGAATGGCCTTTCATTTTGGCTATGCTTCAGGCTCTGGGTTTTGGTCCCAATTTCCTTCAATCCGTGGAGATGCTCTTTGGTGACGCTAATGCTTGCATCACTATCAATAATTCACAATCTGAAGCTTTTGGACTTTTTCGCTCCATCAGGCAAGGTTGTCTGCTAGCTCCAGCGCTTTATGTCCTTGCTGCTGAAGGTTTTGGTTATTTACTTGCTCACTTTATGTCTTCAGGACTGGTCCGTGGCATTTCCTTGCTTGATTCTTCCTCCCAGTTAGTCAATGGTCATTTTGCTGATGATTCTTTTCTTACTCTTCTTGAAAATGAAAAAAACATTAAAAATGCTTTAAATTGTCTGGACACTTTTTGTCAAGCCTCTGGCTCTGCCATTCAATGGCATAAAATGCTCTATTACCGCCAGTCTTTCTTGCCAGCTCCACCTTGGCTCAGCTAGTTTCAATGGAAATGGGTTACTCATGGAGAAATCTTCCGCTTTCTTGGCATTCCCTTTGCTTTCCAAGCTTCCCCTGTGGAACTTTGGAATGTTGTGCTTGCAAAGATTAGCAAAAAGCTTGATTATTGGATACCTAAGTCGCTTTCTCTTGCTGGTAAATTCCAGATTTGTTCTAAGATCTTGGCTGCCACCCATGTATACTATTCTTCCTGTTGGGCTCCCTCCAAAGCTTCCTATCTCAAACTAGAACGTTTGCTTAGAGATTTTCTTTGGGCCTTTGGTTCTGACCATCATGGTTTTCACAGAGTTGCTTGGGAATTCTGTTGTCTCCCAAGGGACTCTGGAGGTCTCGACCTGCTTTTCACTTAGAAGCAGGGCCTTGCCCTCTGTGCTAAATGGATTATCAGAGCTATTTCTAAAAATGAAACTTGGAAGATACTAGTAAGGCATTGCATTTCTTCCAGCTTCCCTATTAACAGACCAGTGTGGAAGGGGATTGGTTTTCAGACCCTTCTCACTATGCGTGAACCAGTGGTCATTCAGGGCTCTTTTGTCATAAAGAGCATCTAGAAAGCCTGGGAAGCTGTTAAACCTTGGCTTCGTTGGGCTGGTGATGAGTTTCGCAATGGTCTATCCTTAAATCAACAGAACATTTGGTGGTCTCCCCTGTTTGCCATCCAGGGTACTCCTCTTGCCAAGACTCAAGGTGCCAGTGCTCTGTGTTTCTTTAAACGTGGCATCCGCACTACCAAGTATATTTTTTCAAGAGTCACCATGAATTTCAGGTCATGAGAGGATATGCAAGTTCAGTACTGCCTTGTTAGTTCCGATCGCCAGACTTTTGACCTTCTGTTGTCTTCCATCCCTGTGCACTTAGTTCATAAAGTGGGGATTCAGTCTGTTCGTCCTTGGTGGCATGATTGGAAGTGGTATCCTGCCACTCCATTTACCAATTATAAGCCCAACATGGGGTATAGATGGCTTTCGCCCCACCTTCCAATGGTGGACACACTTAATCAACGGTGGCATTTGCAATCTTCGCTTTCTCAATGGAGAAAACGTTTCGACACCATTTGGATTGCATTACTGAACCTAAGATTGCCCACTTTGCTTGGTGTCTTGCCTTCCAAGGTCTTCCCCTGGGGCCTTAGCTCAAGCACATTGGGGTTCCTGATCCCAGATGCCCCTTCTGTGGTTAACCTGAGTCCTTTTTGCATATTTTTTGGTTTTGCAAGCGTGCTCAAAATTATTGGCACTGGATTCATGATTTTTTCAAGCCTTTCAGACCTAAACCTTTTTCATGGCACATGATCCTGCTGGGTGATTCCCTCAGAATTCGTCAGAAGTTCTCCCAGATTTGGCATACCTTCAAGATGGAAATTTTGTTTTCTCTATGAAAAGATAGGAATGCAGTTTTATTCACTCACAGTTTTTTGGATGTTAACATTGCAATGTACACTAAGGCATGCATTTGTAACAATGTCATTATGCAGATATAGGTGCAAGCTAATAAAGTTGCCCTGGAAGTTGCGCACTTACAAGAATTGTTAAATCATTGGGGCAATGCTCCATGCACCATTGCCAGAGTGCCTCTGGATGCCTCGGTCGATGCCTCTTCATCTCATGGTCGATGTTCCCGACGCCAGTCCTCTGGCTGCCATTCACACACGCCGTGCTCCCAAGGTCCTCGCCACCGCTCTCCCAGCGGTGGACATGGCGGTTGGAGGCGCCGCTCCGCTTCCCCACCACGTGGGGGTTTTGGCTGGTCCCCGGCTCCTCCCCCTGGGCGGGCTTCTGGCCGTTCCTCGGTTCCTCCCCCTGGACGGGTGCACTCTGGCAAGTTTCCTCGGCTGGCCTTGGCAATTTCTCCTTCGCGGCCAGACAAGAAGGATGCAGAGACTACGACTACCCCAGATCCTGCTGATGCTGCTAACGGCTGGACTGTTCCCAGTCCGCCCCACAATCCCACTGATGCATGGGAATTTCCTGATAAAAATGATCCTCCCTCTGTTGGTAGCTTAAAAGTTTTTTTTGATGAATAGTTAATAGTTTCTGGCTAAGGCCATGTTGTTTTTTTTGGCTTCGGCCGTTTGAACTCATTCGCGGGGTGATCCTGTATCCCCCAACCCCTTTTTTGTGAATTGCAATCTTAGTAAATTTTATTAATTGAAAAGAACTATTCATCAAAAAAATATAAATATAATTTAAAAATAAATCATTTCAAACATTAGGGTGTTAGATATATGTATTTGAAAAAATTAATTGTGTGTCCTCACTAAAAACTTATAGATAAGGTAGGGACTAACAAATCTAGATTAATCTATTTAGATTCACTTATTAAGTCTATATGTACAAATTAATACACTGAAAATAAATTAACATTTTTCAATTTATTTATTAAGTGTATAATGTAGATTAATAGACTAAAAAAAATATTACATCTGAAATGTAATAATTAATAATCAAATTTTTAAAAAAATTAAACACTTTTGACATAAGTTTCAACTAGTTTTTCTATCATGATGTTATTACATTAAAAATTTAATCATAATATTTACATAATTCAAACAAAACTTACATTTTGATACATGTTTTGTTTTATATGGGTTTTCACACAACGCATTTCATATTAGAAAAAATAGCACAATGTTACCATTTACCAAGGAGATTTCCTCTTTGAACTATTTTATTATTTTTGGTAAGTTTTTGCCTAGGTATCATAGTTGATTACCATGTCTCAAAATTGATACATATTTTTGAACAATATAACTCACATTGTAAAATTAAACCATATGTCACCCTCTTAAGGACAATGAAATTAGTAGATGTACAATAATATTTGAGGTGAATAAATATTGAAATCTTAATATTGAAAAATATATTTGTATTCTAACTAATACAAATGTAATAATAAATAATTTTAATCCTGCTCTGCAACTCTTGCTTATGGTTTGTGATTCTAGGGAGGGCTCCTCGCCTCCTCGAACCCCAAATCAGTCGTAGGATTGCCTAGATTCGAATCTGGTCCTAGTGTTGCACTCGATAGGACCTAGTCCACCTGTCTACCCCAATGTCCATGCTGTTCATCCTAGAACCCCTGAGTTGTTAGATGATTTAGGTTTACTTGGAAGATATGATCCTCTGGAAACTCACGAGGTCAACCCAAACAAGGTAGCGATCCCCAAAATGGGATGGGACAATGTTCTAGTAGGGAAAAGGTGTGATGTGCCTTTGGAAGTGTTTCCTAAGATTTCCCAGGGAAATGAGGGCCCAAAGATAAGTATTCCAGATTTGGTGGTAGAGTCTATCTCTCTTGGGTTTACCCAGCCTTTGGTAGGACACTATGAAGATTTTTGGCCTTCTATTAAGATAGTTATGAAATGGTGTGTGGCAAGATGGAAGCTTAAAGGTCCTGTCACTATTTCCATGATGTTGGGGAGCCTATTCCTATTTATCTTTTCCTCAATGGAGGATAAAGTATTTGTTCAGGCCACATCTTGGCGCTTTGGCAAACACTTGTTGACGTTGGCAAAATGGAAGCCTGGTTCAACCTTGCTCCAGACCTTTTGCGTATGGCCTCACTGTGGATTCGTCTACATGGGCTTCGCTTGGAATTTTGGGATGATAAGGTCTTCAAAAGGATTAGGGACTCATTTGTGACACTTTACCAGAACTGATAATGTTATGGCCAACAAGTGCAGACTTTTCTATGCTAGGTTATGTGTGAATGTGGTCATCAATAAAGCCCTTCTCACCATGGTAAACTTCAATTCCAAGGGCAGAAAGTGGTCTTAGCCCATTTCATATGAGAATGCAACGTTCTTTTGTCAACACTATGCTACTTATGACCATATTATCACGAACTATCCCAAGAATCAACACAAAGAGGAAAATTGGAATGGGAAAAAGAATGTAATACCTATGTTCTATACCCAAGGGGAAGGCTCTAACAATTCCCTCCCTAACCTCAAAGGGAGTTTAGGAACCATGACGATTTACACTCAACTAAAGGAGGTTAGAGGGTTCAGGGGTGGAGAAGTGCCCCTTTATGGAGGATCTTTCCAAGCTGGTCTCTTCACAAATTAAGGAGGTGATGGAAAATGTTAAAAAATACATCCAAAAACATAATTCAGAATTCATCATCAATAGTAACAAGAACAATAACCAACCTTGCAAATTAAAGACTACTCCTATTATTTAACTCTAATATAGTGTACACACTATAGGCACAATGTTAAAATTGCTTTGGAAGATAATCATTTGCACATTAGTTCCAATACATGAAATAACATTCCTATGAAATACTAACATGAAAAACCTTGAAATTGTGTTGGAGTTGACTATTGTAGGTTCGACATTAGCTTTAGAAAGTACTTCTATTGATAGTAGATCAAGTGTATATCTCCTAACATTCTTTTCTCTAAAACGCATTCACCAATTATCTAAATTGAGGTAATGACCATAAAAATACACCTCCAGTTCATAGTAGGTGGATAGATATTAATACTAATAGGTTTTCTATAATGTTTTGATCATGATATAGGTCTGTTACAACAAGATGACACCTCAAATCTTCCTCAAAGAACCCCAATCAACACAATATCAACCTAGCACTGATCTATTGCCACAAAATGACATAAAGATGCATGTTTCAAGTCTGTAATGCACTTTTCATACTTCCCCAAAACCTTGCAAATAGTCTGTTAAATGATTACGATTATGTAACATGACAATAACTACCAGACTGTACTAAGCATAACAACCAAAATTTGAAGGGGGTCTCACTTTATAATTAAAAAACTAAAATGTTTTATCAACTAGAAAATGTTTCTTAAGTGTTGATGTAGCCTATCCTATTGTGGACGCCTATCTATTTTGGGGACTTCCATGTCATCCCTAGCCATTCCTGGGTCGTACAAATTCGAGCCAAAAAAAGCTCCATTTGGATTTGTGGGGGGTTCACAACTACATATATACACAAATTTAAGTATGTTCCTTCTAGATTGATTATGCAGTAATGTTCCTATAATACTAAATGTGCTAAATATGATATGATTCTCAACTTAATTGCAAATTAATAATTGATATTGATCATATGAATGATGCCTCCAAACTGAATTATATCTTTGTATGTTCCTTCAAGACTGATTGTGTAGTAATGTTCCTATAATACTAGATGTGTTGAATTTTCTAAATATGATAAATTTATTGCGAACTGATAACTGATGTTAAACAAATGATCAATAGTATCTTATGTGTTTTAACTTTTTAAATTACATTTTAGCCCCATGGGCTGTGGGTTCTCATGGGTTCTTGGGTCTGTTCAGGGCCCTGCAAATCCCTTAAATCTACGCAGCATGAACCCACCTTGGACCCATAATATTTGGTGTGGACCCTATGCAACCTAGCTCAAATCTGAGCCTGCCATGGACTTGGCCTGAATCTAAACCAGCAACAAACCTGGAGCTGGACTCGACAGGCAAAGTCCAAACCCTACAACTAAGGATTTAAGCAGTCAATCGTTTTCTGATATATAATGAGATTGCTTGCTACAGTCTCTAGGTTGGTGAAAAATATAACACAACACTGAACAAGCAGAAGAAAGAGAAACCAAGGGAGAAATCATAAGAGATATGAGAAACTCAAAATGGGCTCTGCTGATTACAGGCCCAGTCTATTAATTTATAGAGGAATACATATTAAATGTTATCTCGACTATGCATAGAGTTAGCTATTACAATTAATGCTGGATGGTGCAGCTGGTGTGTTGGATGGTACCTGGACAGTTCACTGTCTACTACTTTTGGTTGTTTGTTCGCAGCTGTTGACGGCAGCATGATAAAAAATATAACACAAAACTAAAAAAGTAGAAGAAAGAGAAACCAAGGGAGAAATCATAAGAGATATGAGAAACCCAAAATGGGCTCTGCTGATTACAGGCCCAGTCTATTAATTTATAGAGGAATACATATTAAATGTTATATTGACTATGCATAGAGTTAGCTATTACAATTAATGCTGGATAGTGCAGCTGGTGTGGTGGATGGTACCTAGATGGTTCACTGTTTGCTATTTTTGGTTGTTTGTTTGTAGCTCTTGACAATGGGTAGGTGGGAGAAATTACTCCACCAACACTCCCCCTTAATTTCTTCTACTATGCTATTGCATTTATATTATTTTTCCTTGTCATAATTACTTTGGGTTTTACCGCTTACCCCTAACCAATGTAATACAAATGGTTTCTAGCTAACCAAAAACTTTTCATTTGAATGGTTTTGGCTAACCACAAACCTCACATAAGAGTGTTGACTACAAACCACCAAACAACACAAAATGGTTTCAGATTACCACTAACTCACATGATGTGAAAACATCGCAAATGGTTTCAGATTACCAAAAACTCACATGATGGGAAAACTATCATCACTTTGGCTTTTCTCCTTATTGACCTGCATCAAACTTATTATTGAGTCCATATAAAAAAGAAATCCATCTACCAAGATACATGGGTACCTAGCTGCTGTACTCACTATTTCTATAGGAATTCTTTTAAATATATGATTCATCATTATGTCAAACCAAACTCTAGGGTGTTGAATACAACCGATAATACATACCTTACAACAACTTAGGTACAATACAATGTCTAAATTTGTCTTTGACAAACACAACTTACATGCAACAAATTTGGCCAAAATACATAGCCCTTGAGGATAGAAAACTATCACAATTTCAATCTACTGCCAACTTTGATCTTCTTCATACACATCTTGACAACAACACATTTAAATAGATGTATTCTCTCACTTCAGATCCAATACTTAAATCTCAAATCAGCACACACACACAAAGTTGTGCACCATGACAACCAACTCTAGCACACCATCTCATTTCCTAATGATTGCTAGCTCCTACAGCTGACTTATAATACTAGACACATATTCCCCGTCTTCACCACTAGCTAGATCTTCTTCAACGAATTCATCTTCAGCTGCAGCCAAGTTTTCTTCAACAACTGAAAATTTCCTTGCAACAAATTTCTCCTTCGAAAGTCTACCACAACTCATGACAAGATCTCCCTTTCTTAACTTCTATCGAAGATGGTGATAGAATCCACAAGAAATTTAGATCAACTTCCTTATGACATCTATCACAAATGGTGATAGGATTCACTAGTAGATTTAATCTTTTGTCACAAATGGTGACAAGATTTTCTTATCCTACATCGTCTTTGTAGATCTAATGATGCAAAGGACAACTTCAAATTCCATTACCTACTGGGCTACGTTGCCTCAGCCTTAGCAACAAAATACTTAATGGCTAGTATTTCTTATTCCAACCAATCTAATCAGAAACCTTCAAGACCATTTTTCAATTGGATCTGATACCATGATGAAAAATATAACATAACACTAAACAAGGAGAAGAAAGAGAAACCAAGGGAGAAATCATAAGAGATATGAGAAACCCAAAATGAGCTTTGCTGATTACAGGCCCAATCTATTAATTTATAGAGGAATACATATTAAATGTTATCTTGACTATACATAGAATTAGCTATTACAATTAATGTTGGATGGTGCAGCTGGTGTGTTGGACGGTACCTGGATGGCTCACTGTCTGCTACTTTTGACTATTTGTCTACAGCTATTGATGGCGTGTAGGTGGGAGAAATTACTCCTCCAACATAGGCAACTTCTTTTTGATAGCTAATGGAAAATCAAAAGGACCACATCCCTTATATTATAATTTTAACAGAAAATTACAATAGATTGTTTCTTTGGAGTGGGCATATTCCAAAAGTACCTTCCTATGCTAGAAATTTGGTAACAGAAAAACCACCATTACGGTACTTGCATTCTATCATCTACATGTCAACCTAGTAATAACTACAAAACAGAACTTTAGAACAGCTTTATCAGACTATAACCGTTGGAGAGACTCACATTCAACCTACCTCATTCTCGAAGCTATCCAAGATGAGAGCACTAACCCAAGATACACCTTTAATGGCAACCAATCTTAAGGCATGTTCAACAAAGTCCAAACCTGTGATGCTTTCGTCGTCCTGCAATCCTTTTTCTATTGGAGACCGATAATAATAAATGGACTCCATTTCCAACTTATGACACCAATTTTCACCAGAAAAGTTGCAATGGTAGCATTTCAAAAGCATCGATAATACGCATAAGCACCTCATTGAAACCTCGAAGGAGTTGGTGTTTAAAGCATAAGCACGTCATTGAAACCTCTAAGGAATTGGTGTTTAAACAGGAGTCTCCAGCATCTTTTCAATCAACTCTATTGCCTCTTCAAGATCCAACATGACCATAGAAAATATTAAAAGTTGACCTATAACAGTGGTCAGAGATAATGAATTCTTCTCTTGACACCCATTAGAGTGTATACACTAGAACACTGCTCTTCATCTTCAACACTTTCTTTAGCCTCTTCTCTGAAATGCCTTCTAAGAATGTCATCTATCACTGGTCGCGGACCAACGGAGTGGGTGCATCCACTGGGTTTAGTGATGGTATCAATTGATTGCATTGTTAAATTTTATAATACAGAGCCTTTGATTTATTTAGTTCACCTTGCTCAGTGTTGATTCCCAACATCCTATGATGTCAGCCATCAACTCTACATCATCAATAATTGTTATCCCCCATTAATGTTCAAACAATTTTACAGTGTGTTGATAATTACCTTATCCTAAACTCAGCTGACATTTCAAATTTCAAATTTTAATTTTTAAATCTGGTCATAGCCCTGCTTTAGAACTTATAATGTATTTCTTATTAATGTATACAGCAGCGAATCCTACAATATCAGCCATTAAACCCACATCATCAATAATTATTATCGCCCATTAAGGTTCAGTCAATTTTATTATGTCTTGATCATTAGATCATCTATCTCAGTTTGACATTTTAATATTCAAATTTCACCATGGCCCTGCTTTAGGAATTCTAATGTATTCCTCATCAATTTATATAGCAGCCAACATGTCGACCTCTTCCTTTATATTCCAATAACTCCAGATAGGCCAACCATTTTAGGAGAATGTTATTGATTTCCAGTTTGGCATTTTTTTCTTGCCATTTCCAATGATGACAATCATTGAATTTCTCTCAAATTTCAACTTTGCTGCATCCAAAAACTTTGCAGATTTGCATATTAAGAAATGTGGCTTGTGCTATAGTTTCATTATTAGTCCCTTCAGTGAGCTTCTTTTATGCCACCCCATTTATATTCAATCTTTGATGCTACAATTTGCTACCAATATCTTAGTTCTTTTGACAGAACATCCACGTTTAACTGTCCATCCGTGGCAGGGAGAATTCTATTGGAGTCCTCTACAATTTACAGAATTAACTCACCCATCTCTATTAATGGGAAAACTTTAAGCTGGTGTCAGTTTACATGTTATTAAGTGAGAACTTTAAACATCTATTAATAAGATCACTTTTGCAAAATTGTGAGTTGGTCTTTGCTGGTTGTTAGCTGGCAGGTTTCATGCCTTGTTGGGTTGCCTAGTAGATTTGAACCCTCTATCAAAAAAAAAAAAATTGTGTGTTATTTTTATCTAAGATAGTTGTACAAAGGGAAAAAGAGCTATGGTACTGACAATGGTGTGAAAAAATCATTTATTGGGAAGGTCCATTGATGAGATTATACTTCAGCACTACAGTGACGAGACTTTGGTACTAAAAAGAGTTCAATCTTCAACAATTTTTTATGAGGGCTTGATTAAGATTATTCCAAGCAAATATCTGGTGATGTCAATAACTTTTCAACTGGGACGATTCCCTCTGAGAAAAGTCCTGTTGTTTTTCTGAGCACTATTCCACCATGGACCCAGTTCCTTAACTGGATATATAAAATGAGAACCCTGTGTTCTATCGAGGACTTCATTTTAATGTTTTCAACATTGGTCAAAATATAGATAGCAAAAATCTTAATAAAAATAAATAAATTGAAGTATAGGATGATTAAAATTAACCTCAAAAGCGAAAACTACGTACTTTTTCTATAAATTCCCTAAAAGTTCCAACACAGAATTGTTATACTTATCAAACCAGTAAATAATCTCAATGAAATTCTCTAAAAGTTCCAACGCAGAATTGTTATACTTATCAAACCAGTAACTAATCTCAATGATAATATATGATAAACTTGGAAAATAAGAACTCATTATTTCGAACTTTACGTGACCTATATACCAACAAATGCTCAGTATTTCGAACTTTACGTGACCTATATACCTACAAATGCTCAGCCCATTAATTATCTGAGCTTACTGTAGCTTACGAGTGCCTATTGAGGTGTCCGTTACACATTCAGGTTATTGACTGGAAACATTATAAGACTTGTTGATATTACCAGGGCTTACTGTTTGGCAAGAAATTATTAGTAGTGGCACAAAAACAGTCAAAACTCCACGGTAACAGCTTCTATAGCAGGATACTGAAGGCCCGATGGTCTCCTAATGTCAATCAAATTTAATTTACCTCCTGTCTCACTTGAAGGTGAAAGCATATAGAAACTTTGACCTCCATTGGGCTCTTCTTTGTTCACAAAGATTTTATTACTAACCACAACAGCAAAGTTAATAGATTGATACCAATCCTCTGTTGGAAGAGGCCCGACAATGTGCAGCTTATCTTGGCTATATTCATATTCAATCAATCCCCTACCAGACAAGCAATAAAAGCGCCCAAATGCCGTTACGAAGCGCAAACTATCGAACCTGTTCTCCATTAAAGTTTTCCAGCTTCTCGCGTAGGAATCAAAGACCTCAAAAGTGGAAGAAGAATACCCAATTACAAAAAACTTACCGTCAGCAAAAGCACCGCGAGATCGGCCCATGGGGATGTTCATATCGGGGAGAAGATCCCATTTATCCTCCTCCACATTGTAAAGTGAAGCCCTACCGATGGGCTTACGAATCCCGCGGTGGCAGCGAGGGACGATAAACCCTGCACCAACATAAATCAGTCCCACGGCCTCATCCGCTGCAGAGGCAAATCCTGCACCATTTTGCCATTCTGGCAATTCTGCACCTTGTCGCCGTTCCGATGAAACGAAATCGTACAACCACACAAAAAAACGTCCTGTTGCGTCAATATACCGATCCGCCATCAAAAACAGTTTTTGTTTCACGAGATGGCAGTGAAAGATGTAGCAATTGTCTATAGGCACGGGCGGTAGACTAATGCATGAGTTCGTCTTCGGGTTGTATACCGCTACTCTGTTGCCCATGCAGCCTACTCGCTGAAGCATACAGACCCGTTGCTCTGAAATATTCAATATTTTTCTTTGTCTATAAAAGCGAGGGTTTTTCAATGCAGCGTTCCAACTTTTGCATACACATCTGACTTTATGATTAGAATTCATCTCCACCCTCACGAGGCATTCACGCCTAAGATCATCTGGGAGACCAGGAAACAGAGATTCCACTGCAATTTCAGGAGGTTGACGGCTCCTCCGCCCCTAAAAAGAAAGAAGAAATTGCAATGCAAGACAAGAAAATTCTGAAAGATATGAGTTGGAAATATCAATAGGCTATCGGTAAAGAAACAATTACAAAACTTGTCAATAATTATATGTTCGCGCCTGATGATTAAATAATTATTAATTTTTTTCTTTTAATTAATAAAATTATTATATTTTCATTTATAAATTTCATTTCCTATGTTCATTATAGATAACTTGCATATTTTTTAACTCAAAGTATTGATGAAAATCAAATTTTCCCTCTTTAGCAATCTATTTAAAGTTATCAATGTAAGAGAATGCATATGTCAATGTTTAGGAGGAACTATTGTGTGGAAAAGAAGAAAAGGTAAAGTAGATAGGCAAAACATACATTGAACGAAACTATATTGAACCCTATTTCCATGTGCTCTAAGATTTAGAATTCTTTCAAATAGAGGCATTCTTGAACAACATGTGGAAGCAAATAATGTTAACAAATGTTCATAGTGTAAAAGGAATTTAGGTCCCCACTGTTGCAAATTAAGGGTTTGGAGCTGAGAATTTTGATAGTTTCAAGAGAAGGAAGTAGACAACAACCAAACAGATTTTGTGTAAGGATTTTCTAGAATGTTTGCTTATTACTCTTCATTTTTGAGTTTGTCTCCTAATATTAGAGAGTGGCTCATCATTCAAAAAGATTGGCTGGAAGGAGGATCGTGAATATCATTTTTGGTGATAGGAGGCACTAGAGATTAGAACACTTTGTTATGATCATGAGTGATTGTGGCTTTCACAGTATTCCTTTTTGGGTGAATTTCTTGTTTCATTAGCTAGGCTTCTTCTTAGACTCCATTGGCCTTATGTAGGATATCATTTTTAGTCACTCAAAATTTACTTATTTTTAGGTGAGAACACTTCTCCATTTTCAGTCTCATCTTGGCATTAATTTGATTGACTAGAATCCTTTTAAAGTTTGAATGTCCTCTCTCTTAGTGGCATTTGCTCAAGAGTTTCTTAAATTTTGCAAGAAAATCATATTGATCATATCCTTATAAAATTATGATATTTTAAGAGATCAAAAATTCTTGATACTTATCAAGAGATAGTTAACACTCCCTGTCAATACATCCACATTTTGCAAGAAAATATAAGAGGGTAGGCACAACCACTTTTTTGGGAAAAAAAACTTCTATTAGTTATGCTTTGGCTAATTTCCATACCCT
Organism: Cupressus sempervirens; assembly: GCA_028749045.1. Classification (NCBI taxonomy): domain Eukaryota; kingdom Viridiplantae; phylum Streptophyta; class Pinopsida; order Cupressales; family Cupressaceae; genus Cupressus; species Cupressus sempervirens. The sequence goes on from CM053785.1 coordinate 236,016,349, forward strand.
ATTCCAAAGTGCAAGTAAGGCACAAGCTAAAAGTATACTGGTAAAAATATTTTCAACAATCCCAATTTCTACACATTTTTATCTATATTAGAGGTCTTTAAAGTGGTTGTGTGAGTATCTAATATTGTACTCATAGGACAGTATCCATGTCAATGCAAAACTTCGATGTTTTCTCTTCCCTTCCTTTAGTGTTTCCTTTTATAGACATAATTTTACCCTATAAATGATATCAATTAATAATAGATCTTTTTTCTTGAATGCATTTTGTTAGGGTAAATATATTATTAAAGAAAATTATTGTAATGGTAATGCTTAGAGTTACAGCTATGGACAATATCAAAAAACTATAATTTATTGGCATTGTAGGGATCTTGGTGTTGGAAGAAATTTGCAATTAACATTGTATTTGTCTGCATAATATTAATTTGTATGGCTGCCCATAGTGAATCTTCTTGATGATGATGATGATGTATTTGCTTAGACCCAAAACTAACTGAGGAAATGATGAGTTGCTCATAGATGACTGTATAAAATTTATTCTTTCAAAGTAGTTTACCATTCTAATCCAATATAATTTTACCCATTAAAAACCTAAAAACACAATACTAAAACCAAGAAAATTCATATCTAAATTGATCTATCAAGGCGAGCCTTAGGTCATTGATCAATAGGGGTCATTCAAAGGATGATGCATATCTTAAATGGAAGCTTCAAATGTCTAACTTTGTTTAATCAAAATTAGTTTACACAAGGCCAAGCTTAAAAATATTACATAATTTGTCTAAGGAAAATGATTGAGAACAATCACCCTGATAGCCCAAAGTCCTAGTGGGCTAGACTCACTAGATAAGATAAGATAATAATATTAATGTCCAACAAAAGACCAGAAAGAGGTCTACAGGACTGAAAGATTACAGCAAAGAAGGACAGAAACTAGCAGGAGCACGCAAAGGTGTCCGAAGAGAAGCAACAAAACGCAACAAAAAGCACTATGATGCTTTCATGGGTAAAAAGAAATTAGTCACAGCATGAAACATGTGTCAATGCATAGAAATATTATACTGTCTCTGACCATTCCCAGAAAAGTGTCGCTGGTGCATATAAGCATAATGGGATCTGACATGTCTAGAAGGCTCATCAAGCCAAATAGAGCAAGAGGGCCTTTTCACACCACGCAAGGGGGATAAAGGTGTAAAAAAAGGAGTAATGAGCTAAGTAGAAGAGTGTGGGTGTAGAACTGGAGTTTGAATCATACTATCCAGGAGCATAGTAGCCTCACGAAGATACAGTGCAAGGCATCTCTGATTAGAGTAGCTGAAGAAATCATAGAGAGAGAAACACTCTCTAAACAAACAAAAGAACCTCCCTCTGATCTCATAGTAAATAGGGCATCAGAAAAGAAAGTGAGCTTCATTTTCCACCTCCCCCGAAGTACAAAACACACAAGTCTGCTCATCTCTGGCAATTTGATGATCCGACTAAGCTCGAAGATGGTGAGAACCAACTCTAAAAGAACCTAAAGAAATCTGCAGGGCATGAGACCAACACCGTGAGAGATAGCTTGGCTGGGTAATAATCCCATCTGAGATCTCCAAAAAGTGTGTCGCATAAAATGACATCCGTGGGCGTAACCCACCAGGAGGGTTAACCTAGGTAGCAGTAATATAACATTGATAAATATCAAGACGAACATGCTCATTCAACTCCTGTCGAGAAGGAAGAAGATGAGCAGGGGCATCCAAAGAGAATTGAAAAGTAGGGAGACATTCAATATCAATCCCAATAGAACTCAGCAAAGAAGAAACATGCACATACCAACACCGTGCCCGAGCACCAAACTCAGCAGCCACTGTGGAAACTGAGGAGCAATAAGCTAAATAGGAGTAACGATCACAATCACCCACCATATCAGCGAACCCATGAAAGCGATGAAGAAACCATACTAAGTCAAAGATGGCTGCGAGTCTGAAAGGATGAGCTCCAAACTCAGCAAGAATGATACTGTGGGGAGTAGATCTATGACATCTGATGATGCACTGTAAAAATAAAGTCTGAACCTGCTCAATCAATGCCCAATCTGAGCTAAGGAGAGAAGGGCCCCAAACCACAGAGCCATAAAGAACAGTTGGTCAAACAAGGGCATCAAGGAGAGATAGCTTAAACGGGGTATCCTGGAAGTGATGTTTGAAACATTGTTTCTCAAGCAAAGCAAGAGAACCCATACCCTTATTAACTCTAGGCTGAATAGCAGGTCTCATACTGAACTGCAGTCCAGCAAACAAAACACCCAGATCTAAATAGGATGAAGTAATCTCAATCTCTTGGCCCTGAAATATGAAGCATAGATGAGAAGTCTTTAAACAATTAAAAACCATGACCCGAGTCTTACCCAAATTAATGACTAGTTGTCTCTGATCACAAAATAAAGCCAATCTATCAAGAAGTCTTTGTAACCCATCAGGAGAGGATGCAAGGAGAACAATATCATCTGTAAAGAGGAGGATCGAGATCAGAACCTGATAAAGATAACAACCATCACCCGGGAGCGAAGACTTCAAGAGGAAGTCCTCAAGCTCATCAATATATAACCCAAATAAAGTCGGGGAGAGAGGACAACCCTACTTAACCCCCATAGTACTGTGGATAGGATCTGAGAAGCCATTAGGAATCCAAAATCTGCCAATCACAATCTCATACAGTCTCATAATAGCAATACATAGCATCTCAGAAATACCGATTTCCCTAAGTCTTTCAAATAGAGCCACCCTAGGAACAGAATCAAAGGCTTTACGAAAATCAACAAAGCAGCAGTAAACTTTTTCCAATATGTGTCTAGCCTCCTCAATAATAGCCTGTAAAGTGAAGATATGATCCATAGTTTGATAATCAGTCTAAAAGCTTGCCTGTCCTCTAGCCCTACAACCAATCCTATCAAGTTTCACAGATAACATATTATTCAGAGCAGTGACATAAAGTTTGGCAAAAGTATGCCCGATCATGATGGTTTTGTAGTTCCCCGGATCAAAAATAGGCCTGGTCTTATGAATGGGATGAATCAAGTGCCTAGACCAAGAAACCAGAAACCCAGTATGGATCACTCTATTAAAAATAATAGAGAGATAGGGACCCAAAACAGAGGAACCAAACTTGAAAAGCTCAGCCTGAAAACCATCCTCTTCAGTAGCTCTACTACACTTCATAGATTTGATAGCCTCAAACACATGGGAAACGATGAAAAGGCAGATGAAAAGAATTTAGCGGGGGTGAATGGAGGGCTACCCAAGAATATCATAAAGAGCCATGGTATGTGATGCAAGGGAGTGAAAGTCAAGGGTGGAAGGCGAAGGGGGATGATGGGGGAAAAGAGTATGCCAAAAGAGCTGGGGATTGCAAATCAAAGTGGAGCAAAGAGACTTACACTTGGAGGTAGTGAAATTACGCTTCTTCTTTCAAATTAAGCGTAGATAAGATGAGTGAATACTAGCAAAGTTAGTGGAGTGAGCCTCAAAAGTAGAGCGCATAACACGATGAAGGGATTTGCAATCCGAATCAAACCACTGGTTCATGGGGAAAGTATTACATCGTTTACTGCGAAGGAGCAATGGAGGGCGGTGAGGGATGGAAAGGGTGGTCGAATCAAAGATCGCTGAAGCGAGCAAGTCAAACATGGAGGTGGTCTCAGACGAGTTAGAGAAATCTGAAGTGTTAAGGAGTCTGGAAAGGTGAGCAGAGAAGAGCTCGCAATCACCCTCAATAAAATGGAAGCGAATGGGCAAAAGAGCAGTCATCGAAGAATGAAGAGGCGACATGAGTGAGGGCGCAGAGAGAGGGAAGAGGCTACAATGCATGCTAAGAAGAGAGTGATCCACAAGGGGAAGGTGCCGAATAGTGAAACTGCAAATACAAGAGATGAAGGAAGGATGGGCAAGAATATAATCCACGACACTAGCACCACCTCCATGAGGCCAACATGTGAAAAGCTCAAAACTAGGGAAGCAGGAGAGGCCGTTCAGGATGACCAAATCAGAGGACTCACACAGCCGCAACAAATGTCTACCATACACAGATAACGGCCCAAGAGCATCCTCAAAAAGTCTATGAAGACCTAAAGAAGTAGGATCAATCTCAGTGGAGAAAATGGAGTCTAAGCGACGATCATAAACTGGAGTTTGCAGTGCTTTAGTTCTTGCATTGAAATCCCCAAGAATAATGATGTCCCCTAAAGCAGTGAACTGAGAGAAAGTCTCGCAAAGATTTAAAAAAAGATCACCGTCTTCGGTACCATGAATAGCATAGTGAGACACAGCTGGTGGAAAGTAGCATGCACCAAGTAGATATCCCTCTGATGGTAACCCTTACGATCAATATGGAACCACATAAATCTGGCAAATGAATTAGAGTGTACAATAGAAGTGCTACCAAAAATATCATCCTTAATCAAACAGGCCACACCCCCTGAACCTCACACACCCCCCGAGGTACGAACCTCTTCCCTAAAAATTGATAACCACTGATATCCTGTGATACCTAGCAGAGGACGCACTGGAATCTCTTGAGTTTCAAATATGACCAGAATATCAGCGAAACCCAAAGCATCAAGAAGAAGACCAGGTAAGGACCACAAGGATCCATTACCATTCCAGCAGTTAACAAGAAGGGAGCAAGTGGGGGCCTCCCTCTTGTCCGACTACTGGTGAGACCTTCATTTGGCCTTGGGGGCCCGCCTGTCTTCCCAACCACTTGGGGCAGAATCTCTAATCACAGCTCTCAAATTTCTAATAACTGCCCATTTTCCATCTAGTCTTGCTTTAGCGACAATACCACGAGCATGTTTGAGCTCTGCAACCTATGTCTTCGTGAGATCTTCATCCAAGAAGATCTTTGAAGGAAGAGAGAACAACTTCCTCTTAGCACAGAGAGCTTGAAGCTTGTCTGCAAGTGAAAAGAATCTGATAAAAAGGACATCCCCCTGTCCAAACCAACACCTATCAAGCTTAATCTTGAAAAGACCAAGCTAATCACCAATGAAAGAGTGGCCCACAGCGAGAGGATCATGGGTAGAGGGAAGTCCTCGAACCCATAGGTTGAGCTCGCAGGATCGACGCACTCTCTCATCCACAATCTTACCTTGTACAATTTTATCAATGCTGGCTAGAGGTTGAGAATCCAAGTTACTACAAAGAGAGGCCCATGTCTTGACTTTCTGTTATGTTTTCGCAACCATTTTGGTATGTTGTTCTAGAGTGTACCATATGTTTTTGAAATTAAGAAGCAACAAAAAATGGGGGCTGACCTAGAATAGAGAGAAATAACTGTCCAAAGATTAGTTGGCACTCATTACCAAAAAATTATCCAACCCCCTTTTCTAAAATTCAACCACACCCCCCCCCCCCCCCCCCCCATAAGCATAGTAGTAAGGTAAATACTATCAAAAACATTGAAAGTATTAAAATTATACATAAACTTGGAAATCGAATACAAATTGGTCATAATACTAGTCCAACATAAAAAACCTAAAGGGGCTTAAGGCTCTAAGATTAACTGACTTAAATAAACAAAATGAAATAGAGAACACACTAGCGAAGTTAATCATCATTAAGGAATCTGTAAAGTGAATGAGTAGTCTCTACCTCTTTGCTATCCACGACACCATCCTTGTTAGTTTGCATGAGGTAGAGCGTAGTGGCCACCGAGTGCATGACACAGACTGATATATTGGCTACCCTATCGAGTGTACCATATATTGATACCAAAGTCTTTATTATATTTTTCTCAATAATATTTCAAAATATATATTTCATTGATTATATTTTTGTATCTATAATTAGATTATATTAAGTCTCAGTAAGTCATGGGCTCATTGGATATATGATCATCAGAATTCTATAATCAAAGGATTTGGTTAATTCTCTGCACATTATAGTTCCACATCCATGGAACAAGTGGGCAATATAATTTGACATATTTTGTTGATTATTTTAAGTATTATTTTATTACACAAAATTTTATCCCTAACTTGCAAATAATCATGTCCATTTGGCATGAACTTCATTCCAATGCAACTCTTGTATTATATTGAGTAATTTTTGAAAATTTGAAATTATAATTGAATATTTTTTGCTTTCTTATATTAATTTTCACTTTAAAAACTGTGACAACATATTTATCTTTTTATTGAGTAAGTGCACAAAGATGTGGTACCAAAAACGGGGGTTTAAGATGTCAATTTTTTTTTTCTTTTTTTCTTTTTGTAATCATTTTTTTTGAACTTTGATGAGAAATTGAAGATAGTTAGACTCAAAATTTCTAGATACAACAAAAACAAAAGTAGTAGTCCTCTAGATCTAGTTTCTAAAGTACTAATTTTTTTATCAAATCATGGAGTTTAAGGCCCTCAAAAAGGGGGACACACAAAGTTATACTATTTTTCCACTCAAAATATAACATAGTGTTAGCTATGTTGTGCCCTGAAATGCTAACAATTTTAATGAAATTCTTCAATCACTATGGTCAGAAGTTATCTAATGCCACATAGTTTATCCTATTTTTTTGGCTAATTTTTTATTATGTATTTAATGTTTTATGAATTTTTTGAGTGGACACATCAAGTAAAAAAATAAAACATATGTATACATCCACTGACAATCATTAAAAACTAATAAAAAATCAAACTTTTTTTAAAGTGTATAGAATGGAGTCTAGTTTATAAAAGCCTAACCTATTGCAAAATTCAGTGAATGAACCAAAATGTAACCCAAATGCTACACATTAGTTTTAGACAAAAAATGGATATACATTCAAAATAAATTTTAGTTGACAAACTTAAAATAGTATGAATCCAAATAAATTTTATGGTTAGATAGCTAACACAAAGATCTACAATATCATGTAACCTAATTTTATTGATATTCAACAACAATGGAACCTCTACTATCTTAAATTGGACACACTCTAATTTAATGATGGTTTAACACCTATTTAATGCGAGATCATCAATCTCCTTTTGTCTTTCATTTCTTCCCTTTTTTTTGTCCTTCTTCCCAAGTGGAATTGGAGTAAAACCTAATAGATCCTCTTTAAAGCTCCTATCTTCATGGCATTGAGCTTGAGGTAGGATCTATTTATCCTAGGTCCTTCCTTTTATCCATCTATGCAATTGGAATCTACCCCTTGGACTATACTACCTATATCTCATACTCTACATCTAAGTTTGGAGATCCGAACCCTATTTTGGGATCTTGAAAGGGTCTTGAAGATCCTAGAACCTAGCTATCAGGGGTGTAATGTGCCCCTAATTGGGACCCATCTTAGGTCTTCCTTTAGGCCCCGTGTCTAGATATGATTGGGTTATTAATTGTTGTGTAGGTCAACCTATGGGAGTTAGTCAATTCTAAGCTCTATAAAAACCCTTCCATTTGCTCCATTTTCATATCCATTTACAAGTAAGAATCTTATTCTCAAGTAGCCAAGCACTCTATGTAATGCCCCACCCATAGATACTTGGAACACAAGAATAAAACATGCACTAAATAATTTTTCTTTAAGATAAGTTACTTAACAAAAACATTAAGTAACCATGTGCAAGAATGAAATATCTAATCAAGATAATAAAATAGAGAACATGGATAAATTCACATGTTCACTTACACATGTGGAAGTCTTACAAACACTTCCGAAGATCCCCAAGAACTAAACCATAACTTAGAATCAAAGATCATACAAATCATGAGAATACTCAAGGGAGACCCAAATAACATCCTTAGATCTCAAGAGGGAAATACTGAACTAAAAATCCCAAACAACACATTCTTTTTAAACTGAAAGAAAAAGTTCCTAGCATCATTATACATACAAGTCCATTTCCAACTAATCATAACTTAATAAAGAATAGTAAGTAGAGACCATCAAGTGGTTCTTCACAAGACAAGGGTTCAAGGTAACATCCACTCATCTACTAGAAACCATGCTGAAAGCCAATGTTGAACCCTAAAATTTGGCTAAGTTTGAATTACTAAAGCCCTAAAATTTGACTAAGTTCAAAATTCCAAAGCGCTAAAATTTGACTAAGTTTGAAATTCTAAAGTATTGAAATTTTGTATAATCTTTAGCTTAACTCTTGGAGGGATGGAACCTATTTCAAATGAATTGTCACATATATAAGATATATCTTAAGTGCAAGAAGAGTATGCCAACTTATACTTGAATGATAAACTTTACACACCTACAAAATGATCTATTTTGATCCAAGAAGATATGGGACCAAAAAGGGTATCCAAAACCATAAGTCATATCTTCTCAAAATACATGAAAATAATCATTGTTTTCCATATGATGTAACATCCTGTCAGCCTTGTACAAGTCAAGACTGGCCATAGTATGATCTTTCCTCACAAGTCGTATGACTAACATTTTAGCATTGTACAAGTAAAAAAAGGTTTGTACAAGTCTTTACATCTCTATATGAGGAATTTCTTACTCATACAAAACTTTGACATCCCATACAAGCTCAAGACAAAAACAAAAAATAAAGGAAAACCTCCACACTAGGGAGTACAAGGTCTATATAAATTGAGGAGTGAACACTCAAGAGAATAGAATAAATCTAACGTCCCTAATAAACCAATTTATGGATCACGAACAATATCTAACCATCTAAATCAACATCTTCATAATAAAATATTTACATAAGTGCATTGCAATGAAGGGAAGGCACAAGCAAAGAAGTAACTGAACTAAAACAACCATGGTCGTTTCCTCCCTACCATAATGACATCATGAGACCACAAGAGCCCTAACCATACCTCAAGCATGAATCTCAAATTTCTAACAAGATTGTTGGAGTTGTCTCATGAGATATTTATTATCAATAATTCATCCATTAACATCACACAAAATAAGAAACATCTAACATTATAATCTACCAGTAGCATCACTAATCTAAAGCAGTGCTAAGAAGTCTCAACTAAGCAATGTGATACAACATCATGATAAAGGAATGCATGAAATAACATACTAAACATCAACTAAGCATGATATGAAATGCATCTAAAGTAAATTATTAATCACAAGAGAACATACTCTAGATACACTGAAGTACCAAGTGAATATCCAACACCAGCCTCAAACTGGAAGTAGACCATCTCTGTACATTGGTCCCTAGTAGTGGTATAGGTAGCTATTCCTACCAACCATATGGTACTCATAGGTCCACACCCACCGTGCTCATGGAGATAATGTAGTACATCAGCTCACTAATAAGACCCACTAAGGATAACTGTTTAGGGACTCAAGTGGAGTGTAAGTCACTTGGCATTAGAAAGCCCAAGTTATATTCGGTGTGAAATGAATCCTTCAGGAAACCATCACACCATGCCCTCAGATTAACCATAGAGGAGCACACCCTCACATTAATCCTATAGGTGTTCTCTTATCTTATTATTAAGTTTTTTTTAGCTAATTATTAATTTAGTTATCACTTATTAGAACTTCTTCATGCTACCTTGTTAGAATATACACCAGGGTACATGAGAGAAGCCATGCTACTACCTACCATACAAACTCATTCTCACCACATGATGAGTGCATTAAGGAAATGCAATTTCTCAACAAAACCCCCAAACAAATAATCCCTCAATTGGCCTATCTTTATAAGTTTCAGTGTCACAAGATTCTGTCAAACACACATGTATGTGCTTCTGTGTGGGCACAACCAACTTCATGAGTGTAATCACATAATGCCAATGCAAGGGTTGGATATAAGAAACACAAAAATGAAACAAGTATAACAATATGACTCAACCAACTTATATTCAGGAGTACAGATTCGACATGAATCCCAATAACAAAACACAATACATCATGAACTCACTCAACCGACCTAAATTTGGGAGTATGATTTCTACAAAAATCCAAATGATGGTAAAGTAAAAATATGGATGGATTAGAAACCTACCATACATTATAGATCCATGGTCAAACAAATGCCAAGAAATACTTGAGAAAATTGGGTGGCACACAAAATGAGGCAAAGTGAAAATCACTCAAAATTCAACATTGTCAAAAATTGACAAAACTAAAACCCATTATCTAAACAGTTCCCAAACTCCCAAAAATTAAATAAAAATTGTGTTCCAAGATCGTATGTAAAAATGACTAGCATAACAACTCAAAACTTCAAACTTAAACCCTAGAAAACACCCAAATGTTTGTACCCGCACAACTGGGTAGAACTATCATACCAAAATGGAGGTAAACACTAGTTCTCAATCTCCAATCATTTTACTATCAAAAAAAATAACTAAAATGGAGCTAAAACAACAAAATGAGAGAGCCCTACCTTGTAGCCATTTGGGCTAAAATGAGAACATGCACCACAAAATAATGGAGATGCCAATAGTGCTGAAATGCTCGACAAGGAAGGATTTTTTTACTTTGAATTCAATAAGTTTACTCTCGTGTTGATTCCATGAGTTTAGCTCCCACAACGACCAATTCTCTAAAATTCCCAAAGAGGGGTTTGGAGGATTTGCTCCAAAATTCTCAACTCTAGAAGTGAGAATTGAGAATAAAATAAATTTTAGCCAATATATAACTTTTACAAAATGACATATAAATTAGATTATTTAAATTAAATAATCTAATTGCCTCCCTTAACCCAAATAAATCTACCAATTCCAGTTACTTGGAATTGAACTATGACAAATTAGTTGTTAAATTAAAATAAATTAAACCATTTATAAAATTCTTATTAAACTATTAAATCATAATATTTAATTAACTCTCATGACCACCACAGATTCTTACATGCACAGACATGCTCATAGATCAATCATAAATGCATAATGAAATTGGATTTGACCAATTAACTAGAGGGTTTATTATTTTAATTAACAAGATACACTCATACATGATGACATTGGCTCAGTATTAACAATCAAATCACTAACTTCATGTGCCATTATCAAGGATATAAGTCCTGCACAATAAAAAACCAATTAAGTGTAGATGCATGATAATAATATAATTGAAGAAACAATGTACAAAATCATGTAAATAATGATTTAATTAATTTCATTAAAATAATCTATTTAAATCTTTCATTTGAACCATAATAAAAGTTTATTGCAAGAATAATGTAAATATCTATAGCATAAGGACATCACAATAAATCCAATACAATACATTGATAATCCTAAACTATAATCTCATCAATTAGGCATAAACATAAGCAACTAGCTAATGCGACATCAATAAAATCACCACAAGGGTGAAGACCACTCACAGGTCCCAATCATGACCACTTAGAAACTAGATCACCAAGGTTGCATCCATTAGGATGACATATAGAAATCAAATTGGAGAGGCACTACTATCTAGAACTCAAGCTCTCAATCATTTAGATTTCAAGCCTTGAAGTTTTCAAGTATTCATTTAAGCATTCCTTCATTGAAGATCAACGATTCAAGAATTCAAGCAATTGAACCAGTTTATCTTCAAGATCTATGTGTCCTATAAATAAAATATGGAGTGCCACATTAGGTTTATCAAACAAATTAAGGGACATCTTCATAAATGATAATTGCATAAAGTATGAGGATTTAGAGAAAGACATCATGACATATTTCTAAACACTAGAACCTTTGTTAAGTCATTTCAGTTTTCAATTAAGTTGTCATAAGGACACTTTTTTTTGAACCCTAGAGTAAACTAGAGAAACCTAAGTATGATATTTAAAGCTTGAAATGAGAAAAGAATCCTTCAAACTTGTATTAGTGTTATCATCAAACAATCATCTAGTTAGTAAACATTAACTAAAACCTTAACCTAGCGCATTTGTATGTAGATCTTCAATTAGTCATTAACCTAGTTGTAACTCATCTTTGAATAAGTATGTAGCTAACATTTTTTTAACCTTTAAAAAAATGTTCGTGTATTTTTTCCTTGAATCTTGGGCATGAAATTAGTGCTGATAGAATAAGAAAGGGGCACTAATGCAAACTAGGTCTAGCTAAGAGGATAGTATGGATATAATTTAGTCTTATCATTTATGGAAACATGTAACTTGTATTAAGTCAACAAGATATGAAGACATATTTTTGGTATGAAGACTTAGAAAATTATCTAAGTGTTATGAAGATTAACTACCAAAAAAGACACCTTTTTTCTTAGTGCACTTCACTAAAGAATTTTGGCACATGCACACTTGAAAAAAAGTAGTATGGGGTAGGAGGAATCAATATATGAGAGAACATGTCATAATGATTTGTACAGACGGAGTTATTAGAGTTTTACTAGTTGCAACCATATATCGGAAAAGTAGAACAAAGGCAAGGAAGTGGTAAATTGTGCTAAGGAATAATTTCAGTTTATCAAAACAATCACTTAACTATTATGATATGACATCCTAGATGTTGACCCTAACTTAGCATGAAGTGATTTTATATTTTGGGAAGCCTGTAAAGTCTTGAAGGATGACAGGATGAAACAATTGGGTATAAAGGAAAGAGTTTTATATGTGACATTGTGTGATGTCTTTTGCCATTCAAATGCAGTTATTATATGATGCATACTTTATGTTATAGCAAAGAAAAGGCAACACATGCAAATTTTTGTGAAGAGAGCTACCAAGGACAATTCAGGTATAGAATATATGAACATTGTCAAAACGATTTCTGTATCTATACCTTTTTGTGTACATAAATATCATTGTATATGCATGTTTGAGTAGTGGGCTCAACTTTCTACTTTTGTAATTATAATATCAACTCCCAACAAGTTTGAGACTTCTAACAATGCCTAGTCCTCTAACAAGAATAAATACACTAGACACAGATGTAATAGACTCCAAATAGAGTCAATATCTTTTACAAGATACTTTTGATTAATGGATCATTTTGTGGGTACCATCCCCACTAGGCTTATCCCTTGGTTAGGATTTTTCTAGTTAACAAATAATAGTGTTATGAGTTCCATTATGTTACTATTATGTTTACTTTTCAATTTGACCATATGTGCATGTTTATATGTTGTTAAAGATATCCATAGTTGGAAAAAGGTTTGTGGAATATTGATTCACCACCCCCCCTCAGTATTTCATATTTCTAAGAATTGGTACCAAAGAATAATTACTTAGAGGAGACCTAAGAACTTGAGTAAGATATCTATGGATCATTTACAAAAAACCCTAGAGGAAGATCTTGAGGAAATTGATGTAATCAAAGAAGAAAGAGACAATCTGAAGATCAAACTTAAATATGCTCAAGATTTCATTCAGAAGTTGAAAGAGTAGATTGAATGTACTAAATCCAAGAAGAAAGAGTCAAATGATCAGATCAAGGACAGTGACATAGTCTCTTAGAAACTAAAGAACTAGAATGAGATTCTAAAGAATGAGCTTGAGATCACAAATCTTAAGATGAGTTTGATAGAAGATGAGAAGAAAATTCAATTAGATTTGAGATTTGAGAATGCAAATCTGAAATCCAAACTTACTAAGGTGACATCTGAGCTTGAATCTAAAAATATATAATTGATAGAACTTGAAAAGTCTAATGCTATTGTTAAAAAGAGAGGTTACATAATCAAAGCAACATCTTGAGAAGTTTTATTCCAGCACTAAGAAGCTTGATGAGTAGATCATAGAACAAAGACATGTTTAAGATAAGAAAAGAATTGGATACATTGAAGGATAAACATGTAAGGGATCTATAGTTATTGAGAAATGAGATCTAGTTATCTAACAATCTAAACAAAAAAAAGAAGATATGAATAGGGAAGTACCTAAACAATATAAACAACTTAAAGAAGTGAAAAATAATTTAATGGAAGGTGCTTTCCATGAAATGAAAATGGTCACATGAAGAAGGACTACATTGGTAAGTATACTAACCCTTTTTCAGGTTATTTTTATAATTTCTTTGCTTATTGACATAGAGCTAATGAATGGAGGAGACCTAGATATAGTGATAGTAATGTAATGTATCAAGGTACTGACCCTACAACTAATGTAATGTATCAAGGTACTGACCCTACAACTAGTAGAACCATTAGAGAAATAACGTCATAAGAAATGGAGGTACGTATTATAAGTGCAATATTTTTGGATATAGTTTTAGAGATTGTATATTATAGATTAGTCAATCATGACCTCAATATGGAAACAATGTCATAGCCTATTATAATTGCAACAACCTTGATCATACAAAAATATTTTGCAGATTCAATGATTTTGGAAAAAATATGAGGATAAATAACATGAGATCACATAATGGAAGGAAACCTAATTATATAAGCAATGCAAACTACAATATGAGAAGGAATGAAGATATCAATGCAAGACAAAAAGCAGGTTGAGAACTTTGGTGAAATATTTATTAAATCTAAGACACCTACAAGCACATAAATATGGCTAGAGAAGGAGACAACTGAATCATCTAAAAAAAAGCTTAAGTCAATGATAGTAGCTGACAAACGCTTATCAATCTAAGCAATCAATTCATTGGTAAATATAGGGAAAATGATATCAGAAAATTATTGAACCTGTGATATGTTGAATTAAGACTTGTAAAGTTTATGGTAGAATGATATGGATGAGAAGAAGCTACAATTAAGATCTCATGTTATTTGGAGTTCATATGTGAGTGTGTGAAGGGAAAACATATCTATGGTGAAGGAAATCAACTTTTAAGTCTTACGTACTTGCACATTTAGTGTAGAATCTGATTAAATTAGATTTAATGGTTTAAATTGATTGAATGAACACTATTTGATTATACAAAGAGTTGGAGAAGCTTATGAAAATAATTTGAGATATAATCTTAAGTGTTTAAAGTATATTGTAAGAGAATTCATAGAAGTTTTCATTTTATAATTTTTAAAGGTATTTATCACTCGTATCGTCATAGTTTACAAAGAATTTAAGGTTTTGGGCTTGAAAGAATATAAATTTCAATAGTGTGTGATGTTAATGAGATACCTCCATATAAATTCAAGAAACACCCTTACATTTCACTTGAAGATGATCTATCTAGAGTTTTTTCACAAGTTCCTAGTAGGGGTTTACATGTTGAAGACATCCATGAATATATTTACTACAAATTAGAATCAATTGGACACAATGACATACATAAGGACATGGATATAGTATAACATAATTATTTGACCTTCAAACAAGGGTTTGAACACTTGGAAAACTTGAATATCACCAAGCACATGTTCTTTGAAGAATTTGACCAACATGATTGGTCCAAAATTATATTGAGCATAATTCATGAGAGTATATTTTAGATAGGAGAAATTCTTGTTATGATTACTAATGACTTGATTCATAAGCTTATTGGACTAAGAAATGAAGGTAGTAAACATGTTAATGAGAAGGGTGTCAAGAAGCTAGTTGAAACCAACACAAAATCAACATTAGATAATAGAAACATGAAAGTAGATAAGATAAAGAAAACTAATGTTAGGTTTATCAGTAAGATCATAGGATATAAAATGAACTAGAGTTCAAGGGTAAATTCAATTTCTGCTAGATTTATACATGCAACCTATATGATGACAGTAGGAAAAGTCAACAAGTGTAAAATTCTTAAGCAACAATTGATTGAAAATTTGGATAGAATTTTTAAAAAGTAAGGAAACCACATTAATATTTGAATCACTTTTGATGCATTTGTTTCAAGTGATGAGGATAGTCCCATAAATGCCTATTATGAATAGAATTCTAATAAGTACACAATGGAAATGATTTCCTACTACTTTAGGAAGCAATCCACTGATAGAATAACATATGCCATATGAAGAATGACAAAATATTTTTAGGCAAAACTAAAACAAAATATTTAGAATATAACATGCAATTGTAGAGAAGTACAAAGATGAATTGTGCTTTATGGTTGAAACATATTTAACTTGCATGCAGGCAGTAGAGCTTAGGGTGAAATGCATTGACCCTATTGGCTATGAAGTGAGTGAATAGATGATTAAAGGGTATGCCAAAACTAATTTTAGAATTAGAGAGAGATAAAGAGTGTCCTAGATGGAACACCTATGAAGATAAATTAAGTGAAGTACAAGAAAAATTTCATAGTAAGGAAATGAAAAAGAATCTGGATAAGAAAATTGATGCATTTCTTAAGGATCAAATATGAGCATAGAGGAATTTAAAGAGGTAGTAGGAATATCTATGGAAATGAAAGCTAGTGGATAGTTGGAGATTTTGATAGATAAACCACTTAAAATTGATAGTGGACCTACAATTTCAATGACAGTAGCAGTACCATTAAAATAAACACCGATTGCACCTTATGCAATAGAAACACTTGCTACATTAGAAGATGAAATCAGCATAACAAGAGTTCAACTAGCTATAATAGTATTATAGAGAAGATCTACAAGGAGTAGCTCTAAAAACAACACCTATTGAGGTAAAAAATAAAAGGAGGATTCATTAAAGACAAAGAAAGCTAAAGAGATAGCCACTGGACATGGAAAAAGGCAGACAAAGACTTTAATATACATTGGCAAACAAAAGAGGTCACAAGAGAAAGAAATATAAATAATAAAGGAAATGGGAAGACAGATTTTAGGTTAGCAAGACCAATCAAAATCTAAAACACAGAAGGATAAATCAGAGGATAATAGTGAAGCAAAGAAGAATTGGAAGCGTAAGATTGAGAACATGAACAACATGATCATAAATGAAGGAAATCTCACCAAGCTAAATAGATTCTATGATCTATATGACAACTTTTAAAAGTTGTAGTTAGAAAATGCAATAATTAGGTATATGATATTATTTAATCAGAAGTTTATCAACACTCATGGATAAATACTTGATGACCTATATGAGAGGTTAAAGAATAGAAAGAAGAGAGTCAAAGAAGAAGATAAGACAATAAGCAAAAGGATTGGTAGAAAATTTTGTGAAATTGAGACTAGAGAACATTTTGAGAAAAATATGAAGAGTCTAGAACCTTTATTAAGAAATTAGATGAGAAATTCTTATTATGGAACTAAACTATGAGAAAGTAAACAAAGAGACTAAAGAAGTAGTAATAAAGGTGCTAATAGACCTCAAGGAAACTTTAGTAGGAACTACTTCACCATAGATCAATATTGACACCCCTACAATAGAAGAGAAAGAAGAAAAATATGAACTCGACAAAAAATCGATGGACACCATAGATGCCATGACAAGAGAAGAAGAGACTAGAAATGAATTGGTCACACCTACACCAAAAATAGTTCCATCTAGTTCAATAGTTATGGATACTTCTACACCACCATCAAAGACCCTATAAATGACCAAAGATAAGGTAATTCACACTACCTTGGATGTACCTAAACAAAAAATCCATTGATCAGATTGATATATAACATTAAGAGGAAGGGATCTTGATGATAGGGGAGAAATTATTATAGTGCACAATAGTGAAGACCCCTTTGCAACTATTTTGGCAAATCCATTTTTTGATGCTCAATTAGAATTAAGTTTTGGCAATTTGGAAACTAAGAGTATTGTAGATTATTCAACCTCTAGTTCAAAAGAAGAAAAAGAAAGGAACGAAAAAGAGGAAAAGAAGAAAGGAGAGAGAGAGAGAGAGAGAGAGAGAGAGAGAGAGAGAGAGAGAGAGAGAGAGAGAGAGAGAGAGAGAGAGAGAGAGAGAGAGTAATTATGGGCATATAGATGTGTATGTAAGAGATATATGGGGAAGATATGGTGACATGAGGGAGTGAAAAAAAGAGAGTGGAAGATAAAGAGATAGAGTGAGTAATTATAGGTTTTAGATAAGATATAATGGGGACACAGTGAGAGATATGAGGTAGATAAAGAAGATAAAAAGGGGGAAAATACACAAAGAGAGAGAGAGAGAGAGAGAGAGAGAGAGAGAGAGAGAGAGAGAGAGAGAGAGAGAGAGAGAGAGAGAGAGAGAGAGAGAGAGAGAGAGAGAGAGAATGCCAATGCCAAGTTATACAACTTTGCCACCTACTCCAAACTCCATAGAGGTAGAGAGGGAAGGAGCACTGAGACTACAAGTTTAAACCTTGCAAGAGGATAGAGAAAAGGAGATAGAAGTAGAGAAGATTGAGACTGAGGTAGGAGGGAAAATCAAAGAGAAAGATGACAATCAGAACTTATAGTTATAGCTATCCATACCAGCCAAGGATCCTAGCAAAGAAATACCTAGCTCACCTAAGTCCTCATTGGACTCATTCTTGGCCAAAATAATGAACCACCCTGCAAGAATAGAAGAGAATGATATTAAAAAATTGGAATTAATTTTAACTTATTCAATTAGAAATATCACTGAGAAGAGAAAGGCAACGAAGAATACCCAAGAGACTCTTAAGAAAATGACAAATAAGACACAGAGTTTAATATCAATACAAATCAATGAGGGTGACCTACACAAAAAGGAAAATAGAGTATTGGAAGAGTTTGACACTCAATTCAAGAAATTAGTAGGAGTTGCTACTATAAAATCCCAAGCTAAATATCATGCTAATCTCTTCAACAAGATATGTAATAATGTCAAGGATGATTTGGAAAATTTGGATACATGTATCGAAGAATTGAGAAAGTGTGTACACGAAGGTGAAGGATTATATGAGAAATGTGTTTCATCACATGAATTGATGCAGTGCAAGGTAGGAAAGTCTTCAAAGGAGATATCCTAGCCTCCAAAAATTAACCACATAGTTGAATATAAACAATAACACAGAGGTTTAGATCCAAAATAATGTCAACTCTCATAATAGAATCACAAGATTTATATTCAACATGCTTGACTGTAAGGCCTTCCAGGTTACGACCAAATATAAGGCAATTAAAATAATAGTTCCTTAAGACATCGCAAGATCCAAACTCTAGCTAGACTAGATTCACAATCTGGTAGACAACTTCAAGAATAATCTAAACATGTGCTCCCAAGCCACCAAGCAACTTTCTTGGTTCCCAAGCCCACACTCAACTACTAGCTCTGCTCAACTTCACTCCTCTCAGCTACTCCATACTAAATGAATAATGAATCAAGACATCCTAAGCTACCCATAATTATACTAAACCAAGACACAAGTCATCCTAGCAAGTTACATTAATTAAACACACCCACATTAAATACACCTTCAAGCCTCAAGTCGACTTGGTAACACACATTAAATATAAGAAATAACTCAATAATTAGGACATGCCCCAAGTTTACAATGCATAACTAAGTCAAAAGGCCACATAAGAGTATGTCCTTAGGCCTAGTTCCACATTCCATCCAATAATCCAAATCCAAGAGCACACACACCAAATCCCTTGGATTGAAGATCACATATACAATCTCCAAAGTCTACCAATAAATTAGGAACACGTTACCAAAAGCCACCAAAATAGCTCTAACTCCAAGACGATAACACCAAACTCCATGTGCACTTAACACAAGGTTCCCCAATGTGCCTCAAATATAATCGTGACTGCATGAACCATAACTCCAAATATCTAAGCTCAAAGCCCTTTAGAGATTGTGGACTTCCCTAGGATGCTCCCGCATCATGAATACACTCAAACCTTCACTTCAAAGATTAGAGTAAAAAAAAATGAATTGAAAAATAATGGTTAGTGAGTTAAAAAGTGAAGATGTTCAAGTCATTAACTTGGAGGAAGTAATTATCAAAATCCATGATGAGTGTAGAATGTTGGAGGCAAGAAAGGAGAAGATATTGCATAGATTTTCTCCATTAAGTGAATATTTATCCTTGAATATTGACCTAGTGTAGAAGAAACTTGATGAATTTATGAAGGGTAATGTATCTTATGAACATGTTACTTATCTAGAATTCCAAGCCACTTGATTAGCATCTTATGGCTTATGTGCACCTATTAGTATATCAGATTCAGTGAGAAATGCATGGAATATAGGCCTAATTATTTTGAAGAGTAGATTTACTGATTGTATTACATTGTTAACTAGTCTATCAACACAATGAACTAAAGGTAGACTCAAAATTTTGACCTTCATATAGTTTTTAACTTACCTTTGTCATTGATGTCAAAGGGGGAGTGTATGTATGTATGAAAAATTGTATACATGTATAAGGAGATATAAGGTAGATCATAGACTAAGGAGGAGTATAATGTAAAAGATGGAACATAAATTTAAATGATCAAAATTTTGAATTTTTTATGGCCATGTGAATAACTTCATAAATTTTGTAATTTTAGAAATTTTTGAGACTTAGCCAATTTTCTCATAAGCTATCATCAATGCCAAAGGGGGAGATTGTTGGAAATTTGGCTAAGACGATAGTATGGATATACTTTAGTACTGTCATTTATGGAAACATATAACCTATATTAAGTTAGCAAGATATGAAGACATGTTTTTAAACTGAAGAATTAGAAAATTATTTAGTGTTATAATTATTAACTGCTAGTCGAGACACCTTTTTTCTTAGCGCAGTTCGCTGAAAACATTTTGGCATGTGCACACTTGGTAGAAGGTAGTATAGGGTATGATTATTTTATATCTAAGAGAAAAAGTCATAACAAGTTGTACAAATAGGGTTATTAGAGTTTTATTAGTTGCAGTCATGTACAAGAAAAACATAATGTAGGCAAGGAATTGGTAAATTATGTTAAGGAATTATTTTAGCTTATCAAAGTAATTACTTAACTATTATGGGATGAAATCCTAGATGTTAACCCTAACTTAGGATGAAGTGATTTTATATTTTAGGAAGCATGTCAAGTCTTCAAGGCTGATAGGACAAAATATTGAGTATAAAGGAAAGAGATTTGTATGCAAAGTTGTGTGATGTCTTTTGACATTGAAATGCAATTATTGTATGATGAAAACTTTATGTTATAGAATAGAAAAGGAAATATATTCAAAGTTTTTAAAGAACAAAGGATAAATCAGATATTGAAGATATCAATAGTGTCATAAAGGCTTTTGTATCTATACCTTTTTGTGTACATAATATATCATTGTGTATGCATGCTTGAGCAGTGTGCTTAGCTTGCTACTTTTTAAATTGTACTACTAAATCCTAACAGGGTTGAGGCTTCTAACAATGCCTAGTCCTCTTACAATGACATATAGACTATACAAATTTAATAGATTCCTAACATGTCAATATCTTTCACAAGATACTTTTGATTAGTGGATCATTTTGTGGATACCATCTCCACTAGGTTTTCCCTTGGCCAAGGTTTCCCTAGTTAACAAATAATTGTGGTATGAGTTACATTTTGTAATCAATATGTTTATGTTAAATTTTGATCATATGTGCATGTTTAAATATTGTTAAAGATATCCATAGTCAAAAAAAAGTTTGTGGAATAATGATTCACTCCTTCCTCCCCCTTAGTATTTCATATTTCTAACTAGAAGAATAGGGGAAAGTTATTCAATTCCTTAAAAACTCTTTGTGTGTTTCTATGATCAAGGATAAATATGATGAAAGGAAAAAGAAGGTAAAAGAACAAACCTTTGAAGTCATATTCTATATGCTTTTTTGATTGAAATGAATTGAAGTCATCAAATGCGTGCCTGAAACTACGCAATAGACAAAATCTAGAAATCTTTCAGCAAACTTTCAAGGGAAAACTATATCTTCAAGGGTGCATTGTGCCCCTAATGATGGTGTATGATTTTGATTCTAATTTCACGGTTTTGAAGAAAGCCGATAAGGGTACTCTGATCTGCAACCTTTTCATCAATTCAATATTTGCAACCTACAATAAAAAGGGATTTTTGTTGTTGATGGGGGGTTTGTCTTAGTCAAACCCCACTTTAAGAATTAACACTTAATTAAAATAATTGAAATACCATGAATGTAAAGTAAATGTATGAATTCACCTTACAAAAGTCAGATCTCTTGAATTGAACGCAATGTGCTTACTTCACCAACAAATTTAGACCTAGAAGATGGAGATGAATGAATGTAGAAGATGCACCAAAGGAACTTGAATGGATTGAAGAGGATATTGAAGATAAACTCCTTTAATTGATATAATGTTTGACTCCTTTATCTTTACTAGTTGAATTATTGAATGAATACTTGAAAACTTGAAGGCTTGAAACTTAAATGCTTGAGATCTTGAGTGCTAGGGTACTTGGATACTTGAGAATGAGATGATTTATTGTGAATGGATATGAATATGGAACAAATGGAAGGGTTTATATAGAGATTGGAATTGACTAACTCATGTAGACTAACCTACATATTAATTAACACCCCAAACATGTTCGGCCACGCGATCTGAAGGGGATGCCTAAGATAGATCCCAATCAGGGGTGCATTGCACCCTTGACACCTTCAAGATTCCAAAATAGGTCTTGGATATCTAGAAATAGGTGCATCATCTGAGATATAGTTGTTACAGTGCAAGGAGAAGATTCCAAGTGGATAGATGGATGAAAGGAAGTACCTAATGGAAACATATCTTACATTGAGCTTAACACCACGAAAATAGGAGGTTTAAAGAGAATCTATTAGATTTTACTCCACTTTCACCTAGGAGGAAGGACAAAAAAATGAAGAAGAAATGAAGGATACAAGGTGATTGACAACCTTGCATTAAATAGTTGTTAAAACTTCATTAGTGCATCTAATTTAATATGGTACATATAGGCCCCACTTTAGCGAGAGCATGGATGCGATCCAAACTCCTAGTAAACTAGAGCTCAAGGCATACGATACTCTTATTAAAATTGAGGAGAAAAATAATCCATCAAGCCCTTAAGGGATTTAGACTTTACTAACTCCCAAATCATAATTAGAGAGAAAGTCACTAACTAAAAGAGAATAGAGGGTAGTGATTATTTCGCCCAGTAGAGTGCCCACCCTATAGCGAATCAACCAAATAGGTGTTAGAAAAGATGGCATTGAAATAGTCTAATGGGGTGGTAACCCACTAGTCAACCCATCAAAAGACCCACCCAAAGATCAATAGTATTCATATTACCATTACAAGGTTTAGTAAGGACCTGTTACCCATATATAGGGTTTAGAAAATTTTTATGTGTTACCCATATATGAGATTTATCATATGTACATGTAAAGAAAAGAGAGACCCAATGTCAAGCATGCTCACTTCCTGGATTGAATGTGTGCATAGAATCCATTCTCTAGGATTGTGCATTATCCTTAACGGGATTCACAAGAGATGTGCATTGAAAAAGAGGATGAACTAGTAATGCAAAGATTTGAGGATAACTATGGAAGCATACTAAGAAACTAAGGCTAGAGTACTACAAACTATACTCAGAACCCATATTCACTACCCCTTGACTGGATTGCAAAAATGACTAGAGTGTATGCTCCCATGTTAAAGTCATTGCCAACACTTTAATAGGAGCAACAACTTTAATAGAGCATGCGCACAATCATTGAAAGATGTTTCCATTATGAAATGCCCCCAACATAAGACAAATCAAGGGAAATATAAACATAACATGCAAGAGAGCGAAAGGGATCTGCTACCTCATGGTTAGTATGATCATATGATAATATGTAAGTATTATATCAAGTATGAAATGTCATCATCCCCCAAATGAAGTAGAAATACAACACAATGGAAAAAAGATACATAAGAGTTATGAAGAAGAATCTTTTTGGATCGCCACCACAAAGACCAAAAAGAATTGGTGCTACCATACCACAATCCAAGTAGATAATATAAGGATATAAGTATAAACAATATCACATGTACAACATAACATAGAATGCCAAATACAAGAAGGAAGAAAAAAATGGAAGAATGTTACAATGCTTCAATTTCTTTATCACCTTGTACCAACAGAAGAAAAAGGGTCATTTAAAGGATCTAAACAAACATGATACAAGGGAAGCACATAACAAGAAGAAAACACACAAAAAGCTACTATGCTAGAGTACTCACTTTAAGAATGTTTCCCTTCTCCCCTATATCAGTAGTAATAAGAGAAGGTGGACAATTTCCAAGAGGAGCTATATCCAACACATTAGGAACAATAGATAAATCCAAGTAAGGACTCTCGAGAGAGTCACTATTCTCAGGTATAGATGTAAGCATAAGCTAAATAGAAAGCATGTTAGGTAAATTAACATCAAGATCAATAATCTCGTGCTCATAATCATCTAAAGTATCTTCTTTGTCTAAATTAATATCTATAGAATCCAAGATAGAAATATGCATGTCATTAACTTCCTCAATAGATATGGGTTGGTGAGAAGCATTCACACAAGCTTTAGCATGATCTTGATGGTTCTTTTGATGTTCACGAGCATGTCAGTTACACCTAGTTTTATTAGAATTCTATGAAGACAAAGGAGGATCAACAACCATAGGTTCCTTTCATTTTAATGATATAAGAGGAGGAACAACAGAAGAGTAAGATGTAGGAGGAGCCACACTAGAAGGAGCTAGACTAGGAAAAGGGTCCATACTAGCAGAAGGAACCACACTAGGAGGATCAAGAGATGCAAGAGGTTGTTGACCATTAGAAATAAAAGAATCAAAAGAGATAGGTGTAGAAGTTGTAGGGAAAAGACTAGAAGGCATAATTAACTCAACAATCTTTCAACATTTATGAGCCTAGATCCCACAATAATGGGTTCCACTTTTTGACCAATTTTGACACTGAAATCAATATTTTTGCAACAAACATCATGTTGAAGTGACTATATCTCCAAAACTATAAATAATTTCAAGATGACATAAACTAGTGATTTTGAATACTTTGTTCCTAATTTGTAACTATATTTTTTAATCTTAAAAAAAAAAATATTTATGTCAATTTTTTTTATCTCCTCCGAAAAGTGGTACATAATAAAATTCAATATTTTAAAGAGTGACAGTCTGTTTGACACACATAACTTTTTTTTTCTAGAAATGATAATGAAGTAATTCTTTCAGCGTTGGATTTGTAACATCAATATCCAGTGTCTTCATTTGGTTTGATTTTTTTTTTTTGAATATTGTATAGTTCATGAAGTTTTGAAGTGACACGAATCATAATTCAGACATATGTTCCGTTTGACACAGATAATTTGAAGTCAATTTATCATAAACCTTTCTTCTTTTTTTTTGAATAGTAAGGTATCTCAATAAGCTAGTGCCTACATATTTTTCAAAAAATATTTGACCTAATTTACTAATTT
This sequence comes from Cupressus sempervirens, assembly GCA_028749045.1. Taxonomy (NCBI): domain Eukaryota; kingdom Viridiplantae; phylum Streptophyta; class Pinopsida; order Cupressales; family Cupressaceae; genus Cupressus; species Cupressus sempervirens. The sequence goes on from CM053785.1 coordinate 236,041,483, forward strand.
TTCCAAGGTGTCGAAGTCGGTTGATGTTCAATCAGTAATGAACCTATAATGAGTTAAACTCATATTTGAAAGTCTTAATGACTAAAATATGTATTAAAATTATAGTCGTTGGAAATCTTGCTCCGAGCAGCACATTTTGACATTTTTTATTTTATAGTAGGAGATCATTCTCCTGCAATTATGGGAGTCAAAAGAGCAAAAAATTTAAAAAAAATGAAAAATGGGTTGAAATTTTCTTAATTTTGGGTGTTCGCCTGAACATAGTGTTCGCGTGAACATATTGAGCATGTTCGCGCGAACATGCCCATTGCAATTTCACGGTGGCCAAAAAATTAAGTGGGCATGTTTGTGCGAACACCTAAATTTTTGGTGTTCGTACGAACAGTCGAAAAAACCAAAAAAAAAATCAAAAATGGGACCTGCGTCTACATGCATGAAACATCATTCTATCCATGAAACAAAAACCACCATGTCTCGCATTTCAATTATTGATTGCAAATTTCCATCATAGACGTCATTTTGTGTCATCAATCTTCGTATTTGGCATCAACCTGATAGTGCATTGCAGGCCTATCTTTGCCACGAATTTTGTCCACAGATAAATTAAAGGCAAGTGAGAGATTTCTCAATATTTGCAAATTAATATTCTTCCTATCTTCATTCATGCTTTCATCAATATTTCCTATCTTCGTTCAGTTACATTTCATTGAATTTTTTAATTTATAACTTTAATTAATGAAAAATATTTAATTTTATTTTCAAATCAAATTCATTCAATAAAAATAAATGTGCCATAACTCTTTATGAATTCTCAATTTCTATAAAGAAATAATCTAAGGTTTTCATTTCCTTCTAGAACATAGATTAGATGATTTTGTGTTACTAATGGTCTCATTGCAGCATGTGGCAATTGTGGGATGAAGACATGATCATAACTGTAAACTACTAATGTTTTCTTTGCAAGACGTTGTCGAAGACCATTGTGTGTTTGTCAAAACCATGTGTGTGGATTTATTAGATTAAATAACACTTCATTTGGTGCTTAAAATGAACTTTTTATTTTCTGTCTGGTGTGTTTATAGTGTTTAAATCCCTAGGAGTTGCATTGGACGTATCCTCTCCCCTCGCCATTCGTGGATCTTGGGTGTAAGAGAAATCCATGTAACTTCTATAGGAGGCCTGCCTTGGACCAAGATACTCGATATTGGGTATGCCAGGGGACGACCTTAGAGCGGTAATGGGCCAAAAGCCAGGTCAACGTTCCAGCCACTATATAAAACTCGATTACGGTGAAAGTCGTGTCGACGATATTGCTGAGTGATAGCTCTCCTCCAGTACCCATGTGGTGCGTCAAACCCCGATTCTTGGGGCTGGGAGACCTTCTAAGGAAGTTTATCACTCACTTGTTGAACGGAATGCCCTTACTAAAAACCATGTTTTAGTGGCCAAAATCCTTTCTATCCACTGGCTCAAGGGTCACCCATGCTTGTGAAGACATCCTACATTCTCACGGTCCTTAGTAGAGACAACAGTCCCTTGGGAAGTCATGCCCCTTAGGAAGCGGATCTTAGTAGCCCCGAGAAGTGAGTGCGCTGTAAGGGTAAGCCTGTGGTGCCAAGGTCCTAAGTTGTCCGCTCTGGATAAGCACGGCTGAAATTTGGTTCAAGTAGGAATTCAGTGGATATAGTCTTAAAGCCTAGGTTGTGGTGTGAATGTTCACTTTTAACAGCAGTTATTCTTGTCTTAATGTGTCTTGTGTGTGTGTGTAAAACATAATCAAGATAAAAGCCAACATTCAAATTTACACCTTGAAAACTTGCAAAACCTTGTCAAAATATCAAACATTGTCAAAACATCACAAACTTTGGTTCAGTACATTCAAAACTTGGAAAACATGGCAACTTGTGCTCCTAAACATGCTTGGCAAAACATAGATTTCACTATTGTATAGCATCCACTTGCATTCTTCATAGTTTGAGCCTCATACTTGCATCATATAGACTTCATATAGCACCTTTTTAGTATCCCTCATATTCACATTGCAATCATTAGCATTTAAGTTTGCATCCTTTGCATTTCACCTCAAAAATTATCACTTTGCATCTTCCATCTTGCATCTTTGCATACCCAACCCTCATCTTGACTACTTTAACCATCATTTTGGATGTCCTACACATCATTTTGAGCATTCATTTTGAATTATCTCCTTTAATGTGTCTCTCCCTCACTGCTCTCTCCCTCTCCCACACACACACAAACACTATTTACTTGTGTCTCATTTTTATATTCATCCTTCCATCTGTCTACCCCTTTCACTTCTCTCATCACCTATCCCTTTTCTTCTCCACATACACCTCTCCTCTATATCCATATTTCTTCTTCATCTCTCCCTTTATCCATCTCTATCTACAATAGGCGCATGTGTAGAATCACAAGAGGCATCCTTGGTCCAACAAACTGTCTAAGATCTGCAGGTGGCAGACGATCTACATTGCGGTACTGGTCACGATCTATGATCTGACCACACTTCTGTCCATAATAATTAGGAATATCCAAGTAGTTGACATTGAGCCCTATATGGAACTCAACGTACAACTGCTGTGCAAAATAAAGGGGTATTTGGTCATTATTAGGATAACGACCATATGCAGCTAAAAATCATGGATAGATCATGCTAGCAATAATAGGGTCTCTGCATCGTGTGACTCTATAGCCTCTCACCCTACCCTGTGTCCCCTCATAAGCTAGAAATAGCTCTCTTCAGATGACATCTTTGGGGGCTACCCTCTTGATGTAATTGAATGATGCATCTCTTGAAACCTCAGCCCTAAGCTCCCTAGATATGGAAGCTAATATGGCAGGAGTAAATGAATGGTGACCTCTAAACCTAGCTGTCAAATCCTGTAAACTCCTACATATCGTAGTACATATGTCTCTATAAAGACCATCATCAAAGGTCAATATAGACTGTTGCAGTCTAGCAACCTCATGCTCTGAAAATGAAAATAATGCATCGATATCGATGCGTGGAGATGGTGCAATAGGACCTCTAGTAGGAGTTGCAGGTGCAGCCTGACTTGGAACATGAGCCGCACCAGGAGCTGGAACATGAGCTGCACGACGAGCCTTACATTGAGGTACACGAGGAGCCCCACCAGAAGCTGTAGCACGAGCCCCACCACAAGCTGCACGAGGAGCCATATCGGGAACTGCATTAGGTGCTGCAACAGGAATCGCATCAACCTGTGCCGTAGTAGGAGCCGTAGTAGGAACTACATTAGGTGTCGCACTAGAAGCCGCATCAAGCATATCATGTGAAGCCATATCTGTAAAAATGTATGAAGAGCTAAATTGCCTGTTGTACATACTTTTTTATTTTTAACATTAAAAATTATACACATGTAATTAAACATACATCACACATCATGGACCTAGATAATCTATAACACATCCAGACCTAGATTAATTTGCATATAAGTATAAGATAACTTTAAAGTTGAGAGTTTGGTTATGGTTAGAGTTAATTTGTTATTCTAAGATTTTATTATATTTTGGGGGGTATTATTAGAGAATTCAATTAAAGGGTACCTAATAAATTATTTATATTACTCTTAAATGATAATGTTTTGAGGTTTGAAATTCTTGATTGATATTATTAGCAAAGTGAGTCACTGGACTCATAGGTGGCTCTCATCTGCTGGGAGGGTTACCCTGCTCAAGACTGTGATTCAGGCTCTTCCTATTTATACGTGTTTAGTGCAAACACCTCCTGTGGGAGTTTTGAAAGATTTTGATGCTTTGTCATGACAATTCCTTTGGTCTGGCAATCTCCAATCCTCTAAATGGAGCTTAGTCAACTGGGACACGGTTTGTTTGCCTAAGTTTGCTGGGGGTCTAGGCCTTAAATGTATGGCTCTCGGTGTCAAAGCTCTTGCTGCAAAGTTATACTGGAGATGGTGCAAGAATCAAGATCGGGATTGGGCCAAGATTCTGACCCATAATTATTTCTCAGGAGTGGAGGTCCAAGATATTCGTAGACTTAAGCTTGATGGTAAGGGGTCCTTTATTTAGGACACCCTTAAAAGGGGTGCTCCTCTTATCAAGGATGGCCTTTTCTGGATCTGTAATGAGGGGTCAAGTGTGTTATTCTGCCAGAACTCTTGGGATGGCCACCTTCCTATTCTCTCCAATTTTTCCCACCTTTTGCCTCTGTTTCAAGTTTTTTCTTCTGCAAGTTGGACCACAATAGCTCACTTCAAGACTGTTCGGAGGTGTGGATTGATGGAGGTGACTAGTTCGAAGGATCCATAGATTTGGCCCACAGGGGGTTCCTTAGAGATTCAGGCTGAACTGACACATCTTCTCTCTACTAGGCTTTGTAGCTCTTCTAAAGACAAAGACATCTTGGCTTGGGGTCGTTTCCCAAAAGGTAAGTTCAGTGTGGCCCAGGGATATGCTCAACTGGATAGCCAATGTAATGTAGTTCAGGTGGTTCCCTGGTGGAGGAAGGTCTGGAATAAATTTTCTTGGCCGAAATGTAATTTTTTTCTATGGTTGGTTGCACAAAATAAGTGTCTTACTTGGGATAATCTCCAGCGAAGAGGGTTTCAGGGACCCTCTTTCTGTCCCCTATGTATGTTGGATGGGGAAGATGTTTCTCATGTTTTCTTCTTATGTCCTCTCTCTAGAGAGATCTGGCATAAGTGGTGGAGGCATGGTGCCATAGCTATATTCATGCTGAATCTCTTATTGAATTTTGGGATAGCCTTGGCAGACCCCCTATGAAAACTTAATTCCTTCAGGTGGCCTAGGTTATTGGACCTTCTTTCATTTTGTGGAATCTTTGGTTGGAGCGTAACCATCAGATCTTTTATAATTCTAGCTTGGGAGCCACTAAACTATGGTAGTTGATCCTAACCAGGCTTTAAGAGACTATCTCTGCTAAATGTGATATGTCAGAGCCGGTGGATCCTGGTGATTCTCGTATTGTCAGGAATTTAGGATTAGTGGATAAAGGATTTGGAACTAGTAGCAGTAAGAGATCTTAGCCATGAAAGAGGAAGGTTTGAAGTGTGGGGAGATGGAGTCTTCCTCCTGATGCAGTCCTAAAGATTAACACTGATGGCTCCTTCTGTGGGAATCCTGGACTGGCTAGAGTGGGGGGGATTGGGAGAGATGCATATGGCAATGTTATTTTCATATTCTCTATTCACAAAGGAGTTCAATCCAATAACGTGATGGAGGCTTTGGCCATTAAGGTGGCTATGGAGCGGGCTTGTTCTCTTGGTTGGAGGAGAATGGTGTGTGAGTCTGACTCTCAGATTGTTGTGGATATGATAAATAACCAGAGAGTGGATGAATCTAGCTAGCAAATTACCTCTATTTTTAGAGAGATTCTCCACTTGAGTAGCTTTGTGGATGGGATCTCTTTCTGTCATATTCCTAGGGAATGGAATGGAATGGCTGATGTTTTGGCAAAATGGGCATCAGAGAAAGGTGTTGGTTGGGATATTTCTATTAAGAATGATCTTCCTGTTGATCTTGCTAGGACTTTCAAGCAATTAGTGGAAAAGGACATAAAGTAATTGGTTTTGGGTTGGTGTTTTGGTTGGTTGGGCTTGAGGCCTTCTGTAATCTGGTTTTATTTGAATAAATTTTTACCCCTTTAAAAAAAAAAATAAGAAAGACAATGTTTCAAGGTTTAGGTTTCAAAATGGGTTACATATATATCATTTAAAACAAGGGTCATACTTCATGTATGTACATGTGTTTGAATGTATGTGCATGTATCTCAAATGTAATTTTTAACAATTTAGGATTAGGGTCAACTTGTTTTAATTTTATGTAAGTTAGGCTTCAATTAGGTTTTCAAATAGGGTTTTGGTGTAATTAGATTCAATTTTAGGGTAAGATTTAAGACCTTATGACACTGTCAGGGTTTACATGAACTTACATAATTTCTAGCATTAAATTTAGGGGTTAATATTAAAGTCCATGGTTAAGAATTTAGGATAAGGGAACTTAGCATATGAAGTTTATGATTTGGTTCAAGATTATGATTTAGGGTATTTATTATCATTTATAATATTGGGTTTAGAAATTAAATTTTAAGGTCAAGGTTAGGGTTAGGGTTTGGATAATGGTTAGGGTTAGGGTTTGGTTAGGTTAGGGTTAGGGTTTGGATGTACATGTATGTTATATTCATACAGGTAGAAATGAAAACTAATCTACATTCTTATATATGTATAATTTAGGATCTCCCCTTCAAACATGTCATTGAATTATATAGTTAATTATATATTTCTAATTATTAAGACATTAAAAATAATAACATATGTACATTTAAACATGAATATTGAAAACATATGTATGTACATCTATATCTACCACATGAACATATTTACATGTACATTTATGAAATAAAATATACATTTTAATCTACATTCTTATGTATAATTTAGGATCTCCCCTTAAGACGTGTTATTAAATATAGTTAATTACACTTAGTTATAAGATAAATTAAGATCAATAGTTAACATATACACAAATTATACATATAAAAATGTGAATTTATTAAAAATATGTACATACATCTACTTTTAACCATGAACAAATATACATGTACATCTATGTTCAAAATAAAAAATTATACATTTTAATCTATATTTTTACATGTACAATTCAGGATCTAGACCCTTAAGATATGTCATTTAATTAAACTTCTAAGATTAAGACATTAAAGTGAATTTGACATATTTACATTTAACATTAACACACACACACACACACACACACACACACACACACACACACATATTTGTTTTCTAAAATTTTGTAATGTTTTTCTAATTTTTAAAAAAATATTTTTTGTAATGTTTTTCTAAATTTATTTTCAAAATATTTGAAAACTATAAATTTTCTAATATTTTTCTAATATTTTTTAAAATTTGTTTTCTAAAATTTATATAATTATAAATTTTCTAAAGTTTTTTCGATTTTTTTCTAAATTTATTTTTTAAAATTTATATTAAATTATAAATTTTCTAATGTTTTTGTAATGTTTTTTCTAAGTTTATTTTCTAAATTTTATATTATATTCTAAATTTTCTAATGTTTTTGCAAATTTTTTTTAAAGATTGTTTTCTAAATTTTATATTAAATTATACATTTTCTAATGTTTTTTAAAATTTATTTTTAAATATTTTTAAAAAAATTTATATTAAATTATAAATTCTCTAATATTTTTGTAATTTTTTTTCTAAATTTGTTTTCTAAATTTTGTAATGTTTTTACAATTTTTTTTAAAAAAATTCTAATTTTTTTTTATGTTTTTTCTAAATTTTCAAAATTTTCAAAATATTTTTAAAAAATTTTCTAATTTTTAACTATTTGTTTTCTGAATTTTATATTAAATTATAAATTTTCTAATGTTTTTGTAATTTTTTTTTATAAATTTTTTATAAATTTTATATTAAATTATAAATTCTCTAATGTTTTCGTAATGTTTTTTCTAAATTTTTTTCTAATGTTTTTCCTAAATTTTATATTATATATTTTTTACTATGTTTTCTAATGTTTTCTAATGTTTTCTATATAATATTTTTCTGTTTTCTAAATTAATATAAATAAACAATAAAAATATTAAATTAACATTTAGATATGTTTTATAAACTATTAAAAACATAAATAACATTCAAATATGTTTTCAAAACTATTAAAAACGTAAATAACATTCAAATATGTTTTAAAAACACAAAAAAAATGCATTGAAAACATTAAAATCTATTTTGATAATATAAAAAAAACTTCAAAAACGTTGAAAACATTAAATTAATATTATTTTGACATACCCGATAATGAAAATAAGAACGAAAATGAGAGGATGACGTGGACAGAAGTTTCTCAAGCCACACGTTCGCTCAAATGCCCAATCAACAGTGCTCGCCGTAAAAATGAATTTTGGAAAGTGGAAAAGATGTTTTAAGGTGCCGAAAATTTGGTCAGTACATGTTCGCGCGAACATGTCTCGAGTGTTTGCACGAACGTATGAAAAATTGAGATGCGAAAATTTGCCATTTTTTTCAAGTTTCTTCATCCCACTAAAGTGGAACCCATTATTGTGGGTTCACCCCCTAATAAGAGAAGAACATATAATTGGGACGATTAGGAGGAGTACTGAGAATAGAAGGCCAAAATTAGAAGTTAAGAGCAACACAATGTCAAGGCCTATAAGGATGATAAAGACTATGAATGATTGTCTTAATCTCACCATCATAAGGAAATTTAATAAATTGATGATTAGGAGAAGAAATAGCTTGTTTGCAAGTCAACCAAGGCAAACCAAGCTTTACTTGGAACTAATCGAAAGTAGGAACGAAAACCAAGATAGTATCCTCCACTTTGCCATAGAGTTCGATAGGAAAAGAGATGGAACCTTGCAAAGGATACAAGAAGCCATTACATGTTTGAATCCAAGTGTCAACTAAAACATAGAAATTGTGATATTTTTTCTTATTATAGAGATGTTCCTCGGTGATGACATTAACCATAGAAGTAGGATCAACAAGACACCCATAAGAAGAATGTTTAGCAATTGAGTAGTAATATAGAGAGGGCCATTTGGAGCCTTGAACTTATCAATATCAATGAATGATATAGTAAGGCCTCTAAAATGCTTATGATTCAATTTAGGTTTAGGTTGATAATTAGGTATAGAGGGAATTATTCCTTATGTGGAAGTGGAGGTTGAGCTACATGTTCCATTACATTAACAGTATTAGCATTCTCTTGTTGTAAGGTATCATAAGCAACATTTACTTCAAGAAGAGAAGAAGAAGAAGGATGTTGAATGATAGTATTAATAGTATGTTGAGGTAAAGAATTAGTGTCAATTTGAAGATTTTTACTAGGAGGTGCCACAAATTTGTTACCATTATCTTTAGCCTCAACAAATAAGGCATTAGTATCAATCAAACCACAAATCTCATGTTTCAAAGAATAATAGGCCTTAGCATCATGTCTAGGATGGAGATGAAATTGACAAAAATCTTGCGGATTAAAGCACAAACTTGAAAAGTTGAAGGAAGAAGTAGTTTAATAGGAGGAAGTATAATCATATTAGCATGTGAACCAACCTAGTCATAATAGAATGTAAAGATTCATAAAGAGGAGCAAACTTATGATTAATTCAAAAAATAAAGGAAGAAGTAGTAGCACTTCAAGATGCAACAACTATTTGATCATCTAGTGTACTTGTTTCTTTGTTAATCTCGACGTAGTTGTTTCGTTTATGAAATTTTCTAGGAATAGGTGAAACATCACTCTTATCAATAGGTACATGAGCCATTAGAGTGGTGTTCTCAAATTGACTCATGTGTAATTGATAATGATGAAGGGCTACACAAAGTTGTGAAAAAGAGGTGAAATCAATATGAAAAATCTCAATCTCTAATGTATTTTTGTAAATTCACAATAAACATATATTTAATATCAATAGCACGCACATAATAAGAAATTTCAGCATGCAAATTCTAAAATCTACCAATAAAATTAGTCACTTTCTCTTTAGGACCTTGCTTACAATGCAATAAATTAGTCAAAGAAACAAAAGGACCAATATTATTTTGAAATTTTTGTATGAAGGCATTAGCAATTTTATGAAAATAATCAATAAAATAATGTGAAAAAGAGCAATAGCATTACATAGCTTTCTCATGGAAAGTGAAAGAGAAAAACTTAGCTAAAATCCTATGGTCATGAGCATAGTCACTACAATATAGAACTTGGAATATCTTAATATGTGTCATATGATCACCTTTACCATTATAAGTGTCAAGGTGAGGCATATCATCTTGTAAAGGAACAATGATATGGATAATGTCAAAAGACAAATGACTACCCATATCACGCATGTAGGAACATTAAACATAGATTGAGTAAAGGAAGCAAGTTGTTATTGCAAAGAAGACACCATCTAAGAAAGACTAAGGATAGTGGAATCTTTAGAAGGAAAAGATGAAATAGGCACATTCAAAACACTAGGAAGAGTGTAGGAATTAGATGAAATGGAAGAAACTACAAGTGGAAAACTTAGAATCACAATAGGAGGATTAGGATAAATGAAAGGAACACTATTATATGAAGTTTGTGAAGCCATCAATGAAGTAGGAAGAACACTCAGAGGAAAAGATGAGATAGGAAGAATACTAAGAGGATTAGACACCTGAATGAAAGTAGTCATAATAGGAGGCCTGTAAATGGAAATGTCAGAGATAGGTACAAAAACAAGCAAAGTAGTCTCGAGAGTAGAAATAGGTGGAGCCATACTTGCTTCAAAGGAAACTTGATTCAAGGGCTTAACATGAGTATGGACAAGCTGAGTTGGATTGCACAAAATATTAACACCATCTTCATCATTACAGATCACTTTTTTAAGAGCATTAAAAGCAAGAATATTCTCAATATTGTGATTTTCTTGTAAAAGCTAATCATGCATTTTGTCAATCTCAATAGTAAGCTTATCAAATTGTTCAGGAGGAATTCTCAAAGCCCCATCCTCATCATGAGATGAGTGGGAAGAGTCATTCTATATATTAGGTTTGTGAGAAACCATAGGGTCACTAAAGTTTCGAAGAAGAGGACAAGATGAATCTGTATAAAAAGGAGCCATGAGTCTATGATTTCTCCTTATGGGAATGCAATAAGTAGGACTAAAATTAGTAAAGCTCATACACAAAACAAGGAAAGAAGACACTTAGAAATATAACCTTATGATATGAACTCGAACCCAATATAATGTAAAGCAAGATATAAAGCATGCAAAGATAGATCATACGATTAAAGAGTTAACTTTGAATGAGAAATTTGACACCAAATCAGAAGTGGAAATGTCATAAGTCAAGTTCACCAATAAATGTGAGGGAGGAAATGTGAGTCAAGGATAAAACCATAAGTTCATCACATAACTTACGCATACATATGCATACAGAAGGAGAGAAGATATTGTAAATCAACCAAAATAGATAGAAAATGCAATCATTCAATAAATCCTTTGTCAAAGCTTTGAGAATTTTACCTCTCTTATCCACCAAATGCCCATGAGTCTTTGTTAGCTACTAAAATATTATTTGTAATGATCACAATTGAAATATTTCCCCCATTCAAATTATTTTTTACTAACAATTTTTTTCTTTGCAAAACAAAGAAAGATTTAAGCTACAATTTGAACTATACAATGGTGGTACCCCAATTAGTGGCCACTACTTAGATCTGCTCAACATAACATTAGCTGAATACAAGGCCCAGTGCTTGGTTGATTATTTATCATAGTATCCTTTTATTACCAATCATCAAGCTCATTCGTCCTCTACTATGAGCTTCTGTGAATAGGGATTCATCGTATCAAACTCAGCTAGATGTAATGAAAGTTGAAGGAAGATATAAACGTTTTGTTGTAAACCACTAAAAATGCATCTAGAGTTGGCTAGAAAACATAACAAGAGTGGTTTTAGGGTAGGCTTTGCTCATTACCCTTCTTTCCCAATTTCCCCCATTTGAAGACCATAAGGAAAATGGAAGATGAAGACATTTGCCTTCAACAATATTTACCAACTGTCAAGCTTCATGCAACATGTCATGTTTTCAATCCCTCTTTTTATTTTCCTATTAATTTTGTAAGGGAAAAGAAAAATACTACAAGTAATAAATTTCTCAATGAAGAAGAAAAATGAAAATTACATTTTAGTAAGAAATTTTGTTGAAGTATAGGTTAAGTTGAGGAAGCACTATACTTGGAAAGAAGACTATTATAACAAATATAACTGAAAACTTTAGTCCCTATCTTAACAACATTGATTGACAAGCATTGGAACCTCGTTGAAACCCCTGAGAAATTTGTAAGTGGAATCTTTTCGATCAAATCTTTTTCCTTTGTATCTTACAACATGACACTAGAAAATATTGATTGACCCTATAATAATGGTCAGAGATCATGAATTCTTCTCCTCACACCCACTAGCCAGCATACACAAGAACACTACTCCTCATTTGCAAAACTTTATTTAGCCTTCTCTAAAATACCAGTTAAGAAATTCATCCATAACTGGTTGCAGACCAAGGAAATGGGTGCATCCACAAGGTTTAGTGATGGTATCAAGGGATTGCATTGACACATTTTTAAAATACAATGCTTTTGATTTATTTAATTCACCTTGCTCAGAATCAATTCCCAACATCCTGCGGTGTCTTCCATGAACTCTACATCATGAATAATTGTTTTCCCCCATTAATGCCCAATCAATTCTATTATGTCTTGATCATTCGCTCATCTTAAACTTAGCTGACATTCAAATTATAAATTTTAGATATGGTCATGACCCTGCTTTACAACTTATAATGTATTATGTATTCTTCATCAATGTATATAGTAGTCAACATGTTGACCTCTTCATTTAAATTTCAGTTACTCAAGAGAGGCCAAACATTTTAGGAGAATGTTATTTATTTTCTAGTTCGGCATTTTTTCTTTCCTATTTCCACTGATGATAATCATTGATTTTTTCTCAAATTTCCAGTTTGTTGTATCTAAGAAATGGGGCTTGTGCTACAGTTTCAAAATTAGTTCCTTCAGTGACATTCTTTTATGCCACTCAAATTATGTTCCATCTTTAATCCTACAATTTGTTTCCAATACCTTAGTTGTCTTCAGATCATGGACGATCAACTGCCGGAGACCACCTCTAAGCTTTGCAGAATTAACTCATCTATCTCTATTAATGAGAAAACTTTAAGCTCGTGTCAGTTTACATGTTATTCAGCAAGAACTTTAACATCTATCCATAAGATGATTGATGCAAGTTTGCTTGTTATATTTAGCTAAGACAGTTGTAAGAGAGAAATGGTATTGACAATGGTGGGAAGACATTATTTATTGGAGAGGTCCATTGATGAGATTATATTTCAGCACTACAGTGATGACTGCACTTTGGAATTAAAAAAGAGTTTAATTTTCAAAAAAATTTATGAGGGCTAGTTGATTAAGATCATTTCAAGCAAAGATGTGGTGATGTCAACAACTATTCAACTTTTTCGATCCCTTTCTTTGTTTTTCTGAGTATTACTATATTATTCTATTATGGGCCCGGATCAGATATATAAAATGAAAAGCCTATAGTCCATCTAGTACTTCATTTTAAAGTTTTTATCACAAGTCAAGATATTAGTAAGAAAAATATCTTTAAAATAGATGAATTGAAGTGCATCATGATTAAAATTAACCTCAAAAGGGAACACTACATACATTTTTATAATAATTGTTTTTAAAGTTCCAGCAAAGAACTGTTCTACTTTCTTTTGAACACTACATACATTTTTATAATAATTGTTTTTAAAGTTCCAGCAAAGAATTGTTCTACTTCTCAGACCAGCAAATAATCTCAATGCTAAAATATGATAAACTTGAAAGAGAAGTAAATGAACTCAGTATTTTGTACTTTGCATAACCTATACACCAACAATTTCTGAGCCAATTATTTTTTCCAGTTTGCTGTAGATTATGAGCGCCTATTGAGGCGTCCTTTACACATTCAAGTTATTGACTGGTAACATGATAAGACTTGTTCCTATAACGGGGCTTATTGTTTGGCAAGAAATTACTAGTGCTGGCCCAATTAAACTGAATCCAAGCTCAAACGCAGTCAAAACTCCAAGGTAACAGCTCCCATAGCATAGCCCTGGAAGCCCGATGGTCTACTAATCTCCATCAACTTTATTGTTTCTCCTGTCTCACTTGAAGGTGAAAGCATGTAAAAACTCTGATGACGTCCATTGGGCTCTTCTTTGATCACAAAGATTGTTTTGCTAACCATAACAGAGAACATAACAGATTGTCACCAATCCTCTGTTGGAAGAGGCCCTACAATGTGCCGCTTATCTTGGGCATAGTCATATTCAATCAATCCCCTATCAAAGAAGAAATAAAAGCGCCCAAATGGAGCTACAAAGTGCAAACTGTGAAACCTATTCTCCACAGTTTTCCAGCTTCTGGCGTAGGCATCAAAAACCTCAAAAGTGGGAGAAGATCCAATTACAAAAAACTTACCGTCAGCAAAAGCGCCGCAGGATTCCGCCATGGGGGTGTTCATATCGGGTAGCTCCTGCCATTCGTCCTCCTCCACATTGTAAACAAAAGCACAACGCATGGACTCACGAGGCATGTGCCGGCTTCTGAACCATTTGCAAAACGAGGCTTGCGGGGCCTTCTGAACCATTTGAGCGTCCCTCCACCAACATAAATCAGTCCCCGCGCCAAATCCGCCGCAGAGGCAAATCCTGAACGGTCTTGCCAAATTGGCATTTCTGCACCCTTCTGCCATTTCAAGCAACCGAAATCGTAGAGCCACACGTCGCTACCCTTCATCAGAACCAGTTTTTGTTTCACGAAATGGCAGTGAAAGGTGCCCCATTCTTCTTCTTCTTCTTCCGGAATGGGCGGTAGACTTTTGCAGGAGCTCTTCTCCGGGTTGTATACCGCTACTCTGTTGCCAACGCCGTTAATTTCCTCAACAACACAGACGCGTTCCAGCTTTTGCAGACGCATCTGAGATTGTGGTGGGAGTTCAAGTCCACCCTCACCAGGCATTGCCGGCCAATATCATCTAACAGACCAGGAAACAGAGATTCCATTGCCGTTTCTGGAGTAAACCTTTACATAAATTAGAGCCATCATGTTCGATGATAAGTACATGAACAGAACACATTTGTCGTTTCGAACAAAAGGGACTGTTTGGCCGCGGGCATAGGAATGGAGAATAGATATGTAATATTGAAAATAGGAATGGCTATTCCAATAACAGCTATTTTTTGGAATGGGTATACGCTCATTTTAGAGGCAAAATGAGAATACTTATTCCTATTCCTTATTCTAAGGGTCCGTTTGGTTGCAAGCGTAGGAATTGAGAATTAGAATAGAAATTTTGAATGAGAATGGAGAATGAAGAATAGGAATGGAAAAATGCAATCCAATCTTGTTTATCCCTTGTTTGGTTATGCAAGCTTAAATTGGAATAGGGTTAACTTGCAATCGGTGCCATTTCAAAATATTTCTAAATATGCAATCGGCGCCATTGGAAAATCGTTGCAATATTTGAAAATATTGAAAACAAAGTTTCAGCGCTCACCCCAGGTCAAAGCGGATTTGAAAATTTAATCAAATTTGAGAAAGTTAAAATGAATGCAAGAATAGCAATTCCAATTACAGGTATTTTTTGGAATGGACAAAAGCTCATTTTGGGGCTAAAATGAGAATACGTATTCCTATTCCCTATTCCTATTCCATGCACCAAACAAAGAATACAAATCATATTCTAATTTCCTATTCCTATTTCGGTTGTATTCCAGCAACCAAACGGGCCCTAAGTGATGAACCAAACATAAAATAAAAATCGTATTCCAATTAGGAAGAAGAAGAGTAAGTTAAAGAGAAATAGAAGTTGAAATATCTATGTAAACTGATGGTTAACAATTAGAAATAACTATATTTTTATATTGTTTAGGTTTCCTCTTCTTTCCATTTTGTGATTGTGGAATATTGCATGGTGATAGGAAAAAATAGTTAGTTTGTGATCGTGGAATATTGCATGGTTATAAAGGAAAAAATGTTAATTTCTTGTTATGTGAAATAATATATATTAATTATATTATTGTTTTCTAATAAATTAGATTATTGTAAGCTTGTATTTCATATTTGTCAAAGACATATCTTTATCTTTAGTATCTTTTGTATTTGTGAAAGTGGAGATCCAATTCTATATTCTCTAGAGAGATTGTGAACTTTAAAATACTTTTAAAAATCTAACTAATACTTATTTTAAAAGATAAAATATATTTATTTTAAAAGTTAATGTTCATTGCAATATGGAAATAGCCTTGAAAAAAGGGGTATTATAACACTCAACTAACTTAACCAATGATCTTTGAGATAAATATTTTTTATAACATAAAAATTGCACAAACAAATAAAATCCATAGACATATGTCAATTACAAAAAAACAATAGCTTGTGATTGGTGTAAACTAATTGGTTTAGAGTGAAAACCAAATTAACCCTTATAGATAAACATAACGAAATATTAGTCTAGATAAAACCCCATTTCAAAACCTATTTAAGCATCAAATGAATTTCAAAATCTTTAGTCAAAATGAGAAAAGAACAAAAAAATTTCAAGCTTTAAAATGATCTTCCACTTCTCCATTCATGTATAATTTCTTGATCCCAAATCCATCACTACCTATGCATTTCAAAATTTCAAAAAATGAGTCAGCATTCAAAAGTTATGCTCATTTTAAGGGATAGTCATTTCTCAAATGTTTGTATTTTGAAATTCAAATTAAAAAGAAATTTCATAACTTTATAACCATGTCAAAAAGCTAGAAAGTTGGAAAAGCTTTTGTAACTTAGAAAGTTAGCAATTTCTATGTAAGTTAGAATGTTAGAAATTTGAATGGAAAGCTATCATCCAAACAAGTCACATGCCCAATTTCTAACTTTCGCACAAAATATGTCATAAATTTGACCTTTCAAAAATTTAATTATTTAGAACTCTGACTTTCATAGTTTTTGAGTCAAACTCATTGACCCATGTTTCACGAGTAGTGATTGAGACAAATGCCTCTCCCATGAGAATAAATAAAAAATGTAGCACTCAATGGATCTAGGTGATGCTCATAGAGGTGAAGCGCCAAGACTTCCCATGAGGTCATGTTGGAAATACAATAGGGAAGTAAACTCTAAGAGTCAGCACTTAAAAAACTTCAACCTCTAAAACTATTCACCACACATCCATCTCATAGTCTATGCATATAAACTAAAATACCAAATTAAACATATACATCCATAGCATGAAAATAAAACATTCAACACATGTATGACACAAGATATTTGGTTACCCATAAACCCTCCAAGGAGAAGGTAAAAATGAGGTGGGGATGACACCCACAAATCTTTACTACTGTAGTAATAAAATGTATCTAATGAAGGTTACAATATTTGATTATGAAACATGATCTACCCTATGAAAGGTCTACCCTATTAAAGACTTACAAGGTTGTTAGATCTTACCCTGCTAAAGAATTTAGAACACCCTACTAAAAGTGTGCCTGGCAAGACAACTTTAACTTACAATGAAGTAAGCACCCTATTAAAGGATTTATAAGAGCCTGTTAGAACTACTTTTTTGAGAGATTTGACTGATTCACTTGTTAAAATGTCTCAACAATGATCTTGTGGTTAGCACTCTGTTGCTTGATGTCAGATCACCTGTATACTAATTTGTACTTGATCCTTTCTAATCAGATGTACCTCTACTATCCTTTGTTTCCTTTCCTTTGTTTTCCTTCTAACGGATTCTGCAATGTAACTCAATTCATAACACCTTAATCACCATGAATACTCTTTTTGTGCATGCAAACTCTCTTCAATTCTACTTAGCATTCCTTTCATCCCTCTATGAAGTTTAGGGTTCATCTTCCTTAAGAAGACCTTAGTGATTTAGGGTTAGGTATGAATCAACAATAGTGATTCACCCATATTGTCATTTAAACCTTCCCTTTTTCTGATTGGATATAGCTCATGCATAGGGATTCACAATTAAGATTCATCCTTATCAACAAAAATCATAAAATAATATTTAAGTCAACTCAAAAATGATTTACATAGTAGTTTGTGCCAATACAAATAACTGTGTCAAAACTGTATTACTTGACATCTGAAGTCCCTAGTGCTTGGCACTAACTATAACTTCAATGTTGTTACTTGACATTTAAGGGACTCGACATGCACTACTTTCTTAGCACTTGAATCACTTCGCACATACTATCTGCTCAGCATCTGGGTGACTTGGCACTTGAGTGGCTCGACACTCACTATTTATTTGGCATGCACTATCTTATATGTTATGCTTGACATATGTTACTTATTCGATATGAACTAAGTAGATGACTTAAGTTTATAGACACTCATTAGTCAAAACCAATCTAAGATCAACAATCTCCCCCTTTGACATGAGTGTCAAAAACACTTGGTCATACAAAAATGATTTTATTCTTATGAGCATAACATAGATAACTAGTATCTATTCAGCTTCTATATAAAAATTTCAAAATATCAAAATTTGGCAACACACGACTTATCAGTCATACCTCAAAATTTCAATTTCATAACACCGTTTGAGTTGATTGTTCAATGCTTAACTTTGTACAAAATCTTTCTCCTACTGAGTAGATGGTTTGTCTGTTTAGCTTTGTCTCTATCTCCCCCATAATCTTTCTCATTATTACTCCCCCTTTGTCCTTACTCCCCCTTTTTGACACTTATGTCAATGGTTTATATACTAATAGTGTGTTTGTCCAAAAATGGTTTGTGAGTCTCAAGGATAACCTTTAGAGCTGCATCCCAATTATCACAAGCTACCTCCAATGACTTAATTTGGATAGCAAACTCAGTAGCAAGGTTTACTAAGCCCTCATGTGTAGAAAGATGAGAGTCTTTCTTCATGAGATTTTTAGCATAGGCTAGTTCCTTGTGTAGTATCTCCATGTTTGGAGTCAACATCGACTGGAGGCATATCAATTTAGCCCTGATGTTGGCTTCATCTGCATGTAATTTTGCTAACTAACTTTGGGAATGTAGGAGGGTGCTGAAGTGTTTCTCACTTTGGGCTGGAGACTTTGGTAGAGTTATGCTAGATGTGTGCATAATGCTCTCCAAGTTTAGGATATGAATCCTAACTTCCCTTGTGAAGAGTGTAGTATTATTCAGTTTGGTATAAAAAGAGAAAATATTCTCTAGTGTCTTCTTCACACTTTCTATTTTGATTGCTAATTCAACCTATGATAGTACAATAGAATTTGATATCTTTTCATCAACCTTATGTTGGAACTTTCACTCAGACCATCAATTAATTTGACATTAGAATCTAGGTTTGTGTCATTCAGCTTCTCCACTAAGATGGTTAACTATTCAATTATTGGCTTGTTTTCTTCTAGAGCTGACAAATTGAGTGTATCAATAAAAATTTCTTTGATATCAATCAAAGCTTGCTTCTGTTTATGCTCCTATCTAAGCAATTCTTGATGCTTCTTCTTTGCTAGAGCTTCCTGGAGTATACCCATCTACTCAATAGTAATAGTTGCATAATCAAATTTGGGTAACTCAATTACTTTGTCCAGGTTTACATCAACAAATGTTGTAACTTCAGCTCCCTTAGATGTACTTGGAGTTGGCCTTGAGGATTGTAATGGTGTGGCTTCTATGCTCGGCCTTTGAATAACTTGACTAGGAGGAGTGGCAGATTTTGGCAATGTTGCCAATGTTTGTATTTCTATTTGCTGCTTTGACTTTGTTGTCAAACTTGACATTTCAAATGTGTCATTTTTTGCCTCTGTATTATCAGTTTCACCTTGATTATGTATTGTAGGTGCATGAGTATCTACCTAACCTATTTGAATTTGAGTTTCTTTATTCTTTTTTGTCTCACCTTTATCATGTACACTTCCCTCTATAGTGAGTAAGACTGAAGTATTTTGTGCCATTGTACTGATGGTAGGAGTACTTGTCTCCTTCCTTTGATATATCATAAGGAGTAATGTAGGTTGTATCATAGGAAATTGAGGAGGGGCAGTAGGTGTAACTTGTTTCTGTACTTCCTCCCCTACAAACATCTTATCTACCTTCTTAATCTCATCAACACTCACCAGTACAAGATTCTCACTAAGTTTGGCCTTATTAGTGGATTCCACTAGTATCATTTTCAATTCATCCACTCTGAGGGGATTGATGTTTTGAGTGATAGTATAAAAAACAACCTTTATCTTTACAGTTTCATCTTCTTTATCTACCCCATGTGAAGGACTGGCACTCAACACTAGTGTATTCGATACACTCTATTCTATTGGCTACTCATCCTCAGCTAGTGCCTGTGTATCTATGTTCATGTCTGTGCCTCCCTCAACTATATTTTTTTTAGTTCCATCTTTTTTTTCTCCTTTTTTTTCTTCACCTACCTCAATAGGTGCCTGCAATATTGCCTGGGGTGTTGTCAAACCATATAGTGATTTCCACATCAAAGTAGTCTTTTGTACAACATCCTCAATGTTATTCTACAATATAATGAATGCCCTATATTTTGGTGCAAAATTTCCAATATGTTTCTTAATGGCTTTTTACATTTCACCCTTACTTAGTTTTGGCATTACCTGGGCAAGTGTTGTTTCTCTTATTTGTTTTTCAATATTCAGATAATAGTCCCACTTCTACTCAAATCTCTCATACAAACTCTTAGGTATGGAGTTGGAAAGTCCAATAGGAACCTTTTTAAATATTTCCATCATGGCATAAACTACCTGTTCAACTTGATTCTTTTTAATCTTCCCAAGATTATCAAACTCAATGTGAGAGAATCTAGATAAATTAGCATGATTTCTAATATTCTCACATAGATTATCTAAATCTAAAGAAGAACTATGACTTACCACTTGAAATTGGTTGTTGTCATCAGATTCAATCTTCTCTTCATTAGATTCAATTGGAGCAACATATTTTCTCCTCGGTCTCTTTTGAGATTCTTCACCCTTGCTAGCTTGACTAGCTCTTTTCTCCTTTTGCTTGGCTACTTCCTTAGCCTTTTGTGCAGTGGCCCTTGTACTAGCCCTAGTTGTAGGTACTGTAGGCTAAGTAGGTTTTGCAACCTTCTTTGGTTTGTTTACTACAAGTGCTTTATCTTCTTTTTTTTCCTTCTATTCAGTAGCTATAGGTGCTTCACTGGCTTCTTCTCCCTCAACATCTTACTTCCTCTTCTTGTTGGTCCTCTCCTTGACCTTGGGTGATGACAAGTGGTGCTTGGGTAGGTGCATTATCTTCATCATCATCATCATCTTCTTCTTCTTCTTCTTTTGCCCCTTCACCAAATTTATCTTTCAGTTTCTTTACCATCTTATTCCTCTTTCTAATGAATGAAGTAGTCTTCAAGTCCATTGTGATTTTTTCCTTCGCCACATCATAGTTCCAAAAAGTTGTAGCCTCCTTCTCCACTTTTTCTGCAAGTAATGTTGTCATTGTTGCAAAGACTTCATCAATGTTGATTACATATCCCATTGGTCTTAACCATCTAACTCTAGGAACTGCCACCTGGACATATGTACAATTAGTGTCAACTAGGAAGCAAACACCATCAAAATGTTTCTCCACTAGTGAAAGTGGCATCCTCAGTCTTTTCTTCATTGATTTCTTGAAGTCTTCAAAGTAGCTTGTCATGAATGACTCAAAATTATTACCTAGTTGATCAATGAATTCACCTATTTGCACTGTAATAGGTCTATTTATCTTCCATGCAACTTTACCAAAAGTAGGAAATGTATTTTATATATAAAAGAATATACATGCAAGAATAGATCCAAATTTGCATCGTGCACTTTTGGTCTTCCTTATGGCTCCTAAATTCTCAATCAATTGTTGCAACTGCAACTCGACAAGATCATAAGTATGATCTGTAATCACTATTTTTGTATACCACATTCACTACAATACATGAAACACTATTAAGCCTACTGGATTGATACAACTTATGTGCTATTATCCTCATTTCAAAAACAATTAAGGAATTTGTGATTGTATCTATTGTCATCCCTCGTTTATTCCATATAGCCCCTTTATTCCTTTCAATTACCTCTTTTGCTTCATTTATCAATGTCATTGGCTGATCTAGGGTTGGATACCCTATAACTCTATGGACAAATTTCTTGGTGATTTTCAACGACCCATTTTCCAACCAAATAGAATTATCATGTATCCTACTCAAATCTCTCTTTGTCCATTCTATCTTGAAGATGTTGGGGAAATCTAGGACATGAGTTAACCCTTTCTTCTCAACAATTTTGAACTCCTCCTTCAACACTTCATTTTCACACAAATTCCCATCTATCTCCCTAATTTCTATGTCTTACATGTACATCGGCATCTGACATCTTGGATCATTAAGACTTGTGGTGATATCATTGAAGATGCGCCAAATGGATCTTGTTTATAAGCTATGTCAAGTATGGCTTTAAAATTAGGTTGTTTAATTTGATTACTTATCAATTGCACATTCAAAAATTCCTTTCCCTCTACAACCTTGGCCACTGAAGAACTAGATGCCATTTCATAAAACTAGGTTTTGTAAAAATTCAAACTGTGTAACTCGGCACTCGATAAATACCTTTATGATTCTGCACTGATGGTGTTAAGTGACTGTTGAATCCATTGGCAAAAGCTCATAACAATTTGTTTGGTTTGTCTGTAACTCTTCCTACTCTCCTTCAAATTCAAATAATGTCAAATGAGTAGAAATTGATCATATAGACCTCAAAACCTTGCAATTAATGCTTAGTTCTTACACAGTTGTAAGCTTGATTTCAATAAAGATTTCAACTCAC
Source organism: Cupressus sempervirens (assembly GCA_028749045.1). Lineage (NCBI taxonomy): Eukaryota > Viridiplantae > Streptophyta > Pinopsida > Cupressales > Cupressaceae > Cupressus > Cupressus sempervirens. The sequence continues at coordinate 236,063,950 of CM053785.1, forward strand.
TCAGCTTTCATGAAGTTTCCTATCCACTTGGAAACCACTACGAGCTTGGTCAACACTAACAACTTTGATAGCTCAAAATCTACTAATATTTCACTCGGTAACCATAGTGAAACTTTTCATGCTCGACAGTAACATGAAAACTAACAAAAAAAGATTTCCTCTTGATTCTTAACAACACTTTGCATCTTTCTTCGTGCATATGTAATCTTTTCAGCACTAAATCCTTGGAACTAATGTAAATTATATCCTTTTAGATATCAGTCTCACTTACCTCTTGATTGCTTAATTGGAGGAGGTGTGATCACTTGACCCATTAGGTGAAGTGATCGCTTCTACACTTGATGTGTTGCAATCTTCCTTTCTCTTCCATGTCTTTTTCATTTCATCTATGATATTCTCAACATTTTCCTTTTCTTTGCCTTTGTTGAACTCACTACTTGTTGCCTTTGATATTGTTGGACAATTTTTGCTTATGTGACCAGTCTTCAAACAACTAAAACGTGTGGTTTGACTCAACCATCTACTGTAGTCACTTCTGAAATGTGTTCTTATGCAATTTTTAGCAATATGTCCATATTCTTGACAATAATGACAACTATACCTTGTATTATAATCCCAATTATAAGAGTTTCCATTATGCCTTACCTTTGTCTACTTATTTGATGACCATTTAAGCTTGGATCTACACTCATATGCTCTATGTCCATACTTCTAACAGTTATAGCAGTATCCTTCAAATCTTTGTGAGCTTGTGGTCTTGGTTATGCATTCATGTGCCTGATGTCTATGTTTGTTACATTTATGGAAGTGAACCATGAATCTCTTGTTAGGATTCTGATTTATAGTCTTGCTCCTACAAACATTAGCAATATGACATATCTTACCACAATCATGACAAGTGGGTTTGGAGTTCTTACCTTTGTTACTTCTCTCTTTTCCACTTTTGGATTTTTCTCCTTCTTCAGTACTAGTGTATCCCAATCTAGAAGTATCACTATTGGATCTAAGGGATCTCATTAATTATTCAAAGTATTTGATGGCTTCACTAGGTTTGTTGAAACTATTAGCAAACTCCTTTTTTAAGGTCATTTCTCAATTATTCATTCTGTAACTTCAGTATTGTGATCTCAATATCCTTTGCATTTAGTTCATGATTTGTAGTCATCATTTGACTCAAGATTTCCAATTGCATGTTAGCAATCCTAGTTACCTCTAATGTTTTCTCTTCCAGTCTTTTGATCAAAATATTTTTGTCATCCTCAATCATGATTTTCTCCTCTTCAACTTTCTTTTTGTACTCGATCACTTCACATAGCAATATTGATTGGATCTCTTGTTCTCTCTTTAGATTTTTGACCTCTTCAAATAGGGTTCCATTCTTTTCCATCAGATCTGCAATTGCTACATCAAATTCATTGGAGTTTCCATTTGAAAATAATTCAATAGTGTCAATCTCTTGGTATTGTGTGCCATTCTCTTCAATAGAAATTTCCTTCCTTCTTTTCAATGATCTCTTTAATTCATGTCTTGCTTTATTTAGCTGATGTAGGGCAAGTTGTATTTCAATTATCTAGTTCTCAATAGTCTTTCCCAATTGGTAGACTTCCATCTCCAAGATCTTTCATTAAAGCTGAAAATCTTTTATTTCAGAGAACTCAGCTCTAATACCAATTGTTGGAAATACAATAGGGAAGTAAACTCTTGGGGGGGTGAATCAACACTTAAAACTTTCAACCTTTAAAACTATTCACCACACATGCATCTAAAAATCTATGCATATAAACTGAAATACCAAATTAAGCATATACATCCATAGCATGAAAGTAAAACATTCAACACATGTATGACACAAGGTATTTGGTTACCTAGAAACCCTCCAAGGAGAAGGTAAAACTGGGGTGGGGGTGACACCTACAAATCTTCACTACTGCAGTAATAAAGTGTATCCAATGAAGGTTACAATTTTTTATCATGAAACATGATCTACCCTGTGAAAGGGATGCCTTATTAAAGGCTTACAAGATTGTTAGATCTTACCATGTTAAAGGATTTAGAACACCCTACTAAAATTGTGTCTAGTAAGAGGACTTAAACTTATAATGAAGTAAGCACCTTGTTAAAGGACTTACAAGAGCCTGTTAGAACTACTCTATTGAGAGATTTGATTGATTCACCTATTAAAATGTCCTAGCAATGATCCCATGGTTAGAACTTTGTTACTTGATGCTAGATCAACTCTATATTGATGTGTACTTGATCCTTTCTGATAATATGTACCTTTTTTTCCCTCTATTTCCTTTCCTTTGTTATCCTTTGTTAGTGAATAAATTGTCCTCCAAAGGCACACATATAGATTAATCCAAAAAACCCAGATAGAAAGACTAAATATGCATTATCACTTCGCTATTGAAAAGTGTAAGTACCCTCTAAATTTATCTGAGCACAATACCTCATGTATAATTTACAATGAATACATAGAAAAAAAATGTAAATACTTTTAACTAGAAAACACAAAAGGTAGAAAAACATCCACTCATAAACACGATGTAGATGCAAAGAAACTGATTAACTAAAAGAAAACAATAATAAAATCATACAAAGCTCATTTACCTGATCATGACATTAAAGAAGAAATGCATAAAGAAAGATGAATTGTTCTCTCTAAACACATGAATAACAAAGCCCAAAGTATTAATAATAATCATGGCAATAACTACATGCATCAAAAATGCATTTAGAGACAATTAAACTAACTCAAAGATTAACATTAACTAGAAAGCTAAAACACAAACCCAATGTTTTGGTATACTAAAACTCTCTTCCTCTAAAAGCAATAGAACAAAGAAAAATCTTCCCCTTGACACACACTAATCATTCATTTAGAAAATTATATATCCTCCTATAGCACAAAATCCACAAAAAAATACAACCCCCTCCTCTACATTATAAATAGAACAAAATAGAGTAGAAAACGTCCCCTCTTAGAAGCCCAAAGTCTACAGAAAAAGGCAATCTCTCCTTAAAAAATAGAACCCCTCTCTCTTCGTTCTCAAAGATTATATAATTTCCTTCAATCCCGATGAGGTTAATTAGTTATGATAACTACTTCTTGGAGATTCTTTCCCCTAAAATCTCTTTCAACTTTTTATAACTCTCTCTTGATGATGTATATCTATATATAATGTTTGTGAAGTCTATTTTAAATCATCATAAAGATGAGTATATAATGCAATGTCTTGTTCCTTTAAATCAAACATTATTTAGAGTTCTCAAGACCCCATGCATGAAATGTGTTGCCTTGTCATAAGTGAGAAATATAAAGATTCTGGCACATGGAGGTGTTTATTTTCTTTGATATAATCCATTGTTAAATAAATCTGTCAGACAGTTCACAACCTTTCTCTCCAAATAGCCTATGGTCTGGTCAATCAAATGCAAGTTGATTTCAATGAGGGTGTGCATTCTCACTTTAACACTTCTACCTCCCTGTTTTCATGGGATTCCCATTCTATAGCTTGGGCTCTTGCATCATTTAGGCTTTGTTGCATTAGACTATGAAACTTCACCATCCTTCATGTTGATGCTTTCACATTTACTGTGATTTGATCATCATTTGAAGCAAAGAAATATACTTATGATGGCTTGACTACCTTGTATGAAATGAAGACCCATATGCTTAATCAATCGAGATTTTTGGGTAATTGGGTATATAATTATTACCACTGCCAAAGATAATTCATTCTCTACATTTACACCGAGTGGCATTACTCCTATTGATGTCAATGTATAATACCCATCTCTACATATCCTTGTGACATTGAGTCTATAAGGGACTTCGGGTGATGTTCCTACCATCGACACCCATCGCATCCAATGACAATGTGTTGCACACCATGCCTCACTGTAGCATCTTGTCAACTATCAAGTGTTTGAATCTGTATTGACATTTGTTCCAAGCTTGGGTCCTGTGTATTTCTCATTGTGGGTGGACTTGGTTTTCCATTTTTATTGACCTCCATATGAGTTTGTGATCCATTCAATCTATTCCCCTAAATCAAGCATTCATTCCTTCATGTCTGCACTTGAAGTCTTCTATCGGTGTGGAAGAAGTATTTAAAAGCTTTCACAACACCTTCTTCACCAAAACTATTCCCATTCAAGGTGTCATGTGCAAGTTTGAGCCTTTACTTTGTTATGCATATCATGCAAATAGTGCCACTTCCTAATACAATTCTACATCTACCTCTCTGTTCTCGCCGAGCTTGGCATTCTATCAAACAATTGGTAGTCACCTATTATACTTTTGCACATCAAGATAATCACTTTCTTCATTTGAATGGGATACACTTTGCATCTTATACGGATGGATAAACACATAATTAATATAGATACCATTGTATTTGGCTAACATATCAGAGTCATTTCCACCTTTTCTTGTAATACATCCTCATATTGTACACTGCATATTTTCTTGAAGATTTTAAAGAGATCCAGTGTCCCAACTTGAGTTGATCCTTGGTTGGGTCATGAAATCATTGTCTTGTGAAAATGTTGAGATCGATGAAAACTGTGGCTATCATCCTCTTTTTGTGGCTTTGGGTTAATGGATGGAACTATCCATTTTGACCATGGATCAAAACATTTGAGGAGAGCAAAGAGACATTCTATCTTGCCCGTTAGAATGATACCTCGATTCTTCCTTGCGGTTCATGATGGTGCTAGTTGTCTTCATATACTTCTCAAAATTGAGCATGAGTGAATATCTTTGGTACTAACCCATGCCTTATCTTAAGAAACTCGAGCTCACATCTATCAATAGAAACTGATGGCATTTGGGTGTCTTGCCTCACACAATCAATATGTGTTCTATGCACTTTTCAAAACTTTCATAACTCTTGTGTCTTCTATATTCAAACAAGTATTGAACTAGCTGAGTGTATCAGAACACATGGTATTTTTAATATTTTCACACCCACAATGCTATCCCTAATATGCATTCCCAAAAGTGATGATTTACTTGTTTTTTGATAACACAATGCATCTTCATTGTATTGGCTCATACATTTAAACATGGCACCTCTATTCGGTAGAGGATAGTTCTTAAAACTATCCATGTGGAACCATAAAAATAGAGCATACTTTATTAGTCATAAGATGAACTCTGAAATTTGGGGTCTCGATATTACAAGACATATGAGATGCAAGCACTAAATCAAGTGATTAATCAGTGACCTCAATGTGTGCTTAGTCATATGATTTGGATCAAATTCCCTTCCATATTAGACTGCTGAGAGGTCAATTATATCTTCACATGGCCTCAATTCAAGACTTCTAAATCAAGGAAACTGCACTTGTGAACTATGAATCTAAACTTTACTTGTACATTTCAATCTTTGAACTTTGAACCACTGAGCTTCTATATTGAACCTGCAAGATGAACCATCTTGAGCCAAAAGAAACATTGAGCCTGTTCCAACAAATCGAACCACTTTGAACTACTTTGAACCTTAGTTCAAAGAGGTTCAAGACTCCACACTAAAATTTTAATGACTAGCAGATCCAATAGCATAGCCTTGAAGGCCTGATGGTCTCCCAATGTCCATTAAATTTAATGGTCCCCTCATCACACTTGAAGGTGAAAGCATGTAAAAACTTTAATGATATCCCTTGTGCTTGTTTTCTATTTCAAAGATTTTATTGCTAATCACAAGGAGGAAAGTTAATAGATTGGAAAAAATCCTTTATTGGAAGAGGCCCTACAACATGCAACTTATCTAGGCTATGTTCATATTTAATGAATCCTCTACTAGAGAATAAACTAGCTTATGTATACCTATATATAACACTGAATTTTTCTTTAGACACCTATTTTCATTTAATCTTTAGGTTTTCTTTTTAGTTAGAATTTATGAAAATAGGTATCATGAATAATGATGGTTAACCTTGAATAATGATGGTTAACCTTGAATAATGATGGTTAATCTTAAATAAAATGGTAAACGTAATTCAACAATTAATCAAACCAACTCTAATCTTAAACCAAACTACACCCTTACACTATAACTAAGTCAAATTAAAGCTTAAACTAAGAATACATTAGATTGATAACTAAAGATAAGGAAGGTTTTATTTAAAAGTATTGAAATATAAGCAAAAATGTTTTTTCTTTTAACAATGTTGTCAATATTAATAAATAAAACATCAACCCTAACTATAATCTTAAATCAAAATATTTTACACTAAACTAAATTTTGTATATAGAACAAGTTCACAATCACAATGATCTTAATGTTTGAACTTTATAGGTACAACAACATAACAATGAGTTAAGCAACACATCATACAATAAACACATTTTAGAAGTTTATTTAAATAGAATCTAAGTATTATTGGGTATTTAAAATATTTGTAAATACCTATGGAGTTGCAATTTCACTAGTGTTAAAATATTGTTTCCTTTCAATTACACTTTTCTATGCACACGCATTTACAGGGAAGTCGAAATTCTTAAGGCTTAAATTTTGTGATAGATAAAAAAATATACAATATAAAAATTAAAGTCTCGACAATACTAAGTTCATGCTAAAAAGTGATAGGTTTGTTTAAGTCATAAAAAAAAATAGCACAATAATTTATATACTAAAGTAGTTGGTCAAATATTAAAAAATAATAAATATTTATATATTTAAAAATAATAATTAAAAATTAAAAGTAATAATTTAAATAAGCTTATCATAATTCTTGACTATTGTTATGATAAAATTTTAAAAAGTACTTATAACTTGAACATTTAAAAAAATTAAATCCTTAAATTAGTTATTATTATTTTAAAATATATTAATATAATTTTACTTCAAAAATATTCAAATTATTTTTCATGCCTTATTTTTTAAACCAATGAGATGGGTGATAGATGCAGTAAAGTTATATATTTTGCATCTAACTATATGAAATAAAAAATGATTATATTGTTGGCCCGCTTATGGGAAATTTAGAGTTGATTCCCCCAATGGTACAAAATCTAGACAAGCAAGGAAGTCTTTGGAATGCTCCCCATTAGAGACCTGATGGATCAAATTCAACTTTGATGGCGTATTTAAGGGGAATTTGGGCCCTTCTAGCACTGGTGTAGTGGCAAGATCTAAAGATGGAAGGATTTTGGCATTAAGTTCCAGAAAGGTGGCTAATGACACTAATAATCAAGATGAGTGCTTGACAGTTGTGGATGCAGTTATAGTAGGCATCACCTTTGGAGCTAAAAAATTGCACCTTGAAGGGAATTCTCAAATTGTGGTCAATGGCATTGCAAGATGCAAATTGGAGGTTTGGTACCTAGACAAATCTATCCAATAGATTACATCACTATCAAACAAATTTGATGATTTCAAGATTACCTATATGTATTCATAAAAGATAATGCTTTAGGTGATAAACTCTTTAATATTGGGGTGAGTGGGGGGTACAAATTTTGAATTTATGGAAGATTGCCATTCTCCTACAAGAATTGGATCTTTGGTATGATGTGATGTAAAGGACCAACACCACACCCAATGGATTCCATCATGAATCTCATTGAATGTCATTGGTGTGATCATCATGGCATGGAAACTATGCATAGCCCTGAGGTTTGGTACACTCTTTGGGAAACTCCCTCTATGGAAACAAAGGTGAAGTTTTTGACCTTTCAAGGATATGATGGGATAAAAGTACCACATATTCATGGGCATAGATTTGCAAAGATTTGCTAGCAATGCTTCTAGAGTTGGGGTAGATGATTTAGTTTTCTTATTTTCCCAAAGCCTACAGAGTCACTTGGAAATCTAAGATTTGAATTCTCTCTTAGTCTAATGATGGAAGAAAATTCTCTCTTTCAATTATTGGTCAGAAGCCGCCCTTCGATGGTAGTATCTCGATGAAGCCTCTTCAAAATGTGTTCATAGCTGATGATGAATCTTAATAGGACAACATCATGATGATGTTTGGATACAATTTCATAAATAATGGCCAATGGCCTCAAACAAACTTGGACATATCCTCCCTATTTGTTGCCTTGGTCCTCATGGTGGTAGAATCAAAGCACGAGGCAAGATATGTTTTTAGTGAAGTCATCAAGCCAAAATGGGGTGGTATCCTTGATGACATCGTTCATAGGGTTGTGATTGGTGTTGGGTTGTAGATGGGGAATAGGCATTGGAGAATTCTTGGCCTAGGAAAAGGGAATGTACAACCCCTACTGATTTGGTCAACGATGGCTCTACCCATGGTTTACTTGCCTTTGGTTTGGTGGGGTTGGTACAAGATGATTTTGTTTCTTTGGTTTGTTTCCTTGGCTTGAGCCCTCAGTGAGCCAAGTGGTAGGAAGGTGAAATCTATGCCAATTCATTTCACTACTCCTTGAGATGAGTTTGGTCAACCTATGGTTAATTGCCTAGTGGTCTTGAGACAAAGGCCAATTAGGGGTAAGAAATAAGTTTTTGTGGAGGCCTTAGGATTTTTTGTTTATGATGTTGACATCTCTCTGCTGGAGCTGCACGAAGGTCCTTCGAGCAACATGGTAGCTAGTGGCAACAATAAAAGTAAGGTGTTGAGCCTAGTCATGGTGACTCCCATTGTTTCTAGGGATGTAGCTTTGAACTAGTTTAAAGATTAATTTTTCATGGGCAATGGTGTGAGGTTTTTACAATTTTAGTACATGGGTCATGGTCTTGGTCATATTTTATTCTCTCTAAACATTTCTACTCTATTATGTTAGTGTTCTCCGATTGTTGTTTGTATGGTTTGGATGTTTGTTCCTATCTGACCTCCTTGTGTATTAGGATAGCATTATAAAATCCTCAAAAGTGGGAGAAGGAGATACTATTGTTGGAATTATGTTTATTTTTCATTAGAAACAACACTTATTCAATCCTATATGGTTACCGAACTCATCACTTAGTCTACAGTTTATACTGAGCATTCAGTGGTTACCTAGTAAGTTCATCTATTAAGAAATTCACACCAAGCATTCCTGAAGCTACTGAGTGAGTGTGTAGTTCAGTAATGTTTACTGAGCTTACAGTGTTCACCAAGTAGATAGTGGTCACCGAGCTTCTCAGTGTCTACCGAATCATCAGTTTGTGTGATGTGAAGTCAGTGGTTATCGAGTGACAGCAATGTAAACAAAGGATTCAGTATCTACCAAGTAACACTATATCTACCGAGTCTCCAATGGTTACCAAGTTCCAAGCTATGTTGTGTGACTAGTATGGACTGAGCTTCTACTTCTACCGAGTGCATGATGATGCCGAGTAATGCAATGCACACCAAGTATCAAAAGTTCACTAAGTCAGCTTGAAGAACCTAAGTTTTCTACTATTTGGCTGACTTAGTAATATTTTGTTTACTTGTATTTTAGGCGACCTTGTAATTGTAAATATTGGAATGGTATATATGTAATATATTGTATCATTTGCAATGTATGGATGAGAATATCAGGGAATGGATATGTAATATTTTGAGAAGAGTGAATGTGAATCAGTAGTAGAGAAGAGTATTCAGCAAGGTCTACAAGGAGTAGTAAAGAAATATCAATCAAAAGAGGTGATCTGTACTTCAAGGATCTAATCAACAATCAAGTTGTAACTTAGATCTACTATTTCATCCTGATAGGGTAATCAGTTTTCCAAATCCTTTAACAGGGTAGACTTAATAGTCTTTGTATAAATTTTCTAATAGAGTGCATATTTCATTGTATGTTTGTAAAACGTCTAACAAGGTGGATCTAGCAGTCTAAATTGCTCTTAATAGGGTAGATCATCAGAAGTGGTCAATGTAAGCCTTGATAGGCCAACTTTATGCTGCAGTAGTGAAGTTTTGTGGGTATCATCCCCACCCCAATTTTACTTTCTATTTGGAAGGTTTATGGGTCACCAAGATACTATGTTCATGTGTTATGAATGCTTATCTTTTCTCATGCATGCAGTAAATTAGAAGAATGAATGGTGAATGATTTATATTGAATTGATTTAAAGTTTTTGAGGTTACGAATTCACCCCTCCCCTCTCAGTAACCTAACTAGTCTTGATTATTTCCACCAATTGGTATCAGAGCTTTTTGGTTCTCAGGATAAAGTTTGACAGCTTGAGTAAAGATCAAGGACAATGGAGATATTTAGACTTGGAAAAGCTATTGATAATGAAAAACTAGATCTGGAGATGGCCATAGCTCAATTCAAGGAAGCAAAAGAGCATCTTTCTCAATCCCTGAAAAGAAGGAAGGAACTTGCAAAAAAAATGAATGACCATCAGTATGTTGAAGAAAAGATTGAAGACTTTTTCCCTTCAAGCAGTTCAGATGAAGAAAATGAGGCAATCAAAGAACTCCTAGAAAAGAATGGCTCCCTACAAGAAGAGGTAACAAAATTGAAAAGAGAACAAGAAATTCAATGAATAAGAATGTGTGAAATCTTGGAACAAAGGAATAAGGCAAGTTAAGACTTGGAGGCAAGAAACAATGGAAATCAAAATCAATCCATTTAGCAAGAAAGTCTTATCAATCAGCTCTCAAATGCAAATGAGGAAATCATAAATTTGAGATTTGAAAATGAAAGTTTAAGGAATGATTTAATCACTAAAAGAAAAATCAATGAAAGATTGAAAGCTGATCTAATTTTTGAAAAGAAAATCAATGAAAGGATGATGAAATCTCAAGCAAACATGGATCAATTGAATTAGCAAAGTGAGAAAAATCTTTATAGGTAAAAAGGTAAAGTAGGACTTGGATACAAAAAAGAAGGTGAATCTTCCAAGCAAGGTGCCCAAAGGAATCAAAGACTGACTTGAAATCACTATGGTAAGTTAGGTCATACATCAAAAAAATGTTGGAGCAATGGAAAGGCAAAATTCAATGGAAAATGCTACAATTGCAGTCAGCATGGTCATAAAGCTAATGAATGCAAGGAGAAACAAAAATTTGAAGGTAAATGTCACAAATGCAAGAAACAAGGTCACAAGGCAACCAAATGTAGATCCAAACCATTCAATCCAGCTGAACAACTTGTCAAGGAAATATTTGGCTAGGATTACAATACTTGGTGTAGATGTCACTATTGTGGAGAATATGGACACATTGGCATAGACTACACAAGGCATCACTCGAGAAAGAGGGATACAATAGTAAGATGTTATACATGCACTGAACTTGGTCATATAGCAAAGAACTGCATGAATATAGGAAGAGTTGAAGCTGAAAAGAAATCTAAAGTTGATAACATTAGGAAGCAGATGAGACAGTAGTGGATTCCCAAATCTACCGAGAAAAATAGTTCAAATGATGGCCATGTCACTCAAGAAATGGGTGACTCCACCATTTCCAATTAGATTTATGAAGGAGGAACTGGAACTGTATCATCAAGTCATAATTTGGGTAGTTCCAAATGAAAATGTAGAAGATCCAAATTAGTATTTCGGATACAGAAGGATCACATGAAATCAGGTGATACTGAGCAAGGTTAGTTATAGATTTAATTGAGCTAGGTCAGGAGTAATGAAAGTTTTGTTTGATCACCAAGTCATAAGTTTCTACCGAGCTAGTAAGTGGATGATAGTCTATCACACACTACATCATTATGGTACCTAGCATTAATGGTGAATTTTCATCAAAAAGGGTAGAATTTGACTTCATTTTTCACCAGGACTTTAGAATTCACAAAGTAGAGCGATTCTAGGTGCATCTAGGCAATTTCGAGTGAATTTAGAGTGAAGAATTTGTTTTAAAAATTTCTCTCATTTATTGAGCAGCCATGGCATCAGGAAGCGGCAACAGTAGTAAGATGAAAAGAGGATCTGAGATGTTAATTAAAGGTGCGAAGTGGAAACTACCAAACTTCAAGCTTGTACCAGCAATTGTGGAGTCACTGGACCTAAATGGAGCTCAATCCCAAATTCCACCCAAGATACTTCTAATTAACAACATTCACACTAATTTTAAATGTTCTATTCAAGCGATTAGAACCCTAGAGATGGATAGTGCCCTAGAAGAGATGTGTGTTGATGGTTTGTTGAAACCCAAGAATAAGCAGTTAGAAACCAAAGGATTAACCCATATCACACACATGCCAAGGAGCTTTTAGATTAAGTGGATTAGGTACATTCTTAGTCATGTGCACAATGGAAAACTATGGTTAGAGCAGCTAGTGTTAATCACCATGAAAATGATACATAAGATTATGGGTCTCCCCATGCTGAGCAAAGCCAAAACTACCAAAACCCTAGGTCAGGATGAACTTAAGAAGAAAACCCTAGCGGAGTGGGATGTTAGAGGTCTAAAGATTAGTACTATTTCTGACATTAAATTAAGGTTTGGCATTCATGTAATTGCTCATAAGATTTATAGCTCCAGTCATTTGAATAGTGTGTCATGTGAGGCAGTTGATTTGGCTTATAAAGTTGTGAAGAAAAATATGGAATTTGATCTATTAGAATTATTATTGAAATAGCTAAATAAAAACATGGATAGTATTCGAACATCAAAGAACAACCCTTGCAAATTTGGTTCTTTGTTGACATGTCATTTTTTTTATGTGCAAAATTTTTACCCATCAAAAGGTATAGTAGTACGAAGAAAAGATATTCCAATTCTATATTAGATTAATGAATTCATTGTAGAAATGGGTATAAATTTTGATAGCATTATGGACAACTACTTTGAAGATTTCAAGGAGAATATGAACAATAGGTTAAGGATTCCTTCGAAGCATGTTGAAGACTATAGAGATGATGTATGTTTTATGGTTGACTATGATAGAGTGTATATTTAGGCAGTCAGGCCCTAAGTTGCATGGGTGAAACCTCTTCCTTATGAGGTAAACATTGATGAAACTAGAGATATTATAGAAGCCCTGGTGAATGAACCTGTAGATCCAAAGCTACCATTTTTTGGTACATATGATGAGGTTAAAGCTAGAATTGAGCTTGAAATTAAGCTACCAAAGGCAATTAGCAAAGGTAAGAGGAAGATAGCCAAGATGAAAACTGCTAGTGGCCCTCTTATGCTTACAGAAGGAAAAGGAGAGGATGAAGAAGATGAAGAAGAAGAATAAGAAGAAGAATAGAAATATGAGAAGGAGGAAGAGCCAACAAAGAAGAAGGGCAAGGTAATCATTACCAAGCCACTAAAAGCCTCCATAGTTGTATTCACAAGAAGATCAAAGAAGAATGGTGAGACTGAAGTTGTGCTCAACAAGCCCTCACTTGCCTTCCAAGAAAGGTTGAAACAAATGGAAGAAGGAGTAGGCATCACAAACTTCAAACCATTAAAGTTTGAAACAAGAATAGATGCTAAAAGGATGCAGATTAAGGAGTTGGTGCTCAATAAAATGGGAAAATGGAAATATTCCCCGAATCAGATTGCTCCACAAATTTCAAAAGAATTGTTGGCAAGATTGCAGTCAAGGTAGGAATCAGTTATATAGACAGCTAAAGACATATATGAACAATCTTTGAGGAAGCTACTGCCTAATCTTATAGATGCAGAAGTAAAGATAGCAATGAAAAACAATGAAGGTAAAATGATGATTAGATACCATACATGTTTGATTTTGATCAAAGACATTGAGCATGTTGTTATAGATGCAACAAACATGTGGAAGAACATCTATCATCTACACAAGCCCAATGAAGAGCCAGTGGAAATCATGGATGATGATGATGATAGTGATGATGATGAAGAAGGTAACACTCCATGTGTTACCATTGATGCTAAAGAATGTCAAGAATTGATGAAGGATGATGACAAGAAAGAGGAAGACAAGGAAGAAAGTGTTTTAGTAAGAATTGCAGCTCAAGTCATTGCCTCTCTTCCTTATTCTCCACCTAAAACTGCTACATCATTAGGGTTGGAGATAGCTTCAACAAGTATGATTGCAACCGCTTCAAGTATATCATCTACATAATCATTAATTACTACCTCACAACTCTAGGTATCTACAATGAAAGTGTCTACCACTCCATCTACTGAGCTATAGCCCTCTTCATAGCTCTTGAGTCATCTACTTCAACAATATGTTATGCATATAGTTCTATAATTTTGACAACTTCTTCAGCAGCATGTACAAGTGCCCCGTCATGTTCTACAATTTTGTCTACTACAAATATGACAATACCTTTTGTTGCAGTTAGTTCATCTATTTTAAGTACTCCAATTTGTGCTCCACCTATTGTGACTTCATTCTTGGGTAGTATATAAATTTTGGACATAGTTAGCACTTCTTTTAGTTTTCCTTCAGTTGGACCAATTCAAGTTTTTATTGCAAGTCTAGCTATTTCTACAATTGTTTCCATGTCTAAGTCCAAGGGAATAAGCTCAGAAGTAAAACTAAGGACTCCTCTAAAATTTTTGCTTACTGGTAAGGAAATTGATGAAGACATTGATTTGGACAAAGAAATTGTTATTCCTAAGTTGGATCTGGACACTGCCATAGTTGATGAAATGAGACTAGTTAGTCAACTTTTGGAGCAAAAGGCAAGGCAGAAACAGCTAAGAGCTAAAAGAGATAGAGAATTTACAATAATTGAAAATGCCAAGAACATAATAACAAAGGCTATAGGTGTTGATATAGACTCATCTCAACACATTATGTTACAATTGGAAGAAGTTGTAAATAAGTTCAATGAAGATACATCTGGCTGAGAAAAGCTTATTAAGAAGGCAGAGAAGAAGTTTGATAATAAGGTACTTGAGCACATTGCTATAAACCAAGTTGAGCTATCTACAATTTTGAGTAATCTTGAACATTATTTTTCCAATGTAACATCACTTTTTGCCAAGTTGTGTGATGTTATCAAGGTTACTAAGGAGATAACAGAGAATTTGAGAAAGATTGATGAGGATATGAAGGCTAGCGCTCAAAGGCTTCAGCTTGACCCTAGTTCAAGCTCAACACATCACATCAATGTGAGATTTTTGTTAGAAATGCAAGTAGAATTGCTAAGAGAGGAAGCCAGGATCAGGTCCACATTGATTGATATATGAAACATGATCCTTCCAGCTATGGACTCAATGCAAAAACACAAGCATATTCAAAAACATTGGTCCATGATAACAATTTTTGCATAGTAGATCATATGATTGAACTTTCTGTAGAAGTTCAAGTGGCACTCTCCACCTGCAAAATTTTGCAAGACAACTAGGATAAGACATTGGCTCTTATTCTCAAGGTACACTCTGAATTTATCTCACATTTTGGTGTCTCTATTTGAATATATTGCATAACTCTTTGGCATTATTGTCAAAAAGGGGGAGTAAGAGATGATAAGAGACTTGTGGAGACAATAAGGGAGAAAATAGATTGATATATGTATTGAGAGACTATGTATATACTATGCCATATGTATGGGGGAGATATGTGAGATATGTATATACAAAAGTTCCACAAAGATCAATTTTGAAAAATCAAATTCAGTATGTTAGTGTACATAAGGCTTAGAAGTGTTTTTGTCACTAATGCCAAAGGGGGAGATTGTTGGCATTACGTTGTATTTTTCATTAGTGAAAAAAATTATTCAATCTTGTATGGTTACCAAACTCATCACTCAGTATACATTTTATACTGAGCATTCAGTGGTTACCTAGTAAGTTCATCTGTTAAGCAGTTCACACTGAGCATTTCTGAAGCTACCGAGTGAGTGTGCAGTTCAACAGTGTTTACCTAGCTTACAATGTTCACCAAGTAGATAGTGGTCACCAAGCTTCTAAGTGTCTACTAAATCATCAATTTGTGTGATGTGAAGTTAGTGGTTACCGAGTGATGGATGTGTAGTGTTTACCAAGTGACAACAAGGTAAACAAGGAATTCAGTATCTACCGAGTAACACTATATCTATCAAGTTTCCAATGGTTACTGAGTTCTAAGCTACATTGTGTGACTATTATGGACCAAGATTCTACTTCTACCAAGTGCATGATAATTCTGAGTAATGTAGTGGATGTCGAGTATTAGAAGTTCACCAAGTCAGCTTGAAGAACCCAAGTTTTCTACTATTTGGCTTACTTAGTAATATTTTATTTACTTTTGTTTGAGCCAACCTTGTAATTGTAAATATTGGAATGGTATATATGTAATGTATTGTATCATTTTCAATGTATGGATGAGAATATCAAGGAATGGACATGTAAAGTTTTGAGAAGAGTGAATGTGAATCAGTAGCAAAGCAAAGTATTCAACAAGGTCTACAAGGAGTAGTAAAAAAATATCAATCACAAGAGGTGATCTGTACTTCAAGGATCTAATTAGCAATCAAGTTGTAATTCAGATCTACTATTTCATCCTAATAGGTGAATCAGTTTTCCAAATCCTTTAATAGGGTAGACTTAACAGTCTTTGTATAAATCTCCTAACAGAGTGCATACTTCATTGTATGTTTGTAAAACCTCTAACACGGTAGATCTAGTAGTCCAAATTCCTCTTAACAAGGTAGATCATTAGAACTGGTCAATGTAAGCCCTAATAGGCCACCTTTATATTGTAGTAGTGAATTTTTGTGGGTATCATCCCCACCCCAGTTTTACTTTCTATTTGGAAGTTTTCTAGGTCACCAAAATACTGTGTTCATGTGTTATGAATGCTTATCTTTTCTCATGCATGTAGTAGATTAGATGAATGAATGGTGAATGATTTATATTGAATTGATTTAAAGTTTTTGAGGTTACTAATTCACCCCTCCCCTCTCAATAACCTAACTAGTCTTGATTATTTCCAACAACTATTACAAAACCCTAAAAAGTGGGAGAAGAAGATCCTATTACAAAAACCTTACCATCAACAAAAGAATCTTGGGATTGATTCATGGGGGTGTTCATATCATGGAGATTCTCCCATTTTTCCTCCTCCACATCATAAAAAAATGTACTACATATGGGCTAAAAAGGCCTGCCAAGCCTTATGAACCATTTGTGTATCCATCCACCACCATAAATCAGTCCTTGTGCCAAATCTATTGTAGAGGCATATTGTGAATCATCTTGCCAAACTTGCATTTCTGCACATTGTTTCCATTTCGAGCAAGTGAAATTGTAGAGCCACTTGTCACTACCCTTAATCAAAATTAGTTTTTGTTTCACAAAATGGAAGCAAAAGGTGTCGCAATGTTCTTTTTCTTTCAGAATGGGCAGTAGACTCTTGCACAATTTCTTCTATGGATTGTATACTGCTATGAGGCTTGGAATTTGACATTCGCCTCGCTCTATGATATAATTTTTTTATGAGTAAATTTATTTTAATGGCTTTCATTTTACGCTTTAAGAAAAAAATTGATCATCATTTTAAAAATAATAATAATTTAAGATCATTTTAAATTTAAATATTTAATAAATTAGAAAAAATAAATATTATTCAATAATTACTAAAAAAAAGTCCTTATAAATAGCTTATAATTACAAACCAGTAATACATAAAAAAATCTCAAATAAAATAAACAAAGTTTTTAAATTCATATATGATATATATAAAACTTATCCAATAAATTAGCAGTTGCATTTTTTTGTACATGCAATGATAAGCCGATATTTTTTTATATTAATCTCATCTACTTTTCCTCCAAAATCTATTTTTGATTAAGAAAAGCAACAATTAATGGGTGTTGACTTGAAGTACAATCAGAACTTTAGACACTAATAAAGAATAATACCAGTGCATCCATGAGTGACTGACCCACCAACCATGGTCAACACTTTCAATGAAAGACTTGGGACAAGCCCCCACAATAGCTATAGACTTAAACCAAAAACAACAACAAAGGACTAGAGTGTGCACTTTAAAACTACCAGCAATCACTCAATCATGGTGAAAAGAAAAACTAAAACAGGAAATCACCATAACAACAAGGGAACAAACTTAGGTCATCCACGCCTATCAAAACTCTAAGAAAAAATATAGGACCAAACAAGACTATACCTCTAACCTTGGAAAACATATTATATATCTTCCAACCATGGCAAGGTTTAATCTCTAGCCTTGAAAAATGTAGTCAAAAGTCTTTCAGTCCACCATAGACTCCCATAGCACCATATTACCTATGAGAGGAAAGGTAAGGAGGAAAACCAAACCCCAATAATAATAATTGCTCCCCCTTCTTTTTTCAACAAGAATAGTAAAAGTAGCACAAGTACACCAAATCTTGATCTGAATCTCCTCTGCTTCCTAGTGCCCAAACATGATCTCTGCCTCAATAGAAGATTTCTCCACCTCCATAGGAGTTGTGAACATAGCAACAAATAGGAAGACCTAGTCCATCCTTGAGGGCAATAAAACACCTCTTCGCATTAAAGCATTTAATTGTGGAATCATCCCTTCACTGCATGAAGTACAATTTCCAAACATGTTCTTACCAATGTAATCTCTAACAATAAGTGAGAGATACTCACAAACAATAGAAGGAGAGTACTTTTTGAGCCCATTCACCACCACTTTCCCCCAGCAACCACCTACGTCCATAAGCTTTGCCCCCACCTCAATAGGGTCTTCCACCTTAATAGAAAGTAGGAGAATGAAAGAACAAAACAAAGGACACTTCCACCATATAGACATTAGAATCCCTGAAATGATGGCCTGAACTGGATTCCACCACCAAATAGAGGACTCCATCACTTCAAAGCATAAGGAACCAAAGGAAACCCCAAAGAAGCAAGAAAATTCCCAAATGATGAAAAAAAGTGCACTCCACAGCAATGCCTAGCCAAGGGGATCCACTAACATAAAAACTGATGAAAGTGAAGACCCATCTAGTGAGAACAAACCCATCAATAGAACTAGTAGCCAACACAAGGACAATATTTCCCCTTCGACCTAGACCATCTATGTCCAAGCTCCTGTAGACCCTAGAAATAATAGGAGCCCCATGAGCCATAACACAATGTCCCAAAGAGAAGCATCACCATTGGAGCCACAATACATAGCCATTCAAACCAAACCCACTTGCCTCTTCATCACCAACAAACTCCAAATACAAGAGAACCCACCAGAGGTAGAGCACAACACCACATCTAGGCTAGAAAACCCAACACATCAAAAGTACAATGTGGGGAATAGGGGTGCTAGCAAAAAACACTACTAGACATAAACTCCACACTCTTCCACACCAAATCTAACCTAGAAAAGTGTCAACAATAACATCAGAACTGTGGAGACAACCCACAAAGCCACCATAGGCAGTCCCCACCCAAAAAAGTGCCCAAAACCCCTTAGAATAGAGAACATACCATGGCCCAAAAAAACCCCAGGAAATAACCAAACACCCCCTATCAATGCAAAAGACACCACTCCAAAGAGGCATAGGCATGGGAAGGACCCGACAACCATCAGGATCATCATCCTCAAACTCCTTGTTGCTACTATCATTGGCCTCCTTAGCACCAAAAACCCTAGCCATTCTCCCACTCCTGCTCATCGGTTTAATATGTTAGAAGTTTTTTACATTTCCTCCAAAATCTATTAATTGCATGTTGTAAAAATATTAAAAATTTAAACTTTAATTATTTTTCAATTTATGTTTATGTGAAATATGTCATTTATTTTTTATCATACTATTTGTAGTAAGTAAATGGTAAATGAAACACAAAATAATATTCAATACTTTGAAGAAAATGGTATATAAATTGAGAGAATAATTTTTAATATAAATTGAAATAAAGAGTTATAGAAAATATTAAGAAGTGATATCTTATATATTTCTTAGAATGTTGGAAATAATATTTTTAACAATAATTTATATCGAAAATGAAAAATAAAGTTTAGTTTTTTTCTTTGATGGAAAGGCAACAATTGTGAATCATAATGTATGTATTTTATTAAAAAATTACCAAAGAACTCTAGTTGACAATCTAATTCAAATTTGTTTGATTCTAGTCATCATTAAAAATCAACCCAATAAATGGTATACATCTATCTACCTAAGAAGATGGATCGAGTGTCATGTTGAATCAATTATTGCAATAATTATATAAAACATCAACATTTAGTCATTTTTCTATTTAATTCTAGTTTCCAAGAATGTATTCTAATTTTGAGGATATTTAAACCTATATAAAACATGTAGAAACTAGTAACTTAAGTATTTCCTAACAATGTAATAGAAATGAGTTAATTAATTAATATTTATTATTGACTTATTTTTTTATAAAATATTTTCCTATATATTTACATGTCGGTTTAGAATTTTCTTTCACATTTGTATTTCTTTTATCACTTGTAACATTAAAATTTATAACTGTAATAAAAAATATATAAAAATAAATACATAGTAAAATAAACTATTGAAATAACACATTAGATTGCATAACTATTCCAAGAAGATGAAGAGTGACATGAAATTTGAAGCCAACCATAGTAGAAAAATCATTAGTAATCAACAAAAAAATATATCTTCATAGTATATAGAATTTTTTTTTATCTCTATACACTTTTTAAATTATTATTTTTGACCGGTAATGGGCCGAAGCCTTGATTGATTATTATTATTTATTTTAATTAATTATTATTTTGTGTTAATCTTGAGTAGACTCAAATCCAAGACCTTTGATATGAAAGGCTCACAAATTACTGTTGTGTTATAGGCTCTTGCCTAAGACAATTTTTAAATATTAATAAAGTATTAAATTTAAATAAAAGAAAAAAAAGAAAATTTTAAATAAATTGTTTTAAAATTAGTAATTTCCAAAAAATCTATGCTTAAAAAACTATTAATAGAAACATATTTTCTCTCATCTTATCTTATTAGTTAATAAAGTTTTTTTTAGTTTTTTTAATTACAAGATAATTTTGTTTCCTTTATAATGTAATTTAGTCTCATAAAAGAATGAAATGAAATTTTATTTGTATTATATTTCTATATTGTCATATTTTTATATTAAAATTGAAGTAGAAATCAAATTTATAAAATAATTATGAATTTAATGGTAGAAATGTTTTAATGTAAGTTATTTTTCTTATATAAAATATAAAGTAGTATTTTTTATAATAAATTTCAATAATACTTTATAGAATTAAATGAAGTTAATTTAAGATGAAAAAAATTAAATATTTTTTATTAATAAGGTTAAATTACTTTCAAATTTAATACTCCTAAAAAATCTACTTGCTAAGAATTTTAACCTTTAATAGTCTTTAATTTATTTCAATGCCAATTTTATTGAGTTGAATCCACTATTGATATTTATTTATTTTTGGAAAAAGGAGGGGTAAAAATTTATTCACTCAAAACCAATTTACAGAGCAAAGGTCGAAGGCCCAAAACAACATTACATACTCATGTCCTCTAGTAACATTTGATCAATGATCTCACAATACTCAAAAGGTAGCTCATCCCTACCCTTAATAGCCAAACTACCCACATTATCTGAAGCCCACTTAGCCAGACAATCCACCACTCTGTTCCATTCGCAAGGGATATGACGAAAGGAAATAGAGTCCAAGGAGCTACAAAGACTAAGAATTTGTCTAGCCAAAGAGGCAAGTTGCCAGTTAACATCTTCCAACCTCTGCTTATTTAGCATATCCACGACAATCTGAGAGTTGGACTCACAGATGATCTTCTACCACCCTAACAAACAACCCTGCTCAATGGCAACTTTAATAGCCAAGGCCTCCATCAAATTATTAGAATGTTGACCCTTATAAACAGAGAGTAGGAAAACTACACCACCATCATTGCCCCTACTAATAGCCCCAATACTAGCATGACCAGGGTTCCCCCGAGAAGATCCATTTGTATTGATCTTCAAGAACTCAGTTGGGGGAGGAGACTACCTCCCCTCCCGACACACCTGCTGCTTACCATGGCTCGATCTTTTACTAGGAATGCATCCTTGACTATTATCTCCTATTTTTAGATTCCTCATAATAACTTGATCCCTAGGATCTATATTAATAGACATATCACACTTTGCATAAATCATCTCCTAGAGCCTATTAAGAATCAACTTCCACAATTGGGAACTGCCTAATTTGGAATCATGAAAGATTCTATGATTCCTTTCTAGCCAAATGCTCCAAAGAATGAAGATCGGACCAACCATCTAGACAATCTGTAAGAAAGAAGTCTTCGCTAGAGGTATGTCCAAGCTTTCCCAAAAATCAATCAGAGAAGTAGCATTAATACAACCATGACACCAAGCCTCCCACCATATATACCATATCTCTCTCAAAAAAGGGTAGAGAAAAAACAAGTGGGAGACACACTCCTCATTGTGCAAACAAAGAACAGAAACCGAAGGTCCCTGAAAACCTTGTTTGCAGAGATTCTCCCAAGTGAGGCATTTCTTCTGAGCCAACAAACATAAGAAAAAGTTATGCTTGGGCCATGAAAAGCTACTCCAAACCTTCTTCCACCAATTCACTTCAGCCAAACCATGTAAGTTCCTGTCAAGAAAAGCATACCCTTGAGCCATTAGAAATTTACCTTTTGGAGTAGGGCTCCAAGCCAAATTGTCCCTCCCATTGAGAGAGCTACAAAACGTATCCTCCAGAACTCTAGAGAGAAGGGCCTGATCCTCATCAGAGCCACCCATCGGCCACTCTTAAGAATCCTTCTAGCAAGTCATCTCAACCTGCCCCAAGTGCTTGATAGTCCTAAAATACCTTAAGCCAGCTAGAATTAGTGAAAGTTTAGGAGACAGGAAGAAGTTGGGGATAACTAGAAAGAATGGAAGGATGGCCATCCCACAAGTCTTACCAAAACAAAGTATCTAAGCCTCTATTACAAATCTAGAAGAGCCCCTCCTTAACAAGTTGGGCTCTCTTCTTAAGAGTATCTCAAATACAAGAGCCTTTACCCACCAAAGGAAGATGTGGCACCTCATAACAATCTGCACAAGGAAAGTACTTATGGTTAAGAATCTTAGCCCACTCTTGATCTTGATTGTTACACCATCATCAGTACAACTTGGCAGCCAAGGCCATGACAATAAGAGCCATTGAGCGAAGCCCAAGCCCACCCGCATGTTTCGACCTACACAGATACTCCCACTTGACTAGGCTCCACTTTGAGGATAGAATACTCCCAGACCAAAGGAATTGCCGAGATAAAGCATCAAAATCCCTCACAAAATTAGAAGGGGGAACTTGAACACAACACCTATAAATGGGAAGAGATTGCACCACAGTCTTTAGCAGTACCACTCTCCCAATAGAAGATAACCATCTATAGGTTCAGTGACTTACCTTATTCCTAAATGTATCCAAAACCCCCTACCAGTAATCCTTCCATTAAGCACCCAAGAACAAAGGAACCCCAAGATACATTAGAGGAAGGGAGCCAATTTGGAATCTAAGAATTCTAGCAATCCTATTCTAAATAAGCCAAGGAGTGTTAAAGAAATATATAGAGGACTTGTCATCAGTAATTATTTGTCCTAAGGCTTTCAAATAAGTAGCCATAGCTTTCCTGATATTCACTGCCTCACTAAATCTAGCCATTCCCATCAATCTAGTATGATCAACAATCTGAAGATTAGAATACAAAGGAAGTTTGTTATTCCAACTCCAACCTTATATGATACCCTGCTACACCTGAGCTTTTACAAACCTGCCAAGACCCCTTGCCATGATAATGAACAAGTAGGGAGAAAGAGGGTCCCCTTGTCGAAGCCCCCTAGAAGTGCCAAACAACTCTGAAGGTTCTCCATTAATAAGAACTAAGAGGGAGGGTAATGTCACATAGCTAAGAACCCATTCAACCCACTCCACAACAAACCCAAATGTCAAAAGATTTTTTTTGTAAGAACTCCCAACTTACCCGATCATAAGCCTTAGCTGTGTCAAGTTTAATGAACATAGCTTTCTCCTTTGAATTAGCCATAGAGTGTACAACCTCCGTTGCTATCACAATTCCATCCAAAAAATTTCTACCATCAACAATGCCACCCTATTTAGTAGACATAAAAAAACCAAGGAATGGCTTGAGCCTCTTAGGAATCAATTTGGTGATGATCTTGTAGATAACATTACATAATGCTATAGGCCTGATCTAGCTAATTAGCCCCTTCCTTCTTAGGTATAATAGCCAAGATAGTTGAATTTAAAGACTTCAACATCTGTTTATTCCTATAAGATTCCTGGACCACTTCCAAAAGATCATAAGATCATACTTTATTATCTCCCAGAATTCTTGGAAAAACTCAACCGAAAAGCCGTCTAGACTAGGGGTCTTACCTTTCTTCATATTAAACACAATTTTCTCCAATTCTGGAAGCAAGATAGGGCTCAAGAGGGTGGCTTTCATCTCTACAAAAATAAGGTGAGGGATACAATCCAAAATATCATGCTCTTTAGGCCCAACACAGGGATCCTCCCTAGAAAAGAGATTAGAGAAATAATTAACTACTTCCCTAGAGATGTCTTCACAGGAAAAGATCTAAATTCCATCCGTTCAAACAAGAGAGGAGAGAGAATTCCCATGCCTTCATGCCTTAATAGAGTTGTGGAAAAAGGTCATGTTCCTATCCCCCTCTTGAAGCCACTCAATACGAGATTTTTGCTTCCAGAAAATCTCCTCTCGGAGCTCCCATTCTTCCAACTCCTTAAGAGCTAGGGACTCAGCTTCACTTCTCTTAGAGTTCAACCCTTGTTCCCGAATTTGGTAGGCAATATTATCTAGCTTAGTTTGAGTAGCAGTCTTTTGAACATCTATAGTCCCAAAGCACTATTTATTCCATCTCTTAACCCTATATTTCACATGTTGAAGCCTCTTACTGAAAGTATACATGGTCATATCATGATCAGGCATTCCTCATACCACTAATCCACCATAAGATCAGGTAGAGACAAGTCTCTGAGCCACATCAACTAGAACTTGAAAGAGGGATTCGTGGTGACTCTGTATGGAGTGATGAAAAGCTTAACTAGCCAGTGATTCGATCCCCTCCAGTCAAGAATTTTAGAACTGGTGATCCTCCTATTGTCCATCTAATAACAAGAAACCAAAAATCTATCAAGCCTTTCTGAGATAGCCTCACCACCACATCTTTGATTATTCCAAGTAAAGACACCATTAGTTGGCTTCACATCAATAAGAACCAATGAGCCAATCATATCTCTGAGAAAATTTGAGGATTGGTCTAGCCTAGCTAATCCTCATCTTTTTTCTCTAAGCTAATAACTGCATTGAAATCACCTTCCATAATCCATGGAAGATAAGGTTCCAAGGATTGGATAAATCTAATATGGTTTCATAACTGAGATTTACCTAGAAATTTCATAGGAGCATAAATATTGGATAAGAAGCACCTTTCTCCATTCTCAAAGCTAGTGGCAATCAAAGAAATGGATGAATGGCTAGAAATCCACCAAAGTGGGGAGACTTTCCTTAGGTCCCAAAAGTAAGCCACCCCTCTTGAACTATTCAAGATACCCACCCCCTACCAAGAGCCTTGGGGCCAGATATACATAGCACAATTAGCCAATCCATCCAACGAAAGTTTACTTTCCTGAATGAAGACCATATCTGGAGACTAGGATTCAATTAATCTACGAACAACCTTTTGTCTGGGGATTATGTTCAACCCCCTTACATTCCATGATAGAACTATCATTTGTGGGGGTGAGAGAAATGAGAATCAGTGGGTCACACAAACCCAAACTCAATGAAATTTTCACCCATTATCTTCACTTTCT
The DNA here is from genome assembly GCA_028749045.1 of Cupressus sempervirens. NCBI lineage: Eukaryota > Viridiplantae > Streptophyta > Pinopsida > Cupressales > Cupressaceae > Cupressus > Cupressus sempervirens. The sequence continues at coordinate 236,089,592 of CM053785.1, forward strand.
CCTAATCAGTCTTCCTGCCACTTTTTGACAGTTTATCAAAGGTCCCTTTTTGAAGTGTTTTTGATGAATGCCTAGAATAAGGGGAGCCTTATTACTTTTTGTAGAATAAGATGTCCCCTTAGACCTTAGGGGGTCAGTGGCCACCAAGACTGGGCCCTGCAAACCCTATGATCCACGAAGATCCTTGACATCCTAAAGTGGAGGGGGCAAATCAATATCCAACTACTTGGCTTGTAGGTCTCCTGTAACTAGAATCTGATCCTCTCTCTGCATATCTCCTTATTGAATCTCATGCTAACTTTTGGCATTAGAAGAAAGCTCAACTGGGATGCCTTCCTCCTAGACCATATCTCCAAGAGCCTCAAATCTGTTAAAGGTGTCATCAATCTGCCTATCCATCCAGGTTCTCTTCTTACCTTTGCCCTTATTACAAGATTTAACCTACATAAATCCCTCACTATCAACATGTCCATTAGATATTATGGCCTTTCCCTTGTCCTCCCTAGGGGGACTTGAAGCATCCAAGGAAGGGATCTTATACCTGGGACATATGTGAAGAAGATGTCCATATTCATGGCATATTTTGCATCTAAATGGTAGGGTCTTGTAGTCCAACTGTTGAATCTAGGAAACAGATCCCATACAAATCTCTAAAGAATCTGGCAATGAATTATTTAAGTCAACTTCTACACAAATATGAGCAAAAGAAATTACCTTTCGATCTTGAGTTTGTGTAGCCGATCCCACAAGTTTTCCCAAAAGCATTAAGATTGAGTGAAGAATATCTTCCCTCCAAAACTCCAAAGGAAGTCTTGGCAAGCGTACCAATACCAGAACCTAAGAGGGGATTTCCTCAATAGAGTTAAAGCCCATGTGCCAAGGCTTGACGAATAGCCCCACCTGATTAAAGAAATAAGGGCCACCTTCAAAGGCCTTATTCCTATCTGAAATGCATGAGAAGATGACCATAAAGTAATTATTAGCTACTAATAGTATTTCCATATCTCCTTTTGGGTTCCACACCTGATGGGCCTAGGAGTCCAACACAGGAAATGAAAGATGAAGGCCCAAAAATTTGCAAATAAGAGCATGATTACTCCAACACTCAACATCCTCTGAAACTTGTTCAAGTTGAAGGACCAAAATTGGCCAGACCTCAACTTTCTATAAACATCCATTAACTTTTTGTTGTCAGAGCTTCCCATTAGAAGAGGATTCTCCTTCCCCCAATTGGGATTTACCATTCTGAACCTTACTACTGGCATGCACCCTTGAAGTTGGCTCACCCATCTCTAAATCTTCACCCAAAGGACAAGGAAAGGTGACACCAATGTCCCCCATTCACCCCAATCCTGGATAAAGCACACAAGAAAGGAAAAATGTGGCAATAGCCCCTCAATCCTACACTACCATGGGTTCCAACCAAAAAACTCAGCAAGGATCACCAAAAATGAGTTGTAGCAAAACACCTGTGGCCAAAAAGTATACCTACGCACAGAACTCCACCATATAGTAGTCAACATCAGTCAAAAATATGTGTGCCATGAACTAGTGGGAAAGACATCATAGGGAGGAAGGAAAAACACAAGTCATCCTAGGGCACGCATGCCCTAACAAACCTAGAAATGCCTTCAGAAGCCATTGTTTTGGCTTCAACCTCTTCTGACCTTTTCTCTAGTTGCATCGAATCCACTACTGATATTAATATTAAATAAATAATTGATTTTAGACTCTTTGGACTCTCCTCTAAAATGGTTTATGCATATATTTGGATATAAATTATATGTAGTTTTTCAATGTTGGCTAGTTTTTGGGTTACTAGAATGTGGGTGGTAGGTCGCATTAGTTAAAATGTATTTTATGTGATTGGTTTATGCATATATTTGGATGCAAATTATTTCTAATTTTTTAATGTTGGCTAGATATTGGGACACTTTAATGTGGGGGTTTAAGAAATTAAGAAGGGGTAGATCAAAATATATTTTATCTAACTTGTAATGTTTTGCCACATTTTCTTTATTCTAGGCCAGCCCTCAATTTTAACTATTTTAAATTGCAAAAAAAATTATTGTATATTATTAAATTATAAATATAATCATAATAAGGAGGAATTACAATAGAACTAAGTAAACTAAAATAAAATAAGAGTTCAAATAAATAGAAATAATAGCATTGCATTTTCCTAATTTATTAATGGATGGAGTTTTTCACAGTCAAAAATTACTTTGAAAAGTGACTTAGATCTAGATTTAAAACTAAGACATTTGTGAAAGAAGAGGGAGAGATCTTATTTTTGTGAGTTAGATAATTCTCAAGAACTTTTTTTATCTTGCTAATCATAGATATTACAACAAAGAAAATGAATAATTGTCCTCATTTTGTAAAAAATAACCTCGACTCGGGCTATTAGCCGTTATTTTAATGCCCACAAATAATTTCTCTATAAATCACTTGGGAGCATCTGCATACAAACACCCAATAAAACATATTTTTAACAACTTTCAACACATTCAAACCTAGTGAGTTGCATACAAATCCCTCAAAGGTTGAAGGATGGCTAACTAATTAAGCTCAAAATAAAATCATTCATCAAAATCATCTTAAGCATATGATTACTTAAATTATTAAACAAATTTCTTCATGTAAAAATAAATATAACAAAAATAATGAAAAGTGGATGTCAATAAGATGATGGATTTCAAATTATAACTCTTAAATTCATCAGTGAATCAAAATGAATTACATGGTTGATTGAAGTTTGATATTTCAATCAACAAATAGATAAAATTGATTACACTTGGAAATGTAGAACCTAGAAATAACATGCTTTCTCATGAGAAAAAATTTGAGAAGTTTCTAAATTGGTAAAAATAGAAACAAATATCATAGTAAGTGCATTTTAATAACTAAAGGACAAAATTGAAGACCAATATCAAAATTGGAAACTTACATAAGGAATTTAAAAATAAAATAAAAAATTAGTACAATATTTATAAGTTTCTAAATTGATAAAAATAGAAACAAATATCATAGCCACTTGCATTTTAATAAGGAAAAAATTAAAGAATCAATGTCAAAATTGGAAACACATACATAAGAAAATAAAATAAAATAAAATAAGTATATTTGAGAAGTTTACAAATTGGTAAAAATAGAAACAAATATCATAGTCAATTATATTTTATTAAGTAAATGACAAAATTGAATAACAATGTCAAAATTGGAAACTTACATAAGAAAAAAATAAAATGAGTGCACTATTAGAAAATAAAAAATCAGAAAAGTAATCACAATTTATTGAGCAAAAAATAGCTAGAAATAATGTTTTCATGGGTGGGGTCGACAATTTCCCTACAAGGAATTGTAAGATTCCCACATATAAGCCTATCGACTTAAATTAGTATTAATGAGGTTTTAAAATTTATTATATTCTATTTTAACAAGATTCTAAATTAATATAGAAATATAATTATCAAAATAGAAATATATCTAAAAAGAAAGAAAAAATAGAAACATGTATAATATAAAATAAGATATATTTATCATACATATATTATAAAATCACATTAATGTATATTATTAAATAAAATATGAAATTACCTATAAGAAAATTTGATGGTTTAATAATAAATTTACTTATCATATTAATGGTTTTCTAAAATTTTAGACTATCAATTCATTCAATCTAACAATTTATGAACTTATCGTATATGGTTCAAAAATGCAAAAATGGCTAATACCACCATCAAATTCCAAGCATGCTGCTACTCTCTTGCCACTGCCCTTAAATTCCTTGACAATATAGATGTATTGCTTAGAAATATTTAGTCTTTTTCTTTGTTGGTAAAAGTGACAGCTGAGGAAATGAAGAGAAGAATGTTTGTGCTAGGTATCTGCGTGCGGTCGACGAGCTAGGGCAGCCATGCCCTAGCTCCTTTCAGTGCTTTTTGTGTGTGTTCCAAAGGGGGGAGGTGTTTCAGCTTGCGTGGGAGAAGGTGTCTGGTCTTAAACGTCTTATATTCATAGGTAGATCTCTGTTGTTGGGTCAGTCTGCGGGCAGTGGGGTCGTTGGTTTGTGTGGTGCCTGGTAAGTGGTCCCCTGCGGTGATCACTCGAGGCCGGTAGAAGAATGTCTAGGGGTGAGCCTTCATGGGCTACACCTAACATCATTTTGCATGAAGCGAAGGACATGCATCCACCAAATCAAGGGGCGAGGGTGTTTGATAATGCCCTTTTTTCTCAGAGCTTAGGAGTTACAGCATCAAATCTGTCTAGCAGTTCTCGGATCACAAAGATTAACGGGTGCCTGGAGCGATGCAAAGAAAGACCTAAATTGGTAATCCCTTACGAGATGATTGCTGAGGATGTGGAATACTATTCAAAGCATTTGTTGTACTATAAATTTTTGGGTTTAAGAGTGTCCCTCCAATTTCTATAAAATTGGGCTCAGAGAATTTGGGAGCCAGAGGGTGAAATGGAAGTCACGTTGCTTGCAAACAACTTCTTCATGGTTACATTCACCTGCATGGCAGATCGTAATAGGGTATTTGAGGGCAGGCCCTATTTTTACAACCAGGTTGGGCTATTTGTTAAGCCATGGCATGCAAGATTTAACCCCTCTAAGGAGCTTCTGAATCGGGTCCTAGTGTGCGTTCAGCTACCCAGATTTCCAATAGAGTGTTGTCGGGAGGATGTTTTCCATATGCTCGCTTCGATGTTGGGGAAACCGGTAGGGTCCTCAACCCAAACCCTTGGTAAGAGGGTTATGAATTTTGCTCGAATTTGTGTGGAGATTGATTTGAGTAGACCACTGCTGGATGAAGTTGAAATGTGCGCAGGATCACATTCTTGGGTCCAGCAACTCGATTATGAGACCCTTCCCTTCTGGTGCCGACTTTGTCATGAATATGGCCACCTGCTGCGTAGGTGCCCGAAGGCCAAGTCAGTGGATCAGTAGCCTTCCCCCCCTCCTCGTAACAGTCTTGGTGCTGATAAAGGGAAGAAGCCAAATTCAGGAGAGGAAAAGGATGTTGAGGGCTTTGTACAGGTCAAGGCTCGCAATTGTAATAGAGGTCAAAAGAGGACTTTGATGGAGAGACAAGAGGAGGATACCTTTAACAGATTTGAAGTCCTAGATGAACTAGGGCAGCAAGAAGTTATTCTAGGATTTAGTAGCATGGATCAATTGGTTGCGGAGCTTGATTAGGACATTGTCTCTTCCGACCCTCCTCCTGCTCCACAGGTTGAACCTGCTATGCCTATAGTCACTGATAGGCAGGCAAGGGCTCAGGTGACTCTAGGGTTAAATGTTGATCGGGGATAGGAAGTAGTGGGCACTGCCCTTCCTGTACAGAGTGTTGTTTTAGATATGGATAAGCGTGGCAAGTCTTCTCCTCACTTGGGTATTCTTCAGAAGGATGGCAAGAAGGGGGTTTCTGAGAAAAGTGGTAAAAGTGGACGTAAGAAGGACATAGAGAAGATTAAGATGATTGGGGAGAATCTGGTGGAGTAAGGAGCTATCAAGACCTTGGATTCCCATTTCTCGGCTCCCTAGAAATGATCATTATTTCATGGAATGCAAGGGGCTTGAATAGTGGCCCTAGACAAAAAATTTTTCGAGAACTGGTTAGAATTCATTCTCCTGATGTTCTTTTTCTTCAGGAGACCAAAGTTTCTGTTGAGTGTATGATGAGTATAGCTCCTAAATTGTGGAAGAATGGTCAATGTCAGTGCATTGGAGCTTAGGGATCTTCAGGGGGGGTAGCATGCCTTTGGAACCCACGAAAGATCCAACCTATGTGGTGGATATCCTTTAGATCATCTGTTTCCCTGGTCTCTCTATGCTATGAGTCGTGTGAGTCTGTTCTTCTCTCCAACGTCTATGCCCCTGTTGAGCTCCAAGGTAAGATCCTTACATGGAATAATATTCATTTTTTTCATGGATTATTTCCTTATTTTCCATGGATTATTGTTGGAGACTTTAATGATATTCTTGATCTCTCTGAAAAGCGGGGGGGGGGGGGGGGTATTGCAAGACTTGAGCCCTCCTCCATGCTTCTTCAGGATAACATTTCAACACTCAATCTCATAGATATCAAGCCTAGTAATGGCCAGTTCACCTAGAATAATAGAAGAATAGGAGACAATTACATCGCTAAACGATTAGATCGTTTCATGGTATCCTATTTTTTGGGTGGGTGGATTGTGGTCATCCAGGTTTGAGATATTAGACTGGAGAGGATCAGATCACTGGCCCATTAAGTTAGTTATCTCCTCCAACCGGCTGCCTCAGAAGCCACCTTTTAAATTTTAGCTTATGTGGTTGAGGGACCCAGATCTTTATGGCTATGTAGCTGAGTGGTGGAAGGATGGTAGACCTGCCTTTGGTACAACAATGTATATTTTTGCTCAACTCCTACAATATGTTAAATATCGGCTTAAAAGATGGAACAGGTATTGCTTTGGAAATATTTTCCAAGAAAAATATGCGGCCCAGGCTAAGTTGAATGATATTACTAGGTTGTTAAGGGAAGATGGGGTGTCAGAATATTTGTTGCAGGAGGAAGCTAGGGCTCTGTAAACTTTGGAGGAGTGGTATCTGAGAGAGGAAATCTATTGGAAACAAAAAGCTCGAATTGAATGGCTTCAAGAGGGTGATAAGAATACTACTTTCTTCTTCAATTTAGTTAAGGCCAAACAACATGGTAACTCCATATCAACCTTGGTGAATGTTAGGGGGGAGATGCTCTCTTCTTCTTAGGATATTTTCAGCGAAGCTGTACAATATTTTGAGTCTTTATTTAGGGAGGCTTCATAGGGGGACTCGATTGAAGAGGCCTAGGTCCTCTCTTGTATTCCTTCTTTAGTCTCTTTGGAAATGAAAGAGCATCTTATGAGTGCCATCTCTTTGGAGGAATTAGAGGGGATTGTTTTCCAGATGAAAAAAGAAAAAGCTCCAAGTCCAAATGGATTTCTGATTGAGTTCTTCCATGAATTTTGGGATATTATCAAGATAGATTTACTGGTAGTTGTTCAAGAATCCCAGAGGAACAAGAAAATGCTTCGAGCTCTGAATTCTACTTTCCTTGCTCTCATCCCCAAGGGGAAGGGGCTAACCGGATAAGTCAATTTTTCCCTATCTCTCTTTGCAATGTTATTTATAAAATCATATCTACGTTGATAGATAACAGGTTAAAAAAGTGGCTTGCAATGTTAATTTCTGAAGAACAGAGTGGCTTTGTGACGAGGCACCAGATCCTGGATGGGGTGGTTGTGGCGACTGAGACTATTCATTCTATGGCCAATTCTAAAGACAAGGCTATGTTCATTAAGTTGGATATGGCTAAGGCATATGACAGAGTCCATTGGTCATTTCTCCAAAGGGTTCTAGGTGCCTTTGGTTTTGAGGAGGAATGGATCTAGTGGGTTATGAGTTGTGTGAATTCAACTTCTTTCTCAGTCTTGATTAACGGGGAACACTCTAATCTCTTTGGTGCTTCTCGGGGATTACGGTAGGGCGATCCCCTATCTCCTTATTTGTTTCTTCTTTTGGTAGAAGGTTTGGGTCGGTTGATAAAAAATAATGTTGAAGGGGGCTTTATTCAGGGCTGGCAATGGGGAGGAGGTCTTCTTGTGCAATCTTACCTACAGTTTGTGGATGATATGGCTTTGATGGGCATGGCTACCATTCGAGAGGCTTCTAATATATACAAAGTGTTGGATGTTTATCTTGCCGCTTCATTTTAGTTGATTAACGAGGAAAAATCTGCCATTTTTTTCTTCAACACTCCACCTTCTATTCAAAGGAGAGTCGCTCATATTCTCATATTCCAAATTGGAAGTCTTCCTGTGTTCTACCTTGTCATTCCTATCTCTGGTGGTAGGCAATCTAAGGAATCATGGCAAGTCATTATTGACAAGTTCTGGGCCAAAGTTACTCATTGGACCCACCGCTGGCTATCCTTTGCTAGTCGGGTCCAACTGATTCAATCAGTGGTTCAAGCTCTTCCTCTCTATAGGAGTATGGTTCAAGTGGCGCTGATGAGCTTTGTTAGGGAACTAGACTCCTTAGCAAGACAATTTTTATGGGCTGGTAATCTATCTTCAACCAAGTGGAGTCTTGTCAAATAGGAGGTTGTCTGTAGCCCAAAATAGTTTGGTGGTCTTGGTTTACGACAATCAGTGCTAACTGGTACTGCTTTGGCTGCCAAATTGTATTGGCATTGGTGTGTGGAACAGGATCAGGTTTGGGCTAGAGTTTTGTCTCTGAAGTACCTTCCAGGGATCCCCCATAATGATATCCCTCGGTATAGCTTGTGCAAGAAAGGCTCTGTGATTTGGAGTACTCTCAAGAAAGGGGTTGTGCTCATTAAGGGTGGCTTACATTGGATCTGCAAAAGTGGCTCAGAGGCTTAGTTCTGGCATGATGCTTGGGATGGGTATCCTCCCCTGGTTGTTCAGTATCCTCATTTGCGCATGTTGGCCTAGAGTTTCTATGATGCTGGTTGGTCAAGAGTGTGCGACTTTAAATCTTTTTCCCCTTAGGGTCAGCTAGTGGAGGCAAGGTGGAAGAATCTGGAGAAATGGCCTATTTTTGGTTTGAAAGTGGAGTGGGCTGAGCTCCAGTACATCCTTTCGGGGTGGAACTGTAATGCCCTTATGGGTAATGATGTGTTGGCCTGGTCCCCTAATCCCAAGGGAATTTATACTATTTCCTTTGGTTATTAGGAGTTGCTCTCCCAACAGCTGGTGGGAGGGGAGGTTCAATGGTGGAAGAAAGTTTGGAGTCAATTTTCTTGGCCAAAATGTAACTGCTTTTACTTGGACCTTGGTTTGGAATAGGTGCCTGACTTGGGACAATATTCGGAAGAGGGGTTTTTCCGACCCATCAAGATGTATCCTTTGTAGTAGTGAGGAGGAAGACTCTGTGCATTTGTTCTTCCAATGCTCTTTCACTCTATAGCTATTGCATTTCTAGTGGGATGTTTGGAAATGCCCATGCACTCACACTTCCTCTCTGGCAGATTTTTGGTTGAGACTAGGGAGGCCCCCATCCTTGGCTCCCTTCTTGTAGAATGTTTGGTATACTGGACCTACCTTTTTGCTATGGCAAGTCTGGCTAGAACGAAATCGAAGAATATTCTGAGGAGAAGCTTTGGGCATTCAGCAAGTTTGGATTAGAATTTTGGGAATGATTCAAGACATAGTCTTAGAAAAGAGTGAGGTGGTGATGCCTCTTGAGAGGGATGATGCTGTAATGGTTGACAGGTTTGGAATACAAGGAATTTCTCCGAACTCTGCTTGTGCTAGGAGAGGCAGAAGGGTGAAACATAAAGTCCAAAGGATAGGGAAATGGATGACCCCTCTGGCTGGCATTTTAAAAGTTAATACTGATGGTTCGTCTAGGGGAAATCCTAGGCCTGCTGGTATAGGTGGGATTGGTAGGGACTCTTATGGAATGGTGGTTTTTATATTCTTAGTCAATAAAGGGATGAAAACTATTAATAGAATGGAAGGGTTGGCTATTCTTTATGCTTTGCAGAGGGCATATGCTCTTGGGTGGCGTAAGGTGATTTGTGAATCTAACTCTCAGGTTCTTGTGAATCTTCTCCTTGAGAGTAAGAGTTCGGATGTTAGTTGGGAGTTGTCTTTGATAGTGCAACAGATTTTACAAGTTAGTTCTATGATGGATTCAGTGTCTTATACCCATATTCCAAGGGAGCGAAATAAGGCAGCTGATAGTTTGGCAAAATGGGCATCTGAAAATATAGATGGTTGGCAGATTGATGAGTGGGAGCAGCTGCTAGGTGAGTTACGTCAAGACTTGGAGAGGACGTTGATAGAGGATGTAAGTGGAATCAGGGAGAGTTGATTTTGCTTCTGCGGTTTTCTTGTGGTTTCTAGTGTCTCTTGGGGTTTAGGCCCTATTCTGTTTTGTACTGCTTTGCTCTCTTTTTCAATAAAGTTTTTACCCCTCTTTTTTCAAAAAAAAAAAGTGACGGCTTATCATAATAGATTTTTGATAGATTTTTTTAAAGAGATTAATAAATATTATTTATTTAAATTCAATTTATCAATATTTATTAATTTACTTAAAAGATTTTTCCAAATTCTATTTTATTTTAATTCAAAATTCTAAATAATCACATTTGTTCACATAATAAGATTATATTTATAAAGAAAATTATTATAAGCATCTATCAACTTATAGTTGCAAGTACAAAAACATGCAAGTTGCAACTACTAGTATTTTTGTAATTGCATACTTTTTCTAAGCAATAGTACTTCATTGCTATAAAATCATTGTGTTTCACAATTACAACATGAACAATTTGTCACGTCCAAAAAAAAAGAGAAAATGCAAGGAAAGGAAATAAAAGTTGAAAATATGAGGTATACAAATTGACAAAAGTATTTTGAAAATGTTTAATATAGTAATTATTATATACTTTCTCAATTGATAGCAAGTCTATAGAAATTTGTCAAGGTTTAGTAGGAGAAGTCAAAGATATATTTTTTTTTCTTTTTTTTCATCATTTTTAATTTAGTATTGTAAACATAGAACTATGATCAAGGACAAAACCTTAACTTGAGTCAAAGCTCCAACTGTAATGCATTATTTTTAAAATAATATTATATGAACATATTTATATTTTTATATGCATGACTTTAGATTACTATTATTTATTGTGAATTTATGAATTTTAATATATGAAATTTTCAATAATATATATTTAATATATTAATATATAACATTTAACTATTTATTATTAGCTATTTTTTAACAAATCAAATTTAAAATACTTTTTATTTGTAGAAATATTTAATTTAATCAATTTATATATATATATAAATAAAATAAATAAACTAAATAGAATTAATTACCTACACTACCATTGGTTGATAATTTTATAGAAATAAGTGAGAACAAATATCTTATAGATGGTTATAATATTAATTTATTTTCTATTAAATTTTAATTAATTCAAATTCATGAATGAAAGAAAGAGGCACCCACCCCAAGTAAGCCTTCATGTATTGCCACATTTTCCCCAAGTTCATTTCAAATTATTATATTAGCCTAATTGGAAACCTAATATGTTAGATTTAAATTTCATTGGTTAAACATGCAATAATATGGGCAAAACAATTATAAGACTTCTGCATATTTATGAAATTGTAAGTATAATATTCAAATTTATTTAGTCGATAGGCTATGTGTGAGAAGCAAAATTAATTTTTATTTGGAAAATTGTTAGCCTCTCACCGAAAAATTGTCATCCCTTATCGTTAATTATTTTCTGACAGATTTTCAACTAACTCCTCTTTTGTTTCTTATTTTTTCTATTTATTTAGTTTAATTAGCTATTATCTACACTATAAATCTTGGTTTTTTCAAAAATTGAACTTATAAATTGTAACTATAAAACAATAAGATATGTCATACATTATTTAAATATTTCTATTTATTTACCTTAATTAGCTATTATCTCTATGTTAACTCTTATTTTTAAATATTATTTTATTTTAATTAAACATTATTTAATAATTTAATTTATTCACATAAGATTTTATTAAATTTATAAATTTTAATTTATTTGGGTATGTGCAGGATCATGGTGTGCCAAAAAGTGGTGATCTGAAAAATATGTAGTTCTAAAATGCCTTCAAGAATTTCAAAATCTATTCCAACTTTTTTCCCTCCCATCCTGATACCAAACCAAAAAAAAAAAAACTTTATAAGAGCTAATATATCTTTGGATACCAAACTTAAATGGTAAACTTAAAAAATGTCTTGAAAACATGTTTTTGGTATGTGCTTGTGTGTTTTCTACTTCAAACATGTACCTGATGACTTTTTTTCACCCAAATTTGATGAAATGAAAAGCATTTATTAAGAATGTTCTCAGCTATCTAAAAATATAATTTCTGTCAAATTACGAGTTCAATAAGTAATTATTACTTATTTTCTAATAGAGTTACATATAAAGTGTTGATTGACACACTGAATGAAAAACAACTATAACTTTCAAACGGTACAACATTTTTGAAATCCAAAAGATGCATCACAATTTATGCTTCTTCTACTATAAGGGAAAAAAAGAAAAATTTAATTTTGTAGAGTTTTGAATTAGTTAATTTGGTCAGACATGAGATTTTTTAATTCTAAAAATACTATAGTAGAAAATTCATAATTAATTATTTATTTAGAATAAAAGTACCCAGAAATATGTGTCACATTTCGGCATGAGTATACTTCTTATATCTAGAATCTTATTAAAATTTATTATCATTTGATTTTGATTAAGGTGATCAAACATACATCTACTTCTTATTTTTGTCTTGAATTTTTTGTACTATTGCATTAAAATTAAAAATTTTGTCCAATCATTTTAATTTATTTCAAAATAAGGCATAGTAGTTAGAAACTAAATTCAATATCCTAGAGATTGTTTTCTCTCAACTTTTGGATAGAAAGTTCATATCAACTTGAAAATTGCACGTCAAGTTGACACAATCCTAATTTATTTCATTGCCACTGAAGGGTATAGTTTGTTGAGCATGATTCTGTACATACCCATTTCTACTATTAAGACTTTCTTGTTAATTAATTAGTTAGTTGTTATCTTCACTTTATGTAACTTTCGATTTTGAAAATTGATTGAAGTTTTAGATTTTTATTTAATTTTTAAATTATCTAGTTTAGATTTTTAGATTAAATATTAATGTTTACTTTAGTGTGGGAGGAGTTGATATTTTTCTATAAAAAAAAATTAAATTTTTCATATTCATTTTTCATAATAGATTTTTTAATGAAGATTTTTTTTAAATGTTTATTTTATTCATACAATCATTGCAAACACAAAAACTTGTAATTGCTAATTAATAAACTATCAAAATCTGTTATAACCAATTTAGTATTTTATTTAATAATACGAATACATGATATAAATTATATGATGCAACAATATGTATATTTCTATTTTTAATTATCACACATTTAATTTCTAATTTAGAATATTTTTAAAAAGAATATATGATTTCAAAACTTGTTTTACTATTGAATAAATATATTTATATGATTTACTATTTATATAAATATAGAAATTATTTGAATTTTTTGCATTTTTAATTTTTAATTAATGTTATTTATTTTTATTATAAATAGAAGTTTCTATTCATTTTTTTTATCGATAAAAGGGCTGAAGCTTATATTATTCAAAAAATGAAATTGTTCTCCATTCAAATAGATACTAGTAGGAAAGAACACGGAAGAAAACCTCTAAGACTTTTGTCCTATACTCTTTTACATACTTAAAAGGGGCATACCCCAGTATTACAAATTTTATTGAACTTTTGTTTGAATGATCTTTGTAGAAAATTTAATATCTTCCTTGCCATCAATTTAACCAAGATGTATGTGTTTCAAGATGAATTTTGATTTGAACAAATGAGCTAACCATCTTGCTATAAAAGAACAGAGGAATCTATAAAAAAAACACCTAGCTTTCAACATTCTTCCATAAACTTCAAGCAAATTAAATTGTTAGTTTTGCATTTTAGATACATTTCTGGTCTAAATGAATTTTTTTGAACTGATATTAATATAATCAGTAGCTTGTTATCTGTCTTTGCAGTTAAAGAAAAAGAGTTCAATGAAGATCTAGAATCAAATAAAAGGAAACCTTTAATGATAGTACTCAAAAACCAAACTAATTATTGTAATAGCAACTTATGTCCAATGAAAAGGGACATGCTTGTGAAAACGGTCAAAGTTTATAACTCTCAATATCGCAAGGAGAGATACCAAATGAAGAAGAAGATAGAATTAGGTTACTAAGCATCTAAAATGGGTCTCAATGTGAACAACCAATAGAAAAGAGAAGAAGAACGCATAGGGGTGAGGGAAAGAATAAAATGATTGATATAGACTAAATTATTACAGTTACATTATTGAATCAGCCAGCTCATATTCTTACTCAGCAAAAAGCAAGTATTGAAGCGAAGCAAGTGGAAGCAATGACCAATGGATTCTATAGTTAATGTATATCCTAAATTCACCAGTATAGTAGAGGAAGCCTTTGAAGAATTCAAATTATTTGCTCAAATGAGCTTCTCCTATACAAGCACTTCCAAAACATTGAACAAGATATAGGCTTGACAAAGGATATAATTGAAGCAAATTGGAAAGAAATGAATGTTGTGAAGTATAATGTGTGGTAGATTGAACACCTCACACCAATAATCACAACATCATAAAGTGATAAAGAAGAAGACATTAACAATAATGAAAGCATGCAACAAAATAGTGAATGGTAGCTCTTGTTGCGGGTGGGGCCGAAAAACAATGCTTTAGTACCTCTATGAGATAGAGATTAGGTTTGTAGATATCCACAAAAGATCTCCATGGGTTGAACATGCACCACTATATGATAATAACCCTAAATATGCATAAACAAAATAACAATATTTTGCCTTACATACAATTATCCTTCATAGAAAAAACACCAATGACAAACCATTATACATGATTATCCAAGGAACAATAAGCACCAAAATATCATACTCAATCCATTACATACGACATTCTCTCAACAACAATGATTCACATCATACATCAAAACTACTTGCACTGGCCCCAATAGGAGTAGTTGTATTTAACATTCATGTTGAAACAGTTCATTCAGCATTGCGAATACGGATCAAATAATTGAAACCATTACAAGCTCAAGCATTAACAACATTTCAAGAGGAATTAAAGATCATATATGTCCTTATTGATGAAATGAGTTTCATTGGCCCAAAGCTACTACTTAAAATATATAGCAAGCTCTTACAACCACCACCTATATTTTGGAGGTATCTTAATAATCTTGGTTGGCGACCTCATGTAATTGTCACCTGTAATGGATAAGCCCATCTACACAATGCACACAACAAAAAATCTACTATGGGAAAAATTTAGAATAGTGATCAATTTGGACACATTGTTTCGATAGCAAGGAGACTTGACACCTCAATGGTTGTTCCACCAAGCTTTACACAATATACAAAATGTTGAGCCAACACAAAAAGATCGGGAGCTACTAATGACGTGCACACCTAGATACATAATATTAGTCAAACAAGAGTTGTTTGAAAATACAACCCATTTATTCTCTACCAAAACCCAAGTTAGTCTACACAACACAAACATACTTTAAAATATCAATAGGCCAATTGTGTTAAGCATAGAATCCAGATTTGAACCTACCAGAGCTACAAAAATGGTAACAGATGAGGAAAAACTCAATGCTCAAGTATTATTCTATCAAGGAAAACAAATCATTCTTACACCAAACATTTGGACACAAGCGGGTCTTGTAAATGGGGCATTGGGTCTGATAATATATACAATTTATGGTAATGGATCAAAACCACTAGAGGTACCACTATATATAGTACCAAAGATAGAAAACTACATAGGGCTGCCATGGAATGATGAAGACCCCAAATTGGTACCAATAATACCATTGTTTTTAGGAAGTAGAAGACAAATACCAATTACAATGGCTTGGGAAATCAAATTATACACAAATCTCAAGGGTTAACCCTTAAAAAGGAAATACTTGACATTGGTAGTACTAAAAGGAAAGAATTAACATTCATGGATTTATCTAGAGTAAATACCTTAAATAGATTACATTAACAACCAATATTCTCATTTGAGAGATTTGCAAAGATGTGAAGCCACCCATATACAGTCCTATGGAAAACAAAGGAGATACAACTGTAGATCCTATCTCAATAGGATATATTAAGATAATGTGTTGGTAGAGCTAGAGCCTACAGTCAAACCCTTGTATAGGTCAAATTCACCACACCATGTAGACTGTATTCAAGTATCCATGACACTTCAATGAGCTTTAAGTGGTCACAAAATGATTCTCCATGTTCTACTTTGAAACTTGTCATGTTTTGACAAACTAAATACTTTAACTTGATGTTATGCCTACATATCTAATCCAATAGTGCTATTATATATGTACTTAACTGATTAGACTTGTGTCTCTCTTTCTCTTATCTATTTTTAATTTAAAAAGTTGAGTATCATTAATCTTCTAGATTTATTTTCTTAATATTTGGGATCACATATGCACTTTTGGTCACTTGTACTCATTGGAATAAATGTTGTACCTATGGTGAATGGAAGATCTGTAAGTGGGCACAAAGAAATAAATCTACTGGTATTGCTTATATACTAAAAAGTGTATTTTTTTTACAAGTTAAAAATATGAACCTATAATTAATATTGGCTAGAATCTTGCACTATTGGGTTCAAGTGCTAGTTTTTAGTATCCCTTTGGAGTAATTTTTTGGCAAAACTGTCATCTGGGTTTGGTCTATATTTGGCAAAAGTTCCTCCAACATTTTTTTTTTGTCATGGTTTGGTGGCCTTTTTAGTAGAGATTTCAACATGAAGTTTGGATTTTCTTCAAGATGTGTTTTCTTCATCATTTGGGGTAGAGTTTTGGTGTTGGTTACAACTACAATGATGAAGATTTGATCTTTATAGTTAAGGAGAGATGAGAGAGGATTTACTTCAATAGATAGATGTAAAATAAGGATAACATTTGGCACTTGAAGAATATATTTGAGTTCCTTCTCTAATCTATATATTTCCCTATTTCTCTCATTATAGGATTGGTCCCAGATCTTGGAAAGTTTCTCCACTTGTATGATATCATTCCAACAAGTCTTTTGGAAATGAACAATACTTGTAGAGTTTCTTTTGAGAAGAAATAATGGATTTATGTTGAGTCTCAATTAGGTTCCTTGAATCTATTGAGTTATAGTTCATTGTATTTTCTGAGATAGCATGGGTTTTCAATGAATAAAGTGATATATTGTTCATATCTCTCCATTGTAACTCCTTATAAAGTTTCAAATGAATGAATCAAGGATTTAACACATTTGGTTTCTTGTTATGAAATATTTTTTTCTTTGATATATGCTTTTATTCTTTGATTGAAAGAATCAACTAAGTTTCTTAGTAAAGAACATTGATTGATTAAGTGTTTTATGGATCTGATAAGTAGGTTGAATTATTAGTGTTGGTAGAGACTATTGTAAGGAAACAATTCTCAGATCTAAAGTTTTATTACACAAGTGTTTCTATATCTCATGACCTAGGTACCTAATTAAATACTACACTAATCCTTGCTAGACACTTTTCTTATGGTTTTTGTCTCTTTTCCATGTTCTTGTTGCAACACTTCAGAATCAAAACCATTTCTATTTTATATTCTAAAGCTTGAATGAATACCTTCACTTTTCTTGTGGATCAATAAGTTGTGTAAGTAATGATTGTATTCCTATTTCTTCTACAGTGGTACATAAGATTTGAGGTCTTTATATTATTTGTTTAGATTAAGTGTGAAGAAATGTTGTTGAATGGAGTTAATAATCCTAAGTGTGCCCACTAGAGTTCTACATAGCTCAAAGAGTAGAAGCTAAAGTTTCCTTACTACTTGGTCCAAGTTAATAATTAAATATGTTGATCATGGAAACTAGCTAATCATTAGGCATATGTTATTTAATATACTTGGTAGTTGAAAGTCAATCAAATCATAAGTCAACAACAAATTTTATACACAAAGAAGTTATCATCAAAGTTCCATTTTGTAGTCCAACTACTAAAGGATATGGTCATTTTACCAAACATCCATGGGCTTCCATACAATACAAAATTACAATCCTCTTTATTAGAGAACTCAAATGATAGGAAACCCATAGGGAGGGAAGTTATCTCAACATGGCCTTTCAAATACCACTTCTTCTTAAAAAAAGGACCAAATAACCTCAATATTCGGTCAGGATCCAAGGAATTTAGCAATAAGAGTGAACTCCAAGGAATAAATTAGATAGTCTAGCAGGGGATCAAGAATAAAGATGGAATACTCCCATCTTGAAAACCTTCTCTGACTACAACTTCTGGTAAAGAGGGCTATTCACGTAATTTAGAACCACATAATATTGATCACTTCTTTGGGTCTGCTAGGCAAGAATTTATTAAGAGGGATTCATGTCAACCAATATACACACCTGCCCTCACATACTTGGGATCTAGGGAAGAGACCCCACCCCATTAGACCTTATAACCAACACTACCAACATAATCACCTGAGGACTCAAGGATATCTCCAAGTCCTTCAAATCCCTAAATAGCCTTTTTAGACAACCCACTAGGGTCCCTTCCCCCACTACAAGTCTTTCCCTTGACCTAAAAATCTTAAGAGACATCATCACCATTCTTCCTTCCTAGGATCCAAACAGAACCATTCAAATTTGAACTCGCTATTTGATTTTGATGTACATGTTGTTGGTTATTAAGTTTGGATATGTTAAGAAGGTTGTAATCGTGGGAAAATATACCCTTGTAGTGTGTACTATGAAAGGAAAAATTACATATATTCATAATATTTTTTGTACCAAATTTAATGCATAATCTTCTTATTCTAGAACATTTTGTAGGAAATAATCACTAATTAGTGTTTGAATATAAGGGCTATGAAATATTTAGTAATTTGATAAGGACCATCATATAGCAAAGACTTATAATGACTAAAAATCATTTCTTTTCTCTTTAATTGGTTTCTAGTAAGTCATTTGCACTCAAAACAACCATAGATGATTCATTACTGTGATATAAATGATATGGTAATTTTAATTTTCAAGGGATAACCTTATTTAATAAAAATAACATGGTGAGGGGGCTTCCTTTGATCAAGTAAAAATATTTTTTTTTTCAAGGTGTGTACTTGGAAACCACTTGGAAACCATCATCGAAGATAGTTAGTTTTCTAGTGAGAAAGTCTTTAAGAGACAAATATCCTCTAGAGATTGTGCATGTTGATTTCTGTGGTGATATGCAAGTGGAATCATTAGGTAGAAACCTTTATTTGTTACTTCCATGATGATTTAGCTTGCCACATTTGGATTTATCAACCTGACCATAAATTAGAAGCCTTTGAATGCTTCAATAATTTTAATGCATTGGTTGAAATAAAATTAGGTATCTCGTCAAAATACTCAAAAAAATAGAGGTTAGAAATCACTTTTAACGAGTTTACAATTTCTTATAAAAGGAATGACATATAGAGACAACTTTATACAACGTATAAAATTGTTTATGCAGTCATTGATCCACTTCAACAACATGGTATGGTTGCAAGAAAGAACCATGTCATTACAAAAATTACACGAATATGATGTAGACAAAATATCTTCCAAAAATTTTTTGTGGAGAAATAATTTTCACTAATGTATGGGATTAGCCCCAAAAAGTGGTACCCATGTTTTGGCATGAAAAAAAATTAGAAATCAAAAAAATTATTTTCATCACCTTCAAAAAAATTAGGATCTTTGTTCAAAGGTTCCCTAGAGGTTCATTTGAACACACCACACGGGCATATTTGAATGAACACCCCCCACCATCATTCAATGGTTCCCTAAGGATTTGTTCAAATCTTATAGATGCAATTTTTTTTAAAAAAATATTAGGAGGTGTTTGAATGAATTCTCCTTCTAAAAAAGGGTTTTGGACCCCTTCATACAAAGGTGTGTTCAATTGAAGGTGTGAAAAAAAAAAGTTTGGTAAAGGACAATAAGTTTTTATAAAATTCCACCCTTTAGGGGGCTCAACCAATGACAAGATATTATATTAAAAAATTAAAAAATTTAATAACCTGGTCATCATATAGAAAATACCTTACCATAAACCAATTAACACCAACTTCCAATTATAACTCTAAACTTTACTAAATGCTAACCACAACCCTAAAACAAAATGAACCCAAATCCTATTGAAAACCATAAACCTAATTTAATATTGAACTGAACCCTAAACCAAATTGAATCATTACCTTAATTATAACCCTTATGCAAAATAAATCTTAAATATAATCAAATTCAATCCCTATTGAACCTAAAAATATAATTAATTTTTCATAAAACATAAAACTAATAAAATAAAATAAAATTTATAAAAATATCTTATAAACTGTATATGATAAAATTATATTAAATATAATAAATTATATAATTTATTTCTTAGAAGTCATACTAAAGTTTTCTTAAAAAGGGTTTCACATTGAAAAATTAAATTCTCTCTTTGTATATATATGTGTGTGTATATTTATGTATGTATACATGTATGTATGTATGTATATGTAGATATGTATTTGTGTGTCTATGTGTATGTGTGTGTGTATATATATAGCTAGTTTATGTTGTAAATTTATATATCATATCTTTTTTAATACACTCCCTTTTCTTATCCATTAAAACTCTAAAACCTACAAGGAAAACTTAAAAACCAGGCATCGATTTTACCTTTATGTTAACCCTTTTCAACATTTGAATGGTGATCTCCCAACAAGTGTCATTTCTTGGCTCCATACAGACAATATAAGGGCTTTGCATTTTTTTATATTTTTTAATCTAGGGGGAGAAAGGGTGCTTCACAGAAGACCAAAATGGTTAAGCTTGAATATTGATGGTAAACTTAATTTAACAATAAATCTAAATTAATTCTAATCTTAAACCAAACTACACCCTTATACTATAACTAAGTCAAATTAAAGCTTAAACTAAGAATTAAATAGATTGATAACTAAAGATAAGATTTTTTTAATTTAAAATTATTAGAAATTAAATAAAAGAGTCTTTTTTAACAATGTTATAAATATTAATAAATAAAACATCAACCCTAACTATAATCCTAAATCGAAATGTTTCACACTAAACCAAAATTTGTATATAGAACAAGTTCACAATCACAATGATCTTAATGTTTGAACTTTCTAGGTACAACATAATGACAAGTTAATCAATACATAATACAATAGACACTTTTTAGAAGTTTATTTATATAGAATCTATGAGTTATTGGGTCTTTAAAATTCTGAAGGCTTAAAGTTTGTGGCTGATAAAAAAGGAGATAATATTAAAAATTAAAGTCTTGACAAAACTAAGTTCATGCTAAAATGTGATAGGCTTGTTTAACTCATCAAAACAAATAGAAAAATAATTTCTATACTAAAGTAGGTGGTCAAATATTTAAAATTAATAAATATTCTAAAAAATAGAGTTAAAATTTAAATTAATAATTTAAATGAGCTCATTATAATTCTTGACTATTGTTATAGTACAATTTTAAAAAGTACTTATAACTTCAACATTTAAAAGTAATAAATCCTTAAATTAGTTATTGTTATTTTAAAATATATTAATATAATTTTACTTCAAAAATCTTCAAATTATTTTTCATGCTTAAACTTTAGGGTTAAATTTAGCATGATGGACATTTCCAAAAAATCAACCTTATGGCTTCATTTTTAAAACCAATGAGATGGATGATTAATGAGGTAAAGTTGTACATATTTTGCATCTAATTTTATGAAATTAAAAAATATTAAATTGTTAGTCCACTCATGGGTAATTTAGAGTTTATTCCCCTAACGGTACAAAATCTAGACAAGCAAGGAAGTTTTTGGAATGGTCCCCATCAGAGACTGGATGGATCAAAGTCAAGTTTAATGGCCCATCAAAGGGGAATTTGGGTCCTTCTGCTACTAGTGTAATGGAAAGATCTAAAGATAGAAGAATTTTGGCATTAAGTGCTAGAAAGGTGGTTGGTGGCACTAACAATCAAAATGAGTGCTTGATAGTTGTGGATGCAATTATGCTAGGCTTCAAGCTTGGAGCTCAAAAATTGAACCTTGAAGGGGGTTCTCAAATTGTGGTCAATGCAATTGTAAGAGGCAAATTGGAGGCTTGGTTCTTGGACAAATTCATCCAATAGATTAGATCACTATTAGAAAAATTTAATGATTTCAAGATTACCCATGTATTCATAGAAGACAATGCTTTGGCTGATAAACTCTCCAATATTGGGATGAGTTGAGGTACAAATTTTGAAATTATGGAAGATTTCTATGTCATTCCCCCATACAAATTGGATCTTTGATATGATGAGATATAAAGGACCAATACCACACCCATCTGATTCCATCATCAATCTCATTGAATTTCTCTAGTGTGATGATCATGACTTGGCAACCATGCATAGCCCCGAGGTCGATCAGGTACACTCTTTGGAAAACTCCCTCTATGGAAATGGAGGTGGAGTATTTGGCCAAAATGAGGTGGCATTCTTGACGACATCGTTCACAAGGTTGTGATTCGTGTTGGGTTGTAGATGGGGAACAAGTCCTGGAGAATGCTCAACTTGGGAAAAGGGGATGTACAACCCCTACTGATTTGGTCAACAAAGGCTCTACCCATGGTTTAGTTGCCTTTGTTCTAGTGGGGTTGGTACAAGAACATGATTTTGTTTCTCTGGTATGTTTCCTTTTCTTGAGCTCTTGGTGAGCTAAGGGGTAGGAAAGTGAAATCTACGCCAATTCATTCCACTGCTCCCCAAGATGAATCAGGTTGACCTCTCGTTCATCGCCAAGTGGTCAGGAGGCAATGACCAATTAGGGGTAAGAACGTAGAAGCTATTGTGGAGGCCTTAGGATATGTTGTTTATGATGTTGATGTCTCTCTGTTGGAGCTGTGCAAAGGTCCTTCGAGCAACATGGTAGTTGGTGGGAACAAGAAATGTAAGGTGTCAAGCCAGGTCATGGTGATTCCCATTTTTTTAAAGGAGGATGCTCTGAAACGGTTCAAAGATTAATTGTGCACGGGCAATGGTGTGAGGTTTTTACAATTTATGTAATGGGTCACGATCTTGGTCATATTTTGTTCTATGTGACCATGTTCACTATATTATGTTATTGCTCTTTGGTTGTTGTCTAGATGGTTTGGATGTGTTGTGTCTATGTGGCCTCCTTGTGTGTTGGGTTAGCATTTTGAAGATAATATGTCATGCCCATGCGGCATTCCAATGTAATGGGTGGGTTTTGATTGTGTTCTCATAGCTTTGTGTTATGCCATGGTGACATATTTTGTACCTTTTTGCAATATCAATGTAATAATAATTATTACCAATAAAAAAAATTATTGTCAAAAATATTGCTAAACTTTGACCTGTTAAAAAATTGATATTAATCACTAGTTAAAAATTATACAATAATTTTAATTTGTAGTAAATTATATTGTGAGATTTAGCATTGTTATCATCAATTTTTATAATAATATTACATGGCCATATTTTTATTTGAAAATTATTTTTTCTCATTCTCTTTAGATACAAAAATTTAAGAATATAAAACTTGAAATCTAACACTAAAGTCTATATTTAAAAATCCAAATACATTTCACAAGTTTTCACTCATGAAACCAAAAAAAATATCCAACATTTCATCTTATAGCTTTCATGACAAGTCAAGATATTCTTATCAAAACTAGTCAAGATATTCTTATCAAAATTATCTTAAAAATAAATGAATCGAAATGCATTCGCAAAAGTGAAAATTACAATATATTTTTAAGCCGGTAGACTTATTGAAGGAGCTTTTCTCCCAAAAAAAAAAAAAAAATTTTGAACAGAAATGTTCTAAGACATTCTTGATTTTATGATTTTCCAATGAAAAAATCAATTTTTAGAAATTTAACTTTCAATATTGTTAATTCTACTGAAAAGTTTCTAATCTTTCTTTAAGTTGAACTTAGTTTCGAAAAAAAAAACTATGTTAACACTACATCCTTGGTGCAAAGCCAGATGATGATGCAATACGCATGCGTGAGATTTTTCTCATAGTGGCTTTGTTTTGTAGGCACCAAGAATATTTGATGCTTCATTTCTCATGTCGGATCAGTATTTGAAAAATTTTGGTACATCATATATGACGATTGATGTATTTTTACAGCGGCTTGTTTTTCAATCAATTCTATTCTAATCATAGTAGAAAGTTTCTATTTTGATCATCCAATAATGATGCATTGTTCTTTGGGTTTAGATTGAATTTTTGGTATGCAGGGGAAATTTTGAAATGTAGGACTTATTTTTAGCATTATTGTGGGAATCCCATCTATATTGAATTACACGTTTAGCATGTTTTTTGAGGTTACTTTTGGTTTTGTTGAATACAAATCAATAATTAGTTTGTATTTACACATTTGCCTGGGTGAAAGCTAGGACAAAATATATAGGTAGAGCAATCAATAGTAATTAAATATGAAATTAGGACTTCTTTGCAATTTTTTCCTTGTTAGAAGTCTTGAGGAATATGTTCATAGGGAATTAGATTTCAAAATTTTAAAGGAGGTCTATATGAAAGATTTGTATATCAAGTTGGAATTAATTATGTTTAAAATTATTAAAAACAAAGATATATTTCACCTAGAGTTTATTTTGACTTGATAATGAATTTACTTGGAGGGGCTTGGAGAGTTTTGCTATAAAAAAAATCTTATAAGATCTAATTTTTGACTTACCATCATCATTTTTATAAAAAAAATTCCAATTGTACCATTTTTAATTATGTAAAATATAATAATATATGAAGAATATTAATAAGATACAATGCTTTTGCTTTTGTGAACACAAATTAGAAAGACCTTTATTTGCTTTAGAATTATTGATTTATTTCTATTTCTTATTGATCTATATAAAATAATAAATAAATATATTAACTTAGACTAAACAAATAACTAAAATCAATTTATGATACCATTTATTAATTTTTACTTTATATTATATTTATCATGTAATGATTGTTATTTGCTAATTGATAATATAATAATAAATACGTAGGATTTGATTTTGATTATTTCTGAACTCTTTCCATATTAAATCGAAAATTCTTTTCAAAATTTATATTATGGAATAGGGGAAAGCAGCGAGCGAAAACCACTATCCAGAACGGAAAGCAGCGAGCGAAAATAGTGAGATTTAGCAGCGGGAGGAAGTAGCATTTTTCTAGCAGGGTTTTTGGCGGATTCCTTCTAGATCTCTAGTCTTCAACAATGTACAACTAGTGACGCATGCCCTGGAGACATGGATATAGTTTGTGGAGGAGAACGCTCCTCCACTTTGGTTTGAGTTTTCTCACCTACTCTCATTTGTTTCTTTCAGTTCTGCGTTTACTTTTCTTATGGAAACAGGCTCTGATGGCCCCGTTAAATTTGATAATGTTATGGTATCGCCTGCAACTTATACTTTGCCCTTGGCCTCTGATGCTTCTACCTTGCCCTATGGTTCTGTCATCGCACATTCAGCTGCTAAACCTAACCCTAACCCTTCGACCTTACCTCCAAAGAAGTCCTTTGCTGAAACAGTGGCACCCAACAATCATGGGGTCTCCATTGATGTGAGATTCGTGCAGGTCATTGGAGGCAAGAGATTGTTCGATGAAGATAAGGACTCTCCCAACATCTTGACTGAATTTGTTGTCTCTCCTAATGACGCTATGCTTAAAGAAATTGCAATGGAGAAGTCTCAGCTCTGTGACACTACAATTTTTTTTGCTTGCGTAGACATTGAAAAATGCCCTCCTAGGAAGTTTCTTGATGATTGGTTTCATAATTTGTGGAATTTGAAATTAGGGCTTAAAATCTCTTTCTGTAGACAAGTCCAAAAAAAGGCTTTTTATTATTTTCTTTGGCAGTCATGAGGCCCATACCGAAGCCCTAAAGCGATAGTATTGGAATGTCGATAAAACCTCCTTTAGGGCTTTGGCCTAGTCACATGATGCGGTCTATGAAGAAGTTTTGGAATTGTCTTCACCTAGATGGATTATTGTAAAGGAGGTTCCTCCTTTCTTATGGAAATTTCTTGCTCAATTGCTTGCACCGTTTGGATCCATTATTAGAATTGATGAAACCTCTAGGCTTGTGTCTAATCTGGATGCTAGGGTTTTAGTCTCTCTAAAACCAGGAATTGATATCCCTCATAAACTTACCTTGAAAATTCATGGGGAAACTATTACCTACCCGATTGAAATCCTTGAGGGTCTTAATGCCTATTATTTATGTAAAAAAGAAGGACATATTCGAAAGAACTGCCTGATTATTAATAAGAAGAAGACATAATCGACTCAAGGGAACATTGAGAGTAGCATCCCTAATAACAGAGAACTGGCTATTATTCCCTCTACCTCGAATCCTAATAGGAATGTTGATAAACCTTTCGGTCCTCTCACTGGAAAAGGTGATGATAAACCCAACACTAATAACTCTATAGTTAATCAACCCAGTAAGATTCAATACTCTGCCATCTCTAACCAGAGAAACACTTTGAGGGATAATGAGGGTTTTCAAGATGTTAAAAACAAGAAACCTAGGAAAAAGAATGGTCAACAATTGGCCCTTGATCAACTCTGTGCTACCCCTAAAACTAGCCCCTTTGTTGGTTTGGCTTCTCCTACTTTGTTGATTGAAGATGGACCCCCTGTTGATAGTATGATCTCCAGTAAGAATATTTCAGAAGGCCATATGAATGCTACCATGATGCTACCATGATCTCGTAACGAATTGGATGATGATTGGTTCATTGAAGTCATACTTGCTAACAAAGGTCCTAATAATACTAAGTCTCTGAATCAAGTTGGTGCTAAGTTTAATGGGAATCTTGGACATTCTGATTGCATGATGACCTAGACCCTGGATGGATCTCATGTTATTGGGGATTTTGACTTGATTGGCCCCCAGTCTAACTTTACCCAGCCAATTAATGGTGAGAAAGAGGATGATTCCCTCACGGGATCTACTGGCTCTAAGAAAAAAGGCAAGCCCTTAGGCTCTAAAAATAAAAAGAAGAGTGGGGAGATATCGGCTCCTCTTACTGGCCCTTCATTGCATTCTTCACCATGAAGTGCATATCTTGGAATATAAGAGGCCTTGAGTCTCCTGATAGGAAATCTATCATTAAGAGATTTCTTTTGGGGCATTAAAACATAGATTTTTTAATGATGCAAGAGCTTAAAGTTGTTAACTTTCTTCTTAGTTCCTCTCTGGACTTTATCTAGAGGGATGCTATTAAAATTTTCACCAATCATCCTAAAGGGAAAGGTGGTGCTGCTTTACTCATCAATCCCTATTGGGAAAAATATATTAACCCAGCTGGCTGCTCCCCGTGTAATCGAGCAGCTTGGGTTGTTATTGATTTTAAAGGTTCATCCTTTGGCATTTGTTCTATTTATGCCCCTAATGAGGTTAAGGATAGGATCACTTATGGAATTGGTTGTATAATCTTCCTGACATTCCCTGGATCCTTGTCGGAGACTTTAACATGGTCGAGGATCAAGATGATAAGTTTGGTGGTCTTCCTTTTGCCTAGAAACATTAAGAAAAGTTACATTGGGATTGTTGTAAACATAAATTTAATTTGTTTGATCCTATGGAAGGGCGTAAAAGGGATACCTCTGGCCTTTGGTACACATGGCATAATTTTCAACAGGGGTCTAAGAGGATTTACTCTAGGCTTGATAGATTCTATGTGAACTCTGACTTTTTTTCATTCTCTCCTAACCAACAGCATTCCCCTATTTTTGCCTCTTCCTCTACTCTTTCAGATCATCTCCCTATAACTACTCTCATTAACATTAGAAATGCTCTTGCTCCTTGCCTTCATCCTAATGAAAAATTTATCCTTAATACTTCATTGCTTAATGACCAAGACTCTTGTGTTGTTGTTAAGATGGTTAGGTTGTTTAATCTTGCTAATAATTTCTCCTCTCAAGTTGATAGGTGGAATAGAAATGTCTCCTTGTGGAGGAAAATTTTCCAAACCCTTGTCCAAAGGAAGGCGAAAAACTATAGAAGAGTGGAAAATGTATTAAATGAATGCCTTCATCTTGCTGAAATAGATATGCAAGCTAATCCCACTTCCATTCCTCATGTTGAACGTGTCTCAGCTACCAAAGATAAACTGAGGAAACATCAACATATTAAAACCATTGGAGCCTCTGTTAGAAGCTGTCAGCAATGGTTGAAATATGGGGATAAGGGTTCTAAATTCTTCTTTAATTACCTTAAACAAAAGCAGAGTAAGGAGAAAATTGATAGAATTGTGGTTGATAACTAGGAGCTCTGTGATATTAATGACATTGTTGTTGCATTCGAGAAGTTCTACAAAGCCTTATTCAATTCTGAGAACATCAACAATACCAAAGAGCTTAGAAGTAGATGTCAGAAGCTTATTCCCAAGAAAATTTTTGAGGATGTTGCCTCGTCCTTAGGGCTAGGATCTCGGTTCAGGAGATCTCTAATGCTATATCTGCCCTCAAAAAAGATAAAGTACCTCGGCTTGATGGTCTCCCTGCTGAATTTTAAAAATCCAATATTGATTGGATTGCCAAGGACTTATTTGACTTATATTCAGAAGCCTATGATCGTGGCACACTTGGAAATTCTATCAATATAGGGATTATCAAACTTATCCCTAAGGATGGACATAAGTCCCTTATCAAGAATTGGTGGCCAATTACTTTGCTTAATGTTTCATATAAAATTTTGGCCAAAGCCTTGGCTTCTCGGCATGTTAATGTTCTTCCTAAGTTCATATGTCCTACTCAGACATGATTTATTAAGGGTCTCTATATTTTAGAGAACCTTGTCACCAGTTGGGAGTCAATGGATTAGGCTAAGACTTCGCATCAAAACTTTGCTATATTTCTTTTGGATTTTGAGAAAGCCTATGACCGCGTTGAATGGGAATTTATCTTTTCTATTCTTCAAGCATTTGGATTCCTTGATGAATTTTTTTGGTATATTCAAGTCTTGCTTAAGGATTCATCTTCTCGAATTGAAATCAATGGTTTTCTATCTAATCCTATACCTCTATCCTAGTCCATTCGACAGGGATGTCCCCTTGCTCCTGCTCTTTTTGTCATTGCTTCTGATGCCTTGTACTATATCCTCAGAGATAACACTATTTCTCCCAAATTTAATGGGATTTCTCTCCTTGATAATTTTGAGCTTCTTAATATCCAATTTGCGGATGATACTTCGCTTTTCCTTGAACTATCTTGTAGTAATATTCAGCATCTTAATCTTAAACTTGATCTGTTTGAGACCATTTCTACAGCTCGCATTTCCAAATCCAAACCTGTTATGCTTGGTTAGAAAGAGGAGCCTCCTGATTGGTTTCTCCAGTTTGGATACTCATGGCGTGGACCTAATAAGGTTGTCAGATATTTGGGGGTTCCTTTTTCCATCTCCCCGTCTCTCAAAGACATGTGGATTTGGATTAAGGATAAAATTGTTAAGAAGCTCTACAAGTGGGATAACATGGTGTTTTCGCTTGTTGGTAGAGTGCAGGTGTGTCAGAAAATCTTGTCATCCTATAGTATATACTATTCCTCTGTCTGGATGTTTAGTAACTACCAAGTGTTTGAGATTCAGAAAGCCATTAGGAGATTCTTATGGTCTGATGGCAAAGGTCATAGGAAGAAACATGTTGTTAAATGGAGTTGGTGTCATGTTGCCAAGAACTCTGGTGGCTTAGGCCTAATAGACCTTAGGATACAAGGAATTTCCCTTGCTGCTAAGTGGATTTTTTAGGCTCTTGATGTTCAATAACCTTGGAAGATTCTTCTTAGAAATAACATTCAGTCCAATTATCCTAAGCAAGCCAAACATTGGAAAAATCTTCCTTTTGTTGATCTAGTTGTTGGATCCTTCCTTGTCTCTGTCCAGGGTTCCCTGGTTTTCAAGTCTATCTGGAAAGCTTGGGAGCTTGTGAGGGGTTTCATCTATAATTCCAACTTTGCTAGCAATAACTCTATTCACGATGACCGTTCTATATGGTGGAATCTGGAACATAATGGTAAGCCTCTTGCCATGACTCAAGGCTGTTTTGTTAAATTTTGGAATAGCCTTGGTATCCAGAGTTTTATTGACATTTTGGGGAATGATAACCTTGTTAGTTGGCAGGATATTAGAATCAAGTTCGATCTTCCTATCTCCCATAAACGTATGTATAATATGGTTGCCAATGCCTGCCACAATCTTAATCTTCCCTGTAGGTGTGATGTGGACTCTCATAGATTTCTGAATTTCCGTTGGGATGATGGATCTCTCCTACATAAAATTAAAGCTAAAGCTATATATAAGGTCCTCAATAAAGACAACTTTGTTATTTCTCACCTTAATACCACTTGGTATATGAACTTGAACTCTCTTGAATGGCAAAAAATTCTTGACAGATTTTGGAAATCACATATTCCCCCCAAAATCTTACATTTTAAATGGCAGCTTCTTCTAGATAGACTTCCTGTTAAAAATCATGTTGGTGATACTAAACTTTGTACTATTTTTCGGGTTCCTGAAATTTAAGGCATATATTTTTTACTTGTCAATTTGCTAGGATTATATGGAAGTTTTTTGGAATTTCTATAGCTGATCATGTTCCTGTTTTAGATATCATTCTTGGCAACATATCTGGTCTTAAAAAAGATGCTATTTTTTTTCTGGAACATTCTATCCTCTCATATTCTTTGGTTTATTTGGAAATGTAAAAATGAGGACAAATTTCAAGATGTTGGTAGATCTCTTACTTTGTATCATTTGAAACTCATCCATTTTAAGATTGTCTCACAGTTTTGCTGCATTATGAAGCTCGAGATGGACAAGCTAAAAAGATTCCTCCATGATGGGCTTACTACGATGTTCATTTATGAGATGAAGCATGAGCTAGATTTGACCACCATTCTTGATAACCAGACTGCTTTTGGAAAAGCTCTTAAGGAGCTGCTCAAGGAAATACATGAGAACAGAGGCCCCTTTTCTGATAGACTTGACTTCTTTGCTCAACTTCTCGAGTTGAAGAAAGTCGTGTGGATGAAAGGAGAGCTAGGATGGACAGCTTGGTTCGATGATCATGATGATGTTATGGAATAGCTTATCTGTCTCCTCTTTTTGTAATCTTGTTAGAACTGCTACTTAATGTGTTAGTTGGCTGATTTTGGCTGATAGTTGGACTTTGAGATTGGTGGTTGAGGCTCGCTTCCCCCTCCCCCCCCCCTCTTTTGATATTGTACCTTTTTTGTTCTCTCGATTATTTAAATTTTTTTTAATTTAAAAATTTTAAAATATATATATATAATTTTTCTCTCACATGATAAAATAATATTTTTAATTTAATTTAAAAAGTGTCAAAAATTGACACAAATCTAAACAAATATAATTTGCAATTTAAAACCTCGTATATCATTTTCACAATTCCTTATACATACCATTTATGATCTATTATTTCAATTTTACCCAACATATCAATTTCTCAAATTCTGCTGTAGAAATTCTGCTTATCAAACCTGAAAATAATCTTCATGATGATAAAAATTAAATGGACTCATTATTTGAGAAGTTGCATAACTTAATGCACCAAAAGAACTCTCAGCCTATCAGTTTTTAGCTAATGAGTGCCTATTGAGGTATTTATTACACATTCAAGTTATTCATTGGTAACATTATGAGGGCTTCTTCTGTGGCAAGAACTCATTACCACTGAATCCACACTCAAGAACAGTCAAAACTCCAAGGTAACAGCAGCTCGCATAAAATTGCCATGGAGGCCCGATGGTCTACTAATCTCCATCAAATTGAATGTTCCTCCTGTCTCAGTAGACGGTGAAAGCGTATAAAAACTTTGGAGCCCAAATTCGTCTTGTTTGTGCACAAAGATTTTATTGCTAACCACAACAGCGAACATAACATCTTCCCACCAATCCTCTGTTGGAAGAGGCCCTACAATATGCAGCATATCTTGGGTATAGTCATATTCAGTCAGTCCCCTACCAGAGAAGAAATAAAAGCGCCCACATGTTGTTACGAAGCTTGAACTGGGGAACCTATACTCCAAAGTTTTCCAGCTTCTGGCGTAGGAATCTAAGACCTCAAAAGTGGGAGAATATCCATTTACATAGATCTCATGAAAAGTGGAAGAAGGAGGTCCGATTACAAAAAACTTACCGTCAACAAAAGCACCGCGGGATTCATTCATGGGGGTGTTCATATTGGGGAGATTCTCCCATTTGTCCTCCTCCACATCGTAAACAAAAGCATTACGAATGGGCTGAAAAGGCTTGCGGGGCCTTCTGGACCATTTCCGCGTCCCTCCCGCAATATAAATCAGTCCCCGCGCCAAATCCGCTGCAGAGGCAAATCCTGAACCATTTTGCCGAACTGGCATTTCTGCACCTTGTTTCCATTTCGAGCAACCGAAATCGTAGAGCCACACGTCGCTACCCCTCATCAGAACCAGTTTTTGTTTCACGAAATGGCAGTGAAAGGTGTCCCGGCATTGTTCTTCTTCTTCTCCCGGAATGGGCGGCAGACTTTTGCAGGAACTCTTCTCCGGGTTGTATACCGCTACTCTGTTGCCAACGCCGTTAATTTCCTCAACAACACAGACGCGTTGCTCGGAAATATTCAATCTTTTTCTTTCTTCATAAAAATGAGGGCTTGTCAATGCGGCGTTCCAACTTTTGCAGACGCATCCGAGATTGTGGTGGGAATTCAAGTCCACCCTCACCAGGCATTGCCGGCCAATATCATCTAACAGACCAGGAAACAGAGATTCCATTGCAGTTTCTGGAGTAAAACGGCTCTTCAGCGTCTAAAATCAGTTTAGACAATTATAACCAAAAGAGTAGGTTATAAGAGATGCAAGTTTAAAATATCTATATGAAGAGGCAGTTTGCGATTTTTTATTTTGAAAAATGTGTTATTTTAGTAATTACATGTTTTCTTCTGTCATAGTAATCGTCATGGAGAAAAGATAGGAAGAAGAGTAAGGGCTCGTTTAGTGAGTGGAATAGGAATACGTATTCCGAAATACGTATTCTGGAATAGAACGTATTCCTGTTTTCTGTTTGGTTCAGCGAATATTTGATGGGAATTCGCGGACCCGAAAATTTATATTTTCTAAAATTAAAAAAAATGGAATAGAAATACGTATTCCAATACCACCTATTTTGGTGGAATTGCAAAACTCCATTTTTGGGCCAAAAATGGAATACATATTCCATTTTTGCTTCGTATTCCAATTCCGTTTTGGTGCATCCAAACAAAGAATTCACAATTTTTGGAATACGTATTCCTATTCCACTCACCAAACGGACCCTAAGGGTGCGGTCCCACGGGGTGCTTGAGCTTATATTTTTGAGGAAGAGAAAGTCCTATGGAAAAAATTAAAAATTTCTACGGGATTAATTAGAATCTTTCCCACAAAAATGGGAGCTCTTACATTTTAATTTGTCATTTTTTAGCAGGGAAAAATGGGGTGGAACTCGAAAATGCCCCACCATAATAGAAAATTATAGTGCCACCAGTCAAACATTTACAAGCTCATTCTGTTCAATGAATTTTGTTTCCGTAAAAGTTAAATGTTCCCGCTAAAATGAAGACCCGCCAAAACAAAATTTTAGAGGGAAGAATGATGTTATGTATTTTGCTTCTGTATGCACTCATTTGACACCTTGTGCAGATCAAAGATAACCGCAGCCAAAAAAAGGTACGGTGATTATCTCATTGGAGTTTAAAGTTTTATTTATTATTATTTTAATTTTGTAGAGTTTTGCTCTAATTTTCTATTAAAAGGTTTATGATCACATTACTTAAAAATAATTTATATTTTCTTGCATCAATCTTTTCTGTTTTAGAGAAATGCATATAGGAACAAAATTTAACAATTTTAAGTGTTTGTTTGGAGAAATTTAATAGAGGTTTTTTATTTTTTAT
Source organism: Cupressus sempervirens (assembly GCA_028749045.1). NCBI lineage: Eukaryota > Viridiplantae > Streptophyta > Pinopsida > Cupressales > Cupressaceae > Cupressus > Cupressus sempervirens. The sequence continues at coordinate 236,123,261 of CM053785.1, forward strand.
TTTTAAGTTTCACTACTATGGCAGTATATTGTTTGTATATCAAGTCGGTATTTGATTAGAAATTAATGTTATGGGTTTTTCACAATTCATTGAAAAAAGAAGAGAGCTCTATTTATTTTCAGTAGGAATTATATTAAATTTCAAAAAATATGTTCTTATTTGTAAAATTTTATGAAATTTAGTGTTGAATAATCATACTTTAGTTTTATAGTTTTTATTTAGTTAGTTGATTGATATTGAATTCATTTTCTTTTCTGATTTTATCTAATAAACTTTTAATTGGTTGGGCATGCATAGCTGGGAAAAGTTATGCAGCTTTTCATTTAGGGCTTTTATTTTCAAATCGGGTTTTGAATTGTTTCTAGCAAGGAATTGGTGTACTCTTCTCTTGTATTAGTTTCAAAGGGGATTTAGTGCTTCAATTTTATGAAGTTCTTGAAGATTGCATGGACAGCTCTTAGGCTGAAATTCACAGTGCTTATTAAAAATTGGGGGTTTCTCTATATTTCTTAAAGATTGACTACATTGTCTCAATTTAATGTGCCTTTTATGTCACCAGCTTATTTTGATTTCATTTGATCAGCACGATGTCATTTTGGTTTCAGTTATAGTTGCTACTAGTGCAAATATTAAATAAGTACAATAGTTTAAGTATGATACTAGATAAACAAAAGTAAAACATATGACATCTAAAAGTGCAGTGGAAAATGTAAACCCAAATAACATCCTTTAGACCAATAACTAATTTGATTGATCTCATTTGAATTCTAGTAGTTAGTCTATTCTACAACTTTAAACATCAATTGAGGCAAATCGATCAAATGAAAGACAACTTTAAATTGTAGAAAAAATTGGAATGAAAATGACTACATATGGTTAGTAGTTTTTGATTTGTCTAAAATATTTTGGCTGGAGGGATTTGTTTACCCATTGAATTGGACTATTTTTTATGAAGTATGTCAATCAAATCTTTTTAAAGGTCTATTCTACTATTTCAATCTTTATGTTTGGCAACAAAATGAATAGAACAAACAAAAAATATTTTGTAGTTTACCCATCTTTTTACTTTTACTTTAGATTAGTCAAATTCCAAACTATTTTCCAAAATAATTAGCATTTTAATGTGGTGATGATTTGGATGTGTAGTATATTCATTAAGAAGCATAAGTTTCATCACAAATAAGACAAATCTATTGCTAAACATAATAAATTGTGAATGCTGGTTTTATTGCAGTGTGAACCACACAAATTATCCATATTATCATGGATAGAAGCTTGCATCGCCCAATTCCAACAAAGAGTTGTTTTAGAAGGTTCACAACAATACTTTCATCAGATGGCATAGAAGAAGATATATTTTCCTTAGATGATGACCTTTGTGATTTTGTTCCCAGTACACAGACAATAAATCAAATAGTCATCTCTGATTTTCCTCCATGCTTAGAGAGGGAAAATGAAGAACTACCCACCTACCCTTCATTTAATAAACAATCACAAGGTTAGGATAAACAACTAATGATTCCTCCAACACAAAAAGGAAGAACACGTTGGAGTGTTTCAGGCACAATAGTTCTTATTGAAGCAAAACATAATGAGAAAGATGAACTTTCCAATGGTGCAGCAATGAAAAAAACTACATCATCTGTTGAAAAGTGGAAAATTGTGCAAGACTATTGCTCTCGTCATGGAGTCATTCGGACAGCAAATCAATGTCGAGATCGATGGGAGCATGTTTTACCAAATTTCAAAGAATAAGAGATTATGAGAGACATATTCCTTCAAGCCATGATAGCTACTGGAATATGACAAGAAAAGAGAGAGTAGAAAGAAAACTTCCATCAAACTTTCCAAGTAAACTTATGGATGCAATGGAGATCAATTTTGGGATTGATAGAGCTATTGATCTTGGAAACATAACCATTGATACTTCTAAGAACAATTTTACATCTTCTGAAAAAAGTTCTTCTCCAAATGAAAATACTCCAATAGATGAGTTTGATATGATGAATGCAACAAGTCAAGGAGCAATGGACATTAACAATGGAATGGAAAAGGGCTCTACAAGTAAAAAGAGGAAATCAACAATCAAATCAGCTGGTATGAAAGACACTCTTCTAGAAAACAACAAATTGGTTGTTTCTACATTATAGATTGTTGAAGAGGTTCGTATGAAACGCCATGAAAAGGATTACGCTCTAATGGAAAGGCGATTAAACAATGAAGAAGTAAATGATGAAAAACTCATTAGACTGGAAGATCAAAAGTCAATATGCAAATGAACTTGGTTGTTGCATTAAATTCTATTGGTCAAGCAATGCTCAAGATATCTGAATCATTTTCAAATGAAAAATGGTTTTTCTTTATGATTCTACTTGTTTAAGAAAAAGTTTGTATTAAAAATAAATCGTCAGACCTCTAAACTTAGAAATACCTTTGAGTTTTTAAACTTATTTCTATATAGTTTGATGGATTTTGATATCATGAATTTGTATTTCTAAGGGTTTCTATGATTCTTTAGTTCAAATTTATGTTGTAGAGATATCCTCTATCTTAGCATTGTTTTTTTTTGTGCTATGTTATTCTTTGTTCAAGAGGATTCATCAATTTAGTGAATATGGAGAATAGCTTTGCTAGAAATGGTAGAAATGTTGAAAATGTTGAAAAGTGTGTGCTTGAGAGCCCACTAATCAGGAAAATTTGTCCTTTTAACATTCATCCCAACAAAACATTAATACTACTAATTGAAGAGCACAAACTTTAGATGATATATGGATAGCAACAAGCATGTGATTTTATATATGTCAATTTCTTAAGAAGATTTTTTCTTTTTGGAATAGCACTCTAATATCCCTCATGTAGAAATATACCAGCAACAGTCGAAGAATGTAATGGAAAGAAAAAAAAAACAATATACAAGAAATAGAAATAAGAACTTTTTTTTCAAACAGAGAATGTAATGGCAAATGCAATACACAAAAAACAAAGAATGTAATGAAAAAATAATATACAAGACATAGAAATAAGAACTCTGTTTCAAACAAAGGATGCTCTATTTTGGAGTAGAAAATTAGTCTTTTTATTGCAGGAGACAACTAAAATGACTGATTATTTTTTCTCCCTGATCAATAGTGTACAAAAAGTGTGAAAAATATTCAAACCATATAATATGCATCTAAAGGCAGACAATAGTTCTATAAAACTAAATTAAATGTGAATTGGAATTAAAATATCTAAAATCTAATGCATGGAATATAGAAGAACATGTTGCAGACTATAATCAAAATTACTTTAATAGTGAAACCAAAAGCTTTGACCATGGAGTTGGTTTTCAACAGTAGTTTTCAACACCTCAAAGTTATTCAAATGAGTTGTTAACTATGATCACGGAAATAATGAGCACATTGTAGAACTTAATTGGAGTTGCACATTGTATGAAAAGTCCACCTGCATTGGTCTCTTTTCCATCCATTTTTTATTGCATTGGTCTCTTTGAAGATTCAATTTATAAAACATGTTTTTAATGTTTTTAATTAATTACTATGCACTATGCATTATACATATACTCTCCTTAAGTTGTCTAACATGATTTTTTATTTCTATCTAAATTATTATTCAATCTGTGTGTCAATTCAAGCATATACAAACAATCGAGTGCTAACTTAGCTAACTCAAACATAATATTATTTTGAAAGCAAGAAAATTTACTTCCTCCTTTCTATTGATTTTTTAACATGTTTATGTTTTCAGCATTTCTCATAATATAAGCTTTATGATTGCTGCTCACAAACTAAGTTTATTATCAACTACAAGAAAGTTTAGAATTAATTTCTTTAATAACTTTAATTGTAGTACAGTATTTGATTGAACATAGGATCTTAATGTATTTTGAATAGGGAAAGCATTTTTGGTTCTTAACTAATTTATCATAGTATGCATCTCTATGTTTTTGTACACATGCTTTCATAAGTCCTATAATCTAATTATTGTTTTTGCACTTTTCAATTTTGCAGGGAGGGACCACTATTGCATAATGGATTTCAATTCAATAAAAAAATTGAAATTTCTTCTTACCATCACGTCAAATATTGTTCAATTGACATTGCAAATTTGGAATGACATTGAAAATTCAAAAAGGATAAAAAAAATTAAGAAACAAAGAACTAGCTTTTTTGAAATAAGAAAGAACTAGCTTATCTGAAATAAGAGCATCAAACATGCAATCAGATGATATGGAAACAATTCTTCATGCTCTCACCACTGAGCTAGAAAATGACATTGTTGGAAGAGGTTTATCCATTTTACAGTGGGAAGGAAGGATTCAGGGTGAGTGGTATGTCAAATCACGCTCTTTACATTGGTGGAATCACTATATTTTTCATGTCAAATGTGATGATGAACATTTTCGTAGCATTTTCAGGTTACCATATGCATTATTTCAAAATCTTTTTGAACAATTGAATGATGACTTGAAGCAAGGTGAAATACCATATTCATTTGCTACAACCATTAAAAGTAGGGTCCTTTCAGTTGAACAACAGGTTGCCATTACAATTTTTCAACTATCATCTGAGATGACAATGATCAACATTAGTGAACTATTTGGCTGTGGGAAGTCAACAGTGGTAAGAGTGATAAATAAGTTCATTAATGTATTTTACATTAGATTTCAAAGTCAAATTCAATGGCCTAGAAACCAAATGACACTTGATCATGTGAAAGAAGTCTTTCGTCAAAAATGAGGATTTCCAAATTGTTGTGGAGCTATAGATGTAACTCACATTCAATTTTATCTTCCACCTAATGAGTGTTCCTCTGATTGGTATGATCATGATCATAATTATAGCATGTCATTGCAAGAAATTGTTGATAGTAATATGAATTTCATGGATATTTTCACAAGATGGCATGGTTCTATAAAGGACTCTAGACTTCTACGAAATTCAGGTTTTCACAGAATTTATGAAGGTGGCCAAAGATTAAATGGAAATGCAATGTCAATCGGTTCCTTAAATATGAGAGAGTACATTACCGGTGATGATAGATATCCATTATTAACATGGTTGATTACACCATTTAGTGGAGGTCTTACAGTTAGTCAGTTAGTAAATAAGTTCATTAATGTATTTCACATTCGATTTTAAAGTCAGATTCAATGGCCTAGAAACCAAATGACACTTGATCATGTCGAAGAAGCCTTTCATCAAAAATGAGGATTTCCAAATTGTTGTGGAGCTATAGATGTATTTCACATTCAATTTCATCTTCCACCTAATGAGTGTTCCTCTGATTGGTATGATCGTGATCATAATTATAGCATGCCATTGCAAGAAATTGTTGATAGTAATATGAATTTCGTGGACATTTTCACAAGATGGCCTGGTTCTATAAAGGACTCTAGACTTCTATGAAATTTAGGTTTTCATAGAATGTATGAAGGTGGCCAGAGATTAAATGGAAATGTAGTGTCAATTGGTTCCTTAAATATGAGAGAGAACATTATTGGTGATGGCGAATATCCATTATTAACATGGTTGATTACACCATTCAAGGAATTCAATTTTAAGTTGTCATCAACATGCATTGTGATAGAGCGTGCATTTTGAATGCTGAAAAGATTGTGGCAAATCTTGGAATAAAAATGTGGCATCTAAATTTGGAAGTACTTCCAAAAAATATTTTATGTTGCTATATTTTACACAATATGACATTAGGTGTTGTGCAAGATGAAGATGATATATGTGATGATGTTTTTGTTGAGAATGAAACACATATGCTAGCTAATGAATCAACTGATCTAGTTTCAACACTTGCTCGAGAAGCATTAATGATATTTGTAAATAGTGATATAAATAATCAGCAATAATGAGACCTTTGTTTACTTTTTAATAAAATATTTTAGGAAATGAGATGCATTTGACATAGCCTCAATTAGCAAGTACTGTTAGATTTTTTGTTCAATATTGTTGCAAATGCACAATTTTTTGTTTTAATCTTTCAACCTTGATAAATAATAATGAGTTTAAAACTACACATTTAATCTTGTGAGGCTAAATATAATTTATATATGCAAAATTGTAGATGGATATATTTATATGATGACTGGCTAAATAAAATATAATACAAAATTGAAATGACATTAAGGGATATATGTCTTATTTTAAACTAAATTTATTTAAAGGCATGAAAAGAAAAAATCATGAGACCACCAACTTTGAGTTACATGTTAAATTAATGGGACCACTGGATTTAAATCATTCCTAAACAAACTAGGCAACACCTGCTAAAACTTTGTAGGAAGCCCCCTTCCATGGGACTGCACCCTAAGTTAAAAGGAATAGATGTTGAAATATCTATAGTTGAAAATTTTATAATAATTATATTTTAAAAGTTTATATTATTTTTATGATTGCATGTTTTTTCTATCCAATGTCTATGTTGGCATCCACAATTTGTTGTTTTAATAACTAAATTAAAAATTAATTTAGTAATATATGTTAAATTTAAATTTAACTAAAAAACTACCATTTTCATGCCGAAGTAGACATTGCCTTTTTTTTCTATGCTAATACTATTGTATTGATGTGTGCATTATTAATCAAGTAATTTCCACCAATATAAGGTCACTTTTAAGGGATACAAAAAATCATTCACAATTTTTTTTTTTTCTTATTATAAACTTATTCTTTGTAAAATTTACTATATTATAATAGAAGTTTTGAACATAGAAACTTCTATTTTTATATTACTCTCTCTCTCTCTATCATAATATTATAATATTTATATTTTATTCTATCTAAAATTTAATTTTTTCCTCCAAATTAAAAATAATTATATGATAGATTATCATTTTTAAAATATTTTAATTTTATAGATATGCAATCACACACCCAACATGACATCTCCACACAACAAAATAAATCATATTTAAATTATTTTTCTTAAATTCGTTGTTATTACTACTTGTCAATAACATAGTACTATTGTAATCACTATAACTTTGCACCTTCTAAGTAATAACATCTTATAATCAAATAATATTCTAATTGTTATTATTTTTTTAAAAAAAATAATGAATATTTTTTTCCTTCTGCTATATTTTTAAAATTAATTGTTATAAACTAATTTTAACAATAATTGTTGAAATGGTTTCAACCCCATAGAGTAGCTTCCAAATCATGTCCCGGTGTGGGTTCGCTTACCAAGGTTCCTGGTAGAATGTTGTCGAGAGAATGTGTTGCACCTTTTGGCCTCAGTGCTTGGAAATCCTGTTGGGACTTCATCGTAGACTTTGGGTAAAAAGGTAATGACTTTTGCACACATTTGTGTTGAAATTGATCTGTGTTGAAATTGATCTAAGTAGGCCTTTGCCCAATGTAATAGAGATGTGTGCGGGTTCTTATTCTTGGGTGCAGCATTTGGACTATGAAACTCTTCCTTTTCATTGTCAACTTTGTCGAGAATATGGCCATTTGCAGTGGAGATGCCCAAGGTACAAGCCTAGGGAGTCCCAACATTCACAACCTATGAGCAATCTTCTTGAATCAAATAAAGGGAAGAGCATTTCTCTTGAGGAGGTAGGAGCTTCTGATGGTTTTGCCCCGGTCAAGGCTCGAAATCGAAACAGGGATCAAAATAGACCTTTTAAAGAAAGGCATGATGATGGTACCTTCAACAAATTTGAGGTTTTGGATGAGCTCGGCCAACAAGAGTTGAACCCAGGTTCGGTTAACTTGGACCAAGGGCTTATGAGCTTAGCTCAAGAGGATCATGTTCTTGATTCTTCTATGGATCTACAAGGGGATGAGTGTCAACACTTGGAAGCTGGTCAGCAAAGGGGGACTTTTGAGGTGCAGGAACCATTGGCCATTGTTACAACAACAGGAGTGGATTCTTCATCTATTGGGCAGAACATTGGTTTAGACTCGGCTACTAAGATCAAGCCTCCTCCCAAGTTGGGCATCTTGCAAAAAGATATTAAGAAGGGTGGGGTAGAGAAATTTTTCAAATCTGGCAGAAAAAAGGACGTGGAAAAGATTAAACTAGCTGGTGAGAATTTGGTGGAGTTAGGGGCAGTTAAGACTTTGGATTCTATTTTCTCATGCCCCTTGAAATGATTGTTTTGTCATGGAATGTATGAGGCTTGAACAGTGGCCCTAGACAAAAAGAAGTTCATGAGTTAGTTGGAAGGAAAGGTCCTAATGTCATCTTTTTGTAGGAAACTAAGTTATCTATTGAGAGTATGCAAGGTTTGATTCCTAAGTTGTGGAGAAATGAGGAGTGTTAGTGCATTGGAGCTCATGGAGCTTCTGAAGGTCTAGCATGCTTATGGAATCCTCAAAGAATCTAGCCTCTTTGGTGGATTTCCTCTAAATCTTCTATATCCATGGTTGCTACTAGCCTTGAGATAGGGGACATCATTTTATTCTCCAATATATATGCTTGTACTGATTTTCAGGGTAAACAAGGTTTGTGGTCACACGTCAATTTAGCCCATAGCATAATGCCTTTCCATCCTTGGATTTTGGCTGGATATTTCAATGTTATTTGTGAGTTGGCAAAGAAGCATGGTGGTATTGGAAGATTAGAGCCCTCTACATTGCTACTTAGAGACAATATCAATACCTTGAATCTTGTTGATATCAAACCTATCAATGGTCAGTTCACCTGGAACAATCATCGAGTTGGTGAGTTTTGTAGTGCAAAAAGGTTAGATCAATTTCTGGTGTCTTGTTACTGGGTTGGAGGGATGTGGTCATCTTGCTCTGAGATCTTGGATTGGAGGGGATCGGACCATTGGCCTATTAAACTTGTTACTGAGTCAACTCGAGTGCTTCATAAGCCTTCTTTTAGATTCCAACTCATGTGGTTACGAGACTCATCTTTTAATGATTTGGTTTCTAATTGGTGGAAGAAAGGAAGACCTGCCTACAACACATCAATGTATGTCTTTGCAAAGCTTCTTCAACATGTTAAATTTGAGCTTAAAAGGTGGAATTGTCTGCACTTTGGGAATGTCTTCCATGCAAAGGAATTGGCCTAGGCAGATCTAGATGACATCACATGGAGGATAACAGAGGATGGGGTCACGACTGATCTACTTCAAGATGAGGCTAGGGTTGTGAAAATGCTAGAGGAATGGTAACTGAGAGAGGAAATGTATTGGAAACATAAGGGTTGAATTTAGTGGCTTAAGGAAGGGGACAAAAATAATATTTTTTTCTTCAATTCTGTGAAGGCCAGGCACCATGGCAATTCTATCTCTGGTTTGGTGAATGACAAGGGAGACCATCTTTCCTCCTCGAAAATGTCTAGGGAGGTAGTGTAGTATCTTGAATCTCTCTTTCCAGAGGACTCGCAAGGGGGGTCTCCTAAGGAAGCACAAATTATTTCTTGTATCCCTTCTCTTGTGTCTAGAGATATGAATCAGCAGCTCATGAGAAATATCTCACTTGAAGAGCTTGAAGGGATTGTTTTTAATATGAAGAAAGGGAAGGCGTTGGGTCCTGATGGCTTCCCAATTGATTTTTTTCAAGAATTTTGGGATATCATCAAACTTGATCTCCTAGCTATGGTTCATGAATCTCAACACAATAAGCAGATGCTAAGGGCTCTAAATGCTACTTTTCTTGCTCTTATCCCCAAGAATGAGGGGCCTAATAGGTTAAGCCAATTTTGGTCCATCTCTTTATGCAATTTAATATATAAAATTATTTCTAAACTTATTGCTGACAGGTTGAAGAAGGGGCTTGTAGATCTGATCTCCAAAGAGCAACGTGGCTTTGTAGCAGGTAGGAAAATTTTGGATGGGATTTTCATTGCTACTAAGGTCATCCATTCTATGGCTAGCTCAAAAGAAAAAACAATGTTTATCAAACTGGACAAGGTGAAAGCTTATGATAGAGTAAGGTGATCCTTCCTTCGGCAGGTTCTTAGTGCTTTTGGCTTTGCGGAAGAATGGATTCAATGGGTTTGGAGTTGTGTTACTTTAGTTTCTTTCTCAATGCTTATCAACAGGAGTCATCCTGAGTTATTTGGGGCTTCTAGGGGGCTTCGTCAGGGAGATCCTCTCTCCCCTTATTTGTTCATTCTTTTGGCTAAAGGCTTGGGGAGATGGATTAAATGAAATGTGGAATCTAGTCTCCTTCAAGGATGGAGGTGAGGTGGCACCTTGCCTCTGCAAACTCATTTGCAATTTTTTAATGATACTGCTTTGATGGGGATGGCTACAATGAGGGAGGCCTCTAATTTATGAAGATTCTTGGATGTGTACCTAGTTTCCTCCGGTCAATAGATTAATGAGTTAAAATCTTCCATCTTTTTCTTCAATACTTCGAGCCCAATTCAGCAAAGAATTGCTCACACTTTGAGATTTCAAATCAAGAATCTCCCATTGACTTATCTTGGTATTCCCATCTCGGTGAGTAGACTACCCAGGGAGTCTTGGCAAATTATTCTGGATAAATTTTGGGTGAAAGTTAATCACTGGACTCATCGATGGTTATCCTTTGTTGATTGTGTCCAGTTGATTAAGTCAATAGTGCAGGCTCTGCCCATTTATAGATGCTTGCTCCAAGTTGCCCCTACGGGCTTTCTAAAGGACCTAGATTCTATGGTGTGACAATTTTTATGAGCAGGTTGCTTGGAGTCCTCCAAATGGAGTTTGGTTAGATGGGAAGTTGTGTGTAGTTTGAAACAATATGGTGGATTAGGCTTGAGGTAGTAAGCTTTGGCTACTAAACTATATTGGTGGTGGTGTAATGAGCAGGAGAAGAGTTGGGCCAAGGTTCTTTCTCAGAAGTATCTCCCAAGGATTCCTCAACTTGATATTTCTAGGTACCCCCTTGTGGGGAAGGGATCCGTGATATGGGGCACCCTTAAGAAAGGGTATATGCTTATTAAGGATGGATTATTTTGGATTTGCAAGAGGGGAACAAAAGTCCAATTCTGGTCTAGTTCTTGGGATGGTTTTCCTCCCATCACTTCTCAATTTCCCAACTTGTTGGTTCTGTGTCAAAGATTTTTGGAGGCACGGTGGTCATGGGTAAGTGACTTTAAGTCCCTTTTCCCCTGTGGTCAGATGGAGATGGTTAAATGGAAGTCCCCAGATGAGTGGTTGGTTGTTGGTTTGCAGGAGGAATGTGATGTGCTACAAAGTATCCTCTCTAGTAGAAGGTGTAGCTCTCTCTAGGATGATGATGTGCTTGCCTAGTCTCCCAATCCTAAGGGGACCTATATTGTAGCCTCTGGCTATAGTAGGTTATTATCTCATAAGTTGGTTGGGCATGAAATTCAATGGTGGAAAATGGTCTAGAACAAGCTTTCTTGGCCAAAATATAATTGTTTTGTTTGGTTGTTGGCCTGGAATAAGTGTTTGACTTGGGATAACATTCTGAAGAGAGGTTTCCTCGGCCCTTTTATTTGTGTTATGTGTGAGGCTGATGAGGAGGATTCTACCCACTTATTTTTTCATTGCTCTTTTGCCCTACAACTTTGGCATTTTTTGTGGGGTGTTTGGATAACTCCTTGTGTTCATGCTTCCTCCTTGGTTGAGTTTTGGCAAGGGATGAGTTAGCCCCCTTTTGTGGTACCTTTTTTGTAGGAGGTGTGGTTTGTGGGGCCAATCTTCTTATTGTGGCAGATTTGGCTGAAGTGTAATTGAAGGATTTTTTGTGGAGAATAGAGACTTGTGCAACAAATTTGGCAGAAATTATTGTGTATGGTTCAAGAAACTATGGAAGCTAGGTGTGAAGTGGAATTCCCTTTGGAGAAAAGGGATATAGAGTTGGTGGAAAGATTGGGGATTCGGTGGTCTTTTGTGGCCTTGGCTAGGGCTAAGAGAAGGCATTGTGAGAAGCAAAAAATTGATAGGGATGGCAAATGGCAACTTCCCCCTTATGGCATTTTGAAGATTAATATGGATGGATCTTCAAGGGGCAATCCAGGTCCAACTAGTATTAGCGTGATTGGTAGAGATTCTATGGGCTCAATTATCTTTCTCTTTTCGATCTATAAAGGGATATAGACCATTAACCTTATGGAAGGGATGGCTATTCTTGCTTCTCTTGAGAGAGCTCATGCTTTGGGGTGGAGAAGGATAATTTGTGAATATGATTCCTTGGTTTTGATCAATTTTCTTATTGAATAGAAAGTGGTTGATGTTAGCTAGCAGTTGGATAGGGTTGTCCAAAAAATTTTGCAAGTTTATTCTCTGATGGAAATGGTGACTTTTGCCCATATTCCAAGGGAGTGGAATAGGGCAATTGATTGTTTAGCGAAATGGGCTTCTGAGCATGCTAAGGGATGGAGAATTGAGGACTGGGAGTTGGTTCCTTAGATGCCCCATCTTGATTTAATGAATATTCTTGATGAGGATAGGGCTGAGAATGGTAACAGCTGATGGTGTTGGTTGTTTTATCTTTGTTTGGTTCGGTAATTTTGTTTTTCCTTGGGACCTTAGTCCCAGGCATCCTTTGCAATGTTGCTTTCTAATCTTCAATAAAAAATTTACCCCCTTTTTTCAACAAAAAAAATTGTTGAAATTATTATATGAAATTATTAATTGTTACATTATAATTATTAACTCATAAATATAATTTTTTATTATAAAATAAAAGCCAATTTTTAATATAATTACCAAAAATTAAAACAATGAAAAAATTATATATAAAATAACTACATTATAATTACTTGTATAAAATTAAATATAATTACATAATAATTAAATTTATATACAAAATTAGAACTATATTTAAGTACATAAGTAAAGGCAAGTGGTATGCCACTATGTGGCACTTGTTATAATAATCATGATAACAAAATTAAAAAGAAGGGAAGAAGGCTAAGTTAAAAGAAATATGGCATGCAAAAAATAGAGGAAGAAGAGTAAGTTAAAAGAAATAGAGGTTGAATTTTTTTAATATATATTTTAAAGAGAAGTAGATGAAGCTACTATATATATATATATATATATATATATATATATATATATATATATATATATATATATATATATATATATATATATATATATATATATATATATGGGTATGTGCAGGATCATGGTGTACCAAACTATGGCCTTAAGTGGCAGTGAAAAATCAGCAAATCAGGGTTATGTCAACTTGACACATAATTTTAAAGTGGTTCTGGACTTTATATCAAAAAGTTGTAAGAAAATAATCTATAGGAAATTGAATCTAGTTTCTAAACTACAAGGCCTTATCTGGAGAAAAAATTATTTGATTGGTCAAAAGTTTGGATTTTAATGCAGTGCTACAAAAATTTCAGGGCAAAAATAAAAAGTAGGTGTATGTCTAACCACCTTAATCATAATCAAATGATAATATTTTTAAATATAGTTTTAGATATAAAAAGTAGACTCATGCCTGGATTTGACGCATATTTTAGCAATTTTTATTCCAAATAAATAATTAATTATGAATTTTCTACTATACTATTTTCAGAATTAAAAAACTCTCGTGTCTGACCACCTTAACTAGTTCAAAAAAAATCAAAATTAAGTTTTTTTTTTTTTTTCTTATACTAGTCAAAGCATAGAATGTGACGCATATTTTAGATTTCACAAATCTTATACGGTTTGAAAGTTATAGCTATTTTTCAACCAGTATGTCAATCAGCACTTTGTAGCTAACTCCATTAGAAAATAAGTAATAATTACTTACTGAACTCGTAATTTGACAAAACTTACATTTATGAAAAGCTAAGAACATTCTTAAGAAACCCTTTTCATTACATCAAATTTTGGTTTAAAAAAAGTCGTCAGCTACATGCTTGAAGTAAAAAAACACATAAGAACATGCCAAAAACACATTTTCAGGATGTTTTAAAGATGACCATATAAGGTTGGTATTGAAAGATATAGTAGGAATTATAAAGGTATTAATTGTTTTCATTTAGTATCAGGATGGGTGGGAAAAAAGTGGGAATAGATTTTGAAATTCTTTGAGGCATTTCAAAACTACATATTTTTCAGATCGCCACTTTTTGGCACACCATGATCCTTCACATACCCATATATATATATATATATTGGACTCCCCAAACTTCATACTAACTAAATGAATAATATAAGAAATTGATGAAATCAAATCCTAGCTTGCTCCTCAAATATGATGGCCGCTATTGTGGGATGTAGATAAAGTACCTTATCCATGTCATGGTCCACAATCAAAATATCATCACAACCCAGGTTAGAAAGATGATCAACGGTTGAATTACCTTTCCAGTATTTATGAGAAATTGTGCATGAATCAAAGGAGTCAATAAGCCTCCAAATTTGCATATAAATATAGGCCAAGTTTTTGTTAATAATTTTTTTGTTAATACAGGCATGAATAGAAATCATGGAATCCCCTTCAACATGGATACAAGTACATCCTAAAGAATTGACAATCACTAACCCCTAAAATAATGTAGAAGCTTCAGCCACATATTTGTGCCCTATGGGATGGGAGATGATATAAGGCAATAGGAACTCCAAGATGATTTCTCAAGAAAACCCTAATGCTTGACTTACCCAGGTTCCCGTGCGAGGCTCCATCAAAATTAGCCTTAATAACTCCATATTCTAGCACGAACCATTTAACCTTTGTCCTATCGAGTCCTCTTGATGCCCTATTAATAGTAAGGAAAGCTGGGAGAGATATATTTCCACTCCTTGATTGTAGCATGCCAATCAAAAAATAGGATGTGTGAGGAATTATTCTTAATATTGGCTGAAACCAATTCTGATATAGAATTTTTAGTAGTAATCTTCACAACATCCACTATGGAAGGGGATTGCTATGCTTGTTTCTCTCCCACCATAATTACCAAATGATTAGATATGGAGAACATATCCATATAGATGCAAGGAGAGGCTTATTATACAATGTAGGCCAAGATTCAAATAAATCTCAAAGGGTATTAGGGAGTGGCATAACAAAATTCAACTTATTGAGAAAAAATTATGACCATTCCTGCACAAACTCATATTGTAAAAACACATGATCTGCATCTTCAATCTCTTGTTGGTAGAGGAGACATCTAAACCTCTGAGAAATGTTGAATTTTCCTAGCCTATCACTAGTGAGTGGTCTCTTTTGGAGGGCTAGCCAAGAGAAACATCTAGCTTTATGTAATGTGCAATCATTATGACAAAATGAGAATGCCCTACTTTTCATTCTATATCCAATACTCTAGTGAGAGCCATGTACCCAACCTTAACCGAATAATTACCATCATATTAGGGGCCCAAAAAACTAAATCCTCATTGTCTTGATAAAATACCTTCCTCTCTTTTAAAATATCCTTGAATAGGTTGGTATAAAAATTATAAATCGGAAAAATACTAGGCTCCTTCCAAGTAACCCAATGTGACACTGGATCCACATGATCTATATAGTGATACACTTTATCCTCACAAGAGGATTTAAAAACATGGATAGAATCAACAAATTCAGGAATACTTACTAGAGGGGGCAAGTCATTTCATGAATCATCACAAAAGCATGCCCTCCGCCCATTGTTAATTTCATAGGATATGTAATCACCAATAATTTATCTAGAGGCATCCATAAAATTCCATATCTTAGAGCCTTTGGGTAGAGAAGCAACATAGATGATATGACTGGAATCCATAAAGTCCAAGTATTTTGATTACACAATCCTGTACCATATGCTATTTGATTTCTTCATCCTCTGTCAAACCAACTTTCCTCCATACAATTTGTTTCTAAGGAAAAGATCATGAAGACCCACCCCACCATAATGTTAATCTAAAGCCATCTCCTCGAGAGAAATTAAAGGGATTTTCCTTTGCCTTAACAAATTGCTACTCCATAGGAAATTGGTAATGATCTACCTAATTTGTTTAATCGCTACTACTGGAGCATGAAGTATAGAAATGAAATAGTTTGTTATAGCTGAAAGAACATATCTAACTAAGAGAATTCTACCTGAAAAAGACATCCACCTGACTTTCTAGGCATAAATTCTATTTCTTATCCTATCCACAATGGTCTTCTAGTACATAGTTTTGTTTTTACCTACAAAAGAGGGAATTCCCAAGTAGACTAAAGGAAGAAGATCTTGCTGAAATCTCAAAATCTAAACTGTCTTAGAAGAAATAATTGCATTTGTAAAGAAGATGTAGAGTTTAGACTTAGCGATACTAATGCTTTGTCCTAATACTAAAGTGTAAAAATCCAATACTTTTTTCATAACTCTAGCTTCTTGCACTATTGCATGGCCAAATAGGAGAGTATTGTCTACAAAGAGTTAGTGAGTGACTGAAATTGTAGATCGTGTAATTTGTATCCCCCTCCACTAAATTAGAGCATGTTTAGAACAGATCAATTTGCTGAATGATTAGGCCATAATGATAAAATGTGACAATGAGATTGAATCTCCTTGCCTAACCCTTTGGGAGGAAGAGAAGAAACCTGAAAGAACCCCATTTATAATTACTTAGAATGAAGCCCTTGATAAACATGCCTTGATCCATTTGCACCATTTAGGAGAAAAGCTAAATTTTAGAAGCACTTTAATGAGGAAGTTCCAATTAACTTTATCATAAGCCTTCATCATGTCTAATTTGACTACAAAGGATGGTATTTGATGAGTACTTACCAAATGAAGAGCCTTATGAGTGACTAAGGAACCTTCGTTTATCTCCTTCCCTAGCACAAATCCTCCTTGATCCAAAGAAATGATTTCATGCAAGAGCTTTTGGAGCCTAAGATAGATTGCTTTGGTGAAGAATTTGTAAACTATGCTGCACAAAGAGATTTGTCTAAAATCTACAAATGTCTTAGGGGATGATGACTTGGGAATCAAAGCAATATTGATGGTGTTAAAATTATTGATCATAAAACCATGCTTCCTAGATTCCTCCATTGCTACAAGTAACTCAAAACCAATAAAATCCCAACATTTTTGAAAGAAAATAATAGTGTACCCATCTGGTCCTTGGGCCTTGTCCATAGGCATAGTGAAAACTACCTCCTTAATTTATGCTAATGTGAATGGTTTCACTAATTCTATATTGTCTTTAGGGGTGACCAATTGAGGAATGACCCATAGTAAATCTTCTTCCAACTAAGGAGATGGTTGAGGGCCTTGATGTGGGTCTAAAAGGTTTTGAAAAAATCTAACACCCTCTTCTAGAATGTCTCTAGCCCACTTCAAGAGTAAGTCAAACTCGGAATGCTCAATTTGAAATATCGCACTAGTTGTAGGTGCCTTTATTCTACTAACATATCACTAGTACATTTTGGGAAATACGTGAGTATGTTTCTAAAACTTTTAGTCACACCACTAAAATATTTAGTCAAGTGACTAAAAGTGATCAAATTCTACTATTTCTTTGTGATTTCTAAGTGGGTAAAAGTACAAAGTTCTGTCACCTTTCAGGCTGACTTATCAGAACGACTGAATTTGAGTATTTCTATCTAAAAATTAATTTTGTTCAAACACATGATCTTGATAAATTTAGTCTAGCTAAGTTATATATGGTCTCACACTTTTCCAATTGAAAATGTCTATAAAATGCATGTTTTATACTATTTAGTATCCAATTACTAAAGAAATAAATTCTTTTCAAAAAACTGACATTTCAATAACTCTTACTATTTTTTATTATATTTTCTTAATAAGTCATGAATATTCTCATATAGATTTCATAGTGTTTTAATTAGATGTAGTATATTGTAATTAAAAAATTCTACAAGTACATATTTTAACACTCGAGAAGATGTTAATTTTAAGAAAGAAAAAATATTAAATCATATCAAAAAAACTTTAAAATTAAATGATGTTCTAGAGGAGAGAGTCCTCTTATAGAATCTATAACTTTTCTTTTGGTTGGAATACATTTATTTTTTAAAATGTGGTGGGAGATGAAAACTATCGATTTGAATAAGTTGAAATTTGAATCATTATAAAAGAGAAAATATATGTCTAAAGCCAATTTTTATTTTTGATTGTTCTAGCTACATATGTTATCTATAATATAATCTGAGATCAAAGGGAAATAATTTTATTTCCATGTCATCTGGTGGTGGGAACTAGACCCCTAATTTTGAACGATTTTTAGAAACTAAAAAGTTATCTTTAAAAATAGGAAATATCATTTCTTATTGCAAATAATTATTAAAAATTATACTCCTAAAATTCATTCATTTCTACACATTTTATTAGTTTACTTCATTTTCAAATTCTAAATAATTATAACAGTTTTATGTCATTGAAGGTGAACACTTATACTTTTGTTAGCATTTTCCTTTGTAAAAGGGTGACATAGGTTTGTACTTTTACCCAAGTATAGGTTACTCAACAAGTGGCTAAGTTGGCCATCAAGTAAAATCACAAGGTTAAGTGACTAAATAATTGACCAAATAGACTACTAAATAATTGTTAGTCACTAGTATTTAGTTCCCCAAACAAAAACTACTAAATAAATAACCAAATAAAATACTAAATAATTAGTCACTAATAACTTGTCACCAAAACTATTAAATAAATACTTATAACAGAGTTAAGTGATTATTTTTTTTATCAAGGTTCTTAAATTTTTTCTCTTTCAAGATAATTGTGTAAGAGGATCCTTTCTTGTCTATTTGGGGCTTGTTTCTCCATTCTCATTAATGGTACCCCAATTGATTTTTTAGTGCTATGCAAGGAGACCCACTATCTCATTTTCTATTTATCATAATGGAAGATGCTCTAAGTCAATGTATACCTTACAAATAGAAACTAGGACCGTGTCAATAAATGTTGATAAAAATATGATATCGAACTTATACAGCAAACAACAAAATTTAAACACAGATTACTTATTCTTTTTAAAACTCAAAATTCTAAATAACAAATAATATAATATATATAAGAATAAAAAATAACATTAAAGTACAACATCATTTAGTTGAATTTTAATCCAAGCACACTTTCTTGTGCATAGAATTTCAAAGTTTGAATAAGAAAATAAGACAATAAAATAATAAAGTGTGAAGAAAACTTAATGCAAAATTTAAAAGATGAATTTTATGAAGAAAAAGTAATGCAAAAGTTAAAAGATGTATTTTCATATTTTGTGGGAAATATATCCCCAACATTTCATCCATTTTTGGTTAGATTGCAGAAACAAGAAAATGAAACATTGCAGGATGGGGATTGCCATGACACTGCATGGAGGGAAAAAATATACTGGAACAATCAAATGAGCTCTCAAGCAAAAAATTTGCAAGTTGTGTAGTTTCTCAACATAAGGGGTTGACCTACACATTTTGTAGGGTAAAGAAATCAGAAATGAGGGAAAGCTTCACCATTTTTACTACAATTCATGTGGTTGCTAGCCATAGTTGTTGCCAAGTTTGGAGTTCTTGGGTAGGGAGTAAACATCATCAAACTAATGCTGAGATCATATTTCCTTCCCCATTTGAAGGCCTAGAGTATTGTTATAAGCTGATTAGGTAAGTGACCGCATGATCTTGAATCTGTAATTAATTTTTTTAGTAATATTTGTAAGAAGAGTAAGGAAACATATGGGGATTTAAATATCTTTCATGGACACAAAATAGGATAAAATATACAATTTTTTCTTTGCCCTAAGATGGATAGATTCCTTCAGGATCCAAAAATGGAAAGTATTTCAACTAAATCTTCCATAAAAAGAATGCATGGGACTTTTTGTTGCTCATATTACATCAAAAAACTAATTCTTTTAATGTCACTTTATGATTTACATGACCCATTTTAACTAGTTTGATCCAGGGGTAAGAAAATTTATGAGCAAGGTATACTTTAAGAAATCCCTCCTTTAGAAAAAGGTGTAAAAACTTGGTGAAAGGTGTAAAAAACTTGACAAAAAATTTTAATTTTTGTAGCAAAAAAATTTAGTTTACAAAGAAAAAATAATAATCTCCATTTGTGAGTCATTCATAGTCTCTTGAACAATGTATAAAATATGGGTGAATTGTGTTATTTTAAAACCACAAAAAATGTATGCATTGGAGAACAAAAAATAATTATCATAGTAAAATATTATTTTTTTGGGCAAATCATTTCATTATATTAGACGAAAAAATATATACATTAGCGAATAATAATAATTTCAAAATTAAACATAAATCTTGTGGGTGAATTAATTCATTGTGCTATTGCCAGACATAAAATATATACATTACAATTATGTGGTTAAATTTTATTATAATATTACAATAAAATAAAATAAAATAAATTCTTACAAAATACGTAAATTAGAAAATGTATATCTATCTCCCATCTCCAAAAGGCTAGAAACTAACATGGCTAGAAAAAAGATTGATGCAATAATTTTTTTATTAAAATATTTAGATGTATGTAATACAAAATGAATACACAAGTAAGATAACTTGTGAACTATTGAAAAGAAAGGTGTGATGTTATGATGTGGAATTGACCCCAATATTCCCAAAAGGGACATTTAGCAGTATAGTGTCCTACTATTCCACTATTAAAACATTTGAAGGCTAACTTACTGTATACTTGCTCAATATATTGTTTAGTTAAGTGACACATTTTACCACTTCATTTTAATAAAATTTGAATATTTAGTTTTACCTTCATTGTTCTCATATTTTGACATCATTTATTCATTAGAGATTCAAAATTATGGTTCTTATTATATAACTCAATCTCAAATATTACCAAGATGTTTCAATTAATCAAACGTGTATTTTCAACACATAACTTTTAGATATTATTTATCACCCAAACTATTGGTAATTATATTTCTCATCTTAGCATTGCTCTCATAAGGCATAAGTTAATCTTTAGTGAGAGGATTTGATACTTTAGGAACATAGCATTTATTTTAGCATCTAGATTCAAGAACACCATAAATTAAACAGGTATTTCAATCATAGCTTCCTAAGCATTTTTTAACTTTCACAATCTGGTTACCTTTTGACTATTTATGCCCTTCTGTAACATATCTTAAATGCAGGTAGGGATTTCTTGGACCATCACCCTCAATGACTAAATGATAATTCAACAATTAGGCTTAAAAGGAGAAGCAAATTATGTACTTTGGCCATACCTTTCTAGCTAAAAACAAACAAGAAGATATAAGACTAGTTTTAGATACCCATCTGGGCTTTATATGATATATTTCAAAATAAGAGGAGGTTGTTTTGTAAGGAATACCTCATAAATGAACTGCCACTCTACTACAAGGCCTGATTAGGGTTGTTTCCCAAAGCAACTTTGTGAAATTCAATCCCTAAACCACCAAACTTCATTCCTAATCCCTAGACATGTGACATATGGTCTAATCCACATTTTCCAAAAAATTGAACCCTTGTCAGCTTACCCTTCTATCAAACCCTTTGTCTACCTATGCAAAACAAGCCTAATACATGAAGATATTAAGCTAGGGTGTCACCATAATGACTTCATCCTTCTTTGATTCTGATTGAGTTCTTAATTTAGGATCCAACTCCTATTTTCTTTTCCTTAAATATTACCTGTAAAACAACAAAGGTGAAACACCATGCAAGAAAGAAACACAAGCTTGAAAGTTAAGCAAAGTCTTGAGGGGTTGATCAATTGTGACACAAATAAAAGTTCAAATCTATGAAATCAAGGGAATACATTGAATTTTTGAGAGTAAAAGTTCACCAATAAAGAAAACCAAAATACCTTAAGAGGTGGTAATTGTATTTGAGGAACCAAAGTATAACTGAATCATCATCAATATGTTACAAATTTGAAGGAAGAAAGTTATAAAGAATTAAACGTTTTAGGACTACAGACTTGAAATCAATTTCAAATCAAAGGTATAAAAAATTTCTCTCTAAGGGTCGGCAATCTTGTAAAGCAAGATCAGAAGTAAGTAAATTGAATAAAAGGCTTAGCCAAGTTTGAAAATTCATTGGCCAAATCTCTAGAACTTAGAAATTAATTAGAAGGTGATGAACTTTGAGTTTCAAACCAAAAGTTTGAAAAATCTATCTAATAGGGTAGTGGTTTTGGGAGACTCAAAAGAAATTCAAAGTCAACCCTTACCCAAGTCAACCTAGGGAAAGAAAAATATTGATTAAGTTGTCTAAAACCGAAAAAGTTAATATTGATTCAGTTGTCTTAAGAATTCACTAATAGGGCCAGATTTAAGAATTAGACTTTAGAATGCCATTTCAATGATCCTTATCTTTAGATTTCCAAATCTCTTTCTTAAATTATGCTTTATATGTTAATGAAATGATTTTCTAAGTTTGAAAGACAAATTTGATTATGTCTCCACACTTGTCTTCATTTGCAATATTAAATTTTCTAATTTTTTTTAGTCATAAATTTCCTCAAATTGTTAACAAAATTGATCAACCAACCTAAAAATTTCTCTCGACTAGATCTCCTTATAGATACTAACTTCAAGCTTCATACAAGACAATGGTCAAGGTAAAAGAAGTGGCAGTTGGGAAAGAAAAAATGAAAAAGACAATTGAAGGTTAATATCCTAAGTCTCAAATGTCTTTCGCGAGGAAGAGGGTTGGTGATACAAACTTTGAGCACCTAAACATGTAAAAGATGAAGTCAAGGATTCCTAAAACTCAAGATCAATTGCCTTCACAAATGGCTATCAACATCATGAAAAGTGGCATATATAATGTAGCAGGTTACCCACAAGTTATGAATACAATGAACTCATGGTGGAGTGTGCAAGACTCTATGATCCATAATCAAGGAAAGTTAATGCTTGCATGTCTAAGTAAGGAGGCATTGAATGAATCTTTTACAATTCATTATCATTCAAGGATCTTAGAATTTCTCTCATAATGCATTTTCATGGAGATGCTAATGATCTAGCTACTAAAGTTGGATGGCATTGAGGCAGAGGGGGAAGCTAAAGTTCATAGAATAATAGAGGTAAGCAAGGGCGGATTCTTGTAAGGACACACAAGCTGAATAAGTATTTTGAATGTGCTTTCATTAAGACTTAAATAAACTTTTTAATTGCATGGCCAATGCCCCATATTAAGTTTTCTTTAAGTACTTATGTTTTCCTTTCCTAACTTGGCCTTCAAAACCCTTTGAAACATCTTACTATGTTGCTATGATGTATAGTTTATATGCTACTCTTTTTTGACCTTGGCATTTCATCCACTATTACATATTACAAATTTTTAAATTACTATTTACCTTTAATAATCTAGTTATTAAGTTAGTTGGGTGGGGATATATCCCCACAATGAGGAAATAATGGCTTTTGAAAGGCAATATATTAGATGTAAAAAGCAACCCAACGAATATAATGAAATTCTTATTTAATTTTCCCTGCATTGTAAATTTTGCCCATGTTTTTTCTATTCAACATTTGTATCAGAGCACCATTTATTGTCCATGCCCGCATAAAAGCAATGAGAAAGGTGGATGGTGTGTGGTAATTTTCCAGTTATTTGATACGAATTTTCTCTCTACTACATTTTTTTCTATTTTGGGTGATACCTTGCTAGGTGCATATGTTTGTTACTTGGTAGGCATAAGAGTGGAACAATGGTTTATGAATAAAATTTTTTGATAAAGGGTTTGAAAAGACCCTCAAGAAATGATGTTTGAAATCATTTAGAAGGGTGTTTGAATCTGTAGGCAATTTTAATATGAGTCAACATAATTTGTAGACTTGGAGTCAGAGTATTTGGCAAGCCCAAATTTTTTAACTTGGCAAAAACTTTACAACTTATAGAGTACCAGTGCTTCACCTCTATTTTTCAATAGTCCCTAATATACCCTACTCCATACCATAGAGTTGACCCTGAATCAACATGTTATCTGTTGTTACATGCAATATTGATGTTGTTAATATCGTCTATTGTGTGGTTATTCATTAATGAATTGGCTAGCTATGTGAGGACCTTTTCTAAGACTTTGGTGTCAAGATATTCTATGTTGGTGCATGGATAATTTCATGAAGACTTTCCTTGTTGTGTGCAGAGTTCTCTATAACTACAAAGTGTTCTCATTTATCACTATTAACTTGAGAACAACACATTAAATAAATAAAGCGTGTGTGGCAACCATTTTTTACTTTATCAACCTATCTTAGAGATATCGCTTGCCATTTGAAATTTTTTGACATAATAATAGCATTCTTTGTGCATTTCTAAGACCTAGAATAGGCATTGGGAAGTAAGAAACAAGCTGCAATAGTGAGGAGAAACTTGGAACACCATCTCAAGTTATTCAAAGCATTGTTGGAAGACATTATATCTAGTTTGAATGTTGTTTCAATATGACTGATGAAATCTATAAAAATGCATACTGGAACATGAGTTTCATCTAATATTGAAGGTCAAATATCTCCATTACTTATTAATTGTAAATTTTTGCTCATTGAAAACAACAACATGGGCTTCAATCTAAGAAGTGTTCAAAATAGTGCAAGTAATATTGGTTCATTCAAGAGATTTTAATGTATGTGAGGCTATTTGTAAAGTCTTATTTCATCATGATTTGCAATAAATATCAATTTACTAGAATTTGAGAACCATAATCTCCTTGCAAGCAAACTATTGTCAAAAAATGTTAGTGACAAATTGGTTGAAAATGTGGAGGATCTTACAAATATTTATGGTGTTTATGTGAACATGACCATCTAGACCCATAGTCTTGGGTGACCTAGAACATGAGATAACCAGTCAAGAATTGACTCCTAGCAGAAGTGACTTAAACATGGAATACTCCAAGTGAAAATTAGAATGTACAGAATCTACAACTTTGAATCCATCCCACATCTATAAGCTAAAATATTTTTATTAGTTAATTTAAAGCATGATGCGTGGTAATATCACTCAAAGCCTAAAGGTAATGATCTACAAAAATAAAAAGAAATTTTGAAAATAGCTTGCTTGGTTTGAAGTTATTTTATTTATAGGAAATACAATTATAAATAAACCTTTCTATTTCCATAAACATATTATGGATGTGCATTTCCAGTTAAGACCATGTTTAATAATGTCATGTTCCTTAGCAACAATAGAAGTTGCTAATGCCCTGCGTTCATTAGCAGTAGCATTGATTACAAGCATCCATAAATTTGCACTTGTAGTTCCTCTTAAAAGGATATGTACCTCATGATCTACTTCAAATGATGATGATAACAATTTATCAAAGAGACTAATTTAGCTTTTAACAAAAAAATTGTTAAGTTGTCCCACCAAAAATAACGTTATATCAACAATAGAGTAACAAAAATCATGAACTCTATTTTTGTAAATTCTAATTGTAATATAGTCCTGAATATGGAAGAAGTAAAGTATAGCTATAAATACCTTAGAACTTAATTCTAAATCACTTCATTGACTCATCCCCAAATGTGATGCTTCTATATCCTATATGGACTCTAGATCCTGAAACTGACTAGTACTAAGAGGTTCCTCTTCATTCTAAGTCGAGTATTCAAAATCCAAAAAATCTTCATCTTCATTCTGACTCTGAGACCTAAATTCTTCATTTATGTCAGAATCAGTAGTAGCACCACCATCTTTTGAAGTGTTGCAAAGGCCTCATCTTTCACGCATGGAATTCCAAATGGCCAATGACTTGTCATAAGGAAAATCTCTAACATTCTATTGAGTTAAAAACAACCTCAATCGAGTTTCCAAATTTTTTTCTAATTTGTTTCTAACCTTTGATTTCAAAAAAACCAATGCACTAAAAACTCTCTCATCTTCCATCAACCCTAATATCATTGTTTGACATAAATCAACAAGTTTGAAATATTTTGATATTGAAGTACACAATAATTCGCTCTAAATTATCCTTTTCTAGAGCCTTCTTATTGCACCAAGATCAAATGGATTCTCAAATTTTTCCATCTAGTGTTTCATACATGATGCAAAATGTTTACATTATTTTTTAAGATTATTTGAATCTAAGATTCCTTGTGTTGGTTGTCCATTGCAATCTGTATGCTTTGAAAATTGTGTTATCAATTCATCAAGTACATTATGAAACAACTTTACATAAGTTGGATTATCTCTGAAGTGTTTCCAAAATTGAGGAAACACACAACTCATGGCTTCAAGAATTTCTTCTCAAGGGAATCTTTCATGAATCTCACTTGAAAGTTGGTAGGAAATAGACTTCACATTTTCACTAACAGATTTAACAATTTTGTCAAAATCATCATTTCTAACTAGTAGTACTCTACCTCTCTTGCTTGTCTTAGATTGGTACATTGATATTTGAAATCCTTTCACAAACACACATAGCTCATTTTTTGCATTGAATCGCAAAAAAATCTCAGCATGATTCAAATCTGTAATTATCTCCCACCTTGAAAAAATTGGGCTATGACCTATGAGATCTGAATAAAAAGAATCCAGATCCATGCATGGAATTTTACTTAAATCACTGTACTCATGAGTATACATAGTTCTATCTTGGGATTTCTTACCAAGTGTGTTCATTAAATCCAACATGGGGAGAAGACTGGCTAAAGTTAATAGGCTCTCTATATCACTTAACTTATTTAACAAATCAAAAGCTTTGTCTATTGTAAGGTGTTGCTCATATATAACTCCAATCAAGGATTAATATTCTGCTAGAACTTGTTCTACTAGTCCATGCAAAGATATCCATTTGGTCTTAACATCCTTGAGAATCTTATTTCCTGTTGTTACTCCCTCTGAAAAATCTTAAATTCTACAAAACATTTAGGACTTATGCAAAAGTAGGAGTGGAGCTTACAAATTAGATATTCAACTTTTGACACTGTAGGAAAACTACTTACAATGTTATATGCTAAATTCATTTAGTGGGCTATGCAGTGTATGCCAAGCATGTAAGGTGCAATACTAGTTAGTAATCTTGCACAAAGACTAGTCCTTTGCCCTTGCATTACTATAGCTCCATCAACTCTAACACACACTAACCTCTTGGAAGTTGTCAAGTCATTCATACCAAAAATTTCATTCAAATCTTTCTTAACTTCTAAATATAAATTTTTTGCAGTTGAATTAGCCTTCATTTTATGAACACAAAGTAGATGAGCTCAACGAACATGTTCTTTTATAGTATATACATGCATACAGACCCAAGCTGTGTTATCTACTACAATGACTTCAACTAAGGACAATGAAATGAACTTGGATTCTTTTACTCTCTCCTGTAGATTTTTATTTTCCACCTCAGCAAGATAGTTTGCCATTTCCCATCTAGCGTATATGGACCAATGTGACATAGGATAGTGAGGAACTCTGAAAAAAGATAATAAATTACTATATTTTGAAAAGTCTCTCATAGGATGCCCTCTAGATAGAATATGAAAAATAACACTCATTTGAATGGTCTTTGCCAAATTTGCATCATTGGTTGTATGTTGAATCCTAGCCTTGATTAGATTGTCACTATTGCCAGTATCAATTACCACTATTTTCTTGAAATGCTCTTCATATTCTATGGCATACTTAACATGAAGGAATTCTTTCTTTGATTTCCATCTCACTACTACTACTTCCTTTCCATCTATGATTTTTTTTTTCATAAACCTTACCAATATGTTTTTCTATAGTGTCAAGCTTTAGTTTGAACTTTTTCTCTCTTTTAGTTTTCCAGTTACAAATTGTACACCTACATTCTATTGGTTGTTCATCATTATTTGTGACTAGTTCAATAAACCAATACTTTGTTACCCAATCAACCTAAAAATTCCTTTTCGTTTCTCACTCCTGCCCCATTTTTACATTCCTTTTTCTTTACTTCCTACCAACATCAATATTATCTGATGTTACAACATCTTTTTTCGTTCCAACATTTTTATCCTTGTTTGATTCATTTTGATTTAACTAAATAATAACCCCATCTTCTAGTGGTGTTGAGCTATTGTGATTTCCTTCTACACTTGTAGTTGTACAAGCTGATAGACTAGAAACATTTTTTATTCTGAAGAAAGCCTTTATGGTAGTATCTCTAAGTTTTGGGCATTTTGATGGCCTCCCAATCCCTTCACTACCCTTGGGGGTGTTACCCTTGTCAACATGTAGCCTTCCATTGACAACCCCTTCACTTCCCTGAGAATGAGCAGTATTAGTCAGAGACTCACCCTCCCCTGACATTTCAATCCACTAATAATCCATTTACTTTTGTGAGAATAAGTAGTATTAATTTTAGACTAGGAATTGAAATTAATTAATAATAGCAATACTATGAAGTGTAAAGAAATTATTGCCTACCTTGGTCCTTTACAGTTTCTTTAGAATTCTAATTTTTGTGTAATGTGTTGCAAGATTGTAACTCTAGTCTCTCGCTTTCTCATTGTCTGCCAAAATATACATCAAATTTTTTGCATAAACCAAAATATACATCAAAATTTTTGCATAAACCAAAATATACAATCCAAAAAAAATCATAAACCTAAAAAGAGCTAGTCCACCATAATTGGGATAATTTCTAAGAGATGGATAAAATCTTAATCTAAATTAGAATCATATAATCATTTACAATTCTACCCATGTTGTTGTTGAGATAATGGGTGTTGCACACATTGCATAATATTGTTATTTTATTATTTGATTATGTAATGTTGTACCTAGATGGACGTGCAACATGTAAAGATTCCCATGAAATATTCTTGATGAGTTGTATTGTAACATTGTGATAATATTTCATGTAATTATTTAATATTGGGGAAAATAATTAAATACCCAATATTAAATGTGGGGTCAGTGGGTTAGGTAGCACATGGTTTATGTAATACCACTTAGTGGTTTTGTGGGACTTGCTACTATATAAGCAGCCACAAGGGTAGTTGTTGTATAGAGAAAGAGTGACAAGGAGAAAACAAAAGGCAAGAGTCGAGTGGGACAAGGCTTGACAGGTTAGCCAAGGGAGCATTTGTGAAGGTTGAAAGCATGGCATGGGATGTGTGGATTCATGCTTGTTCACATAGTTTACTCGGTTGTGGCTATGGCCATGAAGGCTTCCATGGTTGTATGGAAATGGTATTTTTTGCTGAATAATACATGGTGATGGATGCTTTTGGAGGCTGGTTTTTTCCCTCAATGAGGGTTTCCCAGGGTATATCTTGTGTCACAATTTTGTGGGTATGTTTTCTATTCTCTTGCATGTGGATTTTAATTTCGTGTTTATTTCAGATCTATTATGGGTTATGTGGAAACGGTTATATTCTTTGTTGCCAAGTTTCCTAACAAGTGGTATCAGAGCTATGGTTTTATTATTTGTAACCCTAGATTGAATCCATGGGAATGCATGAGAGGATAAAAAAAAAAAGGGCAAGATATATGAATGATTTATTGCAGGTCTGAGGGTTTTGGGTTTGCTATTATGATGGGATGTTAAAAGATTTGAGCATGTGAAATTGTTGGACAAAAGAGTTTTTCGGATGTTTCATTTAAATGAGGGTTTTCGAGGGTAGCTTGCAGAAATGACCTCCTAGGTAAAAACAGACCTTCTAGGTAAAAACAGACCTCACCATTGGATCCGGGTTGACATTTCCATAAAACTTGATATATAATATGCCCTAGTTTGGCCATGTTCAGAGGAAATGAAAGAGTTTTTTGGTTTCAGCCCATGATGGCCGTCAAATTTAATCCCGTCGGAATTTTCGTCACTGAAAAAAATAAAAAATGAAAAATCGTACTAAAAATGGTAAAAAGACTGTCTTAGTAAAATGGCCATAACTTTCTCTCAGAATGTTAGATTTTAGAGTTATTATAGGCGTTGGAAAGCTAATTCAGAGCACTACAACATGGTGTAGGTTTGGTTCTATAATTTTGAAATTTTGTCAAGTTTTAAGAGCCCTAAAGTCAGATGTTGTTTATTTTGAGCACGAATATGGGCATAACTTGGGCATACGGAGTCAAATTTTGGACTTCGAGTAGTCAACGGAAAGCTCTTGGAGAGCTCTACAAATTGGTATAAATTTGGTGCAGGTTTGGCATGATTTATTTGTTGATATATTGATCTGAATAGTTTATAGGTATATTTTGACTATGGTAACATTGTGAGTTTATGGCATTGGAAATTTAAGATTTGATGTCATTGTATACTCAGTTCATGTATTCAGATTGGTCTCATGATGATATGATTATCAATGTTTGATTTGGATATGTATGATGACTTGTTGGGTCTACAAGTTGTGTAGTGTTGTAAGCAGTCTATACTTACATGTTGCATTTATAGCTTGGTTATGGGTTGTTTTTGCCCATTGATCTTTCATTATTGATGCATATTCAGATTAGTGGCTTGGATTTGGGTTGTCTATGCCCTAAGTCACATGATTTACTATTATCTTCATGTAGAAGGGATGAGATGTTGTTACCAGGTACAGTCATGGTGGAGGATTGTGGTTGACTATTTTATGCTGACAGGTTGGACATATTAAGAGCCTGATGCTCGGTTCATGGATGTGATCATGGTGTCATAGATTTTGGCATGACATGATTGGATATATAGGTACATCCTTGATGTTCATTAGCTTGGATTTTTGATATAGTTATGGTGGTATATCTTCTTGGTTGAGGATCATGGTTATTTGGTTTCTTTTAAGGAGCTCATGATGTGTACTTTGAGTTCTTTAATGGTTTGATGCCTTGGTTGATTCTCATGGTTAGAGGATGGTATTTTCATCATGATTTGATGGATAGCTTGGATACACAGTTTAGTGGGAGCTTGTGACAGTGATGGGGTGACAGTGCAGGATTAGTTCCTGGTTTGGTTTGGATCTTCAAGTAGAGGATGGATTTTATGATGCCATAGGTGACTTGGTACCACGGTTGAGTGGGAGTTGTTGGCATTGATATATTTATTGAGTTTTTTGCAGATGTTGGAGGTTTGTCTTAGATCCTATTGCTGCAGAAGCATTTTTGACATTTGCATGGTGCACTTGTTATCTTCATGGTGTGTGGAGATGGTTCTTCCTGGTATGTGGAGATGGTTTTCTTCATGGTGTATGGAGATGGTTGCATCTTGAGGACTCACAAGGTTCTTGGCAAAGGTGTGGTTTATGCTTTTACTTGGTATGTTATCCTTGGTATGAGGATGGTTTCATTATTATGTCATGGTATACTCTTGATACGCGTTTAGAGTTGTGACATGTTATGGTGTGTTCATATGGAGCATGTTATCTCTTTGGTTGAGATGGTAAGATCATGTTGTCATGTTTATGTTCATGAGGCCATGGTTGGAACTTTGACATTGATCTTGGTTTAGTTTCTTGGTATTGAGTACACTGATCATAAGCTAGATACTTCATGATATTGCTATGTTGCATTTGAAGTTGGCATGGATTGATTGGTTACAGGTGCTCATGGATACTTAGAGACGGTGGTGACGCTGATTTCTCTTGGATTAGAGAAGTATTTGTTGGGACGGTTGATGGTTTCAATAGGAAATTCGAGGGGCAGTCACCTGATATGGACTTGAGAGGAGATTGTTCTTATATGAGTCTTGGTTGGAGACTTGGGTATCTTGATGAACATTCTCATTCCCCACTCTTGGTCTACTCGGCAGTTTGCTACTTGAGAGGTATAGCCCATTGTTTCTCTCAGTTGCATTATATTTATGCTTGTCTTTTATGGATATGGATCTTGAGCTATGGTACATGAGTTAGTTCTGGAGGGTTCATTTGAGAGATGGTTTAGCATTGGTTATCTCCATGTGCATATGTTGTTATGCTGGTTGAGTTTGGGAGATGGTTTTATATTGGGCATTTTCCTTGGATTAGGAATGGTTTATTGAGTTTGATCTTCTTGTGAGAGGCTTACATCCATGATTAGTTATATGGTATGGTTTGGGTGTTGTTGAGGCTTCTTGTTGGGGTTTTTTTTAAAGGAGGAGATAATACTTGCACAGTTTACATCTAGAGGTGTGTGTAGAAGGACATGATACAGGTTATGATTTGCATGGTTTCTCCGATCTTGGTTATCTTCTTGGATGTGCAGTTTTGCCTACATTGGATTTGAGATTGGTTAGAGATTGTGATCACTAGTTTGTGCTCATGTATGTCATGTGAGAGATGACATGGTTATTCCTTTATCTCTTTCCTCTGTTGGTTGTGGTGAACTTGGGAGAGCATTGGAGACTTGTTATGAGAGTTATTCTTGTAGGATATTAGTTTATGTATTGTGGATGTCCTTGATACTACATGGATTCACTTCTTTGAGATGTTTTGAGTGGATTGGTTATAGATTTGACATTATCTTTTGTAGTGGGAGCTTCTTGGTATATATGTGGCAGGTATTGCTCTTGAGGCTTGTGATTGCAGGTTGCAGATTGGATATGTCAGTGATATGAGATTCACTTGTTATACCTTAGAGGTATGGATAGTTGGATGGGTTGGCACTTTGCTGTGGGTGCTATTTCAGCTATGGATATTTTGACAACTACGGATACATGTGATTACCATTGGATCAGGTTTTTGTGCTTGAAATTTTAGTTGGTAGAAGATTTTATGATCTTCTAATGCAACAAGTTGGGTGGCTTTCTCTTTGGATGGCTTCTATGTATGTCCAGTGGTAGTGGCATAATAGGAGGTGAGATCATTCATGTTCGAGATGCTGGATACTTTGATTTTTT
The DNA here is from genome assembly GCA_028749045.1 of Cupressus sempervirens. Lineage (NCBI taxonomy): Eukaryota > Viridiplantae > Streptophyta > Pinopsida > Cupressales > Cupressaceae > Cupressus > Cupressus sempervirens. The sequence continues at coordinate 236,155,832 of CM053785.1, forward strand.
TGCGGGTACCAGGATGGAGCACTTGGTGTATTTTGATCCATAATGGTGGATGTGCTGGGAGGGATTGTTCCCTTGTTCATTTATGTGGCTACGGATTGACCCTATGCAATGTATACAACAAGTGCGAGATTGTTGAGATAATGGGTGTTGCACACATTGCATAATATTGTTATTTTATTATTTGATTATGTAATGTTGTACCTAGATGGACGTGCAACATGTAAAGATTCCCATGAAATATTCTTGATGAGTTGTATTGTAACATTGTGATAATATTTCATGTAATTATTTCATATTGGGGAAAAGAATTAAATACCCAATATTAAATGTGGGGTCAGTGGGTTAAGTAGCACATGGTTTATGTAATACCACTTAGTGGTTCTGTCGGACTTGCTACTATATAAGCAGCCACAAGGGTAGTTGTTGTATAGAGAAAGAGTGACAAGGAGAAAACAAAAGGCAAGAGTCGAGTGGGACAAGGCTTGACAGGTTAGCCAAGGGAGCATTTGTGAAGGTTGAAAGCATGGCATGGGATGTGTGGATTCATGCTTGTTCACATAGTTTCCTCGGTTGTGGCTATGGCCATGAAGGCTTCCATGGTTGTATGGCAATGGTATTTTTTGCTGAATAATACATGGTGATGGATGCTTTTGGAGGCTAGTTTTTTCCCTCAATGAGGGTTTCCCAGGGTATATCTTGTGTCACAATTTTGTGGGTATGTTTTCTATTCTCTTGCATGTGGATTTTAATTCCGTGTTTATTTCAGATCTATTATGGGTTATGTGGAAACGGTTATATTCTTTGTTGCCAAGTTTCCTAATAGTTGTCTATAATAATTCACTCCAATCATAAAGTTAGCTTGAATAGAAGGTCCACTTGAAAGAACTTGTGGTGGAAGGGAAATTATAAATCATACTAAGTGGAATTTACAAGAGTCAGCACCTGGTTGCAAGTAGAAAGCATCCAAGAGGAAGGATGAAATGAAAATCTATTACCAGCATTAAAATTAAACAACTTTAAGAATTTCTTCACTTTGCATAGAATTTGATGTTTGACTATGATGTATGCAATGAAAATTGATCAATGATCAACATATTTTCTTAGTCCTACTTGTAATGGCACAGTCCTATAGACAATTCAAGGAGAAAGAGGACTAATGCCTCAATAACGCAACATTTTTTGTAAAAAAATATAGTAAAAATGGTAGATGAACGTAACATATTTGATCTTATTCTTGAATTTGCAGGTAGGGCATTTGGGTTGTCTATGTTAGAGTAATTATTTTGTTTCACTTATTAACTAGATCATCTTGATTTAGTTGATTAAGTGGTTTATTACTCTAGTTCTTAAGCTTGCTTTTAGGTGCATATAATTAATATTTTATATTAATTATAATGCACAAACCTAGTTAGGGTTTCGCGATTCCTTTTATAAGGATTCACCTCTTTGTATTTTTTCATTCACTTATTGGATCATAATAAAGATTTCTCTTTGCATGTTCATAAGATGTCTCCGGCCTTTTGGCCTCCATGATTTTTTCTTGCTTCTATTCTTTGCTTTTTCCATGTGATAGGGTTATGCATGCAAGTGTTCTTGGGAGATTAGTTTTTCACCTAATCTAACATGGTATCAGAGCCATCTTGCTGCTCGTTGTTCGTGTTTTGTTGAAGTGTTTCAAAAGTAGGAGTTTTTCAAGGGTTTCAGAAGTTTTTTATGTGGATTTAGGGGGGACCTTTGTTTCTGGTCACTTTGGGCTCAAATGGACATCATCGTTGTGTTCAGAGCGCCCAAAAACCCCAAAATCCATATAAAACTTGTCCATTTTGGACAACGTTGATCTGAGAGGCAATTTTTTTTGCCCAACTGGACCGTACGGCCCCTTGTACGTGTTATGAGGAATAAAATTTATTAAAATCACAAAAAAAAATTTAAAAAGTGATTTTTAACCACGCAACAGTTAACTAACCACCGGCGGAGCCGCTAGCGATTATCGCTGGCAGTCTGCCAACGGCCTACAGCAGCTCCGCTAGCGGTGTCTGCTATGGCCCCGCCGCACTCCACCCTCCCTTCGCCCAACTACCACCTGGTCACCGCTCCACCAGCGGTGCAGGGGTGGTGCGGGATTTTTTATTTATTTATTTATATTTTTTAAAAATAATTTTTCATGCATTTTCAGAAGCCCTGTCAATTTTTTTGCCGTAACTTGAGCATACGAACGTAATGTTTTGATCCAAAAAATGCACTAGAAAGCTGATTCTGAGACGGAGATGATGGTATAGGTTTTTTTGTGTTTTGATTCAGTTTGGTTGCCTATTTTGGTAGTAAAATTTGGATGTTCTATTTTGCACTCTGGGAGGCATATATCTTGAGCATCCAGACTCCTTTTGGGGCTCGCCAGATATTGTTGGAAAGCTGGTTCTATGAGTTATTTAGTTTCAGAGGTATTTTATCTAGACTCTACTCTAGGTTCTTTCTCCTCCGATTTTTTCCCTTTCACACTCTTGTGGATTACTTGGATTCTACAGGTCTTGGGATCTCTTCTTCTGTTCTTTTGGGGTCACTCTTCTTTCTGACTTATGAGCATTGTATGCTTCTCTTCTGTTGCATTCTTTTTTCTATAAATGCACTGAGATAAAGTGTCTACTTCTGCATATCTGGGATCTTGTACACCTTGTGTTTGTTTGTACTCACACTCAGTTATAAAGTGCCATGGAGGGTCATGATGTTTTGCCATTCTGTGCTCATCCACCTTTGTCAAGTGAATGTTTCTTCTACGACATTAGCCCATGCTATGTGTCGGTGACACCACCCTTTATCTTGTGCTTGTACTTCTATTGCACTGTTGGTGTTCTTGATTCTTCTTCTTGCAGATGTTTCTAGCATTGCATTTCAGTGTTCCTATCACCCCTCTCCCTATTCAACATTATGGGGGGGTTCACCTATTGGCTCTATTGCTTCCTTGGTTCAGTTGAGTGATCTACGTATTTAGTTTTTGTTCCTATGTACTAGGCGAATGCAGTAGCTAGGCACCTATGCATTTCGGTGAGATGGTTCATCTACTATATAGACACTCATTCATTCCTACTTTTGGATGTCACCTCTTCGATTGATCAGCTCTTCAGACTTTGTCTTCTCTACCTAGTCATGCACTATTTCAGTGAGGGTTCCAGCAGTTTCTTCTGATAGTGTCTGCAACTTCATGCTTTAGAGATGCTTCATTACTCTTTCATGCTCTTTCTTGTTCCTTTCTTTGGGACATTTCCTAGGTTGGAGGCTTTGTTTCCTTCATCTAGTTCATTTCCTTATATTGGGTACCTGATCAGGCCTTGTTGTCAGGACCCATTTCCCTGCTTTCATAGCTTTGCTAGGTTAGCTTCCTCCTGAGCTTTGCTTAAGGGGGGGTGTTAGAGTAATTATTTTGTTTCACTTATTAATTAGATCATCTTGATTTAGTTAATTAAGCAGTTTATTACACTATTTCTTAAGCTTTCTTTTAGGTGCATATAATTAATATTTTATATTAATTATAATGTGCAAACCTAGTTAGGATTTTGTGATTCCTTTTATAAGGATTCACCTCTTTGTATTTTTTCATTCACTTATTGGATCATAATAAATATTTCTCTTTGCATGTTCATAAGATGTCTCCGACCTTTTGGCCTCCATGATTTTTTCTTGCTTCTGTTCTTTGCTTTTTCCATGTGACAGGGTTATGCATGCAAGTGTTCTTGGGAGATTAGTTTTTCACCTAATCTAACAGTTTGTACATGCAAACATACAATTTCAAATTGTTGACAAACATGTAGTGGCCGAGAAAATTTGACAAATTATGGAACTTGGAGGAGAAGATGGGTGACCAAATAGATTCATGTCCCTATGGGGACATTTACTCACTACCCTCCTATATATAGCATACAATTGTTGACTGAGATACGATCAATAACATGAAAGCCTATCTATAGAATTGTCTCTTATTAATGATTGTTGCAGATTATCTAGTTACTTGGTGAGAAGTTCAATTGATTATGCTCATTATTTGGTGCTTATAGAGTAAGGGTGTGCATGAGGTGTGATTCAAATCCCAAGAAGAATCTAGTGGACAACACTTAAATTTTTGAAATTTAGATGTGTTATAAGTAGAAGCAAATTTATAAGAGAGATAAACTAGGAAATAAGAGGATTTAGACTGCATACCATATTAGTACATGTTTTTTGTACATACATACTCTTTTGAGAGATGTGTGATTCCTTATCATCTAGTTATGTTTTTTGCTTGAACAACTCTAGTTGCTAATTGAAATTCTCTAGAGTTGTTTTCTTTTTATAATTTCTCATTTATTTAGATTAGTTATCACAAATAATCAAGAACCCTTATTTTTCATAGTAGGGGACCAATGATAGAGCTGTAGAATTCTTTTTATGAGCTCATGAGGAAATATTGAATTATTGTTGAGTGAAACTTCAAATGAATGATGGGAATTAACTCCAAAGGATAAAATTGTCAAATAGGAAGCTTTTTCAAATTCCAGTTCCAAATTGCAAAATGTATAAAAAATGAGTGAAAGGACACCTAGTTTTGTTGATTCTTCAAATAATGAGTGACAAAGATATGCAGTTGATATGTCCATAAGCTTCCCAAAATTTTAATCTCAACGTTTGTGAAAATATGAAATTTCAAATTGAAAAGCAATTTTGAGTGCTTGCTTGTTGGAAGATGTGATTTATAACTAGATTTTTCTTTTGGAAGCTTAGTCAGGGTTTCTATTCTCATGATTGTTCTTTCCTTCAAAACTGGCATGTTTTGATTCTTCAAGGAGTTCAGGGATATAGGAGTAAGATATGCTATAGCAAAAGAGGTGTGGATTATAGTCCATTTAAATTCTCTTAAGGAGGTCTCACTTGGTAAATCAGCTCAACCATTCTAAACTATTATTTATAAGAATCTTTTTGTAATATATGTTGGTTGTAGTAGTAAAGGTGGCTTTCCCCATGATCTCTTTGAGCTTTTTTTGCATGTTCTCATAAACCTAATCTAGGTTGGGTCCTAATTTATCATTTTTCTATGAATTCAAGAATTTTGATGAGGATTAATAATAGCACATAGTATAGTACTTAGGATAACAACATTATCTATAGTTTTTTTTTCTTGTAATTACAAATAATATCAGATATTGTATATTCCTCTATATTAAGTTAGTTTTAGTCTTCTAGTTTGAGATATCATCTGGGGTAGTTGGGTTACCATGATACTTTCCATGTTAGGTGACATTTGTGAGGATATGGGGCTCAAGAAATGACAACTGGTTTAATGAATTTCATTGCAATTATTCTTCTAATCATGCACCAATCCAATAAGGTATATTTCCTTCCAAAGTTCTCACTTTAAAAGTTGACATGTTAGTGCTAGATAAGTTGATGAATCAACTTTCTATCTTCTTATTACAATGTTGCAAGTTCATATCCTTATGAAGAATTCTACTAGCTAGTTAGATGAGCTCATTGCTAGAGCTTGGGTTTTACCATGTCTTGCATGAAAATTGATAAAAGAATAACAAAATTATGTGTACCTTCAATGTGTAGATATACACTTCCTATATACGAAGATATCATGAGCTTAAGAGGGTCACAGATTAGATCTCATTCTTGCTATATCTGACACTTCCATTGTTTGATAGATTCACACTCTTCAAGTGATGTAATCATTCCTTATATGAAGTGATGCTTCTATCAAATGGTTCATTCACATTGAATTTTATTTAAAGTTAAAATGAATATGAGATCATGCCAAACTATATCATCAAATTGTTTGAGGTATTCACTTGAGCATCTCACTAGCAAGCTTGAGTGTTTCTTTCACTACAACCTCTAGAGGACTACATTCCCTGAAAGCCTCCCATGCCTTAAGACATCAACATATGCATTGATAAGGGTGATATTTGATAGAGGTCCTCTTACTATATGCTTCATATTCTATCCTAAAGCTTTTGGTCACACAGGTACTAAAGATTATGTCAGTATAGCTCATAGTTAGTAGTCATAGTAGTCATAGTCGTAGGTCTTTAAAGTATTCTTCTTGTTATTGAGGATTATGATATGCTATTTCACCTTCAAGTATTCCATTGAAAATTCACATTTATTCAATATACACTTCCATATATATTACTTGTCATGAACGACTATCCTTAAGGATCACACACTAAGAAGAAATTAAGCTTGGGAAAATAAGTCAACTTTGACTATTTAGCACTTTTAGCCTAAGAATCAAGCCTTAGTGTGTGATGTTTAAGCTATCCAATCATGAACCATCAAATTGTGTGCATTATATTAGACTTTATACATGTCACTTGCATTCACCTAAAGTTTTTAAAATTTTACCAATACTATATTATTTTCCTTCTAGTGAAACATGATCCATCACAGACATTATGTCAAATAGTTCACATGTCACTTGTTATGCTTTCACATTTGGCATGTTTGTTCATCTGATAATTGCACTCCATGAGGTGATAGATGAAGGATGGTAGGATAGAGTAGAGGAGCATTAACTCCATATCAAATGCTCCTTCCAAATGCCTTGTCTATCTAAAATTCCTGATCCTGACAGAAATCTACATTCATCATGCTTTAGAAGATGTTTAATGCGGATTAGACGCTCCCATAATTTCATAATTTTTCTAGTACCATTTTTTGATACATATTTTCCTACAAAATTGGGGTTGATAGCTATTAGTAAACAGATTGTTCTTCTTCTAATTCTCCTTTTAATTTGCCCAATTTGTAATGAAGAACAACTTTACATAATAGTTGGGAAACTATTTCTGAGAATAAATAGTTTCCTTCTGAATTAAGGTACAGCTCCCTATGTGAAAAATATTCAATGAATTTTGTTTCAATTCTAATTCCTACTGCAGATATGTTCTTAACTAGAGAACAACAGAGGAAACCGAGTTCCACCCAGGCAAGTGAAATCTCAGGCAGGATCTAAATGCAAAAATGCTATGTTGTGACCTTCACAATCTTATGAATTTCCCAATGAAGCAATTATGAAATGCAATTGAAGAATGATTATACAAGTTATGAAATGCAAATGAAGTAGCTGATGCAATTCCACAACCAGTTATAATTCTTTGATTATCTTATAAACTGAAAATAATGGAACAAAACTTTGTTTATTTATCATTCCCAATTCAACATAATGAAATAACACGAGATAAAGTTGGACAGAAAATAAATGGCACTAGACTTGATTGTCTTTGCAACCAACTTCACACCTAAAATTTTCTGATCCCCATATGCAATCAAATTAAAAAAAAACCTAAACTAACATGCCCTCCCTGGCGACTCCTGCTCTTTGACTGTATATCTCCCCTCTAAGGAAAGAATTGTGATAAATAACCTCCTCAAGTGATTGGTTGATTCTTCCATCTGGAAATTTGGTTCCTCTACCTCTTCAGTTATTAAAATTTTAATCTTGACAAGCTCTTCATTTTCTAAGCACACCACATGTCGCTTTGAGATTTCAAAAGCTTTAAAAAATGAATCATCGTATGATGTGTCAGCTCCTGTTAGTTAGCTCTGATGTAAAATGTATGATATTGGCCTCTACCCAATTCAATCCCTCTTTAACTTCATCAAGACATGTGCCTCTTCAAATGTTATGACTTGTCAGTATATTATGTTTTCAACTACTGGAGAACAACAAACAATGATGTGTCTTCTGCTTACCACAATTACAACTAATTCCTTGATAAATGGTGTCCATTTCTCTACTTACAACCCACGCTCATAACTTCCTAATGTAGAAAAAGCTATAATTATATCCTTTTCATAGCATTGCCTCAGCCATCATAAGTAAGATGTCTGCTTTTTATCATCAGTGGATAAGAAAACAAATCATGTGCTAGTTTTGCACTTTCAATGCAGTCAATCAGCACAAAATCTAGGATTGGAACATTATGCTCATGAAAATGAACTTTTTCCATATATTTTGTCCTTTTATGTGATATGAATATGATTTGTGCCTTCAACTCCATCCCGTGATCATGTAGCTCTCCAACTTTTTCAAAATCTTGGCCTCGACCAACTTCATTCTTCTCTTTTGTACTCTGCCCGAGTTCTTTGTCAAGCACTTTAGCATCTTCAGGGAGTTGTGTATAAAGAAAATGCACACAAGAATACTCCAAAGCCTCATCAGAATAATTTAGCTAATGATGAATCTCATATGGTTCATGTAGACTAACTAATATCTGTATTGTCTCATCCACAGTTGCCTCGAGCACTTTCACAGGCTGGGATCTCCTTTCTAGAGCAAGTTTCGTCAAATTATTTCCATCTTCCTCAAGAGTTGGTGTCTTGCTGCTACTAGCACCTCCAACCCCAGCACTAATAGCCTCTGAGCTTTCACCAATCATTCAAATTGCTTGAGTACGAATATTGCTAGGGTCAGCTCCAAGTTTCCCAAGAACATAACTTGTAACACCTTCACCTAACCTATCTATGAAATTCATCTTCATGTTTCCATTGTAGGCTCCTCTTGGGGATACCAATATCTATTATAAAACCATGGGAATCAGCAGCTACAGCTTCTCCATCTTGATTATGATACCAATTGTAGTAAGCATGTGTCTTGTTTTATTTTATTTTATTTCAAGAACTGCATGCCCAAAACTCGCTTCTTTAAATTCTGAATAGAGTGGTTGTGGTTTTGTAAAATTAGTTGTGAGGCCTTCTAGACTTTCTCCATCACCAATGGTAATATAGACAGGAGAAGATGGATCCCTGACAGGTGTGCATTTCCCATTAACTACATTGTAAGCCACATTTGATATGCATTTCATTAAAATACCTTGCAGACTGTTGATTATTTTTATTGTTGCCACCTGCAAGAGTGTGCTTGTTGGACCAGGAGAAATGTTTTGAAACAACTATTGGCGGTATTAATTTTTTCCAATAATAGCAGATAGCCAGCCCATCGTCCAACCCACAACTCAGTTGTCCATCCACCGTCCACAATAAATTGCATAGCAGACACTCTGCCATCCCAGCCACCCATGTTTTTAATATATGTAATATTATATTTAATATAGTGTAACATGTGTAAAATGTGTTGTGCGTAGAGAGTTCTCATACCCTCTATAAATAGAGGCCTTAAGTAATGCATTTGGGCAAGGCAGTAAGGCAATAAAATTAGTATTATTTATGTGCATTTGTCTTTCTCTTTGCCTTCAAATTGGTATCAGATGGTGAAGAGCTAGTTCTAGGAGGAATTATGTGTTGATATGTATAACTTTTGTAGCAGTGAATGGAGCTTCTAATGTTTTCTTGATTGCAGATCATTATCAGCTACTAAAGTTGGAGACTAGTGGCTGCCAAGATTGAGAGAAGAAAAGATCCAAGTTTAATGTTTGAAAAAGGTATGAGTTGATTTCTTGGAGTGAAGTCTAATGATAAAAAAAATTGTTAAAAGGGGAAAATAAGCATTATACTATTGTTTGTTTAAGCTATATGTCATTGGCTTAGACTTGTTTGGTGGATTTGCTTTGTAAAGCAAAGTTTAAAATTGTAAGGTGCAGTTGTAACTGTGTATTAATATGGCTTCAGGAAGTAGTATAGGTCAACCACAAATTCCAATATTTTCTGGTAAAAATTATGAATTTTGGGCTAAAAAAATGAAGACACTATTTTGTTCTCAAGGCATATGTGATCTTATTGAAAAGGGTTTTATTGAACCACAAGATGAGTCTACATTAACACAAGATGAAAAGGATAAATTACAAGATAACAGGAAAAAGGATGCTAAAGGGTTGTTTCTAATTCAACAATCTTTAGATGAATCAATTTTTCCTAAGGTTTGTGCTGCTAAAAAGTCTAAAATTGCATGGGATATTTTAGAAATAGCATATTGCTAAATTGAAAACTTTAAGGCATGATTTTGAAAATTTGTGTATGAAGGATTCAGACTCAGTTGATCAATTTCTAAATCAAGTAATGAATGTGGTTAATCAAATTAGATCATATGGTGATGATTTGACAAATCAAAAAGTTGTTGAAAAGATACTTTGTTGTTTGCCTAGAAAATTTGATGCCATTGTTGTTGCCATTGAAGAATCTAAAGATTTGACAATACTATCTATTGATGAATTGATGGGCTCACTTTTAACTCATGAATCAAGAATGAATAGAAATAATAATTCTTCTTTGGAGAATGTATTTAGATCACAGGTATCTTTTGGCAGAGGAAGAGGAAGAGGTAAAAGCATAGATGGATGTGGAAGTCCAAATCAAGAAGAGAGAACAAATCAATCCATTCAAAGTTTGAATAGAGGACGTGGTAGAAGTTCATTCCAATACCCATCATCAAGCTTTGATAAATCTCGAATTCAGTGTCATTATTGTAAGAGATTTGGTCATATTGCAAGTGAATGTAGAAAGAAACAAGAGGATATTGAAAAGAATGGTGCTAATTACTCAGATCTATCTGATAACAAGTCAAGAAGTTTATTTATAACTTGTAATGTTGCTCAAGAAAGCTCTAGTGATATATGGTTCCTAGATAGTGGATGTAGTAACCATATGACTAGAAATAAAGATTTGTTTGCTAGCTTGGATGATTCTATAAAATCTGAAGTAAAGCTAGGAAATGATACTAAAGTCTCTATAATGGGAAAAGGTGTTATAAATGTCTTGACAAAAAAAGGAGGAAAAAGATATATTCCTGATGTGTATTTTGTGCCTGGATTAAAACACAATCTCATGAGTGTTGGTCAACTAGTACAAAAGGGTTACAAAGTTTCTTTTGATAATGATGTTTGCACAATCTTGGATAGAAATCCTACTGGCAGGTTAATTGCAAGGGTCAACATGACACAAAATCGAATGTTCCCCCTCCAGATTCATTGCATTCAAGGAGGAAAAGAAGTTAGTTTCAAGATAGTATACTCAAATCAGTCGTGGCTATGGCATTTGAGGTATGGTCATCTTCATTTTGATGCTTTAAGCCTATTACAAAAGAAGAATATGGTGAAAGGATTGCCTCAAATATTGAAACCACCAAGTTCATCTGAAAGTCGTATTTTGGCAAAACAACATCAAGAAAGCTTCCTATTAGGAGGTTCATATAGAGCAAGAGCACCATTGGAATTAGTTCACACTGATATATGTGGACCTATGCAAACTCCATCTTTAAGAGGAAGTATATATTTCCTAACATTTATTGATGATTTTAGCAGGAAGATTTGGATATACTTTCTCAAACAAAAAAGTGAAGCTTTTGAAAAGTTCAAGGAGTTTAAAAATTTGGTTGAAAAACAAAGTGGTCACTACATCAAGGTATTGCAATCTGATAGAGGTGGTGAATTCAGTTTTAACAATTTTCTAGAATTTTGCAGATTTCATGGAATTAAGAAGCAATTTACCACAAGGTACACACCACAACAAAATGGTGTAGCAGAAAGGAAGAATAGAACCATAATGGAAATGGCAAGGAGTATGTTGAAGGCCAAAAATCTATCCAATGAGTTTTGGGCAGAAGTAGTAGCATGTGCTGTATATATTTTGAACAGGACTCCTACAAAGAGTGTTAAGAACACAATTCCACAAGAAGCATGGAATGGTAATAAACATATAGTTTTTGGTTGTGTTGCTTATTCATTAGTTCCATCTGAATTGAGAAAGAAATTGGATGATAAAAGTGAAAAATGCATCTTTATTGGTTATAGTGAAGAATCAAAGGCTTATAGATTGTATAATCCCGTTTCAAAGAAATTGATCATTAGCAGGGATGTTAAATTTGAAGAAGAAGATTCATGGCATGAAAATGATAACAAACAAGTCACAAGAGGAGCACCAATATTACAAGGTGATGATGAATTAAAGGAACAAGGGACTCAATCAACACCCAATACTCCACCAAGGAACTTTGTGCAAGGTGCCTCACCTCCAAGTTCAAATGTAAGTCATAAATCTGATTCAACATTCTCAACACTAGGTTACAAAGGTAAGAAGACAATAAGGTTAAAAGAAATATATGATCAAGAAGAAGAGAATGTAGATATTTACTCAAATTTTGCTTTATTTTCTTGTGATCCATTGTATTTTGATGAAGCAATTAAAGAAGATAAATGGATCAAGGCAATGGATGAAGAAATTGACTCTATTGAAAGAAATAACACATGGAAATTAATGGATTTACTTAAAGGAAAAGAATGTATAGGAGTCAAATGGGTTTACAAAACTAAATTTGATGAAAAAGGTGAAATTGTTAAGCACAAGGCAAGACTAGTTGCTAAAGGTTTTTCACAACAATATGGAGTTGATTATAATGAAACCTTTGCTCCAGTTGCTAGACTTGACACAGTTCAAACTATTTTAGCAATAGCAGCACAAAATGATTGGAAAGTGTATCAAATGGATGTAAAATCAGCTTTTTTGAATGGTTTTCTTGATGAAGAGATATATGTTAAACAACCACCTGGTTATGAGGTTAGTGGGCATGAAAACAAGGTATATAAATTAAACAAGGCACTTTATGGTTTGAAACAAGCTCCTAGGGCTTGGTATAAGAGGATTGATTCATACATGATAAGTAATCAATTCAATAGAAGTAACAATGAGCCCACGTTATATGTTAAGACTAATAAGGAAGGTCAGATTTTGATTGTATGCTTGTATGTTGATGACTTGATATTCACTAGAAATCTATCAATAGACATGTTCAAATTAGAAATGATGAAAGAATTTGAAATGATAGATTTGGGGTTGATGAGATATTTCTTAGGTATTGAAGTTATTCAATGTGACAAAGGTATCTTCATTTGTCAATCCAAGTATATAAAGGATGTTTTAAAGAGATTTAAAATGATGAATTGCAATCCAGTGTCAACTCTAGTTGCAACAGGAACAAAACTTAGCAAGGAAGAAAAGGGCTCAAATGTTTATTCAACTATGTTTAAAAGAATTGTTGGAAGTTTAATGTATATGACAGCTACAAGGCCAGACATCATGTATAGTGTCAATTTAATCTCAAGGTTCATGGAATCACCACAAAATTCTCATTGGCAAGTTGGAAAAAGGATATTGAGATATACTGCAGGAACAATGGGATATGGAATCCTATATTCCAAAGCTAACAATTTTGGTTTGATTGGTTATACTGACAGTGATTTTGCAGGTAGCATTGATGATAGGAAGAGCACTTCTGGATATATCTTTCACCTTGGATCAGGAGTTGTATCATGGACATCAGAGAAGCAACCTATCGTGACAATCTTATCAGCTGAAGCAGAGTATGTAGCTGTCACTTCCATAGTGTGTCAAGCAATATGGATGCGTCAAATTTTGTTTGATCTTCACCATCATTAGGAGGAACCAACACCAATTCTTTATGATAACAAATCAGCAATAGCATTATCTAAAAATCATGTATTTCATAAGAGGAGAAAACATATTGATACAAGATATCACTTCATCAGAGAATTGGTCAACAATAGAGAAATCTATCTTGAGTTCTGCAAATCTGAAGATCAATTCGCAGATATATTCACTAAGCCATTGCCAAAGAATAACTTTGAATATCTGCAAGAGAAATTGGGTATTACTGATGCAAAATTTGTTAATGACAAAAATTAAGGGGGAGTGTTGGCGGTATTAATTTCTGCCATTAATAGCAGATAGCCAGCCCACAACTCAGTCGTCCATCCACCGTCCACAATAAATTGCATAGCAGACACTCTGTCGTCCAAGCCACCCATGTTTTTAATATATGTAATATTATATTTAATATAGTGTAACATGTGTAAAAGATGTTGTGTGTAGAGAGTTCTCATACCCTCTATAAATAGAGGCCTTATGTAATGCATTTGGGCAAGACAGTAAGACAATAAAATTAGTATTATTTCTGTGCATTTGTCTTTCTCTTTGCCTTCAACAACGCCATGGCAAAAACATGGTTGCTGAGCTGCCAGGCTGCACTGGAGGTGCCTGGAGGGGACCCGCGGAAGCAAGACCAAACATATTCTTATTAAATTGAATCATGAACCCATTCAATGGTACTGAAGTATTATTTTCAATCTTCAAATTATAAACTATTTAGCTATCTCGCCGTCCACTAATCTCAAGGCCTCGACCTGCTGATGCTGGAAGTGAAATTGGTAATGGAGGCCCAGAAGCTTCTTCTGGCTAATCTGAAGGGACAAGTACATTGTCCAAACCCAATAGATCACCAAGAAGATCTAGAATAGGAGTTATAGGTAATACTCATTTTGCTGGAACTCGAGGAACATTACTTGACACTGATGCAGACAATGGATTGAACTTTATAGCAGGAGCTGACAGTTTTGAAGGGCCTAAACCAAGCCCATTGAGAAACTCTCCATCATCGAGCACTAAATAACTGGTTTAACGCGGCTTAGAAATGCATCAGGATGTCTGTGATATACAGAAGCAAGTGTGGAAGAATTAGCAAGAAGCTCATCCAGGAGTGATTGATCAAGTTGATTAGAGTCATCACTGATAACAGGTTTCTCAGCTAAGATAACATCTTTTGCTACCTCTGGACCAATTAACAAAAGTCGCCAATAAATATAAGCACAATTGCGCAGATCTGGATTGTCTGTTTCCTGAGTAGCATTATTAAGTACCACCTGAATCATTTGTTGTGGCCCTTTCCTATTTGATGGTACGTCGTCCAATTGCACGTACAACTTCTCTAACAAAATCAACATCTACTTCAATTGCATATTCCTTGAACTCCTCATTGGTATTCTTCACTGGCTTCATGCCATGCACTTAAAAATGAAACCTTTGGGGGAGATTCCACTATGTCCTTCTCTTTGGCAGAGAATTGGAAAATAACTTCTCCTCAACAGAAAATGAACATGGGAGGGCATTTTCCACCAAAGGAAACTTTTTTGTACTCGGGTTGTCACACTCCAAACAGAGCTCGAAAAATATTAAACTTTGTTTGTATGTGGAAAGCTTTGAAACTTTTAGTATCTCAAAGGTGAAAACCCGATGCTAATGGTCATATGGTATGTTCATCATATGTGATGGATTTGAAACCCGATTTCACTCCTTTGGGTTGCGGGTGTATCTCTTAGACATTAGCATGACAAACATAAATCCCATATAGGGATGTCATCTTCATCTCATCATCGAGATCCTTCTTTATATTGGGTTCCTACTATGGGATCACAAGATGTCATTCCACTACATCATTTAAAGGGAATGTGTTACTTGTGCCATGATAATCTTAGAAACATTATCCATAGCATCATTATAATCAAACATCCATCAAACCCATATATGACAAGATTTGAGCCATGAGCTATAGAATCAATTATGTGTTTGAGAGCTTGGAGTGTCAAATTATTTCCTTGAACAGGATCTTGGTGAATCTTTATTTGAAATTTCAGCAAGAGATTCCAAGGCTTTGAAGCTAGCAACTTTTATTTTTAAATTGAACTTCAAATCTCAAACTGAAACTTTGAATCTTCTTTTTGGAATCGCAAATGTTGAACCTTAAAACTTTAAACATCTGAACTCACTTTTGAATCTCGAAAAAGCTCATAATTTTGGACTTTCTAAAATTTGAGAATTAGAATTCAGGTTCAGTGCTTCCTATGCAAAAAACACCATAATCAGTAAAATGTACCAAAAAAATATTTACTTGATAGGCTGATCCGGAAGCTTAAAATTGGGGGACTGGAAGTACGCCTACAACAACCAACAAGCATCCCCTACTATGACCATGGGATGTGAGTGATTCATTTTGAAGTCATTTTAATAGCATTTATTTGAGGCATTTGATCAAACATGTGGTAGATACCCCGTCTATGGTTTCACATTCAAATTCCACATTATGCATGCACATTTATAATGCCAGAGTTCTACATACGTGAAATTATCTTATTGAGGTGGTAGCTTTCTTCACTTTTCATTGCTTGGAATTGATTATCCTGACTTAAACGTTCTATGGAATTGATTATCCTGACTTAAATTTTCTATCGAGGGAAAGTCAATGCATATTGAAGAAGAGATTCACGGTGATGTCTATGTCAGCATTAAAAAAAATGGCATTTTAAAATTAAATTAAAATTAAAGATACAGTTTTAAAATTATTTTTAATTTAATTATTAAAGAAAATTGTTGTTTTGATGAAGTTATTGTGATTGGTTCTTTCCATGTCTACACATTTTCATGAACTTCATACAATAGTTGTTCGTAGTTGGGGTTTGGATTTTTTAAAAGTACAGGTTAAGATTGGGGGGAAAGTTAAGGTTTGAGGAGAGAGTGAATGTAGGCTTGGGGAGAGAGTGTGCAAAGGCTGACCATTAACTCCAATACCCCAACCCCAACTTTCTAATCTTAACTTTTCCAAAAAATTAGGGCTCTGCCCAAAGAGAATGAATGTTGGAGGTGGAATAGGACTCTTAAACATTAATGTCTTTTAGTTAAGGTCTTAACCAAGTTTAGTTAAGACATTAACCTTCTTGAAGTTGGATGTTCATTTTCTTATTTGATTTAAATTTTGGAATTTTGGAATTTTGGTGGAGTAAATACTAGGACAACAAACATACATTTTTTTAAATCATGAACATAATCATCCACAATGTAATCTAATATACTCCATGAACAAAAGCTTGTGGTTAGCAACCATCTTAATATTTTGTAAATTTTCAAAGTAGTCAAAAAATAAATTCTTTTCTTTATAATATTAACCCAGCCTATTCTACTATATTATTTTCTTCTTATCACCATGGATAGAAATGATTTTTTTAATAATGAAAACAAGGTATTTCTAAAGATAGTGTCATGTCTATAGATAAAACAAAAAAGACTATCAGATTGTTAAGAGTAAAATAATATAGTATATATATGTCCCATCACTAAATATCATAATATGTTTTCAAGTGAAAACATTTGGCAATGGGGTTGGTTAATGCCATTAGCTAAATCATTCTCTCTTTTTTATATCATTCTTCAACCTAAGGTCAGTCTTCATATCAAACTTTAATTTCATGCCAATAGTTATTTGGTTCTTAATATTTAGAAAAAGTTATTTCAATTTGATGGTCTATTAATGAAATAAACAACATAATATCTATTCTCCCTCAATTTGATTTAGGTAGGCCATAAAACTTTGTAAATGAATTCATAAGGCTTGGTCAAATATACAATAAAGAATTTTATAATAGATTACAAAGTGTAAATAGAATGGGTAAAATAGACTTCAACATAGTAAGACATTAATTTTCAATATTACATTTCATTTTAATCTTAGTATATAAACTATTAGATCTAGAGATGTATGTTGTGTGTATAGTAATAAACTATTTTTGAATTGTTTTCTAAGCAAGCACTCCAAAAACTTACAAAATGAAAAAAAAGATACAATGAATACGAGACATCTTATGTTTTTAAATTGTTTTTGTCTAAAAGTTAGAAAAATAGAAATAGAAAGCATTGAAAAAGTAAAAGCAAAGAAGAAAAAAGAAACTTGAACTAGGCTTGTTCAAAATGTGTTTAAACTTCAATAATGCAAAAATGTAAAAGAAATGCTTCAATAATTCAATAAATCTTAATCTTTCACATAAACAGTAGATACCAATGATATTTTTTAGGAAGAAAATTACCACACTTCAAATTGCCAAAATATTGGAAACACAAAAACTAAAATTACATTATTTATTACACGACATTAACAACATATTTGAAGAAATCATAAGTAAAGGGTAGAATTGATTAAAAGTGGAGAGATCTCCCCGTTGCTCTTCTAGTGGCTAGGATGTTTGCCACCACCACTCTACCTCTTTGTGATGTGACTTAGTTTGGTTCGTGGATGCTCCTCCAAGTACTCCTACTACTTATGGTTGGCCTGCACCTTCTATTGGATCTGACGATTTCACCACTCGAGCAGAGGAAGAAGATAAAGAAAAAGATGTTGTTGATGACGGGTGGGCTCCTCTTGAGCCTCCCACTAACCTTGTTGATGCTTGGGGTTTTCATGATTGAAAGGATCCTCCTCCCTCAGCCGGCACTACTTTAGCTGCATGAGGGTTGTTTATTTATTTTTGATGATGTTATTCTTGATGACTATGTCATTTGACCTCGGGTGAGTGATCTTGTATCTAAAGGTCCCTTTTTTGTAAATAAGTAACTTTAATATTTAATTAATAGATAAGGGACTATTCATTAAAAAAAGGTTGAGAGATAAATAAAATAGGTCAATGAAACCTAAAAATCAAGAAAAAAATAAAAGTTGAATTTGGATCTATTTACATAAGTCAATTTAATATTTTAAAGAATAGTGCATCTCACTTTTAACTAAGTATTTGTTTTTAAAATATTCTTACTCTTTCATTTATGAATAAAAATTTTCTTCAATCTAATCAAATATATATCAAATCATTATTCAATGTGAATTCAAGCCAAGATAAGATTCAAGGAAATTTGACATTTAATTGTCACAAATCTATCTTCTTGTAATTTATTATATTGTAAAGAAGTAATTACATATTAATAAAGTACTTAATTGGCATAGTTTAAATGTAAATTATTTTAAACTAAAATGGTACATGGATTCACTGCTAAGTCCAACTCAACTTGATGTCTCATAGCATTACAATATCACCCAAAAAAAAAAATAGTGCAAAAAATATTTAATGCAATTGTGTTAAATACTTTGATCATCTTGGCTTATCCTGATTAAGCTAAAAATGATATCTAAATGAATTGATTATTTGCATGAGTTTCTATTAGGTCCTTATAATTTCCACATTGCTAATTGATTTAAGTTAGTTACTCATGCCTCACATGAATTCAACATCACATTGTTCATTATACCAATAGCATGTTGAATATGAAAAACAAAGGGCAACCATTGCTCACGAGTTGTCTATTGAGATGATTCAAGTTTTTAGATATAATATATATAGGTTTACTTTAAGTGACTTGCAAAAGAAACTAGAATCATCAATTCATAAGATTTAAGTACATTGTCATCTTATGTAAGATTAGATTACTTCTTATATAAGCTTCTTCTTTTTTTCCTTCAATATATTATCTAATTATATCTTCTGATCACACAACAATTGTATTTTGTTGAGGTGCAATTGTTAAGATTGATTATTAATTTTGTTTGAGGCCTTGTTCCCTGTACAAAATTTGTGTGATGTTGCTCTCCCATTAGAATAATGGGGTCACTCTTCAACTTGTAGAGATGTCGCTTAAAAATCCATCCTACTAGGATACACGTCTTTTAAAATTAAAATATTATATATTATTAATATTAGCATACATGTCTATGCTTTTTATGAATTCCATTTCTATTAGGCATGCACATCAATGGACATTTGAAATTGGAATAATTGTATCATAAACTATATATGTATCTATGTTCATGAAGTTTTGATCTAGGTTGAATGCTAGCTGAAACCTAGGTTTTCTTTATGTTTGTCTCATGAATTCTTTGTAGTATCTTGGATTAGAACTATGTTAATTTGGTCCATCCATACTAGATTACTTTTTGTACTTATGTAGGAATTATTATATATTTCAATGTAGAGGTGCAAGCTATTAACATTGTTTTATTTATGGAACTTGTTTACCTATTTACACGTATGTACTATCATTTATATCACATAGAATGGCAAGATCAACCATTATAGAGGAGGGACCTGCCAAAATGGTGTAGTCTACAATATGAAATTGTGTAGTCTATTATTTTGGTTTTTGAACCGATTACTTATTCTTGATGGTGTGGATATTCCCATGTTCTCTAAAATATGTCTTTTTTTTTCAAAGATCAAATAAAATCTGTAGAAGAAACTTGCAAATTATGGAATTCTTTCATATTAAATGTATAGTTTATTTTGGTCTAGATTCCAAGTTATATAAAGAATTAATTGATAAATTTTATATAAAAATAGGAAGTGATCCATTAAGGGTTGATGTAATTCCCTTCATCACATGGAATCTGTGGAAATAATATCCTAGTATTAAAAGAGAAAGCTACTTTTTTGCCAAGGTTGGCCTCTTAGATGATAGAAGAATCTGAGATGGAGAAGTACAATTTCTCATAGGCTAAGGATTGTAAAATTTAAAATAATTTTCCTCCACTTAGATTTTTTTTGGCTAAGCTCTATTTAGAGTAAAAATTAAATATTATCTCAGACAAAGTGAAAAGGATATTCATAATATGTAATTTATACTTTTTTTTCCTATGATATTACCTTTGATAGGGTGTGCTTATATCTCTTCACCTTTGACCCTCGAGAAAATAATTCTTGCACCTACTTCATGATATTAGTTGTGTGATCATACCTTCTATGAGAGCTCATGAATTGATCTAATATTTTATCATCCCACATACATTATTTCATTTGAATATTTGTAAAATTAGAGAAGCGAGTCTCATGATCTATTCAAGGTCTATTATCTTGATCTAGGTGTTGTAGCTGATAACACTATCAATATAGTTGGATTCATCTTGTATGTTTATTTGATTTCAAAAAAATAACTAATACCTTTCATTTTCTACAAGTAGTAAGATTGATCGGAGCTTTCCAATGTCTTCCATAAGTCATTATCCATTAAGTGCAAGGATCTAAGTATTGATAAATTTATATTGCAAGGATCCACGTATTTATAAATTTATATTAATAGGTGTTTAAGGTGGTTATGACTTTTTGAGTTTGTGAAGTGGTTTAATTTAATTCCATGTTTATATCATGATGAAAGCTCTTTGGTTTAACATAGTTTTCAAATCTAAAATCACATTGAATGCTTCCCTCGATCATGATTTTGTGGATATCTAGATGTAAAGGGTGTATGCATTCAAACCCATTCATGTTGAGTTGTTAATATCTTATTATGAACATGGTTGATTAGAATATTGTCAAACATGACCTTAATTGACTTAAAAGGGAAATATTTGAAATGTGTTAGTAAAATATATTATAGAAGAGAGAATATGTACATATAGAAAAACAATCTACAAAACTCTTGATTATTTCTTCATGGTTTTTGGGTGTATTATGGATTATATCTTGATCGATTATCATTAGATATTTAGAGGTATTTAGTGTATTTATAAAATTTGAGCTCAAAGTTGTTTTATTTTAGAGTTAGGTCAAAACAATGAGATATCATTATAGGATTAGAAGCCCTCCACAAAATGGGCATTTCATCAAATGCTTAGTTTTTTTTTTAGATATACCTATTAAATGTATGCAATTTAATTGTTCCATAAATGTTCTATTCAAATGCATTTTCTTTATCATGTGAAACATTGGGTATTTGGCATCCAAGATGAGTTCCATAGTATGTGATTGGTTTTTAAAGTGATGTAGTATGATATACTAATTACTCATGTTGTATTTCCTTCAAATTATAAGGAAAATATTAACAAATTCTAGTACCATTATATAATCAACCTTGTAGCATTCTGAATGGTAGTTCAAACAAGATTCTCTTGTAGAATTTTTGTTCTTGAAAATGAGCTTCATAGAGGTATATAATAGTAAATAAAACATAGAATTATTATCGTAGGAGGAATCAAGAAAATATGTACATCAAAATCCCCTTTGTTTGCTCTCTATCAAAATGATTAGATCAATGATGCATTCAAAATTATAACTTATCTTCTGGAACAAATTTTCTCTTCATTTCAACAAAGATATTTTATTTTCAGACATGGTGTTTTAAGAAATTATTATTTCTAACCACTTACTTTATCAATCAAAGATTAATATTTCTTTTATCCAAAATTAGACAATATTGTAAGTTAGGGCTATCACCTTGCATGCATACTTCCTCCTCTCCCCTACTTTGGATAGTAACTAAAACTGCATACTTTCTCCTCTCTCCTACTGTGGATAGGAACTAAAACTACATGCAACTCTTGTTTATTTACTTCTAAAGTGTAGACACTTTAGTGGTCCATGGTCTTTCCATTCTGACCCTTCTCCCCACAATACCATATTACTATTGTAAAAATACATTATTACAATATTTTATTATATTTTTCTAAATTATTGTCTTTTTAAAGTCAGGACATCAAATTAGTGAAAATTCTATAAATTTGGAGTTTCAATAGACATATGCTATTTTTTATGGAGAATACACCATATTCTTAAACTGAATATTAGGTAGGAGAGAAGAAAGCAATTTAGCATCTTGCTTTGCAGCTTCTCAAAATTTTGCATGAAAACCTCATATCTCTTTGTTATTTTCCTTTGCAGTGGTTAGAAAACTATTGATATGGGACTATAATTAAGATTTAAAGGCCATAAGCATATCAAATATTATGCACATCTATAGACTTTTTAGTCAATGTATTTGAAACTGTCAAAAAAGAAAAACTATAATTGTCTATTCAGTCATTTTTTTGTGAGTGATATTGTATGGCTATGGTGATGTTATCTAGCATAGAATTCTGATTTTAAATTTATATAATATGTTCATTAAATTGTTAGTAGTACATATTAAAGTCACAATTATTACTACACATTTGTTCTTTATTGTTTCTATCAAAAAACATAGCTTTTATTTTTTCAGTATATACAGAATTAAAATAAATTCATTTCATTGAATGAAGCCCTTGAACTGAACATAGTGGTGGTGATTTCTCTACTTGTAGGTAGGGCATGTAGTCAATGGATCAACAAATCTAGATGGCCATTATTGTTGGATAAAGCCTGAAGATATGACCTACTCACACCCAATGATTCAAACCACTAACGACCCTAACTTAGTTGTTGAGATGGTTGTTGCATCTATTGTATTGAGGGATGACAAGGTCTACTCAAAGAAGTTGGTGAGAGATGCCAAACTTCTCTATGAATTTGCAAAGGATAGTGGTAGGAGGAGCATATATAGCTTTGCAAATCCTCAAATCTCTCAATGTTACAATTCACCTAGATATTTTGATGAATATGTGTGGGGTAAAGTGTGGATGTACTTTGACATAGTGAACAACTCTTACATCTGGCTTGCTACTCCTCGATCAATAGCCAAACATGCAAGAGCTTTTTCAAAGGGGCGATATTCTTGTGTGTTCAGTTGGGATAACAAGCTAACCAGTGCCCAGTTACTAGAGTTCTAATTTAATTGTCATTTTTATGATAAAAAAATGAAAATGGGTGATTTTTCTTTTTGTTTTATGTAGGAACAAATATATGACATACCTTAATGTATGCATATCAATTGCTTATCTTTTAATTAAGAAAGGATTGTTTTATTAAATTTCTCATGCTTTTTTAGTTTTCAAAGTTTGGAATAAGTTATATTATAATTATGAAGTTGCACTTTGTTTTAGTGTGACTTGGTATTTTATATTTAGTAATGCAAGAATATGTATGAATGTTATGATATTGTGATTATAATATATTATAATTTTGATTATACTTAATTTATTTAATAAATATAATAAAATGTACATTTAAAATATGGAATATATGTTAGGGTAGTATTATTGCATACTATGAGGAAAAAATAAGAAAAATAATGTTTCATAATTAATTATTATAATATTAATTTTTAATTATATTATTTTATATATATTTACATGTACTGAAATATCATATTTATTACTTTATACAACATCTTCATAGAAATACATAAGAGAAATTATATATTTTTGTTATATTTGCTTATTGTTAAGTGTTCATTTTATAATTTCATTGTTAAATAAAATTGGCATATTCAAATTTGAATCATTTAGTTAAATATATCTATCAAAATCTCTTGTAATATAACCATTAAATATCTCACATATTTATTTTTCAATTGAATCATCTTTAGTTCATTGTATAAGAGTTTTTTTAAGAGACCTCTTCTATGCATTGAAAATATACTCTTATGTTTATTTTCTTTGAAAAAATGAACTAGACAATCAATGTCCCTTTTGAAAAATGTTTACTCAATCTAATATATCATTTAGGTTTTATTTATTATTTGGAAACTGCATTTTCAAACTATTACATCATTCCTACCTTTTCACACATCGTCCCTCCCTTTTAACACATCATGCAATCAAATATCTAGTGTTAAAGTTATTGGTCTTCTCACTCATAATTTCAGGTATAGTACTAATGTGTTCTATAACCTTACGCAACAATATTCATGTTAAATTTGTTTTCCTACTAAATGAGGGGTTTTACCTTAACTTTTATTTTTATTTTCTAGTTGGAATACATCTTAGGTAGAAATCCTAAATCAATGAGTTATGTTGTGGGGTGTGGGGAGCATTTTCTAAGGCAAGTGCATCATCGTGCAACATCCATCCCTAAGAATAATTTGAAGCACTCCTACATAGGAGGGTACAAATAGTGAAACAACGCAAATCCCAATCCGCATCTGATCATAGGAGTCATGGTTGCGGGGCCTGATAAACATGGTCATTTCAATGACAATCAACATAATTATAATCAGATTGAACCATTAATTGTAGGCAATGCTAGCTTGATGGTAGCCTTGGTTGCTCTTTCAAGAGGTAAAAACTTGAAAGTTGATAAGAATACCCTCTTTTCTATAGTTCCTCCCCTATTTCCTTTATCTCCCCTACCCCCTTCACCATGGAATTCTTAAATATATTTATCATCTTAAGAAAATTCCTAGCTATTTGGGAGAATTAGCTCATTTGTTTCTGTAAATTGAAATTTTATTAAAGATAGAACATTTACTTTTAAGTGTATATACTACTAAGGATGATGCTATATGAACTTCTTTTTATTGGTACTCTTTTTCTTTTCAGATGCTACACACCCATCATTTATATCTTTACTTTTTGTATATCATCTACATGAGCTTATATCCGGTCAATAGTTCAAGGAGCTTCTTCTATTATTTCACATTGACATTGAAGTCATTTTGCAAATTGTGCTAAGTTTCCCTTTAATGTTTTTTATTTAAATTTTTTATATTCCATATAGCTTCTACAAATTCTATGTTTGTAATGTCCCTTAGTCTTCTAGCTGAAATTCACAATTTCTTGGCTCATAAAACTCTAGAAATCCTTTAATCAATACCTCAATTTCTTAACTCATAAAACTTTAAAGATCCTTAAATCTATACCTTTACTCTAAAAGGAATTTAATCTATAATGAGTTTTACTACCCTCATATATTTGTAATAAACTTGTCTTCTCTATAGTCAATGACTCTTCTTAGTGGTACTATTATCTTTATATTTTGATATATCTTAGTATGTGCACACTATTTCCTTATATAGTTGTCAATTTAGACTTTGTTCCTCTTTATCGATTAGAGTTGCTTGTTGAATCTATCTTATGAGTATTAGGTTGTCTCTTGAATCTTCTTACTATGATTGTTGTTGGCGATTGGTAGTAGTAGTTCCACATATTACAAGAAGTCTTATGATATTTGGTGTTTTCACTAATTCATTATTATTTGTCATCTTGCTCTATCTTTTCTCTTTTTTCTATTTAGAATGTGTTTGGATATTACCTTATATCCCTTGTTTATTAAATTGTCATTCATATGCTAAATTATATATCTATCGATATGCATTTTTTCATTCAATAGACATTAATCTATGGAATTTATTTATATTCCTTCTTTCCATGAACAAATATAATTTGTGGAAAATAATTTATTATATTGATCACTATGTATTCCCTTATTTATCACTCTTCTTTTCTCCACTATCTGACTCTTCATTTCTAGTTATATAAATTTTATTCTAAGAGGTGTTAGTTAAACACATTAATTTTAGAGATTTTATTAAAAAAAAATTATAAAATCTAAAATTTCCTATTTTCCTTGCATACCTTATGATGTTTAATCTTATAAGTTTGGGTAAAAATGGTAAATTTTGCTAAGATTTATCTATTTTCATAATTTGAATGCCTTCTATTTTAAAAGAGCGAAAAACCAGTGCCCCTCCCACTTCCTCCTATTAGAAATTTCTTCTCAAAGGTGTTTTTTGTAGTTTGGTGTATTATTGTTTTATTTGAATGGGTTGTGTGTAATTTTTTATTTTCAAACCATTAGCATTTTTATATATAACTTATGTTTTGTAAAGCTCTAGAATTAATATGAAGGCCAACTTTGAATTTTCAGGATCACAAGCATGTAACATCAGCTCTTGGAACTTTATTATTCTTAGCTTTAAAGAAATTAAAATTTCTTCATTAGTAGGTAGTACCATTAGATAATTTTTTGTCATTGTTTTGGTTTTCTATTTCACTTTGATTCCTTTTAAATCGGTTTTTAATGTGATTTAAATGTCACAAAGAACTTACAATGAAACTCTTGGAGAAATTTTTAGAATATTTACAAAAGGCAAAATATTTAGGGATAAAAATTTATCCATTGAATACAAGCAGTTAGAGAAGGTGTCCATTGGGATATGTCAAGAAAGCTAGGTGGTCATATTGGTTTCTAGACCTTGCCATTTATCAAGAACTCTTCCATTTTTCTTATACTTTTTTAAAACATCTACCAAAAAATCAGAATTCTCTAAATATATAAGATTTTCTAAATATATTTTTATAGGACAAGTTTATTATATTTCTTAATGGTATAAGATTTGTATATTGCATACAAAAAATTGAAGCTGGCATGATATTAATACTTTTTAACCTTTATTAATTACAAGAACACAATTGCATACTACATATATTGCTAAAATAATTAAAAATATAGGGCTTGATAAACATGATTATTTCAATGACAGTGGCATAACTAGAAGAAGAATGAACCAACAATTGTAAGCAATCTTGGCTTGGTTATAGCCTTGGTTGCTCTTTCAGGAGGCTGCAATGTAAAAGTTGATAAGAATACCCTCTTTTATGCAACTCCTCCCATGTTTCTTTAACACCCCCCCCCTTCACCATGGAATCGTTAAATGTCTTCATCATAATTATGAAAATTCTTAGTTGTTTGAGGAAATTAGCTTATTCCTTTCTATAAATTGAAATTTTATTAAAGATGAATTAATTACTTGCAAGTGTATGTGATGCTAAGGATGATGTTGTATGAACCTCATTTTTTAGGTATCAAGTACAAATTGTTCTTGACGGAAAATGAATCACAGATATTTACCCAGATACACTAAAATAGTTTATATGTGTTAAGTATTCTATTCTATCATTCTTTTTAGGATGACTAGAGATCAATGGCACATGTGAAGGTTAAAACTGCACTATACAAAAATTTAATCAACTATTATACTAATGGATTTTTTAATTCTCGCAATTAGAGTGACATTATTTTTCTTAAGATTGGAATATCATAATCGTCCCATGGGGCTTCAGAGACATGTTGAAGGTTCGATTTCAACCAACTTCAAGATTTTTCTCAAGAATAGAAAAGTGGAATAAATGTCATTTTTTTGTAGATGCTTATGATCACTATTGGAACCTATCATGATTATACTAATGAGTCAAAAAGTCTTGTTTGAGAATCTATTTCTATAAAGTATATTTCTTAGGTTATAGAATCCAACTTAATGTTATCTTTTTCCTTTTTTTCTCTGAATATATATTAGAGAGAGCATAAAAATATAGGAGAGAACTATAACCTTATGAACAATGGATGAATTTTCTTATATATGTTAAACAAGTTGTTGTAGTTCATGGAAGACAATTGAGTTCCTATTATCAAAATATCAATAAATGCCCTTCCCATTTAATGAAAACATGAGAGTAAATCCAACCTAGAATAGACAAGATAAGCATTAAATATTTTATCAATTACTTTTCTAATGGAATGAACTATAAAAGAAACTTAGAAAAGTAGGAAACTCTCACATTATTGAGGAATATGCTAAAACAGCTAGGTAAAAGAGTATTAGATATGGTTTATCAAAGCGTTAGTTAATTGACTACCAATTTAAAGAAAATATCATTAAGAAAATCTAAGAATGTTAGGCCAGGGAACAACATGTAATCTAGAAAATAAAAAATTGTAATCTCTAGTGGTTATGTAACCACTGAATAAATTGTAACTAGTGAGGCAAGTGCACTCCATTCCAAGTGCAAACTATTATCACTCATAAAAGACTGATATTTTAAGTTTCAAACAAAAAAAAACTAATCTCCACAATGCTTTCTTACGTGAGATGTATTCTAAGGTTGCTTTTCAATTGTACTAATATATTTCTTGCATAAAAAATACAAACGTTAGATTTAACCTCTCTTGAGATATCTTATACCTTGATTTCCTCAAGTGTGTTTCAGCTAAGTTATTATCAAGGACTCAATAAATTATAAAAACCTATATATATTGAATTCAATAGTATTAGTTCTGAAATACGAACCCAAGTGTTTTCTTGATCTTTCATCTTTAGCTCTTGATTGGTTAATAACACATCCTAAGATACAGTTACATGTCTAGGATGAAATTGGATTTTAAAAGGAAGAGAAACTTTCAAATCTAACAAAAATCTAAAAGGTAAAAAATATTTGATTAAATTTCTAAAATTATTAAGTTTAGTCACATATGTCATTTTTTTAAATGCTTATGATCACTATTAGAACCTATCATGTATATAAGAAAAAAGTAAGAAAGTCTTCTTTGAGGATATATGACTGGATTTTCCATGTATGCTAAAATAATTGCTAAAGTTCATGGATGGAAACTAAGATCCCGATATCAGTATATTGAAAAATGACCTTAACATGTTAAATATGGACATGTAAGAGTAAAGTCGATCTAGAATGCTTTCTTGCTCACATGCGAGTTATATTCAGAGATTTCTTGTTGATTGTACTAAGATATTTCTTGCAAGAAAAATGCAAACCTCAATTTTAACCTTTTTTTGAGATAGCTTGTATCTAATTTTCTAAAGGAGAGTGACCCAAAAAATATTTGAGGGGTAAAAAAACATAGAATTAAATTCCTAAGTTGTGAATCCTAAGTTCAAAGTCATATTTGATCTTCTAATAATTTGGGTTGAATTCCTATAATAGTTAAGGGGAATACAATTCCAGAACTCTTGAATTTATCCCTAGCATAAAAACCAAGCTTACCAATCATATGGTGCTCCACCATGAATGACGAAACTATATACGTGCAATACTCCCAAATAAAGGATGCCTAACATATGCCCTTCCAAACAATGTAAAGAAATTACTATCGATTTAGGCTCTAGATGTCTATGTTAATAGATATCTTTTGGCAAACATATGTGTAGTAGGAAAAACATAACTGCAACCAAGCCAAACATGAAAAGAAATTCCCATCATTTCAATGCGCATATTTATATAAATTTTGTAGTCACAAGGTAGTGCACAGCCAAAGAAATTCCTTGTACAAGTAAGATCTATTATGATTCTTACACAACTTTTCTGCTCATAAATAGGAATAATAATAGAGGATAAAGTGTGATAATAAAAAAATAGTGTTCTATACTTACAGTAAAAGAATGGACCATTGTAGCAAAGAATTAATAGCTATAAAAATTTAATTTGGAAAGCATTCATTTGATTCTAAAGTAGCAGAACACTATGAAATTTATAAATAATTCAACTTCACAACAAAAAATTTTGCTCAACACAAGAGGGTGTTGAGTGATAGTTTGCTCAGCATGTAGTGGATGTCGAGTGACAGGCTGATGGTGTCAAGTGACTCAACACATGAAGAAGTTGAGTAAGCTCAACACTAAGGGAAACTTGGCACAAGAGGATGTCAAGTGAGCTCAGTGGAGGTGGAGCTCGACAAGCTCGACACCTAACCAACACTTAGATCGAGTAAACTTGGTCAACAAAGATAGCAAATGAACTTGGTAGGAACAACAAAAGAGAGAGATTGGTTAAAGAGTAAACTGAGTGAGTTGTTTAATAGACTTACAGTCTAAGCATTTCCACCATTAAAACACAAAGGAAATAAATTCAAAACTTTCAATTATGAATATCTCAAGTGCAAAACATGTAATATCTGTATATGCTACTTTAGTATGCTAGAAACACTAATTTAATGAAAACAAAAGCATTAACATTAACTAAATTAACATAACATATAGGATAGACAAAGAGAAGCCACTCAAATGAGAATGTGAGCCATTAAGGGGCTCTCTCAATGAGTTTGTTCTCTTGATTTGGAGATGAGTCTAAGTAAAGGATTGGTATGTATGCTCAAAGGGCTTCAAGTTTGCTTCAATGGTGGAGATGGGTAATGGCAAATTGGTAGCTTTGTGAGCTCTCAATTTGGCATTATAAGGGTATGGTTAAGGGCTTTGGCTTCTCAAACTAGCATTATAACTTTAACTCAAGGATTGTGATGAAATGGCTTGGTAGGAGATCCAATTTATAGGCTAAGAGCTTGAGGGTTTGAGGGCTAAGATGAAAGGATGGGAAAATTTTTGTGGAGGGCTTAGATTGCATGAGAGGAGAGCACATGGATTGTGCTTCTTTACATCCAATCAGGGAGTGACACATGTCAAAGGGTGAGTGGATGGAAGAAAGGGCAAGGATGAGTCAACAAAGGAGGCTCAAGGGATAATATCTTCATAAAGACCCTTCATAAATGGCTTGTAAGAGCAATGAATGGGCTTGTAAGAGTCTTTATGGCCTTTGTCAAAGCATTCATGGTTGGGTGGTTGGGATATTTTGGAGGGAGTTGAGATTGTTGACTTTGGTTGGCTTAGGAAAGTCTTAAGCTTGCTTAGGGAATGTGACAAGGGTAGGGGGGGGATTAGAGGTGATTTAGGATTAGATTAGGGATGTTAGAGATATGCAAGTGGATGGAATTCAATGAGGGTGGGTGAGTTAGTAGCTAAGCTTGGTTAGTATGGGTGGATGGGGTGGATTAAGCTAAAAAGGGGGTTTAGAGATAGGCTTAGGAAGAGGATAAAGTCCTTCTAGAAGAGTCTAGAACGTCATAAGGTTTTGAGGATAAATAAAGTTTATTTATCTCAAGGGTTTGGGTTGAGGAAATATTTATTAAAACATTTTTAATAAACATGAGGATTGATATTTAACCTTAGTTAAATATTTTGAGTTGGGATTAAGGGTAGAAAATGATGGGATTAGCCTTTAATTGAAATTAAAGAAGGATTAGAAGATTTTGGAAGAGGTTAGTGGTCTTAAGGAAATTGGTCAAGTTTTGGGCAAAAAATAAACTAAATATTTATTTTGAGATTTTTGGTCAATTTATTAATTAAATAATTAATAAATAAAGAAAATAATGTTTAAATAAGATTTGAACATTTTTGGGAGGGATTCCTTAATTAAATATTTTTAATTAAGATAAAGGGATTTAATGACATAAAAATATATTAATTAATAAATGATGATGTCATCAGGGACTTTTTCAAAAAATAAAAATACTTTATTTTCTAAAGGATTTTAGGTGTCTACATTTTGCCCCTCTTTGATGTGATGCCACAAGTGGCATGGCATCAAAGATAAGAAAATAAGATGCCCAAGCCTGGAGCAGAAGAGGAGAGAATGTACTACAAGATGCCCCCTCAAGAAGGTGGCAAGGAGAGAAAGCGAGGCGCAACGGCTTCTAAAAAAAATACAAGAATCCAGGATGGGATGAGCGAGGAGACTCAGATTGGCAACAAGAAGGGGTTGAATTAGCTCAAACTCTCACTACGAGAGAATGATAAAGGGAGGTCAGAGGCACAAGAGGAAGTAAGCTTAAGACTTCAGGGAAGGTGGAGGATGAAGGAGCGGAGCGCTATAAAAGGAATCTAGGATAGGGAGAGGGATGATGGGATGATAAAGTTGATGCAACAAGATTTCAAAGAGTTAGATTGGCAGAAGATGGGTTTTGAAGATCCCTAGGACTAGGATTGTGGATCTCGAAAGATGAGGCTTGGTGGATTGATTGGATTGATGGATCCCTAAGACTAGGATTGTGGATCCCTAAAGCTAAAAGTGAAGATTGATTCAAAGAGATACTGATGCATAAGCTGGGGTAGGAGAGACAGATGCTGGATATGGATGGGGGATAATGGAGATGAAGTGATTCCATTGAAGCTTTTTGAGCATGGGGATACTTCAAAGAAAAGTACCACCATGTAGTTGAGCACTAGATTTGCTATAGGACTGTTGGTTAATTGCCAAGGTTACCAAGAACATCAAGACTTTTTCACCAACTATCTAGAGGACTGACGAACTGACTCAAAACAAACACGCAAGGATTGCCCTAGCATCACACATGAAACTCAGAGGAAATAGTGTGGAACCAATACTGGGTAACCCACAAGCAAAAAAGAAACAAACAAAAGACTTGATCAAAACCGTATGCTCAGAGTGCCCCATTCACAGCATACCATGATATGGAAGATCATGGCAACCTTGAGGAGGGAACAAAAGATTGCTTGGAAAAGATACTAGAAGACCCAAAAGGGAAGATTCCAAATCAAAAGAAAGAAAAAATCCAAAAGAGACCCATTTTCCAATGAGATGGGTGGGACAAGGTACTAACGGACCAAGATCAGACATGAGGAAAGCTATATCCTACAAGGATCTATCGAAGAGCACCTAAGCTGATGGATCTAGATGAATGATGCGTCTGGCAAGGTAAACTAAGAAGGATAACACTTTGGTGACAGGAGATCTAGCTAAAGGATGCATTGGAATAGCTAACCAAGGGTTGTGTGATGTGTGCAAGATGTTGATCAAGGAGGAACTGACACGAAAGCTGGATAGATAGAATGGTACTAAGCTAAAGAGGATGTACAAGCTGACAGACTCAAATATGTTACAAATGTACAAGTTGTTTTGGACAAGATTGGATATACAAGCTATGATACAAGGGATGATACAAGATTTACAAGCTGAGGTACAAGATTTACAAGCTGTACAAGAGCTCTAGATGATAAGATAGTGGGATGGCTCAAGTTGGTGCAAGATGCAGAAACTAAGGATGAGGTGATAGCGGAAGATATGGATTTGGCAGGATGCATCCAATGATGATGATAGATATGCAACCAAGGATGGGGACACTATTAAGGTTGGTGGTAGCTAAACTGATAGATGGTGCTAGAGTGAAAGGCTAATGAGAGGATGACATTGGATTTGCATGAGGATAACCTAGAGCGAGATAACAATGACAAGGGAGGATGGACAAGACAAGATCTCCAAGGAATACAGTACCCCCAGTCAGAAGATGACATGAAAAAGGAGGTCTTATGATGGATGTGATAGGATTGAAGCTAGGATGGAAAAGCTGAAGGCGCTAGGGAGATGGATGATAGCTGGGATGATGGGGTGAGGTTGCAGAAGATAAGTGGATAGTGATAGATAAAAGCTAGATGATGAAAGATAAGTGGATAAATTGGAAGATGGAGCTGGATGGCAAGATGTGACCAAAAGCATGAGTATGATAGGCTAAGCTGGGGATGGCTGGATTACGCATGACGCTTGTTTGCCAAGTTTTCATCATGGTACTTGTCCAAGGCGCTTGAATTACTAAGTTTTCACCAGTGGACACTTTATTTTTCTTTATTTATTTATTTATTTATTTATTTATTTATTTTGACTTTTTGACTTTGGACTTAGCTGGAATGATTTTGGCTTTCTTCAGCTATTTTTGGCTTTTTTTTCTTTTTTTTGGGGATTTTCATGGCTGTTGGAATGTTCAATTTTGTTGCTAGTTGTTGGTACACCGGATGTGTGATTTATGGAATAGATTGGATTAGATGGGATTGATGGTCGGAGGGATGAAAAGGCTGGAAAGGAGCATGAGATGGGGATGCTTGAAGGATCAACATTGGCACATGTTGGGACGGGTGTGAAAAGAGCATATGGGGGATAGATGGTAGATGCGGGCTTGATGGAGGATTTGTGGAAGCGCGCTTGGGTATATAGGCACCCAAGATGGAGTTAGGAGATGGGGGACATGAGTCACTAGATGGAGGATTAGCAATTGTGGATGCCATTATGCATTGGGTTTCAACTTTTTTCTTTGGGATCCACATGGTTTTGGATTTTCTTTTCATAGGCTTTTGCATTGTTTTGCATTCTTTGATTGGATTTTGCCTTTTTGGAGTATGTCTTTTAGAATAGACATATGATTGCCTAGGATGTGGATTTTTAGCTTTATGCATTTTGAAGTGGGCATTTACATTGCTGTGGTAAGCTTTGGGAAGATGGTTAGGAGAAGCTTTGTGAGATGGAGAGGATATGGAAGAGCATGTAGGGGGATGATGATGGATGATGTGCCCTGATATGTGCCTTTGTTGATCTTGCGTAGGAATGGAGGGAATAGGATTTTTATGATGGCTGATAGGAGGATGGAGGATGGTAGATTTTGGGACATAGGGACCCAAAATGGATTTAGCGGATGAAGGGGGGATATGGTAGGTTGTTTTGGGTTGCAAAGATGGTGAAGGAGGGATGACATAAGATTTCTTGAAGGAGTGATGGGAGGCTGGCATGGTGGGCCTAGAGATAGGCTTGGTTTGGGGATAGTGTGTACCAACACTTTTAGATGGTGAGCCTTTGGATACATATCCAAGACCATGAAATCCAAGATTCTTTTGTGCAATAATAGGCGTTCTAATTCCTTGCTCTTGTGGTCCTAAACCTTGAACTTGATAATTCAATCGATTGAGCATTTGAACGAGCTAAGGAAACTTTTTTCTTGTAGAAAATGATAGAAGTGCTTTATTAGATGTATTGCAACAAGGAGATACTATTCTTAATTCTTCTGCTGAGAGGGGGCCACCATGGATGAATGTAAGTGAACCAAGAGGGTAGATTATAGATGGTGGAATAGCTTGGATAGGTGGTAAGATGGAAGCATGGAGTGGAGGAGATGGCAGGATAGGATCTTGATTTAGCTGATGGGATGAAAAGATATCCTGCAGTAGAGGAGGTATGGCTTAAGGTTTTGGAGATGGAGGGGATGGTAACTACACTATGGATGGAAGACATGGTACGATGATATCTTCATTTATGCTTTGGGGGATGTCAACATGCTTTTGGGAAGGATCTTGATAGGATTGGATTGGAGTGGATGGTGCGATAGGAGGTGAAGGGATGGATTCTTCAAAGGCAGTAGATGGATAGATGGGAGATTCGGTAGTGGAGATGGGTGAGTAGAAGATGGATGCATAAGGGTCATTACGGGAGATTTGGAAAATGCTTGGAGGGGATGTGGATAGGATTTGGAAGGATTTGATAGGTGGTGGGATTTTGATGCTCGCGGGAAGTGGAAGGATTTTAAGCAATTTGATGGATGGTATGGGGATGATAGCTATGGGAGATGGAGGTGATATTATAGATGGGGAAGCTTCATTACTGACTACTTCACATGGTTGGATTAGATGGCATGGCTTATCGACTGTTGGAGGTAGCTTTTCTTATATTTGCTCTAGGAGATTCCTGGGAGACTCGTGTGTTGGAGGTGGAGGTGGTGGATTGATAGGAATAGCTGGCGTGATGGGGGTGGAAGATTGGAAGCTTGGTTGATTGGGTGATGGAGGAGAAGCTGGGATATGAGATGGCATGACTAGATAGTTTGGAGGAATGCATGGATTTTGTGGGATGGTTGGCGGAAGATGTCTAAGGCTCTCTATATACCCGTTATAGTCAACAAGATTTTCATCATCATTGGAATAGGATGTAGCAGGAGAAAGGACAATACGACTGAACACATCATGATAGGTTTGGGATTTCATGTTTTGATGATGGATTGGATGGGGATGGGATCTCGCATATGGATGAACACAGAAGCTCATGGTTGGATTTGGATTAAGCGCAGATTTTGGATTGGCTAATGAAAGATTTCCTAGGGAGAGCCAAAGTTGCATGACAGACCTAAGGAGGATTGGCTGGAGATTTTTGGCTTTCCTGTGGATGGAAGACTTCTAGGGCATGCTGTCAAAAAGAGAGAGTTTTTCTTTCCTATGTGCAGGATTGGTGGAGATTGTGTCAACTTAAGGATAGACTAATGATCCTATGGGCATGAAAAGAGATTGACCACTTGTCGATCCCAACCTTTAGCTCAAGGTGATGAGGGATACAAGTGACAAAGCTGGATTACCCTAGACAATGCTCTGTCAGAGGGATAACCTTGGTGAGATTGGTTGATTGGTAGGATTGATTGGATAGCAAATTCTGGCAGAGTGACAACAACTCTTTAAAGGCTTGGGTGTGATTTTGGATTGGGTTGCTAGCTGGCTGGGGGGGATGATTTGGATGGACTTTGGATTTGGGATTGTTCTAAGGCAGAGAACTAAGGGAGCTTGGATGATCTTCTGATGAGGCAGTGACTACGCTAAGTATGCCTTGAGCTGGGAGATTTTTGCTTTTCTAGGATTTTGACCAAAGTTGGCAAACATTCATTCAAAAGCTATAAACAAACAAGCAGACACAAGTTTGGATCAAACACGTCAAACACATCAACATCCTAGGAAGCTTTCTACAAGGATGAAATTTGGTTTAGCTAGGGAGTCCTTGATATATGTAAGGTACGTGAGGCCCAAATTTGTAGATGAAACCAAAAAGATGTCACACAGCTAAGAGGAGCAATAACCCACTTCTCCTCTTTCACTTCTCAAGGGTATAAAGTTCTTTGAGGCTTAGCCCGAGTGACAGAATTTTGATCCCAAGAGAGGTGTCTTTGGATTCACCTCCCAATCTTTATACTCCATCAGAAAACTGGAGTTGAGGTCATCCAAAGGGTGATGAAATCCCCAAGCAAGCCTCCTAAAAAGCTAGGACAATATTTTAGATCCTAATCTTATGCACCCAAGATGGTCTTGAAAGACGAAAAGGGGAGAGAAGACTTGGATGATCTTGGGCTAAAAGACAAATTTTTTTTTCCAACTAACACTTAATTTTTCTGATCTAGACTTTGCAAGCACTCATGTTTAAGATACAATGTTTATTCCAACTTTGAAGCATCAACAAAAATAAAATTGATCAAAGAATGCATACACAAAGAAGATTTAGGGTCAACAAAAGTAAACTCACGCACCTGGAGGCCCTCCATGTCAAGTATCGATTGATTTTTCTTTAAGGCATTCAAGAGTTGGTGTGATTTTGTTTTAAGCCCAAAACAAAGATGTGTGAAACTCGATTGTCAAGCGTGCGCCCGAAGGCCCTCCATGTTAAGATTTGTTCAATTTTTTATGTCCAAATGAAGTGTTAGCGAGACTAACTTTCATTCAAGAGATTTTCTAACTTAGAAAAATCACTAAAAACCCAAGTGAGTGGAGTTTGATTTGCGTGGAGCACTTAACACCCTCTTAGGTAGACCCATCTCCATAGATGGTGCTGAGATTGCAACCAATGGTTAAATTGATGGGTGATTAAAGAGGGTGAGTCCAACTACAAACTCACTCAAAGCGTCCTTAATAGTTTTTATAACTTAAAAAATTTCTAAAATGTGCAGTTAGGTTCTTTTTATGCCCAAAAATTGAAATGTGAGATATTGCAATGGTTAATTGATCCTTTGCATTCAAGATTGAGTTTTTTTGTTTTAAGCATGCATTCCAAGAAAGATTGATTTTAATCCATGGC
Source organism: Cupressus sempervirens (assembly GCA_028749045.1). NCBI lineage: Eukaryota > Viridiplantae > Streptophyta > Pinopsida > Cupressales > Cupressaceae > Cupressus > Cupressus sempervirens. The sequence continues at coordinate 236,193,273 of CM053785.1, forward strand.
ATTCAAGATTGATTTAAGTGACATACATTCAAAGACAAGTGTTTAAACATTCAAGTTCATTTTTCAAGAGCATTAAACCATTTAAGGAGAACCTGCAAGAAACATGGTTAGTGGTTTCATAGATGCTCCAACCTGCAAAGCTACAAAAGCCAATTTGATTAGTCACCCAAAAATCTCAAAATTTGAAGCTTAACTATGGAGAAAATAAAATCAACTTTTTTTTGTTCTTTTTCCTAGGCGTAAAAATGCTAAAAAAAACCTCTACTCTATGGAACCACCAAAAGTTAAAATTTGATTTATACTCTTTTTTTCTTTTTTTTTTCTTTTTTTAAATAAAAAGTGCAGGAACAGAGATGTTAAAATAGTAATGCAACAATAACAAGTGGAGATGACAGTTCATCAGGCGAAGACGCCAAACTGTGGCGATGCTGAACTACGGAGAGGTTGATCTGTGAAGATGACAAAGAAAGAGGTAGAGATGACAGTTTAGTTTGGCGGTGCAGAAAATAGGAAACCAGGTGGAGACACTAAACTGTGGAGATGACAGTTCAGTTTGGTGGTAGCGGAGATGATAGAAGATTAGAGACGGCAGCAGAGACGAAAGTTGACTAGGCATAGACGACAGTTCACCAAGCGCAAACACCAATCTGCGGAGACGACGATGACAGTTCACCAGGCACAAACACCAATTTGTGGAGACGTTGAACTGTGGAGATGATACTGCGCGAACAGAACTGAAATGCATGAGTTTTTTCAAAAAAAATTGATTTTTTTGATTATTTTTGAATTTTTAGAGGGTATGTCTTCTTCCTAAGTGTGCCCTTCAACCTGCAAAAACAAGGAAAACACCCTACAACCCACTCAAACAACAACAAGCATTAGAGGGTTAGTTTATAAAAGCAACATGTAGATTGAAATTGATGAATAAATGACCTATAGTGGGGTCCCACCGGGTGTGCCAAAATGTATATGCTACTTTAGTATGCTAGAAATACTAATTTAATGAAAACAAAAGTATTAACATTAACTAAATTAACATAACATATAGGATAGACAAAGAGAAGCCACTCAAATGAGAATGTGAGTCATTAAGGGGCTCTCTCAATGAGTTTGTTCTCTTGATTTGGAGATGAGTCTAAGTAAAGGATTGGTATGTATGCTCAAAGGGTTTCAAGTTTGCTTCAATGGTGGAGATGGGTAATAGCAAATTGGTAGCTTTGTGAGCTCTCAATTTGGCATTATAAGGGTATGGTTAAGGGCTTTGGCTTTTCAAACTAGCATTATAACTTTAACTCAAGGATTGTGATGAAATGGCTTGGGAGGGGATCCAATTTATAGGCTAAGGGATTAAGGATTTGAGGGCTAAGATGCAAGGATGGGAAAAAGCTCGTGGAGGGCTTAGATTGCATGAGAGGAGAGCACATGGATTGTGCTTCCTTACATCCAATCAGGGAGTGACACATGTCACAGGGTGAGTGGATGGAGGAAAGGGCAAGGATGAGTCAACAAAGGAGGCTCAAGGGATAATATCTTCATAAAGACCCTTCATAAATGGCTTGTAAGAGAAATAAATGGGCTTGTAAGAGTCTTTATGGCCTTTGTCAGAGCATTCATGGTTGGGTGGTTGAGATATTTTGGAGGGAGTTGAGATTGTTGACTTTGGTTGGCTTAGGAAAGTCTTAAGCTTGCTTAGGGAATGTGAAAAAGTTAGGGGGGGATTAGAGGTGATTTAGGATTGGATTAGGGATGTTAGAGATATGCAAGTGGATGGCATTCAATGAGGGTGGGTGAGTTAGTAGCTAAGCTTGGTTATAATGGGTGGATGGAGTGGATTAAGCTAAAAAGGGGATTTAGAGATAGGCTTAGGAAGAGGATAAAGTCCTTCTAGAAGAGTCTAGAACTTCATAAGGTTTTGAGGATAAATAAAGTTTATTTATCTCAAGGGTTTGGGTTGAGGAAATATTTATTAAAACATTTTTAATAAACATGAGGATTGACATTTAACCTTAGTTAAATATTTTGAGTTGGGATTAAGGGTAGAAAATGATGAGATTAGCCTTTAATCGAAATTAAAGAAGGATTAGAAGATTTTGGAAGAGGTTAGTGGTCTTAAGTAAATTGACCAAGTTTTGGGCAAAAAATAAATTAAATATTTATTTTGGGATTTTTGGTCAATTTATTAATTAAATAATTAATAAATAAGGAAAATAATGTTTAAATAAGATTTAAACATTTTTGGGAGGGATTTCTTAATTAAATATTTTTGATTAAGATAAAGGGATTTAATGACATAAAAATATATTAATTAATAAATGATGATGTCATCCGAGACTTTTTCAGAAAATAAAAATACTTTATTTTTTAAAGGATTTTAGGTGTCTACAATATCAAATAGAAGGGAGACAACAATAAGCCAAGTAGGCCTGCTTTCTTGCTTTCTTTCTTTCTATTCAATTAGGTTAAACTATTACAAAATCTGGGAGCATTCAACTTCAACTAGAAAACTACAAAAACTTCAAACTAATAAAAATTTAAACTCAAACTTACAGCTCTAACGGCTACATACAATCAAGCTTGGAGCAATCACTACTTCAAAAGAAAAAACAATATGAACTTATAAAATGATAGGGAGATTCAACATTTGTTGTTGCAAACACAAAAGTGAACCTTCTTCATGTCCTCTGATCTTTATTCTGAATATTCTTCCTCTTCTCTGATCTATTGATATTCTTCCTTTCTCTTCTCTCTACTTTGCTCTTCTCTATTCTCTCTACTCTACTCTTCTATGATCTCTCTAATCTCTTTGTCTATTTGAATGAATAAGATTTAATCCTTTTGTCTCACGCCAAAATGTTTTCCCTCTCATTTGGATTTCAAACTCACCTACCAAGTTGAATGTTATCAGGTGGGTAGGTGGGCATTTGGCTCTTAGGGAAACTGACCACATGTAATAAATTTCGAACACTCCCCCTTTGTCCTGAGCTAAACAAAACAAGGATCACTCTTGATCCAAATCAACTACACCAAGACTCTCATTTATGTGCACAAAAGTTCCAATGCCTAAAGGCTTAGTGAATATGTCTGCTAGCTACTACTCAGACTTACAAAATTCTATCTTAATACCTTCATTCTCCACCAACTATTTGATGAATTGATATCTTATCTCTATTTTTTTTCTTCTCTCATGGAAGACTAGATTCTTAGATAGTGCAATTAAGGAGATATTGTCACAAAAGATTGTGGTTCCATCCTCTTTCCTTTCATTCAAATTTGTCAAGATTCTCTTTAACCAAATAGCTTGACATCTTGTTGCATTCGCTGCTATGTATTCAACCTCTATTGTAGATTGAGCAACAATAGGTCATTTCTTGGATGCCCATGAATTTGCACTTGATCTCATATGGAACATGTATCTGGAAATGTTCTTCGTATCATCTAAATTTCCAACCCAATCACTATCAATGTAACCAACCAACTTAAAATCATTATCTGCAATATACAAAATTTCAAAACCCTTAGTACCATTCACATGCCTTAGGATCCTCTTTCCCACTTGCCAATGGGAATCATTTGGTGTTTCCATAAATCTGGAAATCAAACTTATTGCATGCATCATGCCAGTCTAACTTGCTATCAAATACATTAAACTTCCAACCATATTCTTGTATAGTATTGGATTCACACCATTACTACAATCTTCCTTGCTCAACTTTAGATCTACTACTATTGGTGTTTGGGTTGCCTTACTATTCTGCGTTTTGAATCTCTCCAAAATCTCTCTTGCATATTTTTCTTGAGAGGTGAAGATGCCATCATGCATTTGTTTTACTTCTATGCCTAGAAATTACTTTAAGAGACCTAGATCTGTCATTTCAAATTCATTCTTCATGGCTTCTTTGAACTCACCAATTGGGAAATTATCATTTCTAATGAAGATTAAGTCATCAACATACAAGACAACAATCAACACTTTACCGTTTTTTGCCTTAATGTAGAGAGTGTGCTAACCATTTCTTTTGCTAATGCCATCACTCATCAAATATGAGTCAATTCTATTGTACCATGCCCATGGAGCTTGCTTGATCCCATAAATAACTCTCTTCAATCTATACACTTTGTGTTCTTCAGCAAGAACTTCATAACCAAGTGGTTGCTCCACATAAACCTCTTCTTTCAATACATCATTCAAGAAGGAAAACTTCACATCCATTTGATATACCTTCCATTTCTATTGGGCTACAATTTTTGTTACAGCATGCATGGTTTCCGTTCTTGCAACTGTGGCATATGTCTCATCATAATCTTTGCCATACTACTAGTTGTACCCCTTGACAACTAAACATGCCTTATGCCTATCTATTTTTCCTTTAGTATTGCACTTGGTCTTGTAAACCCATTTTATTCCAATTACTTGCTTCTTGGGAGGCAAAGTAGTTAACTTTATGTCTCATTTCTTTCAATATCATATATTTCCTCATCCATGGCATTATACCATTTCCCTTCCTTTATGGCTTCTTCAAAGTAAATTGGATCACTATGAGAAAATAATGCAAAATTAACACTCTAATCATAATCTTCATCATAGCTTTCATCTTGGTATATCTCCCTTAGCCTCTTAGTCTTTCTTGGCAATAGGGAGGCAAGAGTGGGATCTAAATTCTCAGTATTCCTACTATTACTATTTTGCATACCAGCTCGAGGCTATCTTGAAGTGGTTGGAGTTGTTTCTCGGCATGTTAAGGGTTGCTTTTCTTAGGGCCTTTGTCTGTAATCCATCTTTGTTGCTCCATCTTATTGCTTATCACCAATGTCTTCCTCTTCCTCATCAATACTCAACACTTTTCTTGAAGTGCTTGTAGATACATCAGCTAAGCCATCCCATGACTAGTCTTCAAGAAAGTACACACCTCCTGAAATGATGATCTTCTTGGTGACTAGATCATACAATCTATAAGCCTTTGATACTGAGCTATAACTTGTGAATATGCACTTCACACCTTTTTCATTTAGCTTTTTCCTTTGTTCCTTAGGCACATGTACATATGCTACACATCCAAACACTCTCAAGTGTTCAATTGTCCATATGTTCCTTGACCAAGCCTCAAGAGAAATATTGTCATGAATTGACTTTATAGGACACCAATTCATCAAATATACTATTATTGCTTCAACTTCTCCCCAATATTTATTTGGGGGTCCTTTTTCATTCATAATTCTTCTTGCCATTTCAAAAATGGTCATGTTCTTCGTTTCAACCACTCCATTTTGCTATGGAGTATAACTAATTGTAAGCTCCTTCTTTATGCCATTCTGTCTGCAAAAATTTACAAACAAATTGGAGGTATACTCACCTCCTCTATCTAATCTAATGAATTTTACATAGTGTTCACATTCTTTTTCAGCCAAGGCTTTAAACTCAACAAATTTATCAAATGCTTCAAATTTGTTCTTCAAAAAATACACCCATGTCTTATGACTGAAATCATCTATGAATGTCATAAAATAAGTACTCCCCCAATAAAAGTAGTTTGCATAGGTCCTACTAAATAAAAATAAACCAATTATAATGGTGCTCTAGCCCTTCTAGAATTTCTAGAATTAAAGGAAAACCTATTTTTCTTACCTAAAATGCAAGTCTCACACTTGTCATATGAATGTACTATGCTTGGCAAACCATCTACCATTCTTTTCTTGGACAATAAATTTAAATCAGGAAGGCCAAGATGTCCATAACTAAGATTTCAAAGCTTGGAGGGGTCCTCAATCACGCTCCTAAGAGTTGTTGTTGATGTACTGTTATACATGCATGCTTGGGAGGTGCAACACTGACTTGAGAAGAGAAGCATGTCTCTATCCTCAAAGGAAATAGTTGGTTCTTTGTCATTTGGACTACTGCAAGTAATCTATTATTCCCATCCTTCTCATAAATGATATACTTGTCATTATTCATCAGCACCTTGAAATTATTTTGAATAAGTTGTCCAACACTCATCAAGTTGTACTTCATACTAGGGGAAAAGTATACAATTTTTATCTCCTTCTTCTCACCTTGGTTGGAGCAAACCATGATTGATCATTTGCCCACAATGGGAATGGTTCCATTATTTTCCATGTTAATTTTAGACTTGAAAGTATTGTCAATGAAAGAAAATAGGCATTCATTACCACTCATATGGTTGCTACAACCACTTTCTAGGTACCACACCTCAGGGCTGCCTTCTTCACCAATGTTACAAATGATGAAGGCTATGGAAATGTTTGCATTTCCCATGTTCACATCATCCACATTTGTATTCTACTTTGACTAATCATCCTGCTTCTTCCAGTATTCACTATCATAATGCCCATACTTATGACAATAGTAACGTTCAACATTGCTCTTATTAGAGTTGTAAATCTTATCACCTCTAGAGCTATTTTGAGAGGTGCTTGCCCCCTCTTGGTTGCTTGCTCATCTTGAGCTTTCTGCACTAGCACTCCTTTGACCATTCCTTCCATGACCTCTACTTCTTGAGCCTCTACTAAAGCCATTTCTTCCTCTCCGCTCACCTCTTGAATTCTCTTGAGTCTTGAAAGACTGCTCTTGGAAAGTTGTTGTTGATTTGTTCTTCGATGCTCATGGGTTTGAAGAAGTCCCATCAACTCATCCATGGTCAATGTGGTGAGGTTGTTTTATTCCTCAATGGTCATTACAAGGTTGTCATATTTTTGAGGTAAACTCCTCAATATCTTTTACACAATCCTCTACTCTTCATAATCTTCTCCATTTGCTTTGAGTTGGTTTATCAAAGTGGAGATTCGTGAGTTGAACTCTGCAATAGGTTCATTGTCCTTCATCTAAAGGTTCTCAAATTCCCTTTTGATCATTTGTAGCTTCACTACTCTAACCTTCTCAGTCCCCTTGAAGTTCATCTTAAGGATATCCCATGCTTCCTATACATAATTTGCAATTGCAATCTTGGAGAAGACCATCTTTTTCATTGCTACCTCAATCAAACTTAATGCTTTCCCATTCTTTCTCCTTGATTCTTTCAACTAAGTCTCATGTGGGTTTTTGAGGGATAAATACAATGTTGGGACTGTAACATCATTGAACCCATTAATCACAAACTCCCACAAATCATTAGCTACCATTATGGTTTTCATCTTCTTTGCCCATGTATCATAATTTTGTCCATTAAAGGATGGTGGTTGCTGCCATATCTTTCCTGCATCTCTTGCCATGTCAATTTCCCAGAAAAAAAAAAAATGCCCTAACTCATTATTGATGGCATGCCTTAAATCTCTGATACCATGTAAATAATTCAACTTCACAACATAAAATTTCACTCAGCACGAATGGGGTGCTAAGTGACAATTTTCTTGGCACACACTTGATGTCGAGTGATAGGCAGATGGTGCCAAGTGACTTGGAACACAAAGAAGTTGAGCAAGCTTTGCACTAAGGGTAACTCAACAAGAGGATCTTGAGTGAGCTCAGTCACCAAAGGGAAGGTGGAGCTTGGCAAGCTCGACACCTAACCAATACTTAGATCAAGTGAACTAGGTAGGAACAATAGAAGAGAGAGCTCGGTGAAAGAGTAAACCAAGTGAGCTATTTAATAGACTTACAGTCTAAGAACTTCCACCATTAAAACATAGAGGGGATAACTTCAAAAATTTCAAGTATGAATATCTCAATTTCAAGATGTGTAATATCAAATAGAAGGGAGACAACAATAATCCAAGTATGCATGATCACTTGCTTTCTATTCAATTAGGTTAAACTATTGCAAAATCTGGGAGCATTCGACTTCAAAAAGAAAACTTCAATTGATAAAGCTTTAAACTAAAACTTACAACTCTAATGGCTGCATACAATCAAGCCTAGAGAAATCACTATGTCATAGGACAAAACAATATGAACTTACAGAATGACAAGTAGACTCAACATGTGCTACTGCAAACATGAAAGTGAACCTTCTTCCTATCCTCTAATCTTTGTTTTGAATATACGTCCTCTGCTTTGATCTATTGATCTTCTTCCTTTCTCTAATATATGCTCTAATCTCTCTAGTCTCTATATCTATTTGAATCAATGATATTTAATCCTTTTGTCTCACACCATAATGTATTCCCTCTCATTTGGATTTCAAACACACCTACTAATTTTAATGTTGTCAGGTAGGTAGTTGGGCATTTGGCTCCAGGGGCAACTGATCAAATGCAATAAATTTTTGACAAAATTTTCTTTGTTATGCATATTCATGTACCCTACTTTCTTGTTGTGTTCAAAATATCTCTGAATTTTCAATTAATGTTAATATTGTAGGTATTCGATGTAACATACAATTGTGAAAATATCGATAGATATTGTGAGTTTGCAAAAATGGATTTCATTTTTCAATGTAAGACTCTAGGATGAGCACTTGAATTTTATCCACAGTTTCTCATAATGTAAATCCATCACCAATTTCACTAGAAACTTGAAGCTTTTCATGATAATGTTTGGATGTTCTCAAATGTAGAGACCTTCCTTGATGCCTTCCTAAATTTACAAATGTATTCTAGTTTAAAATGACCAAATTTAAGATATTAATGTCGATGAAGTTGAATTTGTCAGGAACCTATTCACCACCATGTGGCCAACCCCAATAGAAAATTCAAAGATGATCTTGATCTTACATTCAATCCATAGATATGGTTGTTAAGGTGTAGCAAGTGGTTGAGAAGATAAGGAAAGGAAAGCACAAACTACCTATTTAATGAGAAAAAGGAAATCTCATTAAGAATACTAAGTATGTCAAATGTAGTCTAAATTGAAATGCATCAACAATAAATGGTTGCATGGATAGAGTTAAAAAGTACTTGATTGTGATATAGGTAGATAAATTATTTTGCATGTACAAAATATTCATATTTCATGATTCCTGTTGAACCATAAGAAGGCATTGTAGTTAGTATTATTTTTCATATATTCTACATGAAAAAGATGAATCACATGAGGATACAGGGAAAATGAAAGAAATATTAAAGGATTTCAAGGAACACAAATGTAAATATCATTAGACTTCATTTTAGAAAATAAACTTTGATGTAGTTATTCAAAAGCATGCTTTTTTGACATGTTTTAGCAAATCTACTGATTACTAAGTTTCTATGGAAAGAGAGGAATATTTTTTGGCTCTAAAATAAGCTTAAAAGTTCTTTGAATTGAACAATAGGAATTAAATTAGTTTCTCTTAGCTTTGTTCTTTTCTTATATGGATGTCTATGATTTCTAGTTTTTTTTTTTTTTCCCGCATAAAGCCTATATTTTTGATACACCACTTTAAAACTATAAACTATATTTTTTCACTGATTAATGTTGAGAAAGACAAATTTGTCGAATATTTGTTGTTGATATTATGTCATCTAAAAAAAATCAAGAAAAAAATGGAATCACAATAAAATCAAGTCTAGTTGACATTCTCTTTTAGAGAACAAGGAGCTCTACATTGCACTTTATCAAAACTCACAAGCTTTTTGTATGTTGTGACATTTGGCATACATATAGACAAGGGGATTCACAACCACATTAGGAAATAATTTTTTTTCAATTATTTTTTGTGGACTTGAATATTCTCTTCCAAAGCTCCAAGTTTTCCATTTACTAGCTAAATGCTAACATAGGTTGATGAGAAAATGTTCACCTCTTGATATAGTAAGTTTCCAAGGACATATGAACAAGTCTATTTTTGTGCATATTTGGTATTACAATGTTCCCATTTTGGTGCAAATAGGTTGTATGATAAGAAAGATGCACCTTGTAATTTCATTTAATAGGTCACTAAAGAATATTTTAGCCCATTAAAAAATTCTCAAATCAATTAAATCTAGTATATCATTGTCATTTTTCACCATCATTAGCCAATCAAAGATAACTTATTTGATACACCTTCACCATGGGCTAAACTCTGTCATTCAAGGGCCAACATGTCATATTTTCCCAAATTTGTCGCTAATGTGTCATGTGTTATTTGCATATTTATTGTGATATGTCATGTTATCACTTAAGATTTGTGCCCTACACCACCATAGTGCTACCTAGTGCTTTTCATTTTTTTTTGCAAATATGTGGGGGATGTGTGCAAGAGAAAGGAAGTGAAAGAAGGTTTATGTTCCCCACAACCCCTTAAAGATGTAAAGTATAAAGGAGTGTTTTTTGTGTGCACATGTGGAATACATGTAAAACAATATACAACACCATAACCATGTGTTAAGGGACTCTTATATTATTTTAATGTTTCACAATCATTAGACCATCAAACATAAGTAATCTGATAAACCTTCCTAATTGGATAAAAAAATCATACAAGGGCAACATGTCAGTTTTTCCCAAATTTGTTGTTGATGTCTCATGTTATCTACACATTTTTGGAGTATATATTGTGTTATCCCTTTAATATTTTGTGCTCTACATCCTTGCAATGCTACCTAATGCTTTACATGTTATTTTACAAACATGTTGGGGATGTGTGTGAGTGAATGAAATTAAAAGAAGGTATATTGTTGGATATAATTGATTAATTGTGTATTATCTTTGATGTTACATAAATGTCATATCATTATCAGTCAATGTATGCCAAGCTTACTTGGCAAGTGAAGATAGTTTTTTGTGTCTACCAAGCATTTTAATGTTTGCCTAGTTCAGAAGGTAGTGTCTATAGAGTTCACTCAGGCACCAAAGGAAAGTTTGTGAAAGATGAGTATTAGTCGAGCTCACTTAGTTAATGAAGGAAATGTTGGATGGAACCAATGTTAACCGAGCTCACTCAGTTATCCAAGGAACTTTGTAAATATGCAGTGTTAACCGAGTTCACTTGGTCAACAAAGGAAAATCATTTTTGAGTTGGTTTCTACTGATCAGGGTCAACTAACAAAGGATTTTCTTGTTTTGGCATATTGAGTTTAATTGATTTATGTATTGGTTCTAGCTGACTGAGAAGATGAATATTAGTTATTCTAAGTTGTATTCTAGTCAACTTAACAATATGAAAGATATAAGTATAAGGTCAAGTTTTGGGTTAGAATGTGAAGTAGTGTGTGAATGTGTTGAAGATTTGATGATGAAAAGAGGAATTGAACCAAAAAGATAAAGCAGAATATACTTATGGAGCTGAAAAGATATATTCAATCAGAAAGGATCAAGTATACAAACCAGAATTGAGATCTATAATCAGCAATTCAATTGTGTCAGAAATTAGGTCATCTCATTGTTACTCTCTAACCATTGTAATAGTGATCTAAATCTCTTAACAAAGTTGGCTTAATAGTTATTTGTAAATCCTCTAACAAGGTGGCAGTTCTATTGAATTGTCTAAAGACCTCTTATAAGGCCACTCCTAACAAGGTGATTAAATCCTCTAATAGGGTCACACCTAACAGTGTGTTTTGTAACCTTTAATAGGGTTGGCTCCTAACAGGGCTCACTTCAAAAGTGTGAAAATAGTAACTAGTTTCAATTGGTGGTTTTCTCCAAATTGAGTTTCCACATTAAATCTTGATGTCAAATGTGTTCATGCTATTCTCTTTTATGTGTTTACAACTAAGATAAATTAATGGTAATCACAGATAACATCTAAAGTTTTCATGCTAAGTATTTACCAAGCATATTTAGTATTTACCAAGTTACAATATTTAATGTGTGTTTGTCAAGCATCAACAGTATTTAGTTTTTAGAGTTTATTTTTGTATTGACATATAAGGGATCTGGGATTTATTTTTGTAGTAACTGATTCACCCCTCCCCTCTCAGTTGCTCCTCTTATATTTCCAATAATTGGTATCAAAGATTTTGGTGCTTTTAGAGAAGGTTTCAAGGACCTAAGCTAAATATCAGGATGTCTTATAGAAGAGAGATTCCCAAGCTGAACAGAAACAATTTTGTAGCATGGCAAGGACTAATGAGGCTACATCTAGCAAATATCAATGATTCAGATTGTAAATATCTTGATGCTACATACAAGGCTCCTACTAGAACTTTATTAGTTGAAGACATTGCTGAAAAGAAGAATGATAACATCATGATGATTGATATTGCATATGCTCTTAGTTATGTTAAATTTGATAAAGTAAAAGATTGCAAAATGACACATGAAATGTGGACCAAACTGAAAGACATTTATGGAGGAGATGACAATATAAGAAGAGCTAAATTTGAATGTCTCAAAGGTCATTTTGATCAGATGAAAATGAGAGAAGATGAAAACATTGCAAAATATGTGAAAATAATTAAAGAAAGTGTGAGCACAATCAAAGCATCTAGAGGAGACATCGATGAAAAAATAGTTGTAAGAAAGGTACTCAGAACCTTTCTTCCTATTTATATAATTAGAGTGTCTACCATTCAAGAGATGAGATGTGATCCAAATAATAAAATAAACTTGGATGCTCTACTTGGAAGATTGATAGCTTTTGAGTTGAATAACTACGATAACTATATTCCTAGTTCCAAAGGTATTAAGTCTGCATTTGAAGCTAAACTCTCACTCAAGAAAAAGAAAAAGAAAATCAAAGACCACTCAATCAGAAAGTGAAGAAGAAACAAAAGAGAGTTCAAATAGTGATCTTGAAGTTGTTATAGCCCTACTTGCAAGAAAATATTCCAAAGGCAAAGGAAAATATAAAGGTAAGGTTCCTCTAATCTACTTTTATTGTGAAGAAGGTGGTCACATTGTTGTAAGGTGTCCAAATAGAGAAAACAAGGATGAACAGAAAAGCTATAAGCACAAAGGCAAGAAGGATTTCAAGAACTACAAGAACTACAAGGACAAATGTAAGAAATCTTGTTTTATGGCTAAGGATTCTGATAACAGTGAAGATGAAATGGTATATATTGTTGTAAAAGATGAATATGATGATAAAGGAGATAAAATGGCACTTATCTCTCATATCAACAAAAATGATACATGGATTATTAACAGTAGTTCTTCACATCACATGACTAGAGATAAAACAAAATTTGAGCACATGGAATATTATGATGGTGGCAGTGTGAGATTTGGAAACAATGAACCTTGTAATGTAACAAGAAAAGGATGTATGTGGGACCTGAGCTTGATATTGAAGTTTATGATGAAATCAGTGAAACTCATTCCAAATCCAAAGAACCTATGTTAGCAAGATATGGTAGAAAGCATCATGCACCTAATCAGATCATTGGAGACAAATCTAATGGAACAATGACAAGAAACAAATTGAAAGGTACATGTTTACTTGCTAAATTTGCACCTAGAAATGTTAAAGATGCATTAGATAATGAAAGTTGGATTGAAGCAATGAATAAAGAAATAGAATAGATAGAGAAGAACAAAACTTGCTCCTAGACCCAAGGATAAAAATGTAATTGGCACAAAGTGGGTGTTTAGAAACAAGCTGAATGAAGATGGAAAAGTTTCTAGAAACAAATTAAGATTGGTGTGTAAAGGCTATTCTTAAAAATAAGGTATTGATTATGGTGAAACTTTTGCTCCTGTTGCAAGATTAGAATTGTTAAAACTTTACTAGCATATGTAGCACACAAAGGATTTAAAGTGTATCAAATGGATGTTAAATCTACATTCTTGAATGGAATTCTTGATGAGGAAGTCTACATTAAACAACTAGAAGGTTTTGTAGATCCTAGAAAAAAGGACATGGCCTACAAGTTAAACAAGGCATTATATGGTCTCAAGCAAGTTCTCAAAGCTTGGTATGAAAGATTTCATAATTACCTGATATAGATTGGCTTTCAAAGAAAAAATGATAATAGTAGTCTATATATCAAAGAAGAACCAGATAGGAAGATTGTGTTAGTAGAAATATTTGTTGATGATACCTTATTCATAGGAAATGATGACTTGTGCAAAGCATTTTCAAAATAAATGAGTAAAGAATTTGAGATGTTATGTTTTGAGAGATAAAATTCTTTGTTGGATTATAGATTCAATGGAAGAAAGATGGTATCTATATTACTCAATCTAAGTATATCAAGGAGATACTAAAGAAATTTAGAATGGAAGATTCAAGATCAGTTGGAACCCCTATGTGTACTGGACATAAGCTTTCCAAGAATGATGATTCCAAAGAGGTAGATTAGAACCACATACAGATCAATGATTGGAAAATTGCAGTATGTAGTGCATACAAGGCCTGATATTACATTAGCAGTTGGTATGGTAGCAAGATTCTCAGCAAATCCCAAAGAAAATAACATGATGAAAATCAAGAGAATCATGAGGTATCTAAAAGGTACTGAAGACTATGGCATATGGTACAAAATAGAAGGCAATTTAGACTTAAAGGTATTCATTGATGTTGATTGGCCAAGAAGTCTTGATGACAGAAAAAGAACTAGTGGTGGATCATTCTTTCTTGGTAAAAGACTGGTGTCTTGGACAAGCAAGAAACATAATTGTATCTCTCATTCCACAACAGAGGCAGATTATGTGGCAGCAATAGTTAATTGTTCTAACATTGTTTGGTTCAAACAACTGATGATAAAGATCAAAGATCCAGTAGTCATATATTGTGATAACACTAGTGCAATCAATATACCAAAGAATCTAGTGATGCATACCAAAAGAAGCACATTTCCATAAATATCACTTCTTAAGAGAATTGGTGCAAGATAAAGAAGTTAGATTGGAATATGTTAACAAAAAAGAACAAATGGCAACCATATTCACCTAGTCATTACCTAAGGATGCATTTCTGTATCTAAGAGGCAAGCTAGAGATCATTCCCATATTTGAAGCTCACTAAACAAAGATTAGTGATGCATCAACTAGAGAATGTTTAAGATCAATCAATTGGTGTAGTATTGACAAGGGCATATTGCAAATGAATTAATACCTGAGGTACATTGACATTCACTGAACATTGTCTTTGGCATGTGTTGTCAGAGAGGGAGAAGTATACTATCATATCTCATAAAAATGTTAGTTATGAAGAAGAAGAAGTTTGTTGTCATAATGAAGAGATGTCAATGTTGGAAATATTTAGGATAAGATAGGTTACTGAGAGGGGAGGGGTGAATTAGTAACTTCAAAACTTTTAAACAATTCAACACTTTAACCATTCATCATTCATTAATCTAATCTACTACATAAATGAAAGATCAAACATTCATTACACATGTATACAGAGATTTGGTGACTCAAAAACCTTCCAAATAGAAAGTAAAATTGGGGTGGGGATGATACCCACAAAACTTCGTTAGTGCAGTATGAAGTTGGCCTGTTAAGGCTTACATTGACCGCTTCTGGTGATCTACCCTGTTAGGAGCACAAAGGACTGCTAGATCCACCTTGTTAGACAATTTACAAACATACACTTAAGTATGCACTCTATTAGGAGATTTATACAAAGACTGTTAAGTCTACCCTGTTAAAGGATTTACAAAACTAATTCACCTATTAGGATGAAGCAGTAGATCTATGTACAAACTTGATTTGCTGAATAGATCCTTGAAGTATATATCACCTTTTGTGACTGATGAATCATTACTGCTTCTTGTAGACCTTGTTGAATACTCTACTCTTCTATTGATTTTCTTTCATTCTTCTCAAAACATTACATACCTCTCTTGATACTCTTCATATCACATGACATACATACATTGCAAATGATATAATACATTACATATATACCATTCCAATCATTACAATTTCAAGGTCGACTAAAACACAAGTGAACAAAATATTACTGAGTCAGCCAAACGGTAAATAACTCAAGTTCATTCAACTGACTCGGTGACCTTCTGATACTCAGCGTCCACTACAATACTCAACATTGTCATGCACTCGATAGAAGTGAAGGCTTGGTCCATACTAATCACCTAACGTAGTTCTGAACTTGGTAGCCATTGCAGACTCAGTAGATGTAGTGTCACTCTGTAAAAACTGATTCCTTTGTTTTCCTTGCTTTCACTCAATAAACACTACACTTCCATTTCTCAGTAATCACTATGCTTCCATCGCTCGATAATTACTACGCTTTCATCAATTGATAATTACTGCACTTTCATCACTCAGCAATCACTGCGCTTCCATCACTCGATAGGCACTATGCTTCCATCACTTGGTAGGCATTGTGCTTCCATCACTTGGTAGGCACTGTGCTTCCATCACTCGATAGGCACTACGAAGCTCGGTGAATACTGTAAGATTGGTAAACACCGTGAAGCTCGGTTAACACTTAGAATGCTCAGTGTGAACTACGAAGCTCGATGTAAATTGCTTAAGTGATGAATGTACAAGGTAACCACTGAATGCTCGGTATACATTGTAGATTGAGTGATGAGCTCAGTAGGTATACTAATATAGATAAGTGTTGTCACTAATGGCAATAATAAATTAATGCCAACAATCTCCCCCTTTAGCATTAGTGACAAAAACACTTATAAGCCAAAACATATGTGTACATAATCTGACTGAATAAATTTTGGTTGCATATACATTTTTATATATAAAGATACTTATGTACACATGCTAACTCAAATGAGTGCTAACTCCCCCTATCACTTATAGTGATGACTCTCCTCATTTATTATTCTGAATCTTTGAATCTCTCCCCCTTTTTGACAATAATACCAAAGAATTGCATATGTACAATTTATATGGCTACACCAAAATGAGATAGAAATTCTTGATGTACCTTAAGAATAGTTGCAAAAGTACTATCCCAAGTCTGCTGCAAAATCTAATAGGTGGAGAGGGCAGTTTGAACTTCTATTGATAATTGGATCAAGTGATCAGCCACTGAGAAGTTCTGATCTTGGACCAATGTTTTGCAATGTACAAGGTGTTGCTGCATTGTGTCCATGATAGGAAGGATCATGTTCTGGATGTCTATGAGTGTAGATCGGATCCTTGCTTCCTATCTTAATAGTTCTACCTGAACATCTACCAAATATCTGATTTTGGTCTGATGGGAGGTTGTGGAGGAGGATTCCATCTTTAGCTTGGAGGCACTTTATTGCATATCAATGTAAATCTTATTTAACTTATCTTTTATTTCTTTGGTGAAGCTAGAAACATCACAAAGTTTAGTAAAAAGTGATGTTGCATTATTAAAAGAATTTTCAAAATTTCCCAAAAATGTTGACAATTCAACTTGCTTTATTGCTATCTTTTGAGCAATGTGTTCTAGCACCTTATTATCAAATTTATTTTTTGCTTTCTCTATAAGTATCTCTTATCCGAAGGAATCCTCATTGAATTTCTATACAGCCTCTTCTAACTAAACCAAAATGTGTTGAGTAGAATCTACTTCAACACCTATAACATCTATAATAATATTCTTGGCATTCTCAATTATTCTCTATTCCTTATCCCTTTTAGACCTTAACTACTTCTGCGTAGCTCTCATCTCTATTAGTTGACTAGCTAACCTCATTTCTTCAATGGTAGCATTTTCATAGTCAATCTTTGGAATCACTATCTCTGTGTCTAAGTCAATATCTTTTGGAATTTCCTTTCCAATGATCAGAAGTCTTAATGGATGCTTTTGTTTGACTTTTTTGATTAGTGGTTTGACTTTAGGAACAGACACAATAGTGGAAATGGAAGGACTAGCAATAAAAATTGGGATAGGACTTGAGGATTGAATGCCAATAGAAGTATTTATCGGATCAAAAATTGGAATACTTCCCAAAAATGATGATACATTCGGTATAGCAGCATCTAAACTAATTGGATTTAAAGTAGATGCAGATAATGTTGAAAAAACTGTAGAACTAGCTGGAACTGATGAAAACAAAATTGTGGAACTTACCATTACACTGACTGATGATGATGGAGCTGAGGAGACTGGCTTGGTAGCTGAAGAAGTGATAGACAGCTCAGTAGATGAAGTGCTTGGCACCTCTATTTTAGATGCCTGGAGCTGGGAGGAGGTTGGTGAAGATTGAGAAATTGATGTGACTATTGTGCTCATAATCTCACTTGCAGAAGCTATCTCCTTGGTGGATGTAACAGTTTTTGGTGGAGAGTGAGGAAGGGATGCAATCACTTCTGCTACGATTTTAACAGGATCCTCTTCATCTTTTCCTTCCTCAAGTGCTTCTTCCTCCTTGTCTTCTTCCTCCTTGTCTTCCATTAATGTATGCAGCTCTCCTAGTGAGACTGTGATGGATGGAGTGTCATTAATATCATCACTGTCACTGCTATCATCATCCTTGATTTCTATTGGGTCTTCACGAGGCTTATGCAGATGATAGATGTTTTTCAACATGTTTGTTGCATCATCTACAACATGCTCAATGTCTTTGATCAAAATCAAACATGTGTGAAATGTGATCATCATTTTACCTTCATGATTCTTCATTGCAGCTTTTACTTCTACTCCAGTGAGACTCGGTAGAAGATTTTTCAGAGATTGCTCATATATGTCTTTTACCATTTGGGTGGTTGAATCCCATCTCGGTTGCAATCTCTCCAATAGTTCTTTGGAGATTTGAGAGGCAAGCTGGTTCAGGGAGTATTTCTATTTACCCATCTTATTGAGTACCAGTTCCTCAATCTACATTTTCTCAGCATCTGTTCTTGTTTCAAATTTCAATGCCTTGAAATTTGTGATGCCAACACCTTCTTCCAATTGTTTGAGCCTTTCCTCAAATGTGGGTGGAGGCCTGACTAGTATAGGTTCCTGCTTGCCTTTTCTGGTTCTTCTGGTGAATACTACAGTAGGCTTCTTCTTAGGTTTGGTAATGATTGCCTTACCTTTCTTCTTTGGAGGTTCTTCTTCAGATTCTTGTTCTTCTTTTTCTTCTTCTCCTTCTTCTTCTTCATCATCTTGTTCATCCTCACCTTTTCCTTATGTTAGCATAAGAGGACCAGTTGCAGTTTTCAATTTGGTTATTTTCCTCTTGCCTTTGCTTATGGCCTGAGGTAGCTTGATTTCAAGTTCAATCCTGGCCTTTGCTTCATCACATGTTCCAAAAATTGGTTGCTTTGGGTCTTCTGGCTCATTGACCAGTGCTTCAATGATATCCCTAGCCTCATCAATATTTACCTCATAAGGAAGAGGTTTTACCCATGCAACTCGGGGTTTGACTACTTGAATGTATACCTTGTCGCAGTCAACCATAAAGCATACATTGTCTTTGTAATCTTCAACTAATTTGGGTGGATACCAGAACCTGTTATTCATTCTTTCTTTGAAATCTTAAAAATAATTATCCATTATACTATCAAAATTTTCACCATTTCTGCTACAAACTCATTTATCTGATACAAAATTGGAATGTCTTTTCTCCATACAATTGTTCTTTTGATGGAAAGAATTTTTGAACATAGAAAAATAAATAGATCAATAGAGAGCTGAATTTACAAGGATTATTCTTTGAGGTCCTTATACTCTCCATATTTTTGTTCAACTGTTTCAACAGTAATTCTGATAGGTCGAATTCAAGATTCTTCTTTACAATTTTGAAGGCCAAGTCCACAGCCTCACAAGGTACATTGTTTAGTCAGCTAGAGCTGTAGATTTTGTGGGCAATGACATGAATACCAAATCTTAGCTCGACATCTGATACAGTATTAACCTTTAAACCTCTACCATCCCACTTGGCTAGGGTTATCTTCTGCAACTCATCTCGACCTAGGGTTTTGGTGGTTTTTACTTTGTTAAGCATGGGGAGACCCGTGATTTTGTGAATCATCTTATTTGTGATTAACATTGGCTTCTCTAACCATAGTTTCCCATTGTTCACTCGACTCAAAATATACCTAATCCATTTAGTTTGGAAGCTTCTAGGCATATGCGAGATATGAGTCAAACCTTTGGTTTCAAGATGCTTGTGCTCGGGTTTCAGACAACCATCTACACACATTTCTCCTAGGGCATTGTCCATCTCTAGGTTTCCAATTTCTTGAACAGAACATTTGAAATAAGTACAAATATCATTGACAAGAAGACCTTAGGTAGAATTTGTGATTCAGCTCCATTCGGGTCGAGTGATTCTGCAATGGCCGAAACAATCTTGAAGTTGGGCATTTTCCATTTTGTACCCTTTACCAACATTTATGAACCTCTTTTTTCCTTGGTGCCATTTCTACTCTCGGATGCCATTGCTGCTCGGTAAGTGTAAGAAAATTTTGAGCATTTTTTTTGCTTTAAAAATTGCTTGAAGTCACTTGGAATTTGCTTGAAATCGCAGGAAATTTCTTAGTTCTATAATCACGATGATGAATAAAATTGAATTCTGCCTTTTTGATAAAAAAAAATTCATAAATGCTTGGTACGAAAGTAGATGAGATGACAAAGTTTTTGACAGACTGTCATTCATTTGCTCACTAGAAGCTTACAACTCGATGATCAAACAAAACTTTTAATTGTTACCGACCTAGCTCGGTAAGGTCATCAATCGAATTCCCTCAGTAGATGCAACTTACCAAAAGATATGTTGTCTTTGATCTTCGTGTATCTGAAATATTGATTTGATCATTCCATTTTCTTGCATTTGAAATTGCTTTGGATATAGCTTGATGATACAGTTCCAGATCCTTTATGAATCTAATTGGAAATGATGGAGTCACCCACTTCTTGAGTGACATTGCCATCACTTGAACTATCTTGCTCAGTAGATTTTGGAATCCATTGTTGCTTCATTTTCTTCTGAATGTTTTCAGCTTTAGCTTTCTTTTCATCTTCAACTCTTCCTATATTCATATTTTTTTAGCTATATGACCGAGTTCAGTGCATGTATAACATCTTACTGTTGTGTCTCTTTTCCTCAAGTGATGCCTTGAGCGGTCTTTACCAATGTGTCCATATTCTCCACAATAATGACATCTGCACTAAGTATTGTAATCCCATCCAAAAATTTCTTTAACAAGTTATTCAGCTGGTGGATCTGCATTGGGATGCCTTGTGACCATGCTTCTTGCATTTGTGACAATTTCCTTCAAATTTTGGTTTCTCCTTGCATTCATTAGCTTTATGACCATGCTGACAGCAATTGTAGCATTTACCATTGAATTTACCTTTTCCATTTCTCCAACACTTGTTTGATGTGTGACCTGGCTTACCACAATGATTGCGAGTAGGTCTTTGATTTCTTTGGGCACCTTGTTTGGAAGTTTCACCTTCTTCCTTGTAACCAAGTCCAGCTTTACCCTTTTGTCTATGAAGATTCTGCTCACTTTGCTGATTCAATTGAGTGATGTCTGCTTGAGATTTCATCATTCTCTCATTGATTTTCTTTTTGGTGATCAAGTCATTTTCCAAACTTTCATTGATTTTTCTTTCAGATCTCAAGTCACTTTTTAAGCTTTCATTGATTTGTCTTTCAGTGATTAGATCATTCCTCAAGTTTTCATTATCAGATCTCAGATTCATGATTTCTTCATTTGCATTAGATAGTTGATTTACAAGATCTTCATGCTGAAGGGATTGACTATTTCTTACCTCTAAGTCTTCATTTGCCTTGTCTCTCTATTCCAAAACTTCACATAGCCTAATTGATTGAATTTCTTGTTCTCTTTTAAGCTTTCTTACTTCTTCCTGCAGAGAACCATTCTTTGCTAGGAGTTCCTTAATTGCCTCATTAGCTTCATTTGAACTGCTTGAAGGTAAAAGGTCTTCAATCTTTTCTTCAACATACTGATGGTCATTCATTTGTCTTGCAAGTTCCTTCCTTCTCTTCAGGGATTGAGAAAGATGCTCCTTTGCTTCTTTGAGTTAAGCCATGGCCAATTCCAGATCTAGCTTTTCATTTTCAATAGCTTTGTCAAGTCTGAATATCTCCATTGTTCTTGATCTTTGCTCAAGCTGTCAAACTTTATCCTGAGAACCACAAAGCTCTGATACCAATTGTTGGAAATATTCAGGATAAGATAGGTTACTGAGAGGGGAGGGGTGAATTAGTAACTTCAAAATTTTTAAACAATTCAACACTTTAACCATTCATCATTCATTCATCTAATCTACTACATAAATGAAAGATCAAACATTCATTACACATGTACACAGAGATTTGGTGACTCAAAAACCTTCCAAATAGAAAGTAAAACTGGGGTGGGGATGATACCCACAAAACTTTGTTACTGTAGTATGAAGTTGGCCTGTTAAGGCTTACATTGACCACTTTTGGTGATCTGCCCTGTTAGGAGCACAAAGGACTGCTAGGTTCACCTTGTTAGATGATTTACAAACATACACTTAAGTATGCACTCTATTAGGATATTTATACAAAGACTGTTAAGTCTACCCTGTTAAAGGATTTACAAAACTGATTCACCTATTAGGATGAAGCAGTGGATCTACTTACAAACTTGATTTGCTGATTAGATCCTTGAAGTATATATCACCTTTTGTGACTGATGAATCATTATTGCTCCTTGTAGACCTTGCTGAATACTCTGCTCTTCTGTTGATTCTCTTTCATTCTTCTCAAAACATTACATACCTTTCTTTATACTCTTCATATCACATTACATACATGCATTGCAAATGATATAATACATTACATATATACCATTCCAATCATTACAATTTCAAGGTCGGCTAAAACACAAGTGAACAAAATATTACTGAGTCGGCTAAACAGTAAATAACTCGGGTTCACTGAACTGATTCGGTGACCTTCTAATACTCGACATCCACTGCATTACTCAGCATTTTCATGCACTCGATAGAAGTGAAGGATCGGTCCATACTAATCACTTGACATAGTTCTAAACTTGGTAACCATTGGAGACTTGGTAGATGTAGTGTCACTCGGTAAAAATTGATTCCCTCGTTTTCCTTGCTTTCACTCGGCAAACACTACACTTCCATTACTCAGTAATCGATGTGCTTTCATCACTCGGTAATTACTACACTTTCATCACTCGATAATTATTGCACTTTCATCACTCAGTAATTACTGCATTTTCATCACTCGGTAATCACTGTGCTTCCATCACTCGGTAGGCACTGTGCTTCCATCACTCGGTAGACATTGTGCTTCCATCACTCGGTGGGCATTGTGCTTCCATCACTCGGTAGGCACTGTGAAGCTCGGTGAATACTGTAAGCTTGGTAGACACTGTGAAGCTCGATTAATACTTAGAATTCTCGGTGTGAACAGCGAAGGTCGGTGTAAACTGCTTAAGTGATGAATGTATAAGGTAGCCACTGAATGCTCAATATACATTGTAGACTGAGTGATGAGCTCGATAGGTATACTAATACAGATAAGTGTTGTCACTAATGGCAATAATAACTTAATGCCAACAATCAAAAAGGGAAAATGAACTTGGTAGAAGTTGTTACAGACAGAAGTTTTCTGAAAAAGGGAGAAACTGAAGGCAAAAAGAGTTCACACTGATAGAGAGAGTTCACATGGATGAGAATTAGAATGAAACTAAGGATATATTCCTTACTTTATTCTTGCTCTAAAAATTTCGTTGTGTTACGATACATGTTGTGTTTCCATCAATTCCAAAGAGGGAGATTATTGGATACAAGTGATTAATGTATTATCTTTGATGTTACACAAATGCCATATCAATATCAGTCAGTGTATGTTGAGCTCACTTGGATAGTGAAGATAGTTTTGTGTGTCTACCAAGAATTCTAGTGTTTCCTAGTTCAAAAGGCAGTGTGTATTGAGTTCACTCTGGTGCCAAAGGAAATTTTGTAGAAGATGAGTGTTAATCGAGCTCACTCGATTAATGAAGGAAATGTTGGATGGAAGATGAGTGTTAATCGAACTCACTTGGTTACCAAAGGAACTTTGCAAATATGCAGTGTTAGCCGAGTTCACTTGGTTAACACGTGAAAATTATTTTTGAGTTAGTGTCTATCGAGTAGGGTTAGCTAACAAAGGATTTTCTTGTTTTGGTAGATTGAGTTTAATTGATTTATCTATTGGTTCTAGCTGACTGAGAAGATGAATATTAGTTATTCTAAGTTGTATTCTAGCTAACTTAACAATATGAAAGATAGAAGTATAATGTCAAGTTGTGGGTTAGAATGTGAAGTAGTGTGTGAATGTGTTGAAGATTTGATGATGGAAAGAGGAAATGAATCAGAAGGATAAAGTAGAATATCCTTATGGAGTTGAAAAGATATTCAATTAGAAAGGATCAAGTATACAAGCTAGAATTGAGATATATAATCAGCAATTCAATTGCATTAGAAATCAGGTCATCTCATTGTTACTCTCTAACCATTGTAACAATGATCTAAATCTCTTAACAGAGTTGGCTTAATAGCTATTTCTAAATTCTCTAACAAGGTGGCAATTCTATTAAATTGTCTAAAGACCTCTAATAAGGCCACTCCTAACATGGTGATTAAATATTCTAACAGGGTCACAACTAACAGTGTGTTTTGTAACCTTTAACAGGGTTGGTTTCTAACATGGCTCACTTCAAAAGAGCGAAAACAATAACTAGTTGCAATTGGTGGTTTTTCCTAAATTGGGTTTCCACATTAAATCTTGGTGTCGAATGTGTTCATGCTATTCTCTTTTATGTGTTTGAAACTAAGTTAAAGTAATGGTAATCACAGATAGCATCTAAAGTTTTCATGTTAAGTATTAACCAAGCATATTCAATATTTCCCAAGTTACAACATTTTATGTGTGTTTGCCAAGCATCGGTAGTATTTAGTTTTCAGAGTTTATGTTTGTACTGACATCTAAAGGATCTAGAATTTATTTTTTTAGTAACTAATTCACCCCTCCCCTCTCAGTTACTCCTCTTATATTTCCAACAATATTCTTGACAACCACTCAAAGTTGTAAGGTATAAAGGAGTTTGTTTTGAGTTCACATGGCGAATACATGCAAAATAATATAAGACCCCATATCCATGTGAGGTTCAATAGATTGTGGATTTTTTTGGAATTTATGTGTGATTCATATTATCCAAAGATTTATTTCTAATATGTCATGTTATCCTTGTAATCTTTATTGCTCACAACCTTGGGAAGATGCAAAGTGTGAAGGAGCATTTTTTGTAGGCACACAAGGAATACATGGAAAAGGATCCAAGGCCTCCACATCCCCATTGGGTCAATAGGTTACAAAGTTTTCCTGCAATTTTTGCTATCATATCATATTATCCAAAGGTTTATTGTTATTAAGTCATGTTATCCCCCTAACCTTTGTGTCTGCCTACCATGTGGTTGTACCTAATGCTTTTCATCTTAGCTTCTAGGTGTGTGAGGTAATTATAGTAAAAGGAGTTTTTTTGTTTAAGACATGTTTAAAGATCATTGATAAAATATAATGTGCTTTAAAGTACACTATATTTTGACCTATATTTCCAATATATTATTGCGATGTAAACCTAAAAATCATGGTGTTGTTTTAACTATTCCATATCAAACATCGTGGATATTTTTGTACCATGTGAATTGATCCTAAATATTTT
The DNA here is from genome assembly GCA_028749045.1 of Cupressus sempervirens. NCBI lineage: Eukaryota > Viridiplantae > Streptophyta > Pinopsida > Cupressales > Cupressaceae > Cupressus > Cupressus sempervirens. Next base: position 236,218,639 of record CM053785.1, read on the forward strand.
AATGAATTTTTTCTTAAATCTAAGCCATTAGAGTGTTCCCATGAAAACTTTTAGTTCTCAAAAAAATGATAAAATGGAATCTTCTCCTACTTTAGTAAAGAAACTATTATTCTAAAATTGAAAATAAGTTCTGGGAAAATTGTGGGGGCTAGAAATAAGCAACAATTGCTTATTGTGAAAAGCTAGATACATGTGTCTTCATCATATTTTTCCCATCTCTCTTTTATTTGCCTATAATTTTTTTTCCAAATATATAGAATAAATATGCTTGATTTTTTATTTAAAAATAATTTTTAAGAGATTTCTTAAAGATAAGAAGAAAACTTCACAACTTGAGGGGTCACTCGCTTCACAAATTGTTTCACAAAATGTTAAACAAATGCTGCTAGCAAAAATAAGCTAAGAAATAACATGAGGACCTGCCGTTAGAAAGAACAATCTATGGCTATAATAGAAGAATGTATATTGCTCTATTTTTATATGAGGGAACATCGTGTTTAGGAAGGTGACTTTATGGATACATATTAGGTAGGAAACTCTCTTAGAAGATTCACCAGTGACAATATAATATCTTATTTAGGGGGAACTAGTGGCTAGGTAAGTAATATATTACTCATCCAATAGTAAGGAAAAATACATGTGATAGACATAATTTTAAAGAAATCATTTTACTACATAGATTATGCTTGGAAATTGGAGGCAACTCATTGTAATAAGGATCAATTATGTACCATGAATGCCATGGTATTAATAACAATTCCTATCTTTCATGCTTGCATGAAGGGTATGATGTTTATTTTCACTTCAAAATTTACATATAGTGGAGAATAGAAAGGTAAAAAAATTTAAGATTAATACCTTAGAAAATGTTTTCGATCAATTCACTATGCCAATGAAAGAAAAAAGTAAACTAGTTAGTCTATATTAGCTATGAACATCTTCATCCTTGAAAAGTGGTCTTCTTTGTCTTTTTATTCTTTACCAATGTTTGTACAAAATATTAAATTTAATTAAAAATCATGCTTTTTAGAACCCAACTCAATAAAGTGTATTTAAGTATTGGAAAGAGGTAGCCAAGAAATTAGACAAGTACATTTTGAATAACCAACAAGGAGGTATCAAGGAACAACTAGAATCAAAAGAAAAAGATACAAATAAAGAAGCTAAGGAAAAAGAAAGCAAAGTGTAAGAACAAGGAGTGAGCCAAGGCATAGGTATTGTAGACCATGTTGAAGTCACATATAGTCTTAAAAGAGATAAGGACCCACCTAAGGTAGACACCATGTAGAGACAAGTTGAACTATCTAAGGAGAAGTCTCTTGAACCACATAGGCAAAAAACACACCAAGAATTCAAACTATAGATTCTAAATAGAAAAGAAATGTTTTACCAGTCACACAAGACAAAGTACCATCAACAGAGTCCCTAAGAAGAAAAGGAAGTAAAGATAAAGTTGAGTCACTTGTCATTATAACTCAACATGAGATAGAAGAAACCATAAAGGTGGTTATACAAGTAGTTGAATCATCTCCAAAAGGAGCTTAGGAAAAGGAAAATGACAATATTCCTAAGAGAACATGGGTCTCGTTAAAGGAAGAAGTACCAACAAAAGACAAAACTCTTGAGAAAGAGAAAGAATAACAAGATTCACCAACAAAGGACAAGTGTGACTATATAGAAGAGGAATCATAATATAAAGATGTTGAGTCATGAATGAGAGGAGTGACACGTTCAAGATCCATTATGTCTAAGAGAAAATTTATTGGACAAAAAAGTATGAAGAGTATGAGAAGTATGTCAAGGACTGAAGAAGGTAAACAAAATAGGAAGAGAAGGGAAAATGGTTAACAATTACTATCATCATAAAAATAATCATCATCATCATCCAATTCCAAAGATGAATGATAAATCTTCGAATGTGATGCATAAATAGAGATGAAGAAGGAATCTCTTGACACAATCATTGTAGAAGGAAAACCCAAAGTAAAGGAAATGAGTTTGGAAGAACTCAAGGAATTCTTAATAATTTTTAAGAGGCATGAGAAGCTTAGCATAGTAAGTAGGAGATGACAAAGGACTAGAAAAAATGGTTATGACCAGACATATAATTGTAGAACTAGCCTCAAATGCTAGCTATGATCCCAATGTTGATCTAATTAACCAACTTACAAAATTAGTTAATGAGATCAAATAACAACTAAGAGACATTGAAAACATAGTAGAAAAGAAGGTTGCAGAAAGAGAAATGAGTAGCTCATAAACCTAGTTGATATTAGGAAGGCAATACTACAAGAGGTGAAAGATGAAATGGTTGAGGCACTTATGGTCATTACACCAATACTACAAAAGATGTTTGATCCAAGAGCATTCACGAGTTACTTAGAGAAGACTATACATAAAGTTCAATAGGAGCTTCAAATAATGTAAAGATCATTTAATGCATTAACTGATTCAACAATTGAGTATATATCTAAGAATCAAGGCACCCTTCATCTAATTCAAACGGTTGAGGATGAACAATAAGAGAGTTCCCTAAAACTTCTAGAACTACAAAACATACTATCACCTCTTATAGGTATTATCCAAGTACACATCAAAGATGTAAGAGTGCTTATTTTCCAAGCATTAGTCAACACACTGGATGGAATTGAAGAAAACCTAGCCAATATTAGAAGTGAGATCGTTACTCTCACTAATCTAAAGGAATCATGGGAAATATATCTTGCCAATGTGTAGAGCCAATACTATGATGGATTTGACAAGTTATAACCCTTCATCATTGATGACAGAAAGGTGGAGAAGAAAAAAGATGAAAAAGGGGAGAAGATTGGAGCTTAAAAATAGAGAGAATATTGACAAAAAAAAGGGGGAGAGGATTGAAGATTATGAGAAGAAGAAGAGATGAGAATAGAAGAGAATAGTTACAGAGTGGAGAAAGACCAAAGAAGCATACCTAAAAGGGAAGAAAATGTTCAAAGAACCTAGGAAGAGGAGATTATGTTAAGGGGCAATTTCAGCCCATGATTTGACAAATTCCACACACCAACATAGAACTCTCTACTAGTACAATTAGATTAATGCAAAAAAAAAAAGTTGTAATCCATAGTTTGGTCAAGAAAGTCAAAGGCACTTTAAAGGTTTTTCCATCAATGCCAAAGGGGGAGATTATTGGACTTAGTGAGTCCACTTGGCATGATTAATGATGATAATATTTTTGCCATTGATCGACTACCAATTAGTGGAAGATGGAGATCTTGCAAGATAATGCAACCATTGGTAGAAGATTTTACACGTTAACATATGTATGGTAACATAGTCAAAGTCATACTTAAAGTAGAGACTTCTCTACAAGTGGATTTATGGCTATATAATGAAATCATGGTGCTTAAGAAAAAGGTTGGAGTCATTCAGAAAGAGCTAGACCATGAACATATTATGAGAGCCCACCTAGAGAACTTGTTGGAAACATCCCTAAAAAACTAAAGGATTATGAGTTGGAACTCTATCAACTTATTAAGGAAAGTGGGTAGAGAATGGAGCAAGTCACTTCTAGTTTGTGTACCACTGTGACTAGTTTGGGCAAGAAAAGCAATGAGGAGATCATGCCTCCAGATACTATTGTGGTGAGGAGTCCAGGAGGGCCTAGCAAGAGAATGAGATAGAGTATGGGAAAAAATATTGATGGTACTCCTAAGGTTCCTATTTCTACCACGATTGATATTATCTAGGATACTACTAAAGTTGGTAAGGAGGTGGAGAAGAGCATCAAGAAACTAGTGTAGGTGTTGGTTATAGTTGTGGGTATGTTGGTTGCTGGTCTAGGTGGTGTTGCTGGTTCTGTTTTTATTTTTCTAGTTTTCTATTTTAAAACTTTAGGTTCCATGTCCTTGCAAAACTTGGGTGTGTTTGGTTTAAACTTGTGGTTTTAGGTCTTTGTAAAACTTGGTTTTTTGTGTTTTTTGCTTTACTCTAGGTTTCAGGTCCTTGTAAAACTTGGCTAGTTCTTAATGCTAATCTTTTTCTTTTGTTAGATGGTTTTGAGTCCCTTCAAAACCTATTTTTATCTTAATCCAAAACATAGTCAAAATCATGATAGGCAATAGGTGATGCATGCAATGAATCAAGGATCAAGCATAAAGGGTCACTGATGATGTGAAAAATTAAAGGACAATCAAAATTGATGTAGAATGCATATATGTCAAAGAGGTGGAAGGGTTCAAGGGAATAGGCCACATCTAGACTCATAGAGAAACTGACGGGGCTACCAATCTAGACCCTACTAGTAGGTGTCATGAATTTTTTGCGACACACTCGAGTATTCATTTCAAATTTGAAATTGAGTAAGATTTTGTTTTGGGTTGTGACATCCAACATTATAGAGAGTATAAAGGAACTTGAACTTTATTTTTGAAGGATTTATTTACATTGTGAGTACATATAGTGAAGGATATGACAGTTGGAAAAGAAAGAGAAGAAAAACAAACTGGTTGTAAAGGCAAAAGACACATAGGTAAAATAGTGTAGCTCATAGGACAAGCCAAAGAAAGGAAGAAGATTAGGGAACCTTCAAGTAGTAAAATAAAGGATGATCTACAAGGAAAGATAGTGTTTTTAGTTAGATCATTCATTCATATTTTTTTCTTACCATTGCATCTATTTGTAAGATTTTGATAGGGCAAGCTTCAATAGTAAGAGATTTATAAACCCTATAACCAAGTAGCTTCCAAAGGATTTTTTTATCCTAAAAATTTATAAATATTCCTAATAGAATGTGTTCCTAGAAGGAATAGTTGTATCCTTTAACAAGGTAACCCTTTACATGTATTATAAGAGCTAGTGGGTATATTACTCCCATCATGGTTTTCATGCTTTGATCGAGGGTTCCCACGTACAAAAATCCATGTGTCATTGATGTATGATTTTTGTGTGAGTTTGTATGCTATTTTTTTAATACCTTTATTATTATATTCTTGTTAAAGCAACTTGTGTAGAATATTAGTTGTGGTAGATCATTTTACTAGTGAGAAAGTTTGTATTGATTCACCCCCCTCTCATTACTAGTCGAGACCAAAATTTTTAGCTGAGTTTTTTTATTTATTGGTCATCAAGATTTGCAATGTTTGAAATGTTAACGAAAGCTGAATCAAAAGCATTACAAATGAGTTGATTTTTTATAGAGTTATACATTTATTTAAAAACATGAGCGTGGAAAGTCTAACGGGGTTGCATATGCTCTTTACAAGAAACAATTTTTTCTAACATAGATGTAGATTAAGATTGATAGATTCAAGGAACTCAAGAGTTTGTATCCAAAGGATCTTAAACTTAGTGAAGCTTGGAAATTTTGTAAAAAATCTATTACTCTAGACAAAACAAAATGTTGGACTTCATAATTCAAGAAGGCATGTTATTGAGAGGTAGTCAATTGTGCATTTCAAGGAGTTCTATAAGGGACAATATCCTTAAAAATAATCATAGTGTAGGGTTGGATGACCATTTTTGTCAACATAAACTATCATTATGGTTAGTGAAAATTATTATTGGCGCTAGCTACAAAAAGATGCTAAGAATTTTGTATAGGTTTATAGGGTATGCCACATGGAAGGAGTAAAGTACTTCATATAGAGTTATATCATCCATTTCCTGTACTACATAAGCCATGGGAGGATATCTGCCTAGACATTTTTCTTGACTTACCAAGGACTTGTAGAGGGTATGATTCTATTTTTGTGGTGACTGATAGGTTTTTAAAGATGTCAAACTTATTTCCTTATAAGAAGACTATTGATATTGTCTATGTGGTAGAAATATTCTTTTAGAGAATAGTGAGACTACATGGTCTACCAAAGACAATAATTTCTCATCGAGACAACATATTTGTTTGTCAATTTTGGAGATCATTAAAGAATAAATTAAAGATAGGTTTGAAGTTTAGATCAACACATCATCCACACACTAATGGGTAGACAAAAGTGGTGAATGGGAGTTTAAGAAATTTATTGTGACTCTTGGTTGTAGATATAAAAAAGGGATGAGATTTGATTTTACCACTAGAAAAATTTGCATACAATAATTTTATGAATAGGAGCACCAGTAAATCAAAATTCTAGATAATATATGGAAGTAGTCCTAGAAAGGCTTCCAAATTAACAAAGTTTGACAAAGGAGAGACAAATAGTGCCTAATATAAAGATTTTATAAAACACTTGAAGAAATTTCATGAGGAAGTGAGAAAGCACATTACTATAATCAATATAGTACAAGGCTAAGGAAGATGAGAAAATGAGGAATAATAAATTTTAATATTGGAGATTAACTCATTTTTCATTTGAGAAAGAAGATATTTCTAGTGGGAACATATAATAAGTTTAAAATGAAGAAGTTTGGACCATGCAGGATATTGAAGAAGCATGATTCAAGAAATGCCTATGAAGTAGAATTGCCAAGTGAACTAAATATTTCACTAACATTTAACATTTCATATCTAATAGACTATCATGAAGGAGGTGTTAAAGATGAGGTCACATAAACACATTAGAATATTCCAACAATTTCTTTAACTATAGAAAATATTAAAGACATTTTGGATAGTTGTACTCACAGAAGCACAAGAAACAAAACATTTGGAAAATATTTGGTTAAATGGAAATGAAGACCTATTGAAGATTCATCATTGTTATTAAGGGAGGAGGTTAAGCATCTTGGTTTTCCTCTGAACACTTGAGATGTGATAGAGATTCTTCTCAAGCTACCTTGGTTTTCTAATGCAAGAGAATCCTAGGTGTAAGGAAAATCTCGCATCAGCCAAAACATTTCTGATTTGTCTTTTCAATAAGGGCTATCTTAGTGAAGAGTTGTTATTAGTAAGTTGGTTGTTTGAGCACATAATATTTGGATTTCTTTCTTAAGATTCATTTTAGATATATCTGCCTACTAGTATAGTTTCATTATAGGATCAAGTATATTTTTGAAGTTTTTTTTGGGTATTGAAGGCTTGATAGACTCTACAAAGGGGTCAAAACCTAATAGAATGGAGCTTGCATAAGATAATGCTATATATGATTTTGTGAGAGTCTTTAAATATGTTCACAATAGCCAATCAAAGCAACTTGTGATGAGTTATGGTCCCTAGAAGTTGTACCACCTAAAATGGATGAAAATGGAATTCCTTCGAAATTGTTTTTGAGTTTTGAAAGTTGAAATACAAATAATAGTATTTTAGGTTTTGTCAGCCTCAAAGTTTGGGTTAAAACTTTGAGAACCATCTTGAATGGTGGAAAATCCCCTATATAAAGAAGGTTTATAAGCTTGTCTAGGAAGATTTCGGAGGAATGTGTATGGTATATTTGGCTTACAAATATTGTAAGGAAAATGCTCATCTGGTTTATTAATATCATAATTCCATTTTTTAGGAGATAGCCAATTTCTTATTCTTAGAATTTGTTGCTTTTACTCTATTATTATGGTGTGTGTTTCTATTAATAAGGGGAGTACACTTCACCTATGCATCATGAATAGCCAAACATTCCATCCTTGAAAGGGTTGGGTCTGATTTCATAAATCTAAGGTACAATAGTCCTACAGTTTACAATCTCTATCAAAACTCAACTTTTTTCAAAAACTAAAAATACCCTTTTAAAGATCTTAGAGTCAATATCATCATAATATAAATTTCATAGTGTTTTAATTAGTTATCATTTCTTATCATTCAAAATATTATAAGATGATGTTTTAACATTTGAGAAGATTCTCCCTCAAAAAAGGAAAAAAAAATGTAAATCAAATTAAAAGAATTGAAACTTTATTTTGATCCCTAGAGGATAGAGTCATTTTCAAGAATATGTAATTTATTTTTAAAAATGTGTAGTTTTGATAGGGAAGCTTTGGCGGGAGGAAAAATTGTTTGTTTCTAATAAGGTCAACCTCGAGTACTTATAACAAAGAAAATATACATCAAAAACTAAAATTTCTTTTTTTGTTCCCTACCTATACGTCATCTATAACATATTTTTAAATTAGAGCAAAAAAAGATGATTTGCATATACTTGTTTGATGGGAACTACACCTTATATTTTTTGTAGTTAAAAAAAGGACTTGAAAATTTAACAATATGAATAAATTTTTACTCAATTAAAAAAAAAAAAAATTATAGCCATAAACTCACCCAATTTCACACATTTCATCAATTTACATCATCTTCAAGTTCTAAACACAAATAACATTTTTAAGTCAATAAAGTTGAACAATTTGCGTTGTAGGATCCTTTTTCTTTATAAAAGGTGACACAAATTTCTACTTTTACCCTAGTGTTAGAATGGTTGGGGAACCTTTGTTTGAAGTGGTTGTCAAACCACCCAACCATTTAGATAGTATTGTAATAGGCATACACCATTTCTTGGAAGTTGCCTTTACGAACATGTCTTCCTCCTCAATATCATATAGATTCCCTTTCACACGTTCTTCAAGCCATCACTTTTGTAGTAGTCTAGCTTTGAGTGCTCTCACAGATGTAACAATAGGTGCTATCACTAATGTAGTATATTACTTATAACATTTATGCAAGTCTGAACTAGTCAGATTGGGAGCTGTAGTTGGGCTTGCATCATATAAAATATTTTGTACCTATTTGTTATGGCCACATACCCTTTTCAAAGCTCTTTTCCATAGAGAAGGTGCCTTCTCCTTCTCCCTCGATGAACTTGACTTCCCCATCTACCATATAATAATTATAAAATGTGTAAAAAAATAACTTGACAATGTTGATCAACTTGATAGTAAAAGAAATGAACCAAGTAAAGATCAATTTATATTTTTTGTAACAAAATATGATATCTGGCAAAGAATGTGAGCATGGATGCTTGAAAGAAAACCTTTACTACATTTCCCAACCACACAACATTTTTCATTTAATGTGTGCTTAGTGCTTATACAGAAGATTTACATTCCCTTATTTGGTTTTATTATTGTTTTGCATATAAAAGTTGTTTCTTTAGTTTGTTGGGAAATTATGAATTGACATGGTGTACACTTATGAACATTATAACTTTTGTCATGTAGTATGATAGGCATGAAAAATAAATTAGTAATAGATTTGTATACCCTATATATTTAACATCCTCATGGTTCTTTATATCCCTTAATATGCATTTTGTTTTCTTGTTTCACTATTATATCCATTTTATATTATCTTTTTTGAATCAAAACTCCTATCTAGTGTTTGTATAGTTTCTACGAAATTATATTTTAATCTATAATATACTATATTTGCATCCGAGTTCATTTTATTTTTACCTATCATTTCTACCCTATGTAGAATTCAACATCTCCTTCATGTTCATATCTATATCACATTATTTTACTTGTATTCTTTCTTGACTATTCATACAATGAATGTCTAGGGAAAACTAGATGTACTAGTAAACTAGAAAACTAGAATATGTAGGAAATAAAAGTTGGGCCATGAAATGAACATAAATTGAACATTACATAAGAGTTTCAATCAAGAACAATAATATGGCAATAAAACATCATCCTAACACACAAAATCATGGATGTCTACAAAAGTGTAAGTCAGATGAACATGAACAAAATAGTAGAGAGGATACAAACATGACAACTGAAAAGAACCAATACAAATCATGTATTAAAGCTTCCATGTCAACAGTATACCCACATATGAGGATCTGTAAGTAAACCAAAGTGAACTATACATTGAAAACACTATAAAAAGGACACACATTGACTTAAGTTATGGTGATAGTTTCCACCTCATTGCAACCACTCAAAGTTGTAATGCTTGTATATATGTTACCACTCTAAACACATAGACAAGACACAAGGCCATTCATTTAGTCAAAAATTATTTCCACTCCTCTGAAGTACACAAGATGTGTTGACCCAACATAGAACTTGAATACATAGGTACCTAGAAATGTTATAAATAAGAGTGGTATCATGAAAATTTAATAATACATGAACATGAAAAAAAGAGTAGAATGTAAAGATATGTGAAAATGAATGTATGGAACATTGATAAATATATGAGAATGAAGGTATTAGAAAGTAAATTTGACCCACACAAAAAAGAGGAGGTGGGGTGATTCAGTTGCGAGAAAATCAAACTTAAATCCAACATATTAATTGCAACTTCAATAACCAAAACAATAAGCAACAACAAGTGATAAACCATACATAGTGACACAATTATTCGTTAACCAGGAAAATCCTTGATAAGAGGGAAACCCTAGTGGGGATGGTACCCACAAGATGATGTACTAATATACATGTTTCTTATGAAGGGATGTGTTCCTATTAGGAGCCAATAACAATGCAATTAGTCTTTTAGTCCTTGTTAGGAGACGTTGAACCCTTGGCAAAAGGGTCCAACTCTGTTAAAGGCTGATAGGAAGGCAATTGAACCCACTTTCCAAATTGATTTAGTCAACAACAAAAATTAGATATTTAGGATAACCATATCCAAAAGATTATCATACCAATACTTCAACTTAATTTGCCATTATAGTTCCTTTGACCTCCAAATCCAACATCAACTCAATCCCTTGCTCTTTTTTTATCAAATTTACATCCTTTGACCATATACATTACATATATGACACACTTTACATCCAAGAAAAATACCTTTCCTTTATACCTTGTCATGACAACTAATTAGGTTAAACTATTTGCGCTTTCCATCATACAATTATTACATAGGACCTCATTAAGGAATACACAACTTCTTAGACATCATTATAATTATTACAATAATTTTTCACACATTAAAATACAATTATCACTTCATCCAATAAGGATCAACACACTACACTAACAAAATAATCTATTAGTAAAATATATCACATGTTGATGTAAGATAATCTTGGGTGTAAGGGCAATCTTGCATCACCCAAAAATATTTCTACTTTGTCATTTTTAGTAAAGGGTATTTTAGTACAAAGTTACTTACATAAGTTATCAAGGTTTTTAGGTACAAAACCTTTGAGCTCATATTTTAAGGTCTTAGAGGCTCTAGAATGAGTCTTTCATGGGATGATTGGCACTTGCGTTTGTCATGCACTGTAGTTTAGGAGTTGAGGATTTCAAAAAGTACTTATAGTTCAAAACCATATGTACAATTTAAAAGTTATGGCTTCCAAAAGATGGGGTACCTAAAAACATAATTGGGGTTGGCCCTATGTAATAAATTAGGAAATAATTTAATTGGAGTTTTTTTGGCCTTAAGGGATAGGGTTAATGTCTAGAACCTTCCCATGTGGTGAAAATTTCCCTACATAATAAGTAAGTCTCATAGTCATGCTTAGGCAGTTCTAAGTTGTAGTTCATAGCTCTATGTTGAAGAATATTATTGTTAAGTTTCAAGATTTGCACCCTACTGAACTGGCAATGTTTAGTAATCCTTACTTGACGTGGGAGTCATTTCATTACGTGAGACTGGATAATGAAATGAAACCTCCAGATTCTAGGCCGGCTCCTATTATATCTTTCAGTGAAACACTCTAAAACTTAATGAAAACTTAGAGGGAAAAGGTAAGAAAGTGCAAAAAATAAACCTAAAACCTAAGACTTAAACTAAGAAAAGAGGTGATACACCAAAAGTTACTATGAAGACAAAACACACATCTAACAAAGAGGATTGTAGTTCTATGAAATACAGATGAAACACATTTTCCTGTAAAGGCTTGCATAAGTGATTTATGATAAGGTTTCAAAACTGAAACTACAAAAAGAGGATAAATTACTATCTCACTTTGACTAATTTCACCTATAAACACATATCATAACCTGCAAGCAGACTTACTTTTCCACAAAAAGGTGCTGGAACGAGACAGAAAACAAGGAATAATGTAAACATTCACAGGTTAACTTATCAAATCACTCAAAACACACACAGAATTTGTAGAAAGGAAAAAGAACTTGATAATTTACTTCATAGGGCATAATCACACTGTTGTCACTAGCATTATTTCTTCAAAATGTTAAATTACAGACTCTGTAACAAAGCTCAAGACTCCAAAGATGTCTCCAAACTCAGTCATAAAATCAGAACTCTTTTCAATGAGTTAGAAAACTCATTAAGTACAATGCCCAATTGCTTGGGTCGCATGCAGAAAGATAGCCTGGAAAAGAGGTACTGGAAACTTCTAAAATAATGATCTTTTGCTCAAAAAGCTCCACTCAATCATAAAGAACACTATGACTCACCTTCCATTGTCCACAAAATGCTCAAAATGGTCATAAAGGCCCCCAAACTGACTTAGCAAAGTCAAAATTTGACCTCCTATATTCCATGCATATGTTTCCTAACTATTTTCAATCTTAAAGACCATGACATGAATATAAAATGACTCATCTTTTGCATTAAACATAGAAAAATATCTAATGACTTATAATTACGTCATTAAAATATTTCTCTTTTACAGTAATAATTATGCAAAAGAAATGATTTAAAATAATGTTCTTGCATTTTGAATAAAATAATATTAAATGATTAGAATTAATCATTTAAATACTATTTTCTTTATTATAACTATGCAAAATAACAAGTAACATTATTAACTTTACAAAGCCTCTAAGACATTAATAAAACTTGCAACCTCACTCATCGCAAATACAAATTTGTTTAAAAGGATGTAAAATCCCATGAAAAAAAAATCATGGACTCCAAATGGCAATTCATTTTGAAAGAGGGTATGAATATTTTGATTACCCTAAAATGAGTTCATTTTATCTTGTTTGTTTTGGAGTTCTGGAAGCTACAGGTTGAGGGTTTCAAGTCTGAAGAGGTCATTTTATCTGGATTTTTTCCTTGCTTATTGCTTGGTCTTTGAATTATTTCATTTTCCCATGACTGTGCACCTTCCATTGTAGCCACAGAGGTAAGAATTTAGATTTGCTGAATCTGATATTGTCATGAATGATAATGAAATTTGTAATTGCTGAAAATGTAGTTTCTTTGATGTAGCCGATCTTCTCCTTGCTTTGACAGATTAAGGTTTTTGTTTTTGGTATTTCCCTAGCTGGAAATGAAGATGTAAAATCTTTGTCTGTTGACTGTGGACATTTTATCTCTGCTGAATCTTATTGCATGGGCTCCTATTTGTATTTGGATGTCGTAATGGAAAATACTGTTGAAAATCTCTCATTTTGCTGCCATGTTGACCTCGAGCTTTGATTTTTTTATTGCTAAGATAGAGCTCGATTTCTTTGTTGTTTTTTAACTGTGGGTACTTGCTGATATTGATTTGTTGTATGATACAAGTTGGAAACAAGCTCTGGTGACTTGAATAGTTTCTACTTCGATGTTCCCATATACATGACTTGCTGCTTCAGATAATGAAGACCCTCTTGTGTGACAACTCTGTAATAAGGATCAATTTCCTTCGTTAATCATTGCATAACCCAAAAATAAACATTTTAAATCAAAAAATCTGCAATAGTCAGAGGTGAATGCCGGCTTGATGATATTGATTTGTTGTATGATACATTCCAATCTACATTTTTGCATATGGGTTTTGTTAAAAACAAGTTTTGGCAATTACATTTCATTTTTAACAAAACTTGATAATTTCTCCTGTAACTTTTTAGCCAATCTTCATTGCTATTGCTGAATCTTACTAGTTTGTTTAACTGCCATGATGATATTTGTTGTATGTAGTCTTTGAGGATAAAAACAATGACAACTCTGTGACGTGGTTACTAGAACATTTGTTGGAGATGTTTATTTGATTGCACATGCCATCTTATCTTCAAGTGTAGAGCATGCTTTTAACTTTGAGAAAACATTATTACTAACCTTCTTGTGTAGAATGAATCAACAACTTCATTATGTTTCAAACCCTTTTGCAGGTTGCTCAGTTTAAAGTTATATGCACAATCAAATAACATCTTTTTATGGTTCCACCGGATGATATTTTTTCATTCATCCTCCACTAAAAGCTTCATATTACCATGCCATAAGCCAATTGAGGCATTTTTATAAATGCAGCAAGTGATCAATTTGAAAAAAATCTGCAATTATGTTTTTCATTTTAAACAAAAACCCGGTTCAATTCACTGAGAACTCCAGAAATCAATATGTGGTCTATGTGTTTCCAATTGCAAAGCATCACTGACCAAGTTTGAGTGAATAATTTGCCAACCTCAACTAACTGTAAAAGAGTATCAAAGGCATCCATCTTCAAGACAACAAAATCCTTTATATAGTTTTCACTAACCATTGTACCCTCAAAACTTTTCTGAACCCCATCAGATGCAAGAATATTCACTTGGGCTATAACTTAGTTGCTGTTGGGATTTCTTTAAAAAAGCATTCCAGTCATATGATAATTTGTTACAACATAACCTTGTTCATCCTGTGTCTGCCTTCTGAGATTTTGTCAACATACTTTCCAGTGGCATGTTTAGCTTTGCAATAAAAACTCTTGCTTCTTAGCATTGATTGAAATATTTTTCGTTACTTTTCTCTCATGCTTTCTTGTAGCAAGTACATTCTTGCAATCTATGATGCTAATCATTATTTATTCGTTGAAATCTTGCAGCATACTATTCTGTGAGGTTCGAGCACGGGCTCGTGACACTCACAAATAACCTTTATTTCTTTCTTTCGATTTGTTTACTCTTGTAATGAAATGCATCAACAGATAGAGTATATGTTGTAGAGATAGGCAGTCACTACTTAGTTCCTTCGGGATCTAACATCAGTTGTTTTCATGTTTTTGCAGTTGCTTGAGATCACGGAGCTCGGAGCTATATGAGTGCACCAGAAAGAGGGTGCATAACTAGTCAAAGCAACAAGCAATGACTGGTTATCTCTACTCCTCTTTATTTGTTTCATTCATATGTATCTATTCATGTATTTCCTTATGAAAGAAATTTAATACAGTGAGCTATACTCACGGCTTGTGTGAGACTTTTTCTTGTTCAATATATCATTTCATTTCATTGTTTGAAAACATCAATGTATAAAAGACATTTCTATTGCTTGAATGAAATGAAAAGCATTTTTGTATTTTCACTGCATGTATACTTAAAATTTTACACATGTGCAAAATTTTAGTAACAATTATAAATAAATTTTCCATGCACGGGTTTGTATCTTATTTTTCCAAACTCTATAAGTTTGCATTTGTGGCAATAATAAGAAGCCCATATTTTTTTATCTCAAATTGATGTTATTTCTTTGTTTCTATTATGTGTGTATGGTATTAAGGGGAACACCCTTCATAAAGTCACAACTAAGAACCTAGTTTTCTTGAGTGTGTAAACATATTGCTGACCATGAGGTAGTTTGTACCAGGATCATAATTTAGTATGAGTGTATAGATAGATCATCAATTGTTGGGCAGTTTTCACTAGGGTTTCAACAAAAGTGCAAAAATGCCTCCATGAAGAGAGCATGGTGGAAGATTCATAGTTTTGCACCTGAGGGTTTTAGAGCCCTCTAGAGACAAATGCAAGCATTGGAATAAAAAATGCACATAGGAATAATTTTTTTTGTAAGAGATGAAAGTGAGGATAAAGGAGAAGAAAAAGAAAATGCTGAAGAAGAGGCAGTTTTGAACCCAGAAGAAGAGGGGCTTTTGAGGACCATTTCCAAGATTAGAAAGAGACCTAAGTTTGAGGTTCCCACATTTTTGGGAAATCTTAATTCAAAGGAATTGATCGGTTTGATCAATGAATTAGAAGAATACTTTGAGTATGGAGACATTGAAGATCTGTATAGGGTCAAATTTGTGAAGGTCAAACTAAAGGGTTATGCAAAGATATGGTGGTAGGAGATTCATTTGGGAAAAAATAGAAGAGGGAAGGATAAAATCACAAGATAGGGTCAGATGGATTATGAGTTTTATTTGTTGAAGAAAATAAAAGGGTTGAAGCAAGTGAGAAGATCAGTTCAAGAGTATACCAAGGAGTTCTACTGAGTTCTCATTAGAATAGGTCATGTAGAAGCTAACAAGGAGAAAGTCACCTATTACATTAATGGGTTGAGGCCAACTATTTAAGAGGAATTGAGTTTGGTCTGAAAGAACAATATTGAAGAGGTGTACCAATTTTCCCTAAGAGTTGAGGAAAAGTTGAACAAGAAGTTTGATAACAAGAATAGTGGTAGGGGTCATGGTGGAAGATTTGGTGGGCGATCTTATGGAGGTTGAAATGATGATCAAAAGAAGAAAGATGAGGCCAATAGTAGTAGTCAAAACCAAAGAGGGAATAATTCCAATTGTTTCCATGATCAAAACAATAGAGATTAGAGAGGAAGAGGAAGAGGACAAGGATTTGGTAGAAGTGGATTTTGTGGAACCTATTTGTACTATAGAAAAGAAGGCCATATGGAATTTGAGTGTCCTTAGTGCCAAGGAAGGATAGATAGGAGAATAAAAGGCTAGGACAGAGTTGTGCATATTGATGAAGATGTCAAATCATCACATTTTGAAGATGTTGAAAGAGGAGAATTCCTAGTTAACAAAAGAGTCTTGTTGAGTGGTGAGAATGAACCTGATCAAAGAAAGAGCCTGTTTTGTACAAGGTGAAAATGTGAAGATAAGTGTTGCGATGTGATCATTGATGGTGGCAATATTGATAATTTGGTGTTATAAATATGGTCACAAAGTCAAAGCTCAAGAAGTAGAAACACCCACGTCCATACCGTATTGCTTGGGTGCAAGATGACCACAAGGTCATGATCAATGAACAATGCCTATTAACGTTCAAGATTGGAAGCTACTAGGATGTAGTTTTGTGTGATATCATACCTATAGATATTTTCCATATGTTGATAGACATGTTGTACATGATGAGTGTACAAATACCTAAACTCTAACAAAGGATGGAGTGAAACATAAGCCAAAGCCATTGAAGGATACAAATGAAAAAGGTATGTAGTTCTACTAGAGTATGTTTTGTTGATGGAAAGAAATTCCTAAAGGGTATGAGACGTGACCATAACTATAATTCCAAAAGATAGTAAAGAAGAATTAGAAGATGTACCGATATAAGTTATAGATTTATTGGAAGAGTTTCCAAATATTGTATCTAATAATGTACCTGATGGATTACCACCAGCAAGGAAGATAAGTCACTAGATGGACTTGATTCTAGAAGAAAGTTTTCCAAACAAGACATCACATAGAATGACACTAGCAAAAAGTGAAGAGTTGACCAAACAAGTTCATGAGTTGTTGTAGAAGGGGTTGATTCAAGAGAGTTTGAGTCAATGTGTTGTAACAACAATATTAGCACCTAAGAAGAATGAAGAATGGAGGATGTGTACATATTCTTGAGCTATCAAAAAGATCACAATCAAGTACATATTTCAAAGATGCGAATGAATGATATTATGGAAGGTTTGAGTGGAGTCTTGTAACTCACAAAGATAGATATGAAGAGTGGATCCCATCAAATTCACATCAAAGAATGAGATGAGTGGAAGAGTGCCTTTAAGATAAGGGAATGATTGTATGAGTGGTTAGTCATGTCTTTTGGGCTAGCTAATGCATTGAGCACTTTCCTAGGCTTATAAATGAGGTTCTGAAGGAGTTTTTGGGTAAGTTTGTCATTGTTTACCTAGATGATATTTTGGTCTTTAGTAAGACATTGGAGGAGCATTTGATATACATTCATAAGGTGTTTGATAAGTTTAGGGAGGGAACATTGCTAATAAATTTAAAGAAGTGTAGTTTTGTGAAGGAGTTGATGTACTTGGGATTTGTAGTATCAATAGAAGGTTTGAAAGTGCACATTGAGAAAGTGAAGGTTGTCCTCAAACGGCCTACTCCAAGGAGTGCAATAGAGGTAAAATCTTTCCACGGACTGGCTAGTTTTTACATAAAGTTTATTAGAGTTTTTAACAGTATTTGTGGACCCTTGACTGAAATAATGAGAGGGGATAAGAAAGAATTTATGTGGACTATAGGAGCAAACAAAAATTTTAATATATTGAAATAGAAATTTATAGAGAAGCCTATTTTAGCACTTCTAGATTTTAATACTTGGTGTTTCAAGTAGACTGTGATGCTAGTGGTATTGCAATATGAGTTGTTTTGAGCCAAGAAGGTAGAACTATTGCTTATTTCAGTGAGAAAGTGAACGATGCCAAAATAAAATATTATGTTTATAATTAGGAATTTTATGCTATAGTTTAGGAATGGAAGAAGTGGAGACACTATCTTCTTCCTAAGGAGTTTGTTTTGTATATTAATCATCGAGCTTTATAATATTTAAATAGTCAAGAAAAATTGAACCAAAGGCATTTGAAATGGGTTGAGTTTTTGTAGCGTTAGACATTCATTTTAAAATATAGGAGTGAGAAGTCTAATAGAGTTGTAGATGCTCCCAGTAGGAGATAACTTTTGCTGACAAAGATGTAGGTTGAGGCAGTTAGATTCAAGGAACTCAAGAAATTGTATCCAAAGGATCCTGATTTTGGCGAAGCTTGGAAAGCTTGTACAAAACCTACTAAACTTGACATGACGAAGTGGTTATATTTTATAATACATGATGCAATATTACTCAAAGGAAGCTAGTTGTGCATTCCTAGAAGTTCTATGAGGAAGAATCTCATTAAGGAGAAGCATAGTGGAGGATTGGCTAGACATTTTGGTAGAGATAAAAACATTGCTTTGGTTGTTGAGAATTACTACTGGCCATAGTTTTAGCAAGATGTCAAGAATTTTGTATAGAGTTGTAGAGTATGTTAGATGATGAAAGGAGTGAAGCAAAATACAGAGTTATATCAGTCATTATATGTACCTGAGAAGCTATGAGAAGATGTTAGCATGGATTTCATTCTTGATTTATCAAGGACACAATGAGGACATGATTCAATATTTGTGGTGGTTGAAAAATTTTCAAATATGACACATTTCATTCTTTATAAGAAGACTAGTGATGTTGTTCATGTGGAAAAGTTATTTTTCAAAGAAGTGGTGAGACTACATGGTCTACCAAATAACATAGTTTTTGATTGAGGTACCTAGCTTGTTGGGCATTTCTAGTATAAATTATGAAAAAAATTGAAGAAAAAATTGAAGTTCAGTTCATCACATCATCCATAGACTGATGGAGAAATAGAGGTGGTGAACCCAAGTTTGGGGAATTTACTGAAATGTTTGGTTGGGGATAAGCCAAAAAGCTGGGATCTAATTTTACCACAAGTTGAATTTGCATACAATAATTTTGTCAACATGAGTAGTGGTAAATCACCATTCTAGATTGTATATGAGAGTAGTCCCAGAAATGATTTTGAATTGAGGTTGTTGGATAAAGGAGAGATAAGTAGTATTGAAGCAAAAGATTTTGCTAAACATTTGAAGAACATCCATGAGGAGGTGAGGAAATACATTGCAAAGATGAATACACAGTATATGACTAAGAAAGATGAGAACATGTGGTATAAGGAATTTCATATTGGAGATGAAGTCATGGTTCATTTGAGGAAGTAGAGATTTCCAGTTGGTACATGTAATAAGCTAAAATGAAGAGGTTTGAATTGTGCAAAATACTAAAAAGGCATGACTTTGGAAATGCCTATGAAATAGAGTTGTTTGCTAAATTGAGTATTTCACTAGTATTTAACATTTTAGATTTGACAAAGAATTATGGCGGTGATGGGGATGCAGTTATAGAAGCGCAATGGAGTATTTTGGTAGCTCCAACTACAAAGGAGATTGAGGATATATTAGACAGTCGAGTTGGCAAAAGTATAAGGAACATAGAATATGAAGAATATTTGGTCAAGTGGAAAGGATGACCTATTGGTGATTCATCATGGATGACAAGGGAGGAGGTTAACCACCTTGGTTTTCCTTTCAAAAACTTGAGTAGTCACTTCTCAAATTATCTTGGGTCGCTAATGTAGGGGCATCCTAAGTGTAAGGACAATCTTGTGTCACCCAAAAATATTTCTAATTTGTCATTTTCAATAAGGGCTATTTCAGTACAAAGTTAATATTTATGGAAACTTACTATTTTTAGTAAGTGGGTCATATGATCTCGAAATGTTCTGATTTCACAGGTGGAAGTTCATCTTAGTCATATCATCCTGTCAATGGAGTTGCATTATCATACCATATGTATTGTAGAAGTTATTGTGGTTTCTAGGTACAAAACCTTTGAGCTTAGATTTGAAGGCCTTAGATGCTCCAGAACAAGGTCATTCTTGGGATGATTGACACTTGCACATGTCAAATGCTATAATTCAGAAGCTGGTGATTATGAAAAATACTTATATATGAAAATCAAATGTACGATTTGAAAGTTATGGCCTCTAGAAGTTGGGGTACCTAAAAACATAATTAGGACACCCTATGTAGTAAATAGGCAATAATTTTTAATTGGAGTTTTGTCAACCTCAAGGGCTAGGGTTAATTTCTAGAACCTTCCCAAATGGTGAAATATTGCCTATATAAAGAAGGCCCGTAGCGATGTTTAGGTAGTTCTAGGTGGTAATTTGTGGCTTTCTGTTGAAGAACATTGTAAAAAAATTGCTTATGTGGGTTTGTATATTGTATTTCAAAACTCTGTAATTTTGCATTTATGGTAATAATAAGAAGCCCATATTTTGTTCTCACAAATTGTTGTTATTTCTTTGTTTTTGTTATGTGTTTATGGTATTAAGGTAGCACCCTTCACCACATGTTTAGCATTTGCGACCTTTCCAAAATAATCTCCAAGATATGATAACACAAACATAGCATCACAAACATGTTTTTAACCATGATTCAAGCTTGCTAACCTTCATTTTATCTCGCTGATAAAATACAATCATATTACCAACAACCTATTTCCTACACACTAGTTTGCTACTAGTCTTCACCAAATGAATTGTAACTCATCCAATAATCCATATAAACATAAGAGAACATAAATGTAGCATTTATGCTCATTCATGAACATAATACTAAGCTCGTATACCTTAACTTGTTCTAAACCAACTTTGTTGACTCCATAAACCTCTGTGAGTACAAAATCTCTACCTGTCATGAACCTAGACATACATGTGTTGACATCAACGACAAATCTGTCACAAATTCAACAAATAACCAACATGTCTAAGTGCCAACCAATCTAGTAATCCTAAAAAAATGAGGTAGCTTTAAACAAATTTTGAAACATAGAGATAGAAATTGACCAACAATAACCAATTACATACTTAGATTAATATCTTTAATTATGTTTGCACTACAATATGTTTTCTTTGAGTTCTTTATTGCTTGTTTAATGCAAATGATTCAAATGATTTGTTGTTTAGGTACTTGTCTTTATTTTGTGCACTCTTACATTTTTAAATTTTGAATTCACCTAATTGTTTCTTTTGATTAATATTTGATTGTTAATTTGATGGTAATTGGTGGCTTTACACATTTTATTTTTCAAATTATAGGTAGTTTTTTGTTCAAGTGACGACAAGTTATGTACTTAAGGAGAAATAACGATGCATTTTGGGTCCAATGATGGGATAAGGTCTTGTCAAAGTATTCAGGGTGGTAGCATATATGCAAGCAACACAGGTCTCAGTAGTGCAAGTTGCAATGAGGTGACAACTTGTCAAGATGTCTTGGGTTGATGTATGGCCATCTCACAATGTTTAGATTATACAACGTATTTAGATTATACAAATATTTTACAAATCACTTCTGCTTTGTTTTGGAAGCATCCAAGTTACTTATTTGTACTGAGTGGCCTACTTAAACTTTGAGTGAGGATTGTTAGTAGATTTGACAAGGCTATTTATCCCACTAATAAAAGACCTAATATTTGATTTAATTTCTATATTAAATGCATAATTTATCCTATTATTCTAATTTTAAAACCTACTATATTATGATATTTGTTTAGTCGATAGGCTATTTGTGGCTTCCTGGAATAGTTGTCAGTATTACCATTCTTTTTTTTTCTTTTATGACAATAGAAAATAGAAACTTACTTTATCTTTTTCTAAAAATAATATTTTGAATCTTTCTTTAAGTATAATATTAATTTTAATAAGTTTTGATTTTAATGAATTTGTGGAAGATTTTTTAAATATATAAAAATCCTTTAAATAAAAATGGTTTCAAACTAAAGAAAATCTTGCTATCATTTGTGTTTAATATGAGTCCCAATTCTCAAAAATTAGTATCGACATAATATGGATTGAATTACAATCGATTCAAGAATCAGTTAGTTCTAAAAAAAATTAATAAATTTTCTTTTGGAAGTATTGGGTTTGTTGAATATGGACACCAATTGAGAAACAATGAAATTGATTTTGTTCAAAATTGATTTAAGTTAGTCACAGATAGTTGACTGTCATTTATGACTTGATTTAGAAATAATGATATTAGGTTTTGGTGAATTTTTTTAATATCATTCCTTTCAACCTGTTATTAACTTTGTATATAGACTGATTTGGGCAATGACATCCAATTTAAATATGCTTATACATGATTGATTTGGATAAAATGTTTTTAGTCACAATATAAGTATGAAGGGGAACTGATAGTGACTTAGAAAGTAATAAATGCGTATGATTTGAAGATGTAGCATTGAACATTTTACTAATATGTGTTTATTTTAATGACTTTTCTTTCATGTCTTTTTATATAAGTTATCAAATTTTGGTTTTAAAGAGTTATGATAGTTTTTTCGTTTGAAAAAATATATGTAAATTTTTTACATAAGTGTCTTTTTACACTAATTATGTCTTGATTGCATTTGTAAATTTGATTAATTTAATTTATATATTATATATTGTTGATTAATTTCTTTTTTATTGTATATAATGTGAATGAGATTTGAAGTCTCTTGTAAATTTTCTAACTTACATCTAGAATAAGATCCAATTTTTTTTTGGAAGGAAACTTTTGATTATGAAATAAATTTGTTGATTTATGTTTTACTTTTTTTTGTCAAAATTAATTTTAGGACAAAATTGAAGGTTTTCTAAAATAATGTATTAAATAGATTTCTTGATCTTTTGATAGACACTATCAAAAGTGAGTTTAACATCTGCATAGTTTTATCAAATTTTGCAAGTTATTCTTTATTGAATTCCCAAAGAAATCTATGGAACACAAATTTTTTAATGTACCTTCATTTTATAAAGACAAATAGGTTACATTCATCTTGATTTATTTACTTTATGTTGTATGTACAAACAAGTGCCACATAGTGACTTAGTACTTGCCTTTAGTTTTTATATAAATCTAATTTAAATTTAATTAATTTTATTATAACATATAAAATATTTTAATTAATAAAAATGTTATATAATTATTATTTTTATAATGATATTAATTTAAATTTAAATTTTATTTATAAATATAATTACTGATATATATTAATTCTTACTGATAAAGAAAAAAATTTAATCACTAGTTAAAGCATAAAATTGAAAAAGTATCACCTTTTTCTTTATTCTTCCGAACCAATTTTACTACATTAATTTGAAATTTCATTTTATTTTATTATAGAATTTTTATTCTTACTTCATTTTATTTTATTATAGAATTTTTATTCTTGTGTAATTTTTTTTTGAAGTTCAAACTGACATATTTTATCTAATAATAGAATGGAAGTAAAATATGTGAAGTCACTCCATCGGCATAAGTACAAAACACGCAGTTGCTAATTATTTTGATTTTCCTATTCCCTATT
Source organism: Cupressus sempervirens (assembly GCA_028749045.1). Lineage (NCBI taxonomy): Eukaryota > Viridiplantae > Streptophyta > Pinopsida > Cupressales > Cupressaceae > Cupressus > Cupressus sempervirens. The sequence continues at coordinate 236,242,291 of CM053785.1, forward strand.
TACATTTTAAAACCGATGGATATAAAACGTAATGATGCGATTGCAAATGCAAAAAGGTCGTCTTATCTTCTGCAAGTTTGAATATATACTGAGCACGGGACTCGGTAGGAAACTGAGTTTTCTAATTGTTTGAAATGAGGCTAGGCGCGGTAGGAAAGCGAGTGGGTGGTCTTCACTTTCCTTCGAGTAAGCAAAATGCAACTGTTGTTGTCGTTCTTTAAAGAATTGGTTTAGTGCTGTTTTATTTTCCTGTTTCATTTCTCACTCCATTCGATTCTGTCTACTCTGTGGGAATCAATCTGTATAGGAATGCCATTACTTTAGCTCGGTTTCCAAACAATAAATTTATCATGGGAGTAGATGAAATGAGGTCAAAGTTTTTGGTTTCAGTGCAAGTGTCTGTGAATGATTCAAGTGGGAATATCTAATGCGAGGCTTAGAGGAATGAATCATCCCAGCCATTGCCCTTCGTTCAAACGGTAAAATGTGAGCAGTTTTTATTGATTAGAGTTTTGTTTGCAGCCTATCGAATTGAAATCCTTGTCAAATCAGTTTCATTGCTTGATCAAAAAATCAACGTTGCATTGTCGACTGCTTAACATTAGATGACATTGCAAAGCTTCTAGGCTGTGTGACGTGCTTGACGAAGCTGGACATTACGTGGAGAATACGTCTTTCTTTAACTCTTTAAGCTTCCTATATGGTGTAAAGTTTAAACCAAGAAACTCAACATTGCCATTTGTTGCAATATTAGATTGTTTCTAATATTGAAAGAGCTTTCTTTCCTAAACTATTTTTTCTTTTCCTGTAGCTTTCCTACAGCTGTTTCCTAAACTATTCTTTCCTAAACTATTTTTTTGGTACTCCCCCTAAAGTTCAGGCTTAGAGGAAAAATACATCGAGTCTTCATGAAAAACTACATCTAGTGTAATAAACATTCGTTGAGTTGGAGGATGATAGCATCGGTACCCCTTTTGATAAGCAGCATATCCTAGAAAGACACATCGCAGTGTTCAAGGAGATAACTTGTTGCGCTGATGCTTATGGAAGTGTACGAAAGCTACACAACCAAAGACGTGACGAGGTAAATTTGGGACAGCAGGAGCAACAACTGCCTCAGCGAGAGCCTGAGATGGTGTCTGGAAATCGATAGTGTTGGAGGATACCCGGTTGATAAAATATGCTGCAGAGGTAAGTGCTTTGCCCCAATAGGATAATGGCATATGGGCTTCTATCAGAGAAGCACGAACAACCTCCAACAAGTGATGATTTTTCCTCTCAGCTACCCCATTCTGCTGAGGTGTATTGGAACAAGTAATTTGATGAATAGTTTCGTGTGCTTCCAGATACTGCTGAAGTTCAAAACTCAAATATTCGCCTCCATTGTCACTACGAAGAACTTGAACTTGTGCATTCTACTGAGTACGAATCATGTTATAAATTTTTTGAAATAACAAGTTCACATCACTTTTAGACTTCATTAAGCATACCCAAGTCATCCTAGTACAATCATCAATAAAAGTAACAATGTGATCCACCCAAGGTAGTGACTTTGGATGGACCCCAAACATCATAATGTATGATCATAAATGGAACTAGACTTTTATTCAAAGTTAATGGAAAAGAAGCACGATGTCTTTTTGCAAGTTCACAAACTTCACACCGGAAGCTAGAAACATCAAATTTTGCAAATAAACTAGGAAATAATTTCTTCAGATAACCGAAGGAAGCATGTCCCAGACGTCGATGCCATAACTAGACTGCAGATTTCTGCTTGTCCCCCTTAGAGCCATCCATCGCTAGAGCTTGACGTAGCTTGTCTGAACTCTTTGACTCCAGGTCCAAGTAATACAACTTCCCTCGCCTAACACCACGACCAATCGTTTACCTCGTTTGGATGTCCTTAAACACACATAAATTAGGCCAAAAAATTACAACACAAAGTAAAGTAGTGGTGATTTGGGAAACTGACAACAAATTGTAATCCAAAGATGGAACCACTAAAATAGAATCTAGATTCAACGTATCAGTGAGAGGTAAGGATCCTTCTCCAATAATTGGGGTCGGAGAGCCATTGGCAGTGGAAAGAAATTTTTTTGAGGACGGTTTAAGGGATGAGACCTGTCTAGAATCAAACATCATATGATCCGTAGCACCGGAATCAATTATCCATGCACTATTAGAAACAAGTGTAGACATATTTAAAGACTTACCACCATTACCTGCCATTGTTGCTAATGCCGAGATCTGTCCAGCAACAGTTTGATTGCAATGGGTGCATTTGTAGGTGGATTTTTCAGCACCATTAGTGATCCTTGCCTTGAACAACAAACCTTGGGATTGAATAATAATGGGAGCAGATTTGCTCTCAAAAACTTTCGAATCACTTTTAGACTAAAGACCATTTTCTTTTAGGAAGATTGATTTTATATTACTAGATCAAGAATTACTGGAAACATGGAGCAAGGAACTTTGGCATACTCTACATCTATAAATACACTACAAATTTATTGTTTTTTGTCGGATTTTGAACACTTAGTTGTTTAAATCATCTTTGCATTCATTAATCTGTATGAATATCCATTTCTTCGATGAACTTTATTTCGTATTTTGTTAGTAATAAAAAGGTCAAGTGACTTATAAGGCATACAAGTGCTTCTGAGCGATGTTATTATCACATTAAAAATAATGTGAGCATCTTAGCCTAAGGAATTTAACCCTAAAGCCTTTTCTTGATTGGCAAAGCTTGTCGCATGCCATGCCGTATGATTTCTTCTTGAGAAAATTAAGCTTATCACATGCCATATCATTAGGTTGTCCATTAGACAGTGGAAATCAAACATTCTAGAACTTGCCAGATACAAGTCAAACTAGAAAGTTTACTAAATTCTTGTGCGATGCATGCTTCTTGTAACATATGATGTCTCTCCTCTTGTGAGGTGTAAATTGCAGTCCTTAATCTGTGTGGTTCCTAGAAGATGACAGGAATTGGCTTTTTCAAAATCTGGATTTGAAATTTTTTGCGTTTATTTCAAAATTGGCAAAATGGAATTAGCATATCAGACTTCCAATTTTGCCTCAAAATCAGGTTTTCCAACTTCCTACTAGCAAGTAGGAATTGAAAATCAAAACCTGATTATGTTTTTTAAAGAGTGTAAAAACAATAGATTGGACTACTTTTTGAAATTTGCCTTCAACCTCAAGCTTATGCATAAAAATGTGTCTTCACATGCATCTTTCGAGTGAAACAAACGATTCAAGTAGAATCCCAAAAATCGGATGAAGATTTGCAAAACCTTGATTTGGCTAAACCAAGGTTTGTAGAAATCCTAGTTTTTTAAATTCCACGAACCAAATGGACCATCCATTTGGTTCCTGGAAGATGACAGGACTTGTCTTTTTCAAAATCTGGATTTGAAATTTTTTGTGTTTGTTTCAAAATTGGCAAAATGGAATTAGCATACCAGACTTCCAATTTTGCCTCAAAACCAGGTTTTCCAACTTCCTACTAGCAAGTAGGAATTGAAAATCAAAACCTGGTTATGTTTTTTAAGGAGTGTAAAAATAATAGATTGGACTACTTTTTGAAATTTGCCTTCAACTCCAAGCTTACACATAAAAATCTGTCTTCACATGCATCTTCCAAGTGAAACAAATGGTTCAAGTAAAATCTCGAAAATCGGAATGAAGATATGCAACACCTTGATTTGGCTAAACCAAGGTTTGTAGAAATCCCAATTTTTTAAATTCCATGAACAACACTCGACAGAAACACCACTAGGTAGACCTTATTAGCAAATCCACGTTTGCTGATCAACTCTTGAATAATTGACCGAGTACTTTGAAATTGAAGGCACGAGTGGTGTACTAAGTCTAATCCTTTTATTTGTGGAGTGCAAGTCACACTCTCATCGGATTGATATATTTTGCCAAATTTAACCCCTCCATATTGGTTCTTTTGTAAATATAGACACTTCAGTTCTATTGTCAGGATCAATGCAATTGACAATGTAGCGACATACTTTTTTCAGTTTCTTTTGGATAAGTTTCTTCCCAAAAACTTGTTTTCTTTATTTGAATCCAGTGAGTCTCTTTCTTATAAATGACTTTGCTTTGGAAGCTTATATAGTTGAACACATAGAGCCAAACACTATTTTGAAATGTGATATGGTGCTATTGCTAAGATTTCTTCCATGAAACAAACCTTGAATATTCCATGGAAGTATAGCAGAAATAGCATGAGAAGCTCTTCTTTTCTTTTGTCATGCCTCACCTAGGGTTAATATGAATCACAGCAATAAGAAGCCAATCTATAGGATTTAAGTGCAAATAATAATGGCTGGTCACTAAATAGCTGTCGGCCAACTCGCTCTTGTATTATGAAATATACAATGAAACAAAAAATAAGCAATATGCTAGCCGATCTCATTATTATTTCCAAGGATATGCCAATCACAAATATGAAGGGGGGTAGAAGGAAGATGGGATAGGCTGTGATTACAGAAGACTAGGAGGCCTTGGTATTTTTAAAGAAGCAATTTCATTAAGCAGTGATTCAATTACTATGAACAGCAGCAATAATTAGTATAAAGGCAAATACTTCAATCTTGTTTTAAAAAGCAACCAATACAATTAATATACATTGGCGATTATGATTTTCAAAAGCACTTGATAAATAAACAATGGCAGCGATTGAAGTATCATTAAGAGATGCAATGAAATGAATAAACAAGGCAGAGATTTAAGTGTCACTAAGAGGTGTGATTAAGTGAATAGACATTGGCAGTGAGTGGTTTTGAAGGAGTCTTATAAAGAGTTCGGTTCTGAAGGGGCATGATCATTTCTTTAAGGGCAGCAATTTTCCAAGGGTTCTGTCTCTTTATAGAGATATTAAGATATAAAATGTGGAATAACTTGATGGAGGGAGGCATGAAGAAAAAATCAACTCAATCAGCAATTGGTGCTCATAAAGAGCAGACCAGTTCATAATATATCAACAATCAAGCACATTGATCGACCAGATCAGAAATTTCTATTTGTTGTGGGCAATAGGATTCTTGTTCAATTGTGGTATGCATGAGATATATGCTTAGTGTATGCATAATGAAGATATTTTCTAACCCGCAAATTCTTACGTGTTTGATATAGTTAATTAGGTGAAATGCTAATCAATATATGTTCTTAATTTATTTATTATTCTCCCAAGGAAACAATCATATGTGGGTGAGGGAGGAGATGCATTTGAGAATTGATGTAGGTCATCATCCCGAGTTGGGTGGAATTTTTTTAGTTGGACGTTCCTGCCACTTGTGAGGTCTAGGGGTTTAGTTTGGTCGGGTACTCTACGATGTTGGGGCTTAGTTGTGGGTGGCCTTGGGCACTCTTTATGTTATCCTCCCCAATCCCTATGATGGTTGGACGTGGGAAGCAAAATAAACAATCATTTAAGAAATGGAAGGAAATTTGTAGGGAGAGGTGGTAGATATAGGTTCCCTCGAATTAAATAGCTCACCCCAAGGGATGGAATCATTACAAGATGTTCCTGCCACTTGCGAGCCAAGGGGTGAGTTGTCTTTGTCAAGTGTTGCACACTCTCGGGCTTAATTGGAATGAACAATCTTTCTCTATGACTCCGGTTTCATTAAATAAAGTAGTCCACTACAAGGGATGGAATCATCACGGTCTGTTCTTTCTGCTTGTGGGCCTAGGGGCAAGTTGTCTCGGTCAGGGCATATTTGGGCACCCTTTGTAGATTTTCTGTCCAAACTGTAAATATGGTTAATGGAACCATGGATGGCTATTGGATGATTTTCTAAATAAATTCAGATGATTATTGTGATGTATTTGCTTATAATTGTTGATTGGATCCCTAACCCTAAATAGAAATAATCAATCTTATTCATTATATTTCATATGTTGTCTAACATTATTGCAAGTGCTAAATCAAAATTAATGTTGGAAAGGAAATTTGTAAATACTAAGTTGTATCTTAAGGAGCTATATTTCTTATTTTTATTTGAATTTGTGATTTTAGGGCAAGATCCAAGATCCTCCCAAAAGGGGACATCACATCTTTTGATTACTTAGGATCCCAAGTTAAGAAAGTTGAAGCATAAAACTCTATATCAGATAGTGGGAACTAACTTACAATGCCAAGTCTATGCTTAGCTGACATATTTGGTGTTTGATTCAAAGTTTTTGAAACTCTTCTTGCTAAGAGCTTCTATGAGAGATTTATGAATTAGTTATTAGCACCACATCTTTTTGTCAAATATCGATGAGTCCTAGTCCATTACTATTCTCAATCATATATGTCTCCAAGAGATGATGAAAAGCATAAAAATGTTTATGAAGGATCTATTGGAATTTGATGGAACTAGTGTGATTGGGAAATTGACAAGATTAATAGTAGATATGGATTACTATAGCCTATGTGCATGTGTAATGCCCTAGTTTTTGGCCCTTAAAATTACAATTCCAACATAATCCATAAAACTTATCTTTCATATCTTTCCATCAAACTAATTTCATTGATGGAGTTCCTTTGTAATATCTCCAAATTGAAGTTTAACATAACTTAACCAATCATAAATTCATCTTGGTAGGAGCTTCGAGAGGGTGCTAGTAAACTTCCTAGACCCACTAGGCTTGAGAGCAGATAACATTTGCATAATTGCAATTTGCCTTTATCCCACAAGCATTAGGAACATCACCTATGACCAGTCCCATCCCTTGGAGTATCCCACAAGTGGTAGGAATGTCTAGCTATGACCAATTCCATCCCTTGGGGTAATCAGTTCATTTCTCAACCTACAAGAGGCAGGAATGTCCAACTAGGACCAATTTCATCCCTTGTGGTGGTGTACTCAGTCCAACTAACCAACAGTACGTCACATTCACATTATGTCAACTTGCCCTTATATCACAAGCAATAGGAATATCCAACTAGAGCAATTCCATTCCTTGGGACAATGAAATCACCTCTCCTTCCACAAGAGGCAGGAATATCCAACTATGACCAACTCCATCCCTTGGGGTGACATGCGTAGTTTGGAACAGCCAGCAAACTGTATCTCCTTATCTTACTTTCTCCAACTCATAGATAAATATGTTAAAACACGTGGTTTTTAATTCATAGGCAAGCAATCAGAGACAATATCCATTGACACTTCATACAATTTTTGAAGTAGTATTCAAATTCTCTATTCTAAGTGAGGTCTGTTCGGTTCGATCTATATCTTCTCTCAATATGGATAATATAGTAATCTTGATCTGATTCCTTGTCTGAGATTTGACTTCATTGACGTCTACTTGCTGCTTATTTTCCATCTATATCTGCTTGGGCTAATCCTCTTATTTTTATTATGTTTCGTCAAATGGAATTCTCAGATTGATCTCTTAGATCTATCTCCATCAAATGAAATTCTTTTGCGTCTATTCATCTTCACAGTCTGCTCTTGATTATATTATTATATTGTTGCTCCTCCTTTTTCAACTTCATCCTTCTCATTTGATTGCAGATATTTAACATGTATTTCTGCTCTAATTCTGTCCTAATTCTGTTCCTGATCTGCTCTTATTCCAATAATTTCCATTCTATTCTCTTTCCCCTTTTTATCTCCAACTTCTCTTTCTTTTTTATCTCATTGTACTTCTTCTTGAGGAGAGGTTATTATTCACAAGAAGTCGACCCTCTTTGCAATTAATAATTTTTATTTTGAAGTCCCAAAGAGGGGTGACCATACAGAGAGAGATGTCTATACCAAGGAAGACCTGCATCATGAGGGAGTCAGTCTTCCATACAAATTCAAAATATAATAAATACTTTTACAATCAGAGCATAATTGGCCTAAAGGAGAAGCATTTCCTCTCCAAGGAGTTGGCCAACAAGATAATAATTTCATTATTACTTAGATAGTAAGTTCAGCCCAAGCACTGGGTTTAGGAGGCTGCAACCCTATTTATTGGTGGGGTTATGTTAGCATGTGGAGAATCATTGTTATCTCTCCTAGGATACTATTTATATTGTATGAGATTTGGGTTTTGTTTGCATCATTGACAACTACTGAATCTCTCATGAAGACAATAATACTTTTCTATAGCTGTCTCCATTGATAATCTATTGAACTTGATTTTCTAATTTAGTTTCATTGAACTTGGCATTCAGAAGCGGCTAAAATATGTCCAAACAATGGAAAGTATCAATAAGGAATTGGTTGCATAGATCAAGAGAGAAAGCCATATGGGATAAATTATCTCTTTTCTATCAGAAGACTATTGCCATCTTTAGGCCAAACACCTTGATTGCTAGAATATAAACAACATCTACAACTATCATAAAAGTAGCTAATGGACAGCTCTATTTATTTGGCATTTTTATTTCATACATAAAATACTCAAATTGCCCTAAATTATATGAGAACTGTTGGATGTTTTCATCATTGATGTCAAAAGGATGTACACACTGAAGTGTTTGACCAGCTTAACCAGCTTAAGGCGCTTGACCAGCTTAACCAGATTAAGGTACTTGACCAGTTTAAGGTGCTTGACCAACTTAACTGGCTTAAGGTGCTCGACCAATTAAGGTGCTTAAGATGCTTGACCAGTTTGTCCAATATCTGCTGTTTCAGTGAGATTGCTGTCTTCTTTTGAGTTCAATATGTGCAAAGTGTTGTGTTTACAACTGGATAAACTTACATATGCTTTGTAATGTCTGTTCTGTATTAAGGGATCCACGTAAAAGTAAACGTTATCAGTTTGGGATGCCTTGATAGGAGGAATGTGAGCAAGATAATGAGTGGAACTTTTTGGCAGACTTTGACATGTTTTTAGCATTTATTCTCTAATGCTCCTCTCTAAGATACATTGAACGTGTAATGTCCCCTTCTCTGCGCTAGGCCTTATGACGCCTTGTTGGTCTTTCTCTCCGACCGTATAGGCTAACAGCATTTACTTTGAGGATGCCAGCCAGTCACTGGATTCTATTTGGTTTCATTGGGGAGATTATTTAATTGGGAACTTCCTATAGTAAGTCACTTTATTTTATGAAGTTGATTTCTAAAGTTACTTTATGACTTAAAGTCACTTTATGACAAAAGTAACTTAAGTGACTAAAAGACGAAATTGACTTTTATCCCACATTGCCCAGCTGTTTGTATTTCTCCTCACATCGAGGTTATAAAGGCAAGGAGCTAAATTTGGGGTTCACACCATGAAATATAATAGTGTTCTAAACAAAATATCAAGGTTGCTTAAATGTGACTGATTGTGTAACATCCACTTTTTCCGAGTCTTAATTAACAACTAACATATTCAAAGAAATTCAGTTATTACTTCATTTCATAGGGAAAACCGTTAAATTAGTTTCGTTCATATGAATTCTTAACTAAGAATTTAAAACACCATAAATGAATTTACTATGGAAAATAAAAACCACATACCATGGAATTCGAGACGGAAATCAATCTAGGGATGCTTTTGCAACCAACCAGGTTAGTCCACAGATACCACTATATCAAAATCAAATGATGATTAACATTAAATACCACTATATTGATTAGGGCATCCCATACCACTGTATCAATTAGGGCATCGATTACCATTGGATCATTTAGGGCTTCAGATACCACTGTATCATTTAGGGCTTCAAATACCACTTTATTATTCCTTTCCTTCCAATTTGCTTAACTATGGCAATAACATAAAATTAGAAAATATGCTCATAATCAATATTCTTATAAATGAAAGACCGAAATTACAATTTATCAAATAAATCCATCTCTCGCAAATATTTCACATTTAGTTAGAAGATCAACCGATCTAACTGATTGCCAATTATATTGACGATAAGAGTTGCTTTCATTTAAAGAAATAATTGTAACAATGATACACTCAATTAATCTTACCTTCTACTTGAACATACATCATAAAAGTAAAAATCCCTGTTTTCGACAAATATTTGAATGCATAATTTATCTTTATCTGGTGCATGTCCGACATTTTGTGGAGAGGGGAACATTGTCAGGGGCTTAACCACCCAACCTCGGACCATTTATCCCAACACAATCTCTAATGAGAAAGACCCTCCCTACCCAGAATTAGACATGAAACACCTTGTCATCCACTAAGCATTCTGGTATCTAATCACACCACTCGACTTGACAACAGGAGAAATACAATAAGCACGATCATGCATGAGCTATTAAATGATTCCTTTTAAAAATGATAAACATTTTTGTGTCACATTTGATTCTATTTCATGTTATTGCAGATTTCTTTCTCTCACCTCTTCACCCTTTTCCTTGGCTATACAACCGGGTGAATCCCAGGTGTTCGGAATTTTCAGAGCAACCGACTTATTGATTTCATGAAGATTATGTACTTCCAGCATTTCTCAATCTGTGATTTGAGAGTTTATATTCTTAAAGATTGTTGTTTTACCGTACTGGGTAAAGAAATCAACACACAAACAATAGATATGAATAGTAGAGCTTCTTATTATTATTCACATATGCCAAAACAGTACATTATGCTCTGATGATATCTGATGATTCGATGCTTTACAATGACCCAAGAGGGTGTATAAATACTTTCCGAAGAACCTTCTCGAAGGAGTCCGTCGAACAGATACATGTCGCTACATAACAAGAACCTTTCTGAAGGGACCTGTCAGCTACATAACAAGAACCTTCCCAAAGGGACCCGTCAGCTGATACACAATTTCTATCGACGACATCAATCCCCCCCAAAAAGAAAAGTCGTCTCCTGATGACTACAGAACAAAACTCAAAACAACTAACTACAACAAGATAGATCTGCCACATCACTTTCACATTCATTCTGTGCTTGCACCAAACTGGTCTCCAACCCACATTGCATTTATAGCCACAATATTGTCTCCTTAGTCAAGCTGACCTTGATAGCCACCTGTCCCGCTTTCTCTGCTTCCAACTCTGGGTCCACTAAGCCAAGTGTCGCTGCACTGCCTTCAACTAGATGATCAACTCCTCCCAAGCTCTACATGCATCCACCAAGACAGTTTCACGTCCAACACCTACTCCAAGTGCCTCTAGTGCACAGACACTCCATGCCTTCAGCAGCTCCAAGACTCATCAACGGGTCAGACTTCCCATGACTGATAACCGCAACGACTGGGGGTCTAGGGGGCAATGCCCCCAACTGGGTCGAGGGGCAGCGCTCCATGTCACGATACAGGGCAGGGTTGAGGGGCAGCGCCCCTCGCCACCAAGACCAAATCAACATTTTGAAACCCACACAAAATTGCATGGAACACACTATTTTTGTGATTTCTTCTGATGCCACACTCTTTCTGGCAACTGCTGATTCTTCCTCTACCTTGTGGCATCATTCGTTACTCATTCTGAGCATTCCTGATTTGTCGACGTTTTTTTTTTTTTAAAGAAAACCCCTGTCACCCTTGTTATGTTACAACCTTAACCTTGTATGCCAATTCCTTATGCAATAACTTGTAATGTCATTCAAAATCTGAATGCCATATCTTGTAGAAGTCGTATGCCTAGACCCCAAATTTTGGAAGGCCCTTCCTCACGCCAAGCCCTGAGAATATTAAAATAGAACTATAATCTTTCAATTTCGTACGCCAAGTCTTTCAATCTTCAAAAATCTGTACACATCCCCTTCTACAAAATCCGTACACAACTGGAAGCTTTAAATTTGCAAATTCATATTGAAGCACATAGGAAACTTATCCATTGAAATCCGTACTGTAGCAATATCCTTCCTCATCCTCAACTCTGTGGAAATCCGTACTATGACTACATGAAAGAAGCCATACTCTGCTTGCTAAAACTCATGTACGTTGCCTTTACTTCCAACTTCCTCCAAATTCTGTACGTCGTACGGCCAAAATCCATACAATACCAGTGGCTTTCCTCAAAAATCCGTACAACACATGTAGAAATCCGTACTAATCAAAACCCCCCAGAAAATCCGTGCGGTCACTATGCTAAAAAAATCCGTACGGTGGATGGTTAAAATAGCTAAAAATCCTTACATTCATGTGTGAAGGAAACTGTACAGTTTTATGCCAATTCCAGACAATATAAAATTACGCACAGACAATAGATATGAATAGCAGAGCTTCTTATTATTATTCGCATATGCCAAAACAATACATTATGCTCTGATGATATCTGATGATTCCATGCTTTACAATGACCCAAGAGGGTGTATAAATACTTTCCGAAGAACCTTTTCGAAGGAGTCCGTCGGCCAGATACATGTCGCTACATAACAAAAACCTTTCCGAAGGGACCCGTCGACTACATAACAAGAACCTTCCCGAAGGGACCCGTCAGCTGATACACAATTTCTACCGACGACAATTGTAGAATTTATTGTTTAATTTTAATATTCATTGGCATAATGATTTATGGATCCATACTATGGTTACTTGGCTATCACTTGCCATGAACAAAGCTAAAATAAAAGAAGTTCAATCTGTAAAATCAAACAATATATCAAACAAGATATCATCATGATAAATGTTGAAACTTGTTGCTATGAAATTTGATGTTATTGTACCTTTAATACAAGGAAATCAAATTGGAAATATTGTTTTCGGGTGTTCCACATAACCTGGACAAATTGATGATATTGTCTTGCTAAACCCTCAGCTACTTCGCCACACCTTACTTGTAAAGATCAAGTCATAGCTCCTACAAAAATAACACTCACGATTCTTGGCAGAATGTCTGAATGGGCATGAAATCGTGGGAAGGATTATTGCCATGGTATAGACTAGTAACAACATGGATTTCGGCTCTTCTTCAAATTGATTACTAGGCGTAATCACAGTGTGCATATGAAACCATCAACTCCAACAAAGACAATATACAACCAACTTGTAACAAGAAAGACGCTGCTAAAAATTGTAGAGATTTTGAATGAAGTTTGTAGAGATTCGACTGGTGAATGAAATCGGAAACTATGAGCAAAAGAAAGATGAAATTAATGGAGGAGTAAGAATTGATAAAGGAAGCCGATCTTGAGAAAGGTAGTCGGGTGCTTGGAAAAAGATATTTGCCTCTCACCCACGACTTCTATTAAAAAGAAAGAAAACGTGGCTCCTTGGCTTCTGTAACTTAAGAATATTTTGTCCATTTAAAATGCCAAGTGTTTAATCGGTTTCAAATAAGGAAAAAGGAAAGAATAAAGGTTGGAAGAAAATTTGAAGGTTTAAAATCGAAATTATTATTCTTTATATTTATCTATGTACACAAATTCATTTGTGAGGTGGTATCATTATAAAGAAGATAATATTATGGTGTCACTTTATATTTATCTCTATGTGTATGTACATAGGTATAAATTAAAATAATATTGAGAAAGATCAATCAAACCTTTAAAGTACGTATTATATTTTAATTAATTTATTTTATGTTTTAAATTGTTTATTTAATAGCTCATGTGGTTCCATCAATTGTATCTTGATGTTCAAGTCGCTAGGTCCTCAACCCATTTGCCCAGTGATGGTGATGCTCCTGTGCCCAATTCTTTTTTGATAATGCTTCCACCCTTCGACATGCTTCTTACAAGAAAATTCTCCGTAGTTAAATCGTATTACTATAACAAGTTATTTAATCATAAATAATCATAACGGCTAACTGCCTATTCAATTCCATGAATACGTGATAAATAATCAACTAGCATGTTATCTTCACATGAAATTATAACGACTAACCATCTTACCATTTCGCAGGATTATAACAAATTTAATTGTCAATTGACTTCATGTGAACCACAATGGCTATATTTTAAATTAGTTCAAAGATTGGGATGTAACAGGTTGTTCTTAAGGACGAAACCCCTTAAAAGAAAGTGTGAGGAGTTGGATGTAGCCCCCAACTGCTCCTTGGAGAATTATTTCTGAAAGAACATAGTGTGGAAAGACATTGCTCGTATTGGGTCTGCAATAGGAGAACTGTAGCTAAAATGGGTATGGGCCTAGTGAAGTTTGATAATACTAGTAGAAGTCCGTTGAATACAGTAGTGCAAATTGTAGCATTTGGAGGTAGTGGTATTGGGATTCCTACTCTTCACCGCAGAATTGATGAGAAGACAGGAGTCGTTAATAACACAGGGAGGAACTTGTATATGATTCCACGAGTTGTAAAGGAAGTTGTGGGTGGTGGCAACAGTGATATTAGAGAATTCAACGTTAGAACCAGATGTAGAGATTGTGTAGGGAACTGAACACACCAGGTCGTAATTAGCTGGGCTGGATAGATAGCAGGTGCCGAATGGTATTGGGGGAATGTATGACAGCAAACGTGGATGTTAGAAGCCCATATGACCACGACTGCAGATGTACTCTCACAACATAGTAAGGGGTTGCTGGAAATACCCGAGGGAATTGTCACAAAGGCCTTCACGGGACGTGGAGTACACCAAACCCAGTCACGCAAACTACTCATTCCTCCCATCACGAAAATTGCCAGGTTCTCTATGTATTGTATGTTGGTATTATGTGAACATATGTGGGTTTAGTTCATGCATTTGACTCTATTTTGGTATAGAAATGAAATGTATTGCACTTACTCATAATTTATAACAGTGGTATATGCATTCTGCCATAATGTGAGAGTAGATTGTCGGATTATAAGCACATTGTCATTTCTATAAATATTACTTTGAATTATGGACTAGTCTGTGTTCCCTCTTGAGATGGATTCTTACAATGGTATTAGAGCCACAAAACCTGTTGACTTGTGGGTAAGTTATTAAGTTGCAAGCTAGTTCAAATAGGAAAAATGTCAGATAGGCATGAAGAGGAAACCTTATAAATTTAGCCACATCCGACTTGAATAAGAAGGATCTTCAAATTAGATTGACATTGAGGACAATTATTCAGTTGATGAGGAGCTAACTTTTGCAACAAGTATCTAGGTTGAACAGGGTGAACAGGTACATATCATTCAAATGACACATGAAGGGAATGAACAGGAATGGGAAGTGAGGGAAACCTTTCGGGCTATTAGAGATGGACAGAACAATATCGCTACTGCACTTTAGCAACTTATAGGTGCTATGTAGCAACTAGCGCCGACTCACAGGAGAGCACCGAGTCATCATAGTGGAGGTGGTAGTGTGGCAGGATCACCCCAAGCTGCTAGGGCCCCTACACAAAATAGTGACAGGCCATTGATGCCTGTTTTTAATGCCAAGGAAGAGGTAGCACAACCCGCAGCACTAGGTTTACTTTCGGATAATGTTATGGCTATGTAGGATGAATGGGATCTGTTCCTTGATCAGATTAAACATAATCTAACTTTTGTTCAATACATGAATTAGAAAAGGGAGATAGAGAGACCACAACAGGAGAAGAGGCCTAGGGCACAGAATAGGGACTTGAAGCACGCCATGAACAATTTATCTCTCCCCATTTTTGATGGCACCAGTTTGAATCTAAGGTCAAAAAATGAAGGTGAATATACCTCTGAATATTTTAAAGATTTTTACACCTCTGTTGGTATTAAGAGGGAGTATACTATACCTTATAATCCTCAACAGAATGGGGTAGCAAAAATAAAAAATAGAACAATTGAAGAAGTAGCAAAAACCATGCATCATGATCAAAATTTACACTTCTCATTATGGGCGGTGGCTACCAATACTGCTGTATATATTAAAAAACAGATGTCCTCACTCTATCCTTGAAAATATAACTCTTGAAGAAGTCTTTACAGGAATCAAACCTGTCTTAAGTCCTCTCAGAATATTTGGTTTCCTTGTTTACATTCACATACCTAAAGAAAAGAGAACCAAGTTAGAACCAACCGGGAAGAAAGGGATATTTGTTGGGTATAGTGTGAGAACTACAAAGGGTATAGAGTCTATGTACCTGGGTAGAGATCAATTGAAATCAGCAGAGATGTCAAATTTGAAGAAAACACTCCTTTCAAACTATCAACAAGTACAAAAGATGAGCCCATCACAGACTTAGATGAAAATCTACAGACTAAAAATCAGAGGGATAACATAACAGAGGAGAATGTATGATTACAAGATACAGAAAATAGAGATGTCTTTAATATTAAGAAAAGGCCTTTATGGGCAAGGTAAATGATTGAAGAAATGATGTTGAGCTAGATGAAATTTTCAGGGAGAGTAAGAAAACCAAAAATAAATCTTGTTATACTGCACTAGTGGTTGAGCTTACTAAATCTGAAAATCATCTGTCAAAGAAGTCCTAACTTGTCAAGCTTGAAAAGATGCCATGGTCGAAGAATATCAATCCATATTACAAAATGATGTTTGGGATATTGTACCCAGGGCTAAAGACAAATCAATTGTTTCATCCAAGTGGTTATATAAAATCAAATATGCTTTAGATGGCAGTATTGAAAAACATAAAGCAAGATTTGTTGCTCGAGGTTGTTCTCAAAAGGCAGGGATTGATTATGTGGAAACTTTTGCTGCAGTTGCTTGATACGCTTTTGTAAGAACAATTATAACAATTGCAACATCCAAAGGATGGAAGATACATCAAATGGATGTCAAAACTGCATTTTTTAAATGGTGTCATTAATGAAGAAGTATATATCGAACAACTTGAAGGTTTTGTTATAATAGATAAGAATCTATATGTATGTAAACTAAAGAAAGCTCTTTATGGCCTCAAACAAGCACCATGAGCTTGGTATGAAAGGATAGATAGGTACCTCTCCAAGATAGGATACTCCAAATAATGAAGCTGATCTTAACATATATTTCATAATATCTAATGGTAATATGTTAATACTTGTTTTATTTGTTGATGATCTTTTAATAATAGGTGAAGATCACTTAATTGAAAAATGAAAACAAGATCTTATAGCTAAATTTCAAATGAAGGATCTAGGTCTACTACACTATGTAATGTTCCCCTTATAAAATAAATTATTAATCAAACTATTGTTAATGGGCCGATTGATTTAATATATCTCGGACCCATTTTTATTTTTGTTTTTGTAGTTTGTGTCGTTGTCGGCTATCTTTGTACACCCTTAGAAAGTTTTCTCCAATGGGTATTTAAGCGCGACTTGTAGGTAGTCTTTAGATATGCAATTTAGATTATTTCTTTGTATTGCAAATTCCTATTGGGAGTCTCTGTTGTTTGCTATTTTGGAAGTGGAAGATCTTCCCTGCTTGGCTATTTTTGGTTTCAGTGGAATTCAACCCTCACCCTATTCCGTCGCTTGTAATACTTCGCTCAGATTTGGCAAATTTGAGCATCATCTTTCGACATATATTAATTGAAGGATTATTCATATTCAAGTTTTCTATTATTGTGTTTGGATCTATTTATGTGGGAACAAGATTGCGTTCATCGTGTGGCACAGATACTTAACCATGTGGCTTCCAAACATTTTCGTACGGCTTCCTCATTGCCTGTATGGTCTTCATTCTTACCATCTACCCACACCATCGTACATCCCCTCCCATCCTTCATCTATCCGTTGTACGGCTTACTGTATGACCATCTTGGCTCTCACCTCATACACCAACCCTCCATCACCACCATACACCATCATAGACCACTGTATGACCCTCTTTAAGCCACCGTATGACCCTCCTTATTCACACTGTAGGGCCTCCCAACAGACATCGTATGGCCTCCAAATTGTTGCCATCGTACCTTCACACCCCACTGTCATAACCTCACCGTACGACATCCCTCATCCTGCCATTGTACGACCTTCACTCTGTATTGTACGAACCCCATTTAGGAACACATAGACTGTCATTAGTACCAAACAATTTGCTTATCGTGTATTGCTAGCATAGAACATTACAGTGGTATTAGAACTTCGATCTTGCCAGCCTGTGGACAGTGAATGAGAGTTTATAACCGGAAGAGAAAAAGAACACATTCCATTGATAGAATGGCTGCCGAACTGGAACCCACAATTGCCAAACTCGTGGCACTACTAAGGGAGCTTGCGAGGAATCAAACACAGATCAATGATACTGAATGACTCATGGAAGAAACTCTCAAGAAGTTGGTAGACAATAAAATATCTGGTGAACAAAATGGTCACAACGCAGACTCGGTATCCAGTAAAGCAAACCCTCATCCAACACGATGCCATCTTTTCCTCCACAGACGGAGGTACCACATGGAGGGAAACAACCGACCTTTGAAGAAATGTAAGAACAATTGAGGGAAGATTGGAAGAATGTGAATTTGGAGGGAGATATATCCTACAAAGACTATGCAGATCTGAGAATGAGATACTCGGGAGGCCAAAATAGAGGATATTTTAATGATGATCTTAGGAGGAAGTTGAATAAAGTAAATTTGTCTCCATTTGACAGATCTAGATCCATGTTTGTGCAAGCGTGGGTAATGAAGGCCAATACTTACTTCCAGCTGAATCCTATGCCAGAAGAAGCAACTAAATTCACAGCCTTACACTTGGAGGGAGTTGCGCATGAATGGTGGCATCACGACCCCATCACACTGGGGCATGTTCAAGTAAATACCTATGCAGAATTCACCGAGAGATTAATAGATCGATTTGATGGTAAATATCCAGAACTCAATTTCAAAGATTTGGCACAACTGAGGAAAATTGGATTGGTTGACCAGTACATTGTGGAATTTTAGAAACTCTCTATCTTGGTCACGAACATTTCTGAAAGAAGACAGATAGTGCTCTTCATGGACAGACTGACAGAACCACTGAAAGGTTGGGTAAAGGGGTTCAATCCTGCCACCTTGTCAGAGGCCATTAAGAAGGCACGAAGTATGGCTACATCATCGGCATCATCCTCGTGAAGTTACTCACATTCCAAACCGTCAGTGTTTCCAAGGGACAAAGATAATAAACCTCCGCCCAAGAAGTCATTGTTGGACAAAGCCACCAGACAGGAGCTTTGAAGGAAGAAACTATGTTTCAACTGCAAGGGACCTTGGGAGCCTGGCTACAGATGCCTCAGAAAAGAAAAGATCCATTACATTGAGGTCGTGTTTGATGATGAGGATGAATAGGAAGAAATACCCTCCGAAGACAACCAACATCACGACGACACCAACTAGGTTAGTTTGAATCGTACGGAAATAATTGCAGTATTGGTATGGCACGGATGAACTATCGCCCTGGTCAATAGCCCGAGGTGCAAGGTTTTTCGTGTGCGGGGAACCTTCAAGGACAAAGGGTTATGGTAATGCTCAATAGCAGAGCCACTCTAAACTTCATAAACTCTTCTCTGGTGAAACGAAGAGGTCTACCTATGGAGACGCACGCAGGATTTTAGGTCAAGGTTGCCGGAGGGATTCTTTTGCCTTGCACACACCTTCTTCCTCAACTAAGTATCACAATGGTAAATCACACGGTGATCGAGGATTTCTTTATAGTGGACCTTGATGACATGGAGGTTATTTTGGGCATACAGTGGATGGAGACACTTGATGAATACACTTAGAGCTTCAAAGGGATGGATTTCACTTTTGTTGTCGATGGAAAGAAGGTTGTTTTCCGCAGAATGTCAAATGAAGGTTTGAAGGAAGTTTCTGTGCATCAAATGGAGACAATTTTTTGGCGTAATGACATTGCTTGGGCTACACATTGTTTTGTCTCGGCAAAACCTATAAAGGGCAACAGATACCTCCCCAGGATGATGATCTCTAGAATATTTTGAGTAAACATGATAAAGCTTTTTGAGACATTCCTCCTAGCATACCACCTCATCGAGGCTTTGAACATACTATCAAATTGGAAGCAGAAGCCAAGTTGGTCATAACCACACTGTACCGCCATCCCAAGAAATTCAAAGATGAGATCGAAAAATGATTTAGGAACTGCTAGAGAAAGGATGGATCTATCCTTGTTCTAGCCCTTTCGTGTCATTAGTGGTTTTGGTCAAAAAGGAGGACAGGACAATGCGCATGTGTGTAGACTATTGTGCGTTGAACAAAAAACAATAAATAATAGATATCCCATTCCAAGGATAGATGAGTTGTTGGATGAATTGCATGGTGCAGTCTACTTTTCAAAAATAGATCTCCGTTTCGGATACCATTAGATCTGCATTAGGGAGTAAGACGGGGAAAAAATGGCCTTTCGTTGTCACTATGGGCATTATGAGTTCCTGGTCATGCCGTTCAGATTAACAAATGCACCTACTACATTCCAATCATGCATGAATCACATCTTCAACAAACAATTGTGTAAGTACTTATTGGTATTTTTTGATGATCTTATTTATAGCAGAACATGGGAGGAGCACCTGAAGCATCTAGATGAAGTCCTAAAGATCATGAAGGAGCAGTCTTTGTTCACCAAGAAATCTAAGTGTGAATTCGTTATGACAGAAATATTGTACCTGGGGCATGTTGTCAGTAAATATGGAGTTCAAGTTCATCGGGAGAAGATTTAGGCTATCCTTGATTGGCCTCCCCTAAAATCACTGACGGATTTGCGAGGGTTCGTTAAAGGGCTCTCTCAGCTCAGCACCCCTTTAACGAATCTAACAAGGAAGGGGTCTTTCCGGTGGAATGAAAAGACACAACTCACTTTCGATAAACTGAAAGAGGCAATGAGCACTTGTCTCGCACTTGCACTACTTGATTTTACAAGACCATTCATTTTGGAGTGCGATGCATCTAGAGAAGGCATTGGCGTGGTACTTATGCAAGATAGACACCCCATAGCTTATGAGAGTAGGAAGCTTATGCAAATAGAACACTTATATTCCATCTACGACAAAGAGATGTTGGCCATCGTACATGCATTAAGTAAGTCTCGACAATATCTGGTGGTGCCAATTTTGTCGTTTGTACGGATCACAATAGTTTGAGATATTTTCTGAAGCAAATATTTGAACAAGAGGCAACAAAAATTTATAAGCAAGGTTTAGGCTTTTGATTTTGACATTGAATATGTGAAAGGAAAGAACAATGTGGTTCCAGATGCTTTGTCCAAGAAACCCGCCATCTGCTCACTAAACTAGATTTTCACTAACTGGAAGGCACATTTGTTGGTAGAATATTCCAAAAACACATTTGCTTGTGAGCTAATGGATGGCAACACCCAGGATGATCGGTACAAAGTGGTGGATGACATCATTTACTATAAGAGTAAGATATTTTTAGTGCCAGAATCCAAATTGAAACAGAAAATTTTGAAGGAGGTACATGACTCACTCTTGGTAGGACACCTGGGCTTCCTTAAAACTTATAGAAGTTTCAGGGAGAGGTTTTCATGGAAAGGACTTAAAGGAAATGTATGGCAGTATGTAAGAGAGTGTGCAGTCTGCCAATAGAACAAATCCGAACATACTCTACCTGTTGGGTTATTGCAACCTCTGTCAATTTTAGAACATAAGTGGGAAAGTATCTCGATGGATTTCATAACTAGACTTCCCAAGGTGAACGGAAAAGATTGTATCTTTGTGGTGGTTGACAGATTGACAAAGTACACACGTTTCTTTGTCATCTCCTCAGATTTTCAGGCTGCACAAGTATCTATTCTTTAGAGAAGTCTTTCGTCTGCACAAGTTATCTCGAAACATTGTCAGTGATTGGGATAGGCGATTCATCAGTATTTTTTGGACAGAATTGTTTTAGTTGGCAGGGACAAAATTGGCACCAAGTACTAGTTACCACCCTTAGACAGACAAACAAACGAGGATTGTGAACAAGTGGCTCGAAGGTTACCTTCAGAATTACGTTTCAGCACAACAATGGGCGTGGGTCAAATGGATACACTTAGGGGAATATTGTTACAATACCATGTACCACATGTCCATCGAAATAGCATCATTTAAAGCTCTATACGGGTACAAACCCCTTTCCTTCATTGACACTGTTCTAGGTGACAGTTGCGCACCGAGGGCGAGGGACTGGCTTCAGGAGGGACAGGACATCCTCAGATGCTTGAAGGAAAATTTACAACGGGCACGAAATCAACAAAAGATGTATGTCGATAGATGCAGAATGGAGAGAAGTTTCGAAGTAGGAGTCTTGGTTTATCTCCGGTTCTAGCCCCATTGATAATCCTCATAAAATAAAAGGGAAAAGAAAAATTGAAGCCACGATTTTATGGCCCTTATTGTGTAGTTTGTCGCATTGGTGAATTTGCCTACGAGCTGGAACTTCTGGAGGGGAGCCGTATCCATAAGGTCTTTCATGTTTCATGCCTAAAGAAGGTCGTAGGGCAAAACGTCACAGTAGCCACAGACCTTCCACCGCTCAATGAAGAAGGAAAGCTCATTCTAGAACCAACCGAGATCATCAAAGTGTATGAGAAGACTTTGCAAAGCCGCACGGTGAAGGAATATTTGGTGCATTGGAAACACTTGCTGTTGGTTGACGCAACTTGGGAGGGCAAGCACATTCTGCAACACTTGACATTGCATTTGCTTGAAGACAAGCAAAATTTGGGAGGGGAGGATTGTAATGTTCATGTTATAAAATAAATCATTAATCAAACTATTTTAATGGGCTGATTGATTTAATATATCTCAGACCCATTTTTGTTTTTGTTTCCGTAGTTTGTGTTGCCGTTGACCATCTTTGTACACCCCTGAAAAGTTTTCCCTAATGGGTATTTAAGCAATGCTTGTAGATGGTCTTTAGATTGCAATTTGGATTATTTCTTTGCATTACGAATTCCTGTTGGGATTCTCTGTTGTTCGCCATTTCGGAAGTGGAAGATCTTCCCTACTTAGCTATTTTCGATTTCGGTGGGATTCAACCCTCACTCTATTCTGTCACCTGTAATACTTAGCTCAGATTTGGCAAATCAGAGCATCATCTTTCGGCTTATATTAATTGAAGGATTATTCATATTCAAGTTTTCTGTTATTGTGTCTGGATCTATTTATGTAGGAACAAGATTGCATTCACCGTGTGGCGTAGATACTTAACCATGTGGCTTGTAGACATTTTCATATGGCTTCCTCATTGCCCGTACGGCCTTCATTCTTACCATCTACCCACACCACCGTACTTCTCCCATCCTTCATCTATCCACCGTATGACTTACCGTACAACCATCTTGGCGTTCACCTCATAACCAACCCTTCATCACCATCGTACGCCATCATAGACCACCATATGACCCTCTTTAAGCCACCGTACGACCCTCCCTATTCACACCATAGGGCCTCCCCACAGACATCGTACAACCTCCAAATTGTTGCCACTGTACCTTCACACCCCACTGTCATAACCTCACCGTATGACATCCCTCATCTTGCCATTGTATGGCCTTTACTCCATACCGTACAAACCCCATTCAGGAACACATAGACTACCATTAATACCAAACAATTTACTCATCGTGTATTGCTAGCACAGAACATTACACACTATTTTTTGGGTCTACAAGTATGTTAAAAGAAAGATTATATTTTTCTAAACCAAGGGAAGTACACCCTTGACATCTTGGCTAGATTTGGAATGATGCACAACAAACCTCTAGCAAGTCTAGTGGAAACAAATCTACACAAGCTAAAAGAAGAAGCTATAAATTTAGAATCCATTGATCCCACTCTCTACAGACAGATCATTGGATCACTCATCTATCTAGTTAATACTAGACTTGATATCTGCTATGCCACCAATGTTTTAAGTCATTTCATGTGTGAACCAAAGAAGATTCATTTGATGGTTGTTAAACATATCTTGAGATATCTACGTGGCACTATTGGTCTTGGTTTGAAGTACAAAAAAATGTTGAGATCAAACTTGAGGGTTATACTGATTCTTATTGGGCTAGTTGCTCTGTAAACCACAAGAGTACTACAGGATGTTGCTTCAGTCTTGGCTCAGCGATGATATCATGGTTTAGTAGGAAACAACCTACAATTGCCTTGAGTTCCACTGAAGTTGAATATATGGCAGCCTCCATGGGAGTCTGTGAAGCAGTATGGCTGAGAAAGCTATTATTTGGACTCTTTGGAAAGCAACTAGATCCCAAAGTGATTCATTGTGATAACCAGAGCTGCATCAGACTTTTTGCTAATCCTGTTTTCCACAATCGCTCAAAGCACATCGAGACTCCATACCATTATATTAGAGACATGGTTGACAAATTTTTTATCAAGCTGATTTATATCAGCACTAATGAGCAAAATGTTGACATTTTTAGCAAGCCTCTTGCAAGGTTGAAAATAGAGTACTTCAAAGGTAAATTTGGTATGACAAATGTGTAAATTGTAAATACTTTTGTAATCTACTATATTCATGAATAATTGAAAATTAGATTATTTTCGAACTTGTGTTATGAAAGGTGATGATCTTTCATATGTGTGAGGTCAATATTGTAGGGTGACGACCTTATCAATAGTTGATCTATCAACTAACACCAAAATGTACTGGAGCAAAGTGTTATCATTGTTCTTTGGGCCAGATTTTGTCGGACACTCTAATAACCATCATGGTTCTTCAGGCCAGATTTTGCTAGATACCATAACTTGATTGACCACATTTAAGTGGTGTTTAATTTTGTATTATTTCTTCTTCAATTTCCCTCCTTTCTAAAGAGGGAGTTTTGAGAATGTTAGCTTCATGGAAATTGAAGCAAATATTATACATGGAATTTTATATGTTTGATGATAAATCTATATATTAAAATCTAACGATACATATATATATATATATATATATATATATATATATATATATATATATATATATATATATGTATGTATGTATACACAGACACACACACACACAGACACACACACACACACACACACACACACACACACACATCTTTATAATATTGTTATATTCTAAAGTTACCAATTAAGCTATATTCTTATCACTAATGCCGATCATTAGTATCAGGCATTGTATGATTGCCAAAGATATTAGTAAGTATTGGTGTTACTTAAAATAACTCACTGATCTACTCCCACCCCTTTTTAAATTTTCACTTAAAACCCAACAGTTGGCGCACCAATAATTCTTTTAAATTAATTGTTCACTTGGCCCCATCCATGATAACTTGACCCTTCACTTAAGTGATTTTGAAAATAAAATAAAATCATCTTATAACCTAATAATATAAGCTCAGACTATTAATATTTATTTATCCAAACAAATATTAATATCTCTCTTATCGCATCTATTTTGCACATCGTCTGAACTGTAAACTGACATGAGGATTTCACATATGACCAACCCTTATTTCTAAAAATAGCAAGGGTCCATCTTGGTCACCTATTGTCTTACTATAAATAGTAAGTTCTGCATGTGAGGTCTAGAAGACATCAAACAAACACCAATCCTGCATAGCTCTGACCACTAAAGAAGAAGCTCCCCTCAGATGACCCTCTACCCAACCTCATCAGCCTACAAGGGTCTATTATACGCCAATCTACTTAATTGACATAATGTCAACTAGAATGGGACATCACACATATACAAATTATTATTATTAGTACAAGATATAAACGAACTTAGAAACAAAACTGTGGATTGTTCAGAATCTAGTTAGCCTCCTCCAATAAACGATCTATACAAAGTAGTGATGAGCAAAGATACACGTTTTTTGGACCGATGAGAAAGTATACTGTAACAGTGTACGTGTTTTGATTGCATGCATCTCAAGATCAACATTTTTGAAGAGGAGTATTAGAGAAGTAAATAGAAGATGTTGCATTATTGATCGAACATGAAGAGAGTGTGAATTGTGAAGTTGTGCAGAACTGCGAACTGATAGCTATGAGTCGCCTGCACATTCTCTAATAAAAAAGAGGTGGATCTATGTTAGTGTGAAGCTCATTCATGACTGAAGAGGTGATGTTTTGAAGCAACTGCCATTTATCTTTGAGAGCTGCGTTTGAAAGACTAAGTGTGAAGCCAGTTCATGCTCAAGACATTAGTGCAGGGTGCTTCCTGTTGACAATACTCTGTAGGCTTCATAAACAATTTATTATGATTTAATCTATCAAGTTACTGAAACATAGATATGCAGAGCTGCTTGTAAGTTTTAAGTATTCTGTAGTCTAAATGTATGTTGTGTGTCTTGCCAATTTATGGCATTGACATGATCTTGAATTGGTTGTGATATTTGGCTTCAAATCTGATTATCATGGTTGAACTCTTTTAGGAGGTTGTGGCCTCAAGAGGTTCAAGTGTGACCTGTAGTTGCTTGTGAAGGTTGGAGCCTTATGTTGTATTGAGTTGAAGCCCATTTTTACGGAGGATTAGTGTACCGTGGTTTTTACCCAAAAGGGTTCCTAGGAGATAATTTTTGGTGTTCGTGTTTGTAATGTCCCCATTTTAGCAGTTGACCAAGTGTGTGTGCGTTAGCCTTGTTCTACATGGTCTCGAGGGCTAACGAAGGGTTTAATGGGATCCTGGAGTGTTTTGGCCTAGTCATTTCTAGTTTGGGCCAAAACGAAGTTGATTTACTTAGTTTCAGGCATACTTACTATTTTTAGTAAGTCGGTAGGACACAGTGTAGGTCAATTTTGGTGATTGGATTTGATACTCCTCGGTGAGAGCTTTCCAATGAGCTATCACTCGCATTATTCGGAGTCCGATTGCTAATACATTTTAATGCCTAGAGTTTTATTAAAGTAACGTCCAATTTAATTGTAAAATATTAAAGTGCTACTTTAATATTTATTTTATGGGGATGTGTACCCAAGGGAGACATAAGGGGTATTTTAATATATGTTTTATATATTACACATCTTTTATCGCACATTGCCCATATGAGTTGAGCGGACCCTTGGAAATAGAATAAAAGGAAGCATTTGTGGCTTCATTAGACAGGTTGAATATGAGAAGAAATTGGTGTGTGAGTTGCAGCTCCGTTCTTGGCATTTGAGGATGTTTATTGTCTCTTGTAACATTCTAGACGTCATTCCCTTGGGGTTTGGCCTTTGGAATTCTTTGTTATCGGCTTCATTATCAGGCAGTTTAGTTGCATTTCCAGCTACAGGCAGATTTGTTTTGCTCATATCTTCTTCACTACTTGTCCGACGCTTATGCCGCTTTGAGGGAATGATATTACGAAGGTAGTGGACTGATTGAAGGACAGTACTGTAGCAGCACTGTTCATGCGGCACTATTCACACAACACTATTCACGCGGCGCTATTCACGGGACACTATTCACACGGCACTATTCACACGGCACTGTAGCAACAAGTTTGAAAGCATGGGCTGGAGTATTATGTCAATAATGCTGAAGAAATTAGTGAGTTGATAAATCTGCCATGTATTTGGTTTTATGAATTCTGAAAATAACATTTTATTGGCAGTAGTTCATTTCCACTTTGCATATTATTGTAGTTTCTTTCTTGTTTATGTTGTATGATACCAATTCCATGCACAAAACACAACAAACAAATAAACGTTTGATTTCCGGAGTTATAAGGGGTTTAAAACATTAAACGGAGAAATAAGAGGTTGAATGCAAATTGTTTGACATAATTCCTTTCAGCAATTTGGTTTAGTTTTTTGGGACATTCAGGGGTGCCCATTACAGTGGTATCAAAGCTATAAGTCCTGCCATCCTGTGGAGGTCTTATAGGCCATACTAGTTCACCCCCTCCCCCCCTCAGTATACTTGTGCTCTTCAAGAACCTTACTCAGATTGCCCAAAAGTTTCCTAATTTGGGTTTTGATGTTGCTTTAAAGTGTGTATTGTTGGACTAGTATCTTAATCTTAAGCCTCCAACAAGGTTAGTATCACAAAATAAATAAACATGAAATCCAATAATCTACATATAGAATTACAACTTTCAAGATATGCAATAGATGCTTTTGAAGTTCTTTCAAACCATTCATCACCATCATGGAGCACTTGTGGGAGATCATATTAGGTGCCTTTGAGCCTACCCAACAAGTTCAGGGGTTCGAAAGTACAACTGCCATATTGCTTCTTGCTTATCTATTTAAAGTTTAGGTGGGTGGAGTCACATCTGTCATTTGTCCGTTTACTTAACATAGACGGATCTTTAACTTCCTTGCATGTACCATATCTCTCGACCACATTAAAATGACAGGTTGTTTGAGGTTCTTGAGACATTACATCATCCTATATTTTATACACAGATTAAAATTATGTAATATCAACAGTTTATTATATTCTTTAATATTGATTTACCAAGACAATAGCCTAAAAAGGGGGCTGACCCTTATAGATTGATAGCCATAGCATGCCAAGGAAACAAAAACACAAAAAAGTGTGCAATAATTTACAAAAGAAGGCCACTAATGACACACAATTAGCAAAAATCTTTAGTAGAAATACAACTTGGAGTACACAAGGTAAGGAGAGGCCAAGTACAACGAAGACCTAAAGGGTCCAATTAACTATTTGCAATGCAAGTGCCAAGCGAGAGGCAATTGTCAGCACACTGCAAGCCACTAGCAAGGTGGGTCCCACTCCAAAATCCTTTAATAAAGACAATGCTGACTTAGGTCTTTTTGTGAATAGCAACAACACCTTGGCTGTTGATCTAAACACTGACCTTAAGGGTGTTCCACTATAGATGTGCGTACACTGCATACCTTTGGTATTTAGAGCCGTACCCGTGTGGAAAAGACTACAAAATTATGCCGCCAAGGTCAGTGAGGAGATCTAATGCATGCTTGAGGTAGGGGTCATATTTAAGGTTTAGACAAGTGAATGAGTCTTCCCTATTGGAATATTGTTAGAGGAGGCAAACCAGATCAAAATCTGTGTCGATTTTTGATTCCTGAACGTCGTCACTATAAAGGATCCCTTCCCTTTCCCGTTCACACATATAATATTGGAAGAGGTTGTCGGGCATGAAATGTATTCATTCATGGATGGTTTCTTTGATTATAACTAGATATCAATTGGAGATGAAGACAAGTTAAAAACCACTTTCATGGTAGAAGATAGAGTCTACACATATAACCGTATGCCCTTCGGATTATGCAACACACCAACAACCTTCTAGAGAATAATTCTCCATATTTTTGATAAACTGTCCGTGGGGAACTTTTGAGTGTTTCTAAATGATTGGTTTATTTTCAGTAGGCAAGACACACACTTGGCGGCACTAGGAGAGTGTACAAAAAGGTGCTGACGAGTCGGATTAGCACTTAACCAAAAGAAGTGCAAATTCATGGTTCCTCAAGGAAAACTTTTGGGGCACATTGTCTATGAGACAGGATTAAAACCAATCAAAACAAGGTATGTGCGATAGTTGAGATGGAGGCACCGAGTGATGTTTGCAGAGTTAAATCCTTCCTAGGGCCTATCAACTATTACAGATGATTCATAAAGAATATCGCCCAAGTTTTTTCCCCCTTGATAGGATGACAAGAAAAGGTGAACCCTATGTTTGGGGTACGAAGTAGAGTCTTCTTTTGGGGAATTGAAGACTAGATTGCTAGGAGCACCAATCTTGGCATACCCAAGTGGCGTAAGGAATTTCACATGCCGGTGGATGCGCCCAATTTCGCAATTGGTAGAACTCTTGCACAAACGAATGATCACAACTGCGATCATCTTATCTACTTTTCCACCAAACTATTGTTTAGGGCGAAGAAGAACTACAACATGATGAAGCAGGAAGCTCTAGTAATGGTATATGTAGTGCAAAATTTTAGACACTATTTGTTGGCGATGTCGTTCATGTTATACGTGGACCACCAAGCATTTATGTACCTGGTGAATAAACCTATCATACAAGAGAGGGTGAGCAAATGGTTGCCACTACTCTAGGAGTTCACTTTCACCATTGTTGTGAGGCTAGGGAATAGGCATGTCATTGCAGACCAACTTTCTTAGATTAAGACGGGAGAGCCACCAGAAGGAATTAATGGTGACCCCTAATGCACATCTATTTCTTATTGCCTTCCTTCTGGAATGGTATAAAAGTATTGGTGAATATCTATCAAGTTCACAGTTTCTGAGGGAGATGCCACTAGGGGAGCTTCTTGTATAAAATGGGCCTAGACCAACTGTTTCGAAGATGTGTGATGGAGGAGAAAGTGCACAATGTCTTATAGGAAGCCCATGAAGGTTTGACATAGGGACATATGAGACTAGATATGACAACGCAAAAAGTTCTCCTAGCAGGACTAGTGGCCTAAGCTGTACAATGATGCCAAGGAGTGGGTGGTCAATTGTGACACTTGCTGACGAGCAAGCGAACCGTTGAAATGAGATTTTATGCTGCTTAACCCCTCATAATCCTAGGAATTGTTTGAACAATGGGGCCTAGATTTTGTGGGATCATTGAAGATGAGCAAGGCTAGCAGGTGTCTATATGTGGTGGTAGTAACAGAGTACCTGACCAAGTGGGTAGAAGTACAGTCATTGCTGGACAACTTGGCAATAAGTACAATACAATTTATTTATGAACAGATCATCACCGATTATGGCATCCCTATCCAATTGACTAGTAACAACGGAGGTCATTTTGTCAATTATGTAATCTGATTGCTCACAATTGAATTTAAAATCTTCCATTCCTTGTCGAGTTCGTACTACCCACAAGCTAATGGTCAGGTAGAGGCAACAAATAAGATCTTGGTATTAGTGATATACAAGTCGAGTGGGGTAGAGCAAACCGACTAGGAAGAAAGTTGCCATCAACATTATGCGCTTACTACACAACATACAAAATGACAACGAGACATATGCCATTTCAATTGATGTTTAGATAGGAAGCGGTAGTATTGACAAAACTTATGGTTTCGAGCCTCTAGATAGCTATTGCGAATAGACTTGGCGATATGGAAAGCCTTTGGGAGAGATTATATAAGTTGAACAAGTTAGATGAACGAAGACTAATGGCGTAATGGGAAACAAAGGACACACAACTTTGCCATAAAGCATGGCATGATAAACATTTGAAGCAAACAAGATTTCAACCTGGACAGTTAGTGCTCAAGTACAATGGACACAATGAGATTAAACTTGACAAGTTCAAAGTAAAATGGTTAGGACCATACAAGGTATGTGAAGCTGGTGATAATGGAGCGATTAAGTTATACACTCACAATGGATGCGAAATGCCAGACCCCATCAAGAAATTGAAAATTTATCATGAGAGGCCAAAAGGTCTGAGGAGAAACACTTCTTGTGGAAATGATTTAGACTTGGACTTAAATTAAAAAAATAAAAAATTGAGAAAAACAAAAATAATAATAAGAATAACAACGTATGGTGCCTTTATGAAGGAGTCCCTATGGTTGCCAAAAAATGGGAAGCCATACAAGAGAATAGAGCGACCATATGTAAAGACCACCTAGGCAAAACAAAGACGGTAATAATCAAGTCAAAATATATCCAAGAAAAGGGCCAATATTATATCGTACAGTCTTCAAGTATTATATCGTACAATCTCCAAGAGCTGAATAAAGCATACAATACAAACATCTTGGAGGGCAACTGAAAGGCATTGTATGATCAAGAGTGAAGGGGAGGAAGGGAAGATATAGTTACAAAATTCCACAGGGTTGAAAGATGGAGGCAGCAATATCACATGCGAACTTTACTATACGAAATAAGAGTGAAAGTTGAATGCAAGGACATTGCAAACACCATATGGTAACTCCTAGGTAGAGACATCACGTGTGGAAGGCTCTTGTCGTATGGTGAATCAACATCATACACACCTTGAAGAGAGACTAGCATTTGAAGGTAGAACCATCATGGGCATCTGTGAAAGAAGCCTAACAGGTCGTACATTCATACATGAGGGGCAAGACAATCAAAGAAAAAACACAACTTGTCCATGAAAATAATGAGGCATTTTAAATGAAGGATGATAACTACGACATGAAGGCAAGAAAGCCATAAGAGTATCTACGACAAGTAAAATTGAGGTTTCAAGAACTCCATTCATAAGGAAACAAAGTTACAAGTGTACGGTGATAGGGAATAAATTTGTGAACCCATTCACGCAATTAGGGGAGGTCACACAACAATTACAAAGGATGCCACTGACTAACATTGTATGCCAAGAGCGATATAGGAGTAGCTGAAGATTGGAAGCCACAACCGTCCAGCAAAAGGAAAGGTTTAACAATTGCACGCCTAGCTGAGAATCGGAAACCATACGTCACCAAGCCCGAATGGTTTTCAGCCATACCTCAATGAAGAAAAGGCCAAAGCCCTAATGGTTTTTCTTGCACAAAAGACAAACAAGAAGCAATTATGTAGTCTGCTGGAAAAAGAAGTTGGGCAGATGATTCAAGTAGCAACAGTATGAATTGGAGTAAGAATGCACAACATCTACCCTCAGTAGTTAGAATTACAGGACGAACAAACACAAACTAGAAGA
Organism: Cupressus sempervirens; assembly: GCA_028749045.1. Classification (NCBI taxonomy): domain Eukaryota; kingdom Viridiplantae; phylum Streptophyta; class Pinopsida; order Cupressales; family Cupressaceae; genus Cupressus; species Cupressus sempervirens. Next base: position 236,274,549 of record CM053785.1, read on the forward strand.
AAATAAAGACGAAAATACAAGGGCAACTTTTGACATTTGCAAATTCTATGAAAGATTATGTAACGACTCAAAAAGTAACTTTGAAGGCCTTAACAGACCAAATTGCCAGAAATGGTGGCATGAGAGTGCCAAGACTGTGGACAACAAAGTTAAGAAAGGCAATATGAGGCGAGCACAGGTGCAATAGGTTATCTAGATGCAAATATTATGTATTAAGGATTTAAAAGGTCCTCTGAGAGGAATGGTTGAGACATTTGACTATTTTTCGAAGAGATGCATTATCTACTACATGAACCATCCCATAGAGATTTCTTTCACCGTGATAGAATTTAGAAGGGTGTTTGGATTACTTGATAAAGGGGCACAAAATCGGCTTGAAGGCATAGGGAATAACTCTAGAGTTGAAATATTTCTACATTAGGTTGATTAGTAGAGATGACCTCACCAACATAGAGGAGTCACTCAAAAAGTCTTCGCAAAATAAGGGAAGAAAAAATTCATTTATCAGGGAAGGTCATTGGAGATGTTCAATGGATGTTAAGAACTGGCTGACAGGTTCCAGTTGTGCCTTTGATATTTCTTTCCCACAAGTCTCCTTGATGAATAATTTATTTAGCAGTAGAGTATATAATTGGGCCACATTGTTATCAAAATGTATGTATAAGTTCATGACTTCGTAACATAAGACTTTTTATATGCCGCACTATGCGATCAGGCTACTCTTGGACGCTATGGTTAGATAGATCTTGTGCGATGTTCTGTTGAAGGAGATCAGAGTGGGACCATTAGCACCTAACGAGTCCCACATTATGAGATGGCAGTAATTAGATATGCTTGGTAGACAGAAGGTAGTGGCAGGCTAAGTCACAAGGTTCGAGTTCAAGTTCAAGGTTGACAACTATGAAGTTCGGAAAAAGTTCGAAAAGGCAAAAGAATTGAAAAAAATTCAACAATAAATTCACCTTATATAATTTTCAAAAAAATATAAATATATAACCCTAATTCCTAACAATGTGAGTGTTTAACTTTGTAGAGACGATTACAGACTCTGATATTTTTTTTTACTTTTCTTTGCTAATAAAAATAAAAGAATAATAATATTTTTATCTAATCTCTACTAATAAAATAAAATTGTGAATATTACGAAATAAAAATAATAAAAAAGTATTGTAATAATAAATAAATAAATTATTATAAGTAAACATACAAAATTTTAACATCTTATTAATAATAAATAAGTAAATATAGATAAACTATATGCAAAATATATATGTTTTAGTACATTAATACATACAGATACAAATATTTTATTGGCAATATAGAAATAATAAACATTATATTTATTATTATAATCTTTTCAATGGGTATTTATTATCATAATCAATATAATATTAAAACATAATAATAAAAATAACAATGATTATAATCTTATTAGACCTTCCAACCTCAATAAATAATACAAATGTTACTTAAGCGAGATCGTTGGGCGCAAATGGAGCAGACAAGGAGTAAAGAAAACACAAATAGAAATGTAGACGAACAACAGGAGGTTGGAGTAGACAAATGCCATCAGGCACGACCCTCCAATAGCATCGCAATATTCAACAATGCCGTAATATTCAGACAATCATTTTTGCCTTAATTGAGTTTCATATACGTAGGTGAAGGGCATTGTTTTAGAAGCTTTTATTTGACCAGAAACCCTAAAACAACTTCATACAAATTTAATGATGAATTTAAACGATTTTCTTTCATTTTTTACAAATTCGCCGAAATTCAAACCTTAAGTCGAAAATTCAGCAAACCTTGTGACTAAAGCAACATGTTATAAATGGGCCAGGCAAGAGATAGATGCACGATTAGATCACATGGATACCAATAGTGGGCTATAGGATACACTTGAGAGCAAGAGTGCCACAGATAACACCTAGGTTGACGAGGAGGAAGAGGTGGAGGTCATGTCCGAGCCTCTGTCATTGTTTGCACACCCTATCTTGTCTTCCAGGACACATTTTGATAAATGTTGCCAGCGTTACCCCCATCAGAGCATTTGGCCAATTGAGGGCACCTATTGTTATGACCCCGTCGATAGTGACGATGACGAGAGCCCTCGTGGTGATACTAGAGACAAAGATTTCAGTAACGGAGGAAGCCCCAGTTGTAGCAATTGACACAGAGAGTACTCCAGTATTTCTTGAGACGCCCTAGGCGGCAACAAATATAGTTTTGGTGGGAGGAGTTACATAGTTGCAACATTCACCATACAAAGATATGATTGAGGAGGTTGAGGTGATGGAGACTCAGGAGATAGAGGATAGCAGGCCACTAGAGCCACATGACTGAATCGAAGTAATTGGGTAGGATGCCATGGTGACAATTGATGCGACACTGTTGGTTGATCCGGTGAATGACAATTCCATGGGTGTGGCTGAGAAGGTCGGCAAGCATTTCACAACACCTAAGTAGGGATGCATTCCACCGGTAATGGGCATGTAAGTGATTATTTGCTGCGGCGTTTTCAGGTTGCACCAGTGACTCAAGGACCTTCTATCTAGTCTTTGATGAGAGAAGACCTCCATCCTGATGAGATGATGTTGGATAGTGCAACATAGGGAAATGTAATGACACCAGAGCTAGAGGGTATAAGAGGTAGAGAGCAGACAACACCTGCAGTGGTAGTTGATGTTGCAAACAAAGGATGTCCTCTAGGAGCGATGGTAGAGGCTAGGGTACAAACGATAGAGGAAGAGCCAACACATGATATGGTCGACGAGGATGTAGACGCATATCTTGTCACTCTTATCGATGTCGTTGATAGAGGTAGGCAGATTGTGTAGAGTGTGTTTACAACACGATGTGAGGAGGAGGCTAGAGTAGTTGCAGAGAGATCTCAGGAGGAGATAGCTACCCAACTATCCACTCAACAGATGACTTGGGCAAAGGAGCGTGCAACAGTCGTGGCGTAGTTAGAGGCAGCCACAAAGGGTAAGAGTATGATGTAGACACAACTGGCAGAGGTTACAAAGGAGAAGTGTGTAATGGAGATACAGTTGGCAGAGGTTACAAAGGTGAAGTGTGTGGTGGAGACACAATTGGCCGAAGCCAAGGAGGCATGCGATAGCAAGGAGGCTGAACTATAAGATGTTGCATTTATGTTAAAGGAGGTAGTCGAGGCAAACTCATTGGCAGAGATATATTTGGACATCTGTAGCTAGCATGTGTACCAACTATGGAATAATTTGAACCCTCCAACATCCAACCAGCTCCAGGGTTGCTCCCTTCTACTTCATCCTAGCTTGTTTTCTTTTATGATATATATTGAGCATTGTCTCCATCTTGTGCTCGTCGTTTGGAGACGACTTTCTTTTTGGGGGGGATGGTGTTGCCGATAATATTTGTAAAGTCTTTCGGCAATAGTTAATAATTGATTATGTGTTAATTAGTGTCCGTTATCGAACGAAGGTAGAATGCTACAGTTGAGTCGCAACCCTTTGGATACTATATGTACATTCTCCTAAACTGAGAGTAGAGATGACTAGAACTCTTGAGAGCATTGTCATATAATGTACTTGAATAAATATTAATGAAATGAGCAGCTTGGTTTCCTAAGACATTGTGTTTTCTTATTTCTGTGTTATGCTTCACTACTTTCATAGTATGCGCTAAACCCATTTACCCGTGATGGTAAACAGTCAACACTTGTACACCTCTAGAGTTCTCCTTTGGTGGAGTATTTATGACCAACGTTTAAGATGTTTTTGGTATGCAGCTTGAATTAAATATTTGTTCTGTGAATCCTAGCTGGAGTTGTATTTCGCCATTTTGGAAGTAAAAGATCTTCCCTATTTTGCTAGTGTAGTTTTGGTGGGACTTAGACCACACCCTATTCTACTTGGTGTATTCCTTGGCTTCGAATCTAGGAAATCGAAAGCATCCTCATTTGTTTGAATCAAAGTATTACTCGTGGCATCATTAATATTTGGCATTCATCTCTCTATTCTACGCAATATTGTTGTAGTCCCATCATCATTAATTACATTAGTATTTGTCTCTCTATAACCTTGCGACATCATTTTGAAGATTACGTACGTAACAAGAGGTATCAAAATGTACAAGGTTGCTATTTGTACTACCACAAGCCTAAGGGAGAAACACGACACAACCCCAATTACCGTTCGTCCACACATCAATTCTCCCTACTAGTCCGGAAGCAAAACCACCATATGGGTAGGTGTGCATGAAGCAATGTATGGTTGTGCAAACAGTTGTCTTAAGAAGTAAAGGACTTCCCACGACAGTGATAACAAAACACTCCGTCATCCCAATACTGTACAACCCACCCAACGACTCACTGTGCAGTCAGATTACAGTCCACCGTATGGTCAATCCTGCAATCACACTGTATGGTCATCCGACCTGCAGGACACTGCACGGACAGTAGTCAATGCACCATACGACCAGCGTTCTAGACACCGCATGACCAATCACACAGTGTGGTTTTGGAGGTAAGTTGGTCCCAATACTTTGTTGCATTCACATTCTGAGAATACATTGCAGAGATGGATCATTACACTGACAAATAGATTCTTTCTTGAATATCACTACCTTGTGGTACTACGGATGAGGCATTCTTGTTTGTTTTCTTAATAGCTGCCACAGAGGAAGAAAATGTAGGTATCTGCAGGAAAAAAAAGTGAGAAGAATTGGCAAAAAGAAATTCATAGGACATAAGCTACAATTTTCCAATCAAATGCTCTGATAAGTTACTGCAATGTTTCAGATGCCCATCACTACCCCTCCTGAAAATCGTCTTTCCAACCAGTGGTCACTTCTCTTTTTGTATGGTTGCATGTGACTTGGGTCCTCGGATGTCCAGGCGTACAAACCTATGGTAGTGAAAGATAAGATTATAGAATATGCTAAGGGCAAGCAGAAGACACAGTGAACCAATACAATTTCAAATGTTGAAAACAGATCTATGAGTAAGCTACTTCTTCCATTTAACTGAGGGATAACTCTTTACTAGTGAAATATAAGATTATAGAATATGCAATGGAGAACCAAAAGATACATTGAAAACTGCACATTCAATGCATCAAATATGTTGAGCAATAATGTGCTAGTTTTATTCAATGTCAAAATAAATAATTTACAAAGGATGTTGTAGATGTCAAGTTCGAGACTCAGAATTTCTGTTACTACAAAGGTTTGAACACATCAAATTGGTTTGCCTAGACTGTTCTTTGTTATCTGATCTTTATTATGAAAAGTCAACTGACTATATGTGTAAGATGTTACAAACCAGTTGTGCAATAGTTCATATCTTATATCCAATGTTACTTAACCTTCCGATTATTGATGGATGGATTACTGATGATTGACTTTCCAGTTCCACAGTTTGTAGATGAAATGTTTCTCAAATACCACGTTTGCAAGGTTGTTGGCTGTGTGGATGACAGCTAGGTGGCATTTTGAGGTCTACAAGAGCACACATCACCATGAGATCAGAGATGCACAAATATTAGCACGCTAGCACAAAGTTTCCGGAGGCTTGGAAATCGTGCTCTAATCAGCATGGCACCAACTAGAGCAAAATAATATTCATAATTAACCACTTCAAATGGACCACTGCCTTAAATAGAAATCAAAGCTAAGAATAAAGAACATCATAATCCCAGTTCCATGCCTTATTTCACACAGAAGAAGTTAACCACAAGCATAGATGACACAAAGCACCTCCTCAATCCCATGATTATTCAGAATTGATTATATACCATCCAAACAAATCAAATGAAGCTCTTAATGAGTTAATCTGCAATTTTGATCCTCAGTTTCTACAAAAGAATAAATGTTTGCGCTATGTTGACTACCTATATTGGCAATAGTGCTTTCATTACTCTCAGTGGCACATCTCACATTCTAAGATTAGCATACAATTAGAATCAAATGAAAAGGACAATAACTGACGACGTTGTTAAAAAACAGTAAAGTAAGTCTAGGGGAAATCCTTTGGTTTGCTGCAAGCATTGCTTCTTAGCTGAGTTCCTTTGTAATCTACTCTTTTGAACTAATAACATGAAATTGCAAGACCAATAAGATGAGGACAATAGCTGAATTTGAAAATAGCAGGTTAGGATTTTTGCTGACCGATGAACTGTGCGAAGATTAAACCGAAACACACACACACACACACACCCTCCCCCCACTCAGATGCTTCCCAAGCTTTCTTGCCCTACACTACAATTTTCTACCAATCATCTACCATTAGAAGACTCAATAACTGTTTCAGGCTGAGGATTGCCTTTCAAGATTCCTCACTACCAGAAACCATAACTGTAGCAGATATTAACTGCTGACTCCAAGTGACGAAGCCACGTGTGCCTTTAATTCTTAAATTTATAAATTGGAGACATCATCTTACAAGTTATTCTTCCCGGAGTTCCACTTCCATGGATATGCACAACAAAAATTTCCAAAGCTGTGTATAATCAACAATGTTCATTCTATATATGCAAAACTGATACAAGAAAGTGGTTTGTGTGAGGGTGTCATTGTACACATGCAAGAGGTTCATGGTATCAGGGACGTGGCAGGATCTCATTCCTCATCTCCTCATGTCATCGTCTTTTTTGAACATGAACGGGGCTTGTGGTGTGTAGTTGCTTATTGAGGAGGCATGATTCTTTTGTATTCGTAAGGAGAGACTTAAGGTTGGGATTGGCTTTGATCAAATCAAATCATGGAACAGAGTAATTGAACCATTAAGCATTGAACATTAGCTCTAGCTTTACTTAGGGTGTTCTGAAGCACTAAGTAAAGACATTGCGAGGTCTTGGTAATGGGAGATGCCTGTGGAGGCCTAGAAGCTTCCATTTCAAATGTTTGTTATTGCCAAATTTTGGTAATTATGGTTTGCCTTAGAGCATGCAAATTGTGCTCACTTATGGAGATATCACGGAAGGTTTGATACATGATCCTTGCTTGTGACATGCTTCACATGAGTGATGGAGGAAATGGCCATTATTCTTTCTAACTATAGTTAGGTTTTGAGTAGGGATACATCTCAATAATAAACAAAATTATCTCGGCCTTGTATGATATCTGTGGGTCACTACATGATCCCATAAGGCCCTCCTCCACACCTAACTGAGCTATATTTCTTTGCCTCTTGTGAATGCAACATTATAGCCACTTCAGCACAAATTTTGGTTTCTTATTAGTTAAATCTTTTTTGTTTACAGATATTGCTCTGTCCAGAAACCATATCCAATGCTCTTTTATTCAAGCTCTTATCAGAGAATTGTAACTTGAGATAGGCTTTTTGTGTTTTAACTTCTCATAACATTTGTTTATGATTTCTTTGCCACTTCCATTGTTCCATATTAGCTAATTCATCATACTGAAAATTACTGTGATTTAATTTTATAAGCACAAGTGCCATCTTTGCTCTAGATTCTTAAACATTTTTCTATTCTCCGTGTATTATTTTGAATTTGTTAGCTCACATTTGAATTTTTTGTAACTCAGGAATGGAAGGAAACATTATTTCAGAATTGCACTGCGTACATTTAAGGAACTCGACAGTATTGTCACCTTCTTATAGTGCAAAGGAAGTCATACATTTCAAGTCTCAATTATCAACAACACATAGGCAGCATCACTTGACAATTTTCTTTACTGAAACTCATTTACGTCCAGTTCAGTCAAGACATTCCCAGAGCTTCCAGTTTCACAATATAAGATCACATCAGGGTACCGAACCCAATGTGATTTTAAAGTCTGTTTCAAGGACTGCTGAGGTATAATCTAAGCATTTTAAAAATAAACCATAAAGAGATATTGCTAACAGAGATTATGAGATGGGCATCATAATGTTGTGGTGACTCTTTTTTGGGAAAGATGATAAATGCTTTTGTGCAGGGATGTCTCTTTTAGTTTGTCATGTCCTGTTATATTATCGTTCTATCTCTGTTGGGATTTGTTATCTAAGTTATTCTTACACTATCTAAGTGATTCTTGAGGTCTTTCATGCAATTGTTTTTGCTGAATCCAAAGTGTTGCAAGGACTTAATCCATTTGTTGGAATAAAATAGTAACATGATAATATTTGTTTTATACTCATCTGCATTAAAATCAAAATTATTCATCATTGTTTTCTTAAAAACCATACTTTTGTCCAGTAGACAGGTTTAATTTTGACCCTTTCTTTGTTAAGTAGATCTCATGTTTTCTATTGACAAAAAGCATAGTTGAATTTTATATATAATCAGACTAAATGTATCCCATACAATAGCTGTTTTTAAGCAATCCTCCACTCATGTTCTCCACTATTTACCATGACAAACTTTTCAACATGCAAAGCTTTTCTTTTTACAATATAGTTGAGTTTTTTTTTGTCTTCCCATAAAATATCTGTTTTTGTAGAATCCTCCACTCATGGTCTCCACGATTGACTATGATGAGCTTTTTAACGTTTGAGGTTTTTCTTTTAACAATTTAGTAAATTTTGTCTTTTGTCTTCTCAATTGGATTAAAAAAAAGTAAAATATCTATTAAAATGCATTTAAAGTGATTTGGAAAATAAAAATATTCTTGATTTATGATTAAGGATGCAAAGTCTCACAATTTGCTTTTTACAATAGGACAACGAGGTGGATGAATATGTCACAAAGTGAAACTGTTAAGGTTCTCTTGATGTTAGCCTGATCATCGTGATGATGTGCTCAAGTCCAAAGCCTATTAACTTCATAGAGCTGAAATTGTATTTGCTAGACAATCAAGTGTAATTATATCAATAGAAATATTGATATCATGCGAGTAAATACATTATGATAGTGATAGGTTATTTTGAGCTGATGACTAGGTAGAATTTAGTTGGTATATCCAATCTCAGCATCACTTTGTCAATGCAAGCAGAAAAATATAATACTTCCAAAACATTTCTGTCCAAATATTAACAGATTAAAAACAAAGATCTAATGGCAGATATTGGCATCAGACTGAATTTTAATGGTAAATAATTGAAACAGCAATGGTGGTTGTTACTCTCATTTTGACATCACAAATTCTAATCTTTATGGTGTTGGAATCCGAATACATTGTTATGTTTTGAGTCTTATTATTATTTCAGGTTTGATAGAAATGTTTTTAGTCACATCAAGTGTCAAGTTGTTTGTTGAGTTGAAGACATTTATTGGCCCTTGTTGTTGCAAGGAGTTAGCACGGTCTGTTTCTCTGTGCAGTTTGACCCTGTCAATCCAAAACAATAAAATATCAAGACCTGTTCAAGATGGAAGAAAATCGTGCATGAATAATGGTGACTTCATTAAGCACAATGTGGCAAAATAACACCTTTCTAATTTGGAAATTTCATTTTCTTCAAATTTTTATCATGCAGTTTACAAAACAATTAAAATGCAAGTCTTTGGATGGCTGGCAAAACAGATTAATGGGTGCTTTCTGGGATTATTATACATGATGAAGTCAATTTCCACCTGAAATTATGCTTCTGGTCACGTGTTAGAAAATTTTTAATTTCTTGCAATTGGTTGACTGGAGCCATTGTTAGAGCAAAGTAGAAGTGCAAGAGTTTCGCGGCCATATTTTAGAAATTGAAGCTTTAAAAGGTTATATAACTCTTAAAATCTTCAAAATACATCATATTGGAACTTTATTGTGATCCTTAAAACCTTAAAACGCTTGGCATACATTCTCAAAGCGAAGGGAGAAACTATTTATGTTGTGCATGAGAGTTTAAGTGACATTTTAAAACTTTTGTTAGGTCTTGTTTGTTGTCCTGCATTTTGTCACCACAAAATGTTGGTAATAGCATGAAACTTTTTCAAGCTAGTTTCGCATTTCTCTAAGCTTAAACTTGATATTCAATTGTTTAATGTTGATCGATCAATCAATTTCAACTCGTATATCAAATTGTTTTACTTAAGGCTTTCGTCAAGTCTTTTTTGTTTTGCTTTATGTCGAGCCTTTGCTTGATTTTTGAGGCCTTCATTGTCCTTTTCTTTGCTTTTAAGTTTGTGTTTGTTGGTTTTTAGTCCTTTGGTTTTGCTCATGTCATGCTTTTCGTTTTTCGTTTAGATTTGGTCTAACCTAGAGGTCAATCGGAGTTGTAAGTCAAGAGTTATGCCCATTGTAGTGCTTCAAAAGTGGACCTTTGGGTGCAACAGCCCAAATTAAAATATATGATGTTATATTTTCAATTTGACTTTCACTTTTTGATAAATATAACTTATATTCATTTTTTGTTATGTTTTTAAGTGACTTTAACTTTAAATTTTTAATTTAAAGTGACTGTAGTGCACTTTATGTTATAATTTTAAGTTGAGTTACTTTTTAATTTTTCACTTAAAGTAATTATATAACTATATAGTTTTAGTTTAATTTTTGGTTTTAAAAATCAAATGTTAATTTAAATGTTACTTTTAAATGATGTTTATATGTTATATTTCAAAATATGATAAATAAATATTGTTTATGACCCATTTTGTAACATTTTTATAATATTAATGAACTAAATGACTTAAAGTCTTCATAAGTGGACATTTTATATGCAATAACATGTAAAATCCATCAAAAGTGGACATTTTACATGTCACTGCATATAAAGTTTACTTTGGTGGACCTTTTTGATGTCATTACATCAAAAGTCTATCATAAGTGGACCTTTTTGATGCTATTGTATCAAAAGTGAAGTTTTCATGCTTAGACATCTAAAATGTGAGTTGCATTTTAAAACATGCTTCCTCCCCCAGAAGGTCTATTTTTGCCCACGAGCATATTTTAAAACATGTAAGAGCACCCAAAAAGTGCAATTTTGAAGAGATGCACATTTTAAAATATGTAAGTGACCCAAAAAGGTTTGATTTTGATCAAAAGACATGTTTTAATATATGCCATGACATCCAAAAAGTCCGTTTTTGAAGAACATGTTTTTGCCCTTCAAGAACCCGATTTTGATCATAACTTGAGTTTTTCTCAATTAATTTGCATGGGATTTCTTCTATTGGAGGCATTTTTGGTTGACAATGATTTCTCTTACTTTTACAATGGATTTATTAAGCTCAAAAATGTTTTTCAAAGCTTCATGATAGGGTACATTTTTGGAGAAATCAGCAAATAAATCCATTTTTAATGCATGTTTTAGCTCCCAAGCAAATCGATTTGGTAGATTTTGGAGGTTGCATTGCATTGTGGTTCATTTTTTGGTGTTTAATGATCAAAACATTTTGATCTTGCATCATGGAGAAAAACGTTTTTACCAAAAACGTCCCACAAGCATGAGCATCCAAAAACGTTGGATCATGGAGCACGAATAGGGCATGTTTTGGAATTATTTAACAAGAATTCCTTGTTTGCTGCCTTCTCCCATTCAAATTGGTTAGGTTGGAAAAAAGTCTAAGTGTTTTTGAAGAATTTTTCAAACATTGGAGGATCTTTTGCCTTCATTTTTGGCTCATGTAAGTGGACTCTTTCTTTTTTGCTTTAAATTTATGCTTATCTTGCTAATTTTATGCATGTAATTACTTGATGGTTGCCACTTGTTAAAATCTTTATCATGAAAAGTGCATTTTTCCTTTAAAAATGAAGTTTTTGTTCATTTTCATGTTTTTGGTTCTTTCCCAAGTCCCAATTTCAAATTTGAGTGTTGAAGTGCATTGCATCTTGGTATGTCTAAGTCACTTTCCAAAGGTACATTGTTTCTTTTGTGTTTTATTTTTTGTGCTTGCTTGCCGGTTTTCTCCACTTGGAGAAATTGCAAGTTCTTTCCCAAGAACTTGTTTTTGCTTCATTACATACAAAAGCATCATCACTTTCCACATTCCGTTTCCCTGTCACAACACTTCACATTCCATCCGACAAATGTGATTACATGTTTTTCATTTCATTCACCATCCACACTTGCATGTAATCCCATTTTCTACTTCCATTTTAACCAAGCTCACTTTCCGTATCCACTCGCACGACATGATTACACAAAAAGTCTTAAGTGTAATTACATCAAAAGGTCCGATTTTGATTAAAAGTCACTTTTTGAAGAGTCAAAAAAGATGTCATTTTCATCTTCCATGTACTTTGACTTTCCCTTTTCACTAAAAGTGATTATAAAACTCATTATCTCACCTCCATGTTCCATTTCCATTCCTCCATACGCATTTGCGCCTCCATGAGAAAATACATGTTTCCGCAACTTTTTGTCCTTTCCATCTCATCCTTCATTCGCACTTACATGTGAAGTGCATCCTCCACCCGCATTCACATCTCATGTCACCTTCCATCTCCCGTTACATGTATTCATTTTTTATGTAATAATGTTTTGAAAATACTAAGTCACTTTTGAAATCAACAATTTTTATTTGCATACATTCCCATGCGTTCCACCTTCACACATTCTCATTTCATTCCTTTTTCCATATTCTCATGTTCATATCATTTCATTCCGCATTCCATTCATTTCATTTTGCACTCCACTACATCTGCATATGTTTTCTCTTTAAAATCACTTTGTCAGATTTGCAAAGTCTCCAATCCATTTTCGAATCTTCATTGTTGATCCAGAGTCAACTTGTATGGAGATTTCTTCTGATGATGTATTTGTGTTTTGGGGATTTTGTGTTGCAGTGCAAGCACAAGACATGTCCTTGCCATCAAAATCCAAAGGCAAAATGAAATATCATTATGATAAAGAATTGACTCATGTAGCTCCTTGATCAATCATATCTATTCTGGATAATGTGATGGACACAAAGATCGCTCATGTGGATGTGGCTGATTTTTTACAAAGAGTTGAAGCCCCAGCTAGTCATGAAAATGAAGCTTATTAAGAGGAGCAGTATTCACCTGGTGTCCACATTTCCCATGACGGCTATAGAACCTGATTTCATTCTCAGATGTGCATGACGATTTACTCCCAAGACGAAGACTATCAAAGATGTTGATGGCAAGGTTATCGTTAGTCTTGATCCTGAGGTCATTGACTAAATTTTCCAGATTCCACATAAAGCAGAATGTGCTAATTTGACCAAAGAATCATGATTGGCATGTTGGAATGGCAAAAGGGTAATTATCAAAATTATGTCAACCTTTACTGGTTTGACAAGAAGAGAAGCAACTTCTCCAGATGACCAAAGACCATTCATTGGTTTAACTTCAAACAAGAATATAAGGATCTCATCATCCTTCTCAATAGGATTTGTGGCCTTAAAGATTTTACTGATTTTGAGCCATGGATGTATAAGTTCATGCTTCAAATTATGGAGAATAAAGAACATGTCTTTTGAGAACTCATCAGTACTACACTTTGCCAATAGATATGCACTGTGGGAATTAATGCCCTTGTATATGAATCCTTATCTTGTTTACGCTGCTATTGCCATGGGATCTTTCTCTGATCTTTCTACGAAGGGAGATCGTCTTCAGGTTCCTATTTGGGATTACTATGAACAAATCACTTTGGCAAATAGTAAATTCCATTATAGAAGAGTCCAAGATGTCTTCTTTGGGCATTTCCGATGCTTGTTCAATAAGCATTTATCTGTCAAAAGAGTATCTGATATAGCATGGGAGAAGGTTAACTAATATGGCTGTATTTTTATTCAATTTCCCACTTTTACATACTTGAGAGTTGGATATTTCAAAGGTGAGCCGTATACCTTACCTAGGTATGCTATAGATCGAATCATCTTGATGGAGCTAGCTAGACAACTCATGGACGTGCAGAGTGATCAACATGCTTTGCATAGGCTTGGTTTTGACATTACGTTAGCTAAGCCTTTTGGTATTTGCAATTATTCGATCATTTCAGTTCCTAAAGAAAAGAACATGGACACAGATTTACAATTGATCACCTTGAAGAAGTTCAAAGCCAGATTTGATTTTGACTACTGAGAGATGAACTCTCAAATGAAAAGAGCCTACACTCATGTTCATCGCATCAAAGACATCTGGATAGATATGAGGACAAAACTTGACATCATGAAGATGGACTACTGTAGATTAACCTTGCAGCAGATAATTGATCTTAACATGTTGGAAATCCCTTAAGAAGTGTCCTTTTCCTATCCAATGACAACAAAAGAAAATTACATCTATCATGGATAGATTTCAATCCATCTTAGTAAACATCAATAAATGGTTGAAAAGTAAAGGCCTTAAAAGAGTAAATCCTAAGATGGGCTTGGATTGTGGAAGTTTTGGTCCTCTTGGCAGGAAGTCACAATTGGAAATCATAGGAAAAGATGGTGCCACATCTTTTGATGCTAAAGGTTCCTTCAAATTCAAATTGAAGGGCGGAAAAGGAGCTAATTCATCTCAAGTTCCTAAACCAATTCAAGAATCAGTGGAAGAATCAGAGGAGGAATTGGAAACAGAATCTAATAAAAGAGATTCAGATGAAGAGGGGGAAATCATAATCATATCTCCTCCAAAGTCCGCACAAGCCTGTACATCTTCTATACATAAAGAGCCTTTTTTGCATGAGGTTGATGATGATGTGGATTCATTCTCCATTGTTTTCAGTCCTTCCATTCCATTTTCGAAGGTTAATACCATGACTCTTCCTATTTCCTCTGCTGCTCCTCGCATCTGTACACATGAACAGTATGATCATTTAGAAAATGTGTTTGAAGATTTTCCAACTCTTACTAGTGGTCAAGTTTCCCAACTTGATAGATCTTCTACAGGATTTGTTCTTTTTATGGTGGAGTCTTCTCAACATGTTCCTATGCCTTCAACTGTACAAACTGAATCCTGCTCTATTACAATGGTTTCCACTGTACCTGCTTCTACGGATGAAAATTTCAGCCTACTTGCATGGTTGAGCAAAATAACAACAAAGAGGAGGAAAGTGGTTGTTCTTGCAGACAATCTTCTTGTTAAGAAGACCAAATCCAAATTTTTGAAACACAAGATTGTTTCCAAAATTTTGGTTGATTCTGATAAAACCAAATTTGTTGAGGTTGCTGAGCCCCTAGTGGATAATTCTGTTGGGGAACTTACTCATTCTAATTACAACTTTACAAAAGTTGAAATTGGAAAGCAATCACGTTTGAGTTGGTTGCAAGATGCTCAAAATGCATTGGTTAATGTATCAGAGAGCAATCATGAGCTATGGGACAAGAAAAATCAATTGAAACAAGAGGTCTCTCGTTTAAACGAAGTCATTTAGAAATTTTTTTCTCAAAGTGTTGTCATTATGTCTCAAACATCTAAAGAGAGAAAGTTGGTTGAAGCCGCCAAGTCTTGGATACAGACAATCATTTCTGAAGGAGTTCGAGCCATCACAGAGACATTTGTAGTTCTTAGGCGTGTCAAAGAGATGAATGAAATGGAGCAAAACTTAATCTCTTCTTTAACTCAAGAAGCGGATAATTTGAAGGAAATCCTCGATGATTGGGATGAAATAATAAAATTCTGTCTAGATGCTTCGTCTCATGTGACATTCTTCCGTCATGAGAAATGTTCTTCAGATTTCAAGGACTCATTGGTTACAAGGAGGAAACATTGAGGAAGTTGATCACAAAGTTGCAAGTGGCCTTTGGAGATTGTCAAACATTTGAAACAAGTGTTACTTGTGATTTGGAATACATGGGTTGCCATGTTACTGATGAATTTGGTAATCTTATTGCAATAGAGAGTGTAAATTTAGAATATACAATCAGGATCAATGCTGATGTAGATTTTGAATATTTTTGTTTGCACAAGATGAACAAGTTTGTCTTGTATAAATCTTTGACAAAACACTTGCTAACTACTATAGCAAAATTCCAAAGTTGTGCAATCAGCATATGAAAATGTAGTGAGAGTAGAAGTCATATCGAAGACTATGGAAATTGTTGATCTTCCCATAGTGCAAGACATCATTGTCAAATTCAAGGCACTAAAAAAAAATCTCTAAGAATGTTGTTTTTGTTTTTATTTCATGTTAGTACTTGTAAAAGATGCATTACATGTAATACTAGTTACATGTATGTAATAGGATGTAATGTGAGTTGCATGTAACCCTTTTTTTTTCTATAATTTCACTAGGTCAAAGTTGGTTGAGTTGCTCCCACTTTCTCCTCCACCTTTTTCTCAACTCTTGTGCTGATATAAAGGAGTGCCCTCTCATTGTAAAATCATCATTATCTTTATGCAAGAGAGCTCTGGAGAAATTGTGCCAGCAAAACTTTATTTGTACAAGCACTATTTTTGAGAGAAAGTGAATACACAGGAGCATTTGAGACTTAACTTTGAATAAGTAAGATTGTTATTTGTTTGAGTTGTAAGCTTTGTCTATAATTCATCCAAATTATCTTTGATTCATATGATTTTGTGTTATTGGTAATTGTATCTCGTGAATTGAATAAAAAAGAGTTAAGAAAGAATTGGAGCTAGAGCTTTAACCAAGAGCAATTATGGGAATATATAGCTAGAAGCTTTGTCTATAGTTTATGTTTTTTTCTTAATTCACAAAATAGTTAAGTTACTTTACTTTTAGAAGTCTTTGTGCCCTAATTGTAAAGCTTTTACATATAAAAGTACGATCGGGCTTAGAGCCAAACCGGTATATTTTTAGCTAGCCCTTGAGTTAGTGAAAGTTTATTGGTATCACTGTTTCCAACTCTTGATAGAAGTGTAGTTAGAGATACACCCTACCCATTACTCGCTTGTAATGGCTCTCCTCAAATCTGCTCAAAAATGTTGATGAAAGCTCAAGGAATTTCATCAAACAATTCACATGCAAGGGACGTATGACTGATATAGTATTTCAGCTGGCTTTAAATGACTCTTTTTTCAATTTGCATCAATGAGAATCTTGTGCTAGAAGACTCCAAATGGACTTACACAATGGCCTAACATGAGCGTGCTACTAATTTTGACAATATTCAGTGCATATATATGATCTAAGCATGAGAAATGAACACCTACAGCCAACTGGGATTTTTACAAACAGTTGGTATGCAAACTAACTAGCTGATAAATAATGATATTGAATTACATGTGTGCTATCAACATTGCACAATTCTGTATCTGAGATACAACTACTATGTACCTCAATCGACTCCTCATCTAAAGAAATGGAAGCCCTCACAATATCAATATCCCACGTCTTAGCTTCCACCTCAAAGGATAGATCTTGTAAACACTGATCTTGGGACCCGTCCAAAACCTCCTCGGAGTCATCAACTGATACCTGGCAAGGGATATCGTACCTAGTGTAACTCATATCATCATCGAATGTATCATCATATGCGTCCATACTAACTGCATCCACATCTCCTAATAAAGCGTCAACTGTTGACAACTGATACTACACACATGACTCAACGTCAAGTTGTGAATCAATAATATTAGAGCATGAATCCACATCTATTGACTCCGCTGTATCATACAAATCACCATCATCACAACCGGGTGACTCCATACATGCATTGGTCCCACCTGAGGAAGCAGTTGCCTCCTGTACTAGAGTAACACTATGATAACTCACATACAAATCTCCAATTATAATCCCCTCGAGACAACCAGAAGTGTCAGTAGTAACAACTACATCAACTATCTTTGCACTAGCTGCAACAACTCTGGGAGCCTCAACCTATTGAAGCTCAATGCTGCTATCCACCAAGGGTACTGATACATCTACTGATCTTAGTGAAATGAGTCCATCATCAACACTACGGATGGGGCTAGTAGGTGTTGTACTAAATATATGTGCATCAGCATCATGGACACCTGTCAGGGAAAACTCAAGCTTCCTTCCCTGCAACCTCGATGTCAACCTTCTAAAGGCAGAAACCATATACCTTACTGCCCTCTCAATTGTCGCAGAATCTGACAAGCTTTTCACCAACCTCTGTTGATGAAGCTTCAGTTTCTCCAAACTCTCCTGCAAGGCATTCAATTTTACGCTAACTTCCTCATTACTCCACTGACTTCTAGAAATGCTAGTCCTATGCCTATCCGTAGCTGGAGAAAATAAAGTGCTGGTCACTCTAGAAATCAGATCTAAAAATCTTCAAAGTCAGGACCAAACAAAACAAAATCTGAGCCCAATTCTTGCAGGCTGGTAGGAAACCACTCTGATACCATTGTAAAAACCCTCAACAGGCTATATCCTTAACAAACATCAATTTTCTTTTGCTAATCAACAATTTGATATTTTGTCAAACATTTGGCAGAAAAATGTTTCACTCAATAAATAATTCTTTAAACTCACAGCAAGCTACTCACAATTTTAATTGATTAAGTCTTTATCAATTTGGACAATTGAACACCACTAAACAATTCAGAAGTAATTATATAATTGATGGCAATGCTACTAATATCCAATTAAAAAAATTCAAATTCTGACATGTAATGCCATTGTTTCTTGTTGCCATGATTTAAAACTTTTCGTCTCAGTTCCAACTAGCTATGATACTAAGGTGACCAACCAACAACACTAACAAAAATAGCAACCTTAACCTATTTAGATGAATAATAATAATGATTTTCCCGTCTTGCAAAAACAACCGAAGAAGTGTCAGAATCAAAATCTGACAACACTAAAGTGATCCTGATGATGAAAGACGATGAATGAACTTGACGAGTGGCTTACTATAAATAGATGCTCTTTCCAAGATTCTTGGAGCTCAAACCGGAAGCTCGAAACAAAAACTGAGAGTATCCTCCAACTCCACTACCTCAACTGAGCTCATCAAAACCAATAGATTGACTTACTATAAATAGTAAATCCCTCAAACAGAGCCAAAACACACCATCGGCTGCTAGAAAGCCTATAACCACACAACTAAGACCCTGAAATCCTACTGTTAGCTCACGAGGATCGCAATGGTGAACTGACTTAACCAACTGCAGGAACCTGCTAAGAATGGGGACATTACAATGACATAGTGTTCATAACCATAAGATTATCTAAAGAGTGGTCTTCAAAGGAAAAGGCTTAAAATCATTTTTAACATTTCCATTTGTTTTGGAAACTAGCTTCGGGGGCTGAAGAAGGTTTCAAAGTTGCTTCTTTCCACCAATAGCAATGGTATAAAATGAGTAGTTAATGTGAGCTTTGAAACAATGTGAATGCATCCACTAAAGACGTTATAGGAGAGATTCTCCATTGATCATGCGATCTCATGAAATTCCATGCATTTGTCGAAAAGACATCAGAAACATTCAAGCAAATGCAATAGGCAAATGTAAAACTGGATTTTGTAGTCATCACTAGCATGGGAGCCTCATGACAATGCATAAGCACAAAGCGTGTGAGGTTGTTTGGCAAAATGCCTTAAAGTATGTAATGACCCTCCTCAAATCTGCTCTCAAAAATGCTGATGAAAGCTCAAGGAATTTCATCAAACAATTCACATGCAAGGGACGTATGATTGATATAGTATTTCAGCTGGCTTTAAATGACTTTTTTTTCAATTTGCATCAATGAGAATCTTGTGCTACAAGATTCCAAATGGACTACACAATGACCTAACGTGAGTGTGCTACTAATTTTGACAATATTTAGTGCATATATATAATCTAAGCATGAGAAATGAACACCTACAACCAACTGGCATTTTTACAAACAGTTGGTATGCAAACTAACGAGCTGATAAATAATGATATTGAATTGCTTAAATGACACCAGCAACTATTAGCTTCTTAATTTGCAATGAAATTTCTAATACAATGCTCATGAAATATGGCCAAGACTTTTGGCATTTACATGGATTACAAAATGACAATGCTGGTATAATGCACACTTACAGCTGAAACTTATAACACCTAAGAAAGCAATACTAATAAAGGAACCTGGTTGTAGATGGCTGTAATAATTTTTCTTCAATGCTGCCCCTTCTGCTTTGCTTTTCCGATTTGCTTTTTCGAACTGCTTTTTCGGATCTGCTTTTTGAACTGCTTTACAGACTGCTTTTTTTGCCTGCTTTTTCGGTTCTGCTTTTTCAGACTGCTTTTTCGGACTACTACCATGTTGAATCTTAAGACCATATCTTTCAATGGCGTCAAGATTTCCAGCTTGAAGGGATTTTGTCCTTCAAACTATTGAGACATAATCTCCAGAAAATTTCCCAATTTCTTTTGATATTTCCAAGTATACTCAAAAGAAGCTCTTCCATTTCTTTTATAGTGTTCTCACAAGGGCTCCATCCTTCGTTTTCTCAATGTGGGATAAAACATAACTCCCTTTATGTAACTTATGTCTCCAATGTGTTATAAAATAAAGGGGACTTTTAATTTAAATATTTCCCACAAACTATAGTCTATGCATTAATAAAGTTAAATATTTAAATTTAACTTTATAGAATAGCTTTATCAATGCATAACAAATCTTATCAGTGATAAACAAGTCTTCTTGTCGATTTTAAACAATTTTCCATCGACATACCGTTGCAACTGGATGTCCGCCCATGTCCAAGATGACTTACTATAAATAGTAAATATGCCCAAAGTTGCCTCAAAACCCCTCAGAAAGACCTACAACTGAAACTATCTAGGCCAAATGGCCTTTAAGTCCCTTTAATGTCCTGGTTAGCCTACGGGACCGTGGGGAAATAGGCTAACGACAACATCATGCTATGAATGCTAAAAAGGGGACATTACAAAGTAATTTGGTTTTGTGAAATACAATGATTGTTGGGTTGCACATAATAGATTTGTTTAAAAGGGATTTAGATTTTTTTGTGTCTTGTCAAGCCAAGTAAGTGCTTTTCTGGGACTATGAGGATGTTGTCAACACTTCTACATTGACATAGATGGGTTTAAACAACAAAAACAGTCATGGTAATTGCTGCTACAAATATTAGTCAAGATCTTGACCCCGCCCTTATGGGTTTCTTTGATTCTTCAATTTTGTCCAACTTCATTGATTATAAATCTTGTCAAGCTACTTTGGCATCCATTATCCCAATCAAAAGAAAGCCGGTTTTGTCTAGTTTTTTTTATAAATATTTGATGATTTCTTCATCATTAGTTGGGAATACAACTTCAAAGGCATCAAGTTTCTGATGATAGAAAATTTAACAACTCTAACTCTTTTTGCATCATTTAGAATGGTGTCTATGGTTGCAATGTAATAGCTAAATCCTCAGCACCATGGCTTAAAAGAAAACAACATAGTCCTTCAAAAACTCGGTGCTAGGAAACTGAAATGAGTCAAGTGGTAGGCATCTTAACAATCAGAAGAATAATGATAACCTTTGAAAATTTGGAAATTCTAGAATGCAGTTAAACTACCTTTGATAAGGGTTTTCCTTCATTGAAATCATTATTAGGGGTTGGTCATGCACTTCTCTTTTACATTCCAAAAGCAGTTAGGATTCTTGGGTAGTGAAATGTCCCCATTTTAGTGCTCTCTTACATTGCAGATTAAAGTGATTAAAGTTGAGGATATTAGATAATGAAATAAATTAGCTTTCAAAGCTATGAAGTTTATTTAAATTATAAAGTGATTCTATGTTGTGTGTCAAAAAAGCTCTCAGAAATACTATAAAAGGATGTTTAGAGAGCTTATTTCGTATTATGTATATTATTTGTTTTCTCTCTAATCAAACCCTTGTAATTCTGTGAGATCAAACTTTTGGTTCATCTCAGCCTTTTGGAGGATGAAAATCCTCTTGGAGAAGATCAGTTTTGGTGGTGAATAATTCCTCCTTAGCTGGTTACAAGAGAGATCCACTGAGGTTTCTTGCTTGGATTCAACAAATTAAAGTCATTTACTTTGTAGCCTTTTGCAATGACATTTTTTAAAAGATTGCAAGGAGATTAAATGCTATGAATGAATAGAGTCAGAAAGTATGGCAATGGATTCATGAATGCTGGGTGACATCCTTCATTCTTGAAGCTTGGGTTTCACTTATCAATGTGAGGTAGACTTTCATATTGGGACTTAAGGTTTTTCCTATAGTGCATGTGTTGGTGTGTGGCTCTTTTTGGGACATCATTGCATAATAAACTTGGTTGATCAATGTCTTTGCTGTAGGATACGGCAATAACAGTTTGGAAGGTATCATAGTAAGGCATTTTGAGATATTTTGTCTTGTTTTCCCAAAGCTCTTGGTTATAGCATGCACTTTGAAATACTGGGCATGTAAAAGAGACCGGTGTCGATGGCTTAAAGGTCACTCCAAATGGGATGTGAGGTTGCTAGTAATCATTGTTGATCACAAGGAAGGGAATATGAACATCCATTGCACATTAAATGCATTTTAATGTTTGCTGGGCTGATTGGAGGCAAGATAATTGGTGGGTAGGCTGTGTGGTTGGTGAGGATTAGCATCTTCCTTTGGTGCAGTTTTTGCACTTCACTTACGGTTCATTCACTTGCAGCGTAGTTTCTACTGTTGTCTATCAGGTCAGAGTTTGTAAAGTTTATATCTTGGAAATTTTGTAACAGATTTCTTCTTCCAATTGCTTATGTATTCTCAGTCAAACATGGGGATGCGTTGCCCCGCCAAAACCGGGCCGCACCGGAGATAGGGGGACTCCACTTCGGAGTGTTGGGCAGCGCCACTCTAAGCGCCACCTTCGCTGGAGACGGTGAGACATCCCTGCATCCCTTGTGGGTGCGGGGGGATGCTTGGATGTCTCCCATGACAAATGCATGGGGCAAATTAAAAAAATATAAAATATGTATTATTTTAATATTTTTTGTTCCTATATTTGTTATAATGGGATGTGGGCTCCATTCCTTCCTCCTCCTTTGATCAAAAACCTTCTATTCTTCATTTTGTTCCACATTTGCATTTCTCATTGCCTATAACAGCAAGAAGAAGAGTGAAGAGCTGACATAAGGATTTATGCAACAGTCAAGAAAGTTTTTGCAAGTGAAAAATGAGAGTGTAGGAGCAAAAGAAGAGGAGGGGAAGGTTTAGCATCTTGTTGAAGGAGTTTTTCAAGCAAAAGTAAGGTTTTTAGACTTATTTTTTTGATTTTTAAATGCATGTTTATAAATTATTATTCAATGTTTTTAGTTTTAAATGTGTTTTGTTTCATTTTGTTATCATTCATTCATTGAATCATTTATAAATAATAGATTAAGATTCTTGATGTTCCATATTAGTGTCTTATAGATTTTTGTTAGTTTCAAATTTTAGAAAGTTTAAAGTAGGGCATAGGTTGAAAGTTTGTTTATTAAATGTTTTTTCTTTTCATTTTGTGAAACATAGTGTCAAAATGAGTTCCCACATGGATTCTCATAGTGACGATGAGATGAAAATTCATTTGGATAGTGGCAGTGAATCAGAATAGGAACCTGAGCATGAGGTTGACCATGATGATGACACCGTTGAGAGGGCTGAGCATGAGAGTGACATTGGGGCTGGGCCAAATCAGCAAGGGACCCAAACTAGTTCAACTTCCAGGTAGTGCATCTCAACTACTTGGTAATTAATCTATTGATTGCCCCTCCCCATGTTTGGCACAGTGGGCTAGGGGTAAGTTTGATCCAATATCTTCTCTAAAACAATTTGCCACTAGAATAACAAGCTGATCAGCATTAGGTGGTACAAGAAAGTGGAGATGCAATCTTTGTGTTGATGAATGGTATGGTAGCTTCACTAGAGGGAATGTACACCTTCTCTTTTGGATGGGTAAAGGTGTTGGACCATGTAAGTTTTTGAGTGAACCCAAAAACATGCACTTGGGAATTGAATTCAGCAAGCTTTGGGGAGTTCCAGAGGACTTGGGCATTCCAGTGCGTACTACCTTGGCTGGTAGGCAACAGATTCAGACTATACAATAGGTGCATGAGCAACAAATATAGGGGCAGCAACATAGACACATGTCTTCTTTTTAGACCACAGTATAGAGCTTTAGATACTACGTTGCTAGGGGTGGCCTCCACACCTTCTTCTACTTATAGCTCTATGGGTGTAGTAATAGCCTAGTCGAGCAAGGGGAAACGCAGGGCACAGTCTAGTGACAACAACCACATAGTAGATTTGTTTGCAGCCTAGATGAGAGAGAAGTTAGATGCATGCATTGGGAGATGCTATTTACCAATGGCATTCCACTTCATATTGCTCGGTCTCCTTATTTTAAGGAGGCATTTCAGAAAGTAGCGAAGGTGGGGTTACCATCATATGTGCCACTAGGTGAGCACAAATTGAGGACTAAAATCTTGGATGATGAGTATTCCAAGATTAGTGAGGCCATGGAGAGCATGAGGACTATTTGGGAGGATTCAAGGTGCAACATTATCATGGATTGGTGGATGGACCTTAGACACCATCCATTCATCAATGTCATAGTCACATGTATAGAGGGCCCATACTTTCGTAGGCGGTTGATTGTTCAAGGCATCAAAAGGATGCTGCTTTTCAGTTTCAGAATCTTCGGGAAGCCATTGAGGAGATTGGGCCACAAAATGTGGTCCAAGTAGTGATAGATGCAGCTCATGTGTGTAGAGCTGTAGGGAGGCTTGTTGAGGTCACATATAAGCATATTTGGTAGACTCCTTGTTGTGTGCAATCTATGAACAATGCTCTAAAGGACATGGGAGTGGTGAGTTATGCTAGAGATGTGCAAATGTATATTTGCAACCACCACATCTCACATGCACTATTTAGGAGCTTCGCCAAGAAGAAGTTCCCAAAGTTAGTTGAGACACAGTATGCATCCTATTTCATTCTCTTGGAGAGAATGCTTGAGTTGTAGGAGCCACTGCAACTAATGGTTATGATGAATAAATGGAATAGGTGGGATAGTTCCAGGTTAGAGTAGGGGATGAGGGTGAAGGAAATAGTTAAGAATGATGTATTTTGGAGCGAGGCAAAATACATTGTCTCTATCATCAAGCCAATCTTTGAGATGATTAGGTATGAAGATGTGGATGCGCCTACACTTGGAGAGGTGTACAAGTGCATTGATTCTATGCTTGGGAAGATGAGGGTAGTTGTGCGGGAGGACTACACATTAGGCTTCTACAATGATCACATTTGGCCTATTATTCATTGTAGATGGGACAAACCTTAACACACCCTTACACATGGATGTATATACATTGAATCCGAAGTGGTACATGAGTAGGCTTGGTAGAGTTGCACCACTTCACGATGATGAGGTGATTTATATTATAATTTATTAAATAACACTACTCATTTTAATCATCTTTATATCTTAGACTCTTATCATTTTATAAATCATTTACATTACTAGCATCTTGATTCTTCTATTTGCTAATAATTTCTACTTTTTAATTTTTTCAGGTGAAGGAAGGGTTCTTCAAGTGCGTAGATAGGATGTATGACCCTGAGACAACAGCTAAGGTTCGCACCGAGTGGACCAAATTTGCTACTCTTAGGGGTTACACTCAAGTGGCAAAGGTGGATAACAAGACTATGTCACAAGAGGATCCCATTTTGTGGTGGTAAGCTCATGGACCCAAATCTACAACCACTACACTAGTTATTTGTTTTCTGTCCCAGGTACTTAGTTCCTCATCTTGAACCTATGTAAGTTTTCACTTCTCAAGTTTTCAATGATCATTGTTCAACTTCTAATTCCCAAGTCTCACATTGGCCAATTGTTTTTCATCTTACGTTTGTAGTTCCTCAACTTTTGAGAGGAATTGGTCTACACATAGCTTCATCCACTCTCTTAAGAAGAATGGACTTACCTCTTAGAAAGTAGGGAAGCTAGTAGCTGTACACAATGTGTTGCATATCAATGACCGCAAGACACGTGTGTACAAGGAGAGCCCAACATCACGATGGGATGTAGAGCCTGAGGAGCCATCACAGATTGATGAGGAGGATGCTTTAGATCCAGCCACAGGGCTAGTTGGTGTTCACTTTTCGGCTCTTGATCTTGGAGACATTGATAGTTCCAGTAGCGATGAGTCTTACCTTCCAGGGGATCATCATTGATCATTCATTTGGCATTTTGATTTGGACTCTTGGAGACTTATAGTTTTTGTTTGCATTATATACTTTACTAATTATTTTGATATCATGATTCATGACACTTGATACTTATTGTAATCATCTTTATAATGTCACGACTCATATGATCATTGATTACCTAGTAGATACTCATACTATTGATCTGGTATATTTTATAAATTTAAAATTATGTAATTTGACACTCTTTCATTTGCTGATGTTCAATGTTCATTGTTTGATCATGAATCATGATGTTCTAGTTCAAAAATTCAATGCAATGTTCAATGTTTAAGTTTTTTTACATCTTTACATCTTATATTGTAGTACATCTTTTCATAATTAGCATTTCAAGTACTATATATATAGTATATACACCCCTACTCCCCTTGCCACCCCCCCTTCCCCCACCACTGTTCCCCCAACGTCGCCAAATCAAAGCCCTTCTGCTCCCCCATCTCGGAAACTTGTCCCGTCATCATGACACCCCTGTCCCGGAGGGCGGTGTAACTATGTGTATTCTGTATTATTGCAATTGCTTTTGTACTGAGAATATAGTATTTTCTATAGGTCACCATCGAACATTGTCAATTATTTCTTATGCAAATGTCAAATTTGTTGTTTAAAACAATAGTAGCTAGGAGATGCCTCACCAACTTCCTCGTACATTTCCAGTATTGGAGACTCCATCAGCAACATCTTTTGGACACATCTCCGGCACCAGAGACTCCATTAATGACCTCTTTGTTTATAGATGTCCCTTATGATGACTGCATAGTCTCCTACAAAAAAACAAAAGAAGCTACCATTTCCCATGTCTTTCACGAAACTCAGTGTTGGTTAACAGTTTGTTCTTCTTCTTTCTCCAAACGAGATCTTTTGGTCTTTTGCCTAGTGGGTGAAAAATACCTTGATTACTAACAGATGAGAAGCTTTATACTTTTTATAGTTCCATTTGAATTGTAAAGTACAACTCCCTTATAGTGAATGATATGCAATGAATATGCTTATGTTTCCTATCTAACAGGGGTATAATCTTAACATGAGAGCAAGAGAGGTGATAACCGAGTCTTTTATGTCTTCCATATTGATAAAAGACTCAGACAAAAATGGGTCTGCAATTGAATTTCATCCACCCACAACCATGAATGGGCTGAACCTTAACTTCCTAATTTAACATGCAACTAGTATGCTTCTATATGCACATGACTCATTTAACATGATTGATTAAATCCTAGACATGCAACCGAATGATGAAAGAAAGCCAATTGAATTGCAGTAACACTCAAATTACTAATAACTTCGGATTGAAAGAAAGATTGAACTCTGTTTCGAATTCAAACCCATTCCACAATTGACATTCATCCATCACATGTAAAACTAAAAAGTTACTACTTGAACAACAAACTTTGGTACAACTCTTGAGACTCACTTAGTTGTCTCAATAATAAGGGGAGAATTCACACCGAAATTTGCTAATCCTTCTATTAGATTTCAAAATAGTACTTATAAGTCCTTTAACTTCTGACTGTTACAAAATCACATTTCTTGGATAAAAAGAATAAAAGGGGGACGAAGAAGAGGCATTTGTCAATTTTGGTAGAACAATGATTATGAAAGATTAGGAAGTAGGAACGTTAATATTTCCTCCGCTGGCATTTTGGGTGTTTTCTTAGTTTGATTGATGGGCTTCTATGACGACGTGTTTCATATGTGTGAAGTGATTGAAGTCGTAAGCAAAACACGTCGTCAGGATAGGATAATACGTAATGCTAACCATTGCGACGTGGCAGTATCATGGGCTCCCATAGCGTCTCATGAGTTCTTTTCCCAAACTTCTCCTGAAATTAATATGAAACGTTGATCTTAAATGAGATCAATGGATCCCAATGTGTTTGTTGACCATGCACGCAAAGTTTGCTGTCGAGGTATCTTGGAAAGAGTATTTTGACCCTTCTAGTTACTTTATCGTGGATGATCAAAACGCTCCTACTTGTGGGGGTGAAGGGGCTTTGCTACTTTTCTGAATAGTTTAGAAGCTTGAACTAGGAAAGCCTAAGATCTCAATGAGAAGTGGCTTGACTAAAATTCCAAACTAGACTTGGGCAATTTTGGACTCGGATAAAACATGATACTATGTGCAAAATAAGGAGGGACCAAATGGGGGCAACAACTTGCTCTGACTAGGGACTTAGGCATGCAAGTGTGTAAGCAATGGACCTAGAGATCTCTAGTATCAAAAAATAGGAAATCGATAGGACACATCAAGAACATGACAAACAAAACAAAAAAGACTAGCGACACAACAAAGCAACAGAAAGGAAAAACACAAAAGCAACTAACCACTAGCTATAAGGAAAGGGTTGCTTGCTTCTTTAGATTTGATAGAACTTCAGGTTTTGGCAATGGCTAGTGCTGAATCTACTGGGCAGTAGAGTCAATAATTTGAGTGTAGGGAGTTGCAGTGGAGTGGGTGGTGGGGAAGTAGGGCAACAAACAAAACTCGAGACTAATCAACAAGAACAGAGCTAAACTACGCAGGACAAAATTTCTAAAGCAAGGACATATTTATAGATATACACAAACACATGAAAAGTCCCACCATAAGAACCAGAAACCGTAATTACTCACACGAAACCATCCACTAGTTGAGAGAAGTAGGAGTCTTTTCAAAATAATAGACTGTGCCTCAATGGAATAGCCCCAAACCAATGCTCTCTAACGACTTCATTAATTTTGTAGATTATATTGGTAGCATGCAGGAATTGCCTGAATAACCGTTTATGCCCAAAAAGCCATTCTTCATCATAAACCTTTGTATCTCCCAGCTCTTTCTATGGTATTCTCCTAATAAGTCCCTACTCTAAATTGAAAAAATTATGGATAGGAACTTCTTCAAGAGAAATGGCACGATTCTTACTGCCGCTGCTAGCAAAACTTTCACTCTTCACATGGACTTTAACTTCATGAATTTGAGGAAAGAAAGACATTTCCTCTATCATAGGATCAAATCTTGGGTAGATATCTGCCTCATTTCTATGAGGAATCAAACTATCATCAAATGTCCTATGCATTCCGTCTTTTCTTTCCGCCAATGTATGATAACATTTTTCAGCATCATTCTCACAATTTAAACCAGCAAAATTACACACAGAGGAATGGGAATAAGGTTCATCCATCAACATCTCTTCTTCAACTTGGTTTAGATTAATACTTGAACCATCCTGAGAGAAGTTCTCTGTTTTGAGAGATGATACGAATCCAGAAATGATCTCTTCTTCTTAACAAAGGAGAGTGTTATTCATTATTGGCACCGAGTTATCCATAGGCTGAAAGTTAACTTCAGGATTTCTTTCTTCAACCAGAATTTCATCATGAGAAAGAACCTTGCCAATGTGTAATTTTACCTTGTCTTCACCATCAACTTCATTTTTCAATTGGCAAGATTCTTCTACAGACCGATTACAGATTTCTAAACACGAAGAATCATCTTCAGCTATCTTTTCAATAGAGATCAAAGCTTCAACTTCTGATTGCACATCATTCTTAAAGTTTTCACCAACAGAATACTCCAAAGCAAGATGGTTATCATTATAATTAAACTTGGGACTTTATATCAGAAGAAAATAAAGATTCAGACAAACCTTTGTCATTTATTAAAGACCAATGAAAGACCACAAAGATGGTCTAAGGGATTGCTAGAGCAGAACAAGAGAAGTCAACCAACAACGGGAACACTAGATAGTACCTTGGGAAAAGTAGAAGAAAACAAAAGCAAGAGAAGGGAGCAACAACCATCAATAAGCTAGGCATACCCTACATTGGAGAAGAAACCCAAAACCATAGGATATTGATGAGGAAGAGAGAAAGAGCTGCTGGAAGTGGACAGCTTATGTTGCATGTAACTCCTTCAAGGTCTCACTGACTTGATGTGTAAGGTCTGAGATTGAATCTGTAAGGTGTGGTCCTAAAGCCTTGTGGTCTTTTGAAGATTAAGGGGTAGGCAACGTTGATCAGTGTACTTGAAGAAGTATGAGAGAGACCAATACCCTCTGAATAGATAATAGAAACTCCTTCTAACCTCATAATAAATGGGGCAACAAAAAATAGTAGATCTCCATCTTAGCCTCTCCCATGTCACAAATTGTCAGATTCTGTCTTCTCTATCAATTTGATGATCCATTTGAATTCAAAGCTAATGAGAGCCGACTTTAAAAGAGCCTAAGGAGATGCAAAGCATGTGTGTCAAATGTTGAGAGAGGTCTCGACACACAATAACCCCATCTTGTATTATTATTATTAAACTGCTTTGCATAAAAGAACATCATCAACTGTAGCTCCCCTTGAGGTTTGACCTAAGTCGTACAGATATATCGCCTGTAGATGTCCATCCTGATGTACCCATTCAACTTATGATAGGAAGGGAGGAGATGAGTAGGGCTATCTAAGGAGTACTAGAAAGGAGGAAGGCGATCCATCTTGATCCCCAGAGACCTTAGCAAAGTAGACACCTGGCCATACCAACATTGGGCTCAACCAATGGAGTCGGTACCCACAATCGCCTTTGAGGAGTGATAGGCATAGTAAGAATATGTGTACTACCCCTTAGTTGAATTGGTGAAGCACTGAAGATGATGGAGGAATAGAACCATGTCAAAGATGGCCTTGAGTTGGAGAGGATGCACCCCAAAGTCGGTCAAATTGATACAATGAGTAGTAGATTGGTGACATCTAATGACATGCTTGAGAAGAAGGGTAATCCAAATGTGAAGGCCCCTAGATCATGGAACTATAAAGCAGGATTAGTTTGACCAAGGTGTCCAAAAGAGCCAACTTGGACGTGGTATTCTAAAAGTGATATTCGAAGTGTTGTCTCTCAAGCAGAGAAAGGGACTCATACCCCTTGCTAATGCGGGGTTGTATGGTAGGTCTCATCTTGAAACAGGGACCAAAAAACTTGATTCCTAAATATGTGTAAGAAGAAGACATCTCAACTTATGCTTCCTATGAAAAGAAGTGGAGGTGAGAGGTCTTCAAGCCATTGAAGACCAATACTTGGGTCTTGCCTAGGTTAATCACCACCTGGCTTGAGTTGCAGAAACAAGCCAAATCATCCAGTAGTCGCTGAATACCCTACAAAGAGGAGGGTAAGAGAACTACTTCGCCCACAAAGAGCAAAATGGAGATCAAGGTTTAATGTGAGAAACAATCATCATCCTGGAGTAAGTGCTCTTGGAGGAATGCCTCCATCTCGTTAATGTATATGCCAAATAAGTTATCGAGAGGGGCCAACCTTGCCTTACCTCGATAACGCTCTATATGGGGGTTTGAATAGCTCCGCAGAGTCTTGGATCTGCCCACCACGCTTTTATACAACCTCCAAATGGTAGTCAAAAGAATCTTAGAAATCCCTATGTCTCTATGTCTCTGAAAAAGAGCCACCCAAGGAACAAAATTAATGCTTTGTGAAAGTCCATGAAGCAACAATAAACCTACGCAGAGCTATGCCGAGCCTCCTCAATGGTAGCTCGTAGAGTCGAAGTGTGGTCCATAGTCTAAAAGTTGGCCTGAAAACTAGCCTACCCTCTCACCCTAAAATGATGTTGATAAAGCTCCTTGGAAAGAATGGTGTGCAACACTATAGCATATAGCTTGGAGAATGTATGCCTGACCATAATGGTCTTGTAGTTGTTGGGATTTGAAGTTGACTTGACCTTGTGAATTGGGTGAATAATATGCCACGACCAAGAAGGGGGGAAATCAGTAAACAACACCATGTTAAAGAGCACTGTGAAGAAGGGGCCCAAAACCATAATGCTAAGATTGACGAGTTCCACCTAGAATGCTTCCTAATCCACAACCCTGTTATTGCTCATGGATTTGACAACCTTATTGATGATGAAGAAGGTGACAAGATGGCCATGCAATAGGGAAATGAGGATGGGGAGTTGGCTAGGAATTTTTAAAGGGTGGACATGTGCAAGACCGAAGAGATGGTGTAATGTTCCCCATCTTTTAGACCCTCAATGGAGTTCTTAGCTTTTCATTCTCCAAAGCCTAAGTGGAGAAATAAGGAGAAATAAATTAAATTAAAGTCAATAAATAAATAAATCTAAAGGTGATTTTATATTCAATAGATTTAATTTTATAGAAGCACCACTAATTATTGTATTGGAAAGGGGGGAGCTTCTAGAGAGTGCATTTTCTACAAGCACAACTAATTATTGTATTGGAATCGGGGAAGCTTCTAGAGGGTGCAATTAAATAATATTTTATTTCCTTCTAGAAGGGTGAAGGAAAAGAATAAATAAAGGTGAGAGCTTCATTGTTAGGCATCTGATTATTGTCAATTGCATTTGATATAAACTTGGGAGAAGAAACTGAGGGTTTCTGATTTCAGTTAGCCATTGGAGAGCATCAATTCTTTAGTGTTGCAACCATTTGAGGTGGTGAAATATCTACTGAATTTGGCGTTCAAGAGACCTTCATTCTGGAATTCTATTTGTGCTTAAATTGGAGAATACATTTATTGCTGACTGCTACAGTGTTGTGAACAGTGACGTGAATAGTGACGTGAACAGTGCCGCGCTACAGTACTTGGCTTGATTATGATTGCAATTTCATCTCCATTCTTGGGCAGCACTATTGTCAAGTTCCTCTAGCAACTATTAGTAGTTAACATTATAATCTTAGGAATATAATTTTGCTGTTGTAAGTGATAACTCAGAATTAGATTTGGCATTTCTGTAGTCATTATTGTGAGCCTATTTGTCTTGGCAAATTCATAGCAACATTGTACATGGGAATGAATTCAATAAAGGAGATATATGTTGCATACCACTTGTTTGACGAAATGTCCATCTAATAGCATATATGATCAGTATAATAGTTGTATGCCAATTGTTTGTCAAAATGTTAGTTGGTTGTAGGTATGCATTCCATATCTAGTTTCCATGTATATGCATTGGGAATACCAAAAGGAACTACACTTGCATATTAGTTCATTTTAAGAGGTATTGTAATATCATTTGCAAACATTCTAAATTTCTTAGCATCATTCAAACTATATCAAACAATCTAAAACACAAAAATATCATAAAAGAGAAAGGCAGCATACAAGTGTGTGACAATATTCCTTGAGCTAAAATCAGTTAGTTTGGACAAGGGATATTACAGATGGGATCCAACTTGGGGTTAGAGGGTGACGGGGAAAAGGGTGCGCCAAAAAGACTCAGGGGATTGCAAAAGTGAGGTGCAAAGGGATATACATTGCATTGTGATGAACAACTACATTTAATGGTAGAGAAAGTAGCGGTAGGAGAGTTTTTACTAGGTGAATGTGGGGGTATGGATGGAAGAGGCATAAAGAAATGAACTGTGGAATGACTTACAATCCTCTTCATACTACTGGTTTTTAGGGAAGGCACTCTTACGTTTGGGATTGTTTGAAAATGAGGATGACCGATGAGGGATGTAGAGGGGGGAAAATTCCCAGAGTGCGACAAAAAGGCAATCAACCATGGTAGAGGCACACCCAGTGGAAGAAGGGATCGAGGGGAGGAGTCATTTGAGGTAGAGGGTGAAGAGGTCCTTCTCATCATCTTCAAAGGAAATGGAAGTGCAAGTGGGAGACAATGCTCGAAAGTAGGAGCGAGATGGGGAGGTGTGTGGGAGGGGGTAGGGGAGACCCTGAGGGTAACACTAAGGAGGGCATGGTCAACCAAGGGGAGTTTGGAGATGGTGAAGTGGCTTATGGAAGGAATGAGAGTGGCATAAGAAAGTGAATAGTCCACAACGCTTACACCCCACAAGGAATCCAACAAGTGAACAATTCGGACCTAGGAAAACAAAAGAGACCATTAAGAATTGCTAAGTTTGACGACTCCCACAATTAGAACAAATGACAACTGTATCTCGTGAAGGGTCCCTTGCTGTTCGTTGAAGAAGGACGACGAATCAGACTCATTGGTACGAAACGAATCTATCACTTGGTCATTGTAATGTCCCTTTCTCGAATAGGATTTAATAATAAATAAATAATTAGGTAATATAATCTATCCAATAGATAATAGCAAAGAAGATTTTAATAAATAAATAATAATATTAAATAAAAAGATAATTAAATGAATAATATAATGTAACAATATAATTATAATATATTTAAATCTATTGATAATATGAAGATGAAATAAAATAAGTTAATTATCAATAATTATTAATAATTAATACTAATAAAATTAAATAAATATAAAAAAATAAAAATAAAAATAAAATAATAAAATAAAAATAAAACATAATTAAACTTAATTAAATGAAGGGTCAAGAGGCATGAAAGGAAAAGTTGTGAGTCCTTTGAAAATGACATATAAAAAGGGAGAAGAGAACTTCATTTGGAGCGGGGAGAAAAAGGAAGAAAAAGGAGTATAAGAATTAATAAAGAATATTAAATCTGAAAGGTTGTGACCCTTCCAAAGTGAAATTGTGAAACAATAATGAAGTTTGGTGACTCTTTAGAGCAATAGTAATTGTAAAAAGATTGTGACCATTGCAAAGGGCACATATGCTAAAGAGGTGTAACTCTTCTCCACCTTGGAAGATATAAAGGAAGAATGTTTCATTTGTGAGATATGGAGGGGAGAGAAATTTGGGGAATAATATATTACTCTCAAAGGCCATAAGGAAAAGTGGTGAGTCAATTCTAATGAAAGGTGGTGACGTTTCCAATAAAGAAGATTTCATTCTAAGACAAAAAGGAACAACAATAAAAGATTATTAATCAAATTTTGAGAGCAAAGCAAAAGTAAATAGTAATCTTGAAAGGGGATATTATAGTAGTATCAAAGCATGATCCCGCCATCCTGAAGGGTAAAAGATAATCAGTGAATCATCAAATAAGAAAGTATTTAATGGAATATTCATCATTCAATTTCAAGAGAAGTGATAATATTATCATTCAATATTAGACAACAAAACAACATGAAGGTTTGACAAGTCTCCATTTCTGAAAAAGACACACATATCGTTGCAATGATATCTATTAAGAGAAATGCTAGAGAATGAAATAGAAGGAATGATGTAATATAAATAAATAATGATAATTATGGAGCAACATCTTGAACTAAAAGTCAAAAAAGTTAGTGTCGATATTTATGATGTCTCAAGAAGGATTAGTATGATTTCCATTTGAGCAAAGAACAGCATTAAGGATTTTTTATAGTTTGCAAAAGATGCCTTTTTTATCAAGGCAGCGGTAGCAATTAAAGAATACATGTTTGTCAGGATCAAGTGGAAATTAAAAGGAAAAGAGGTTGTGTTACATAAAGAAATATTTCTTCAATACACCAACAAATGTTAAGAAAGGTATATGCAAATTTCTATAAAGGAATCATGAGGAGTTCTATAGCATATTGGAATAGATTATTATCAAATTTCTGAAAGAAAGAATATGCCAATTTGAGGAAGTGAAGCAATGAAAAAAAATGACATATAAGATAGAATTATGAAACCATTGAGACACAGTAAAGAGACTTATGAAGTGAATTACAAAGTGTATTTGAGAAAGGTCCTTAGAAAGTTTTATAGGAAGATTTAATGAAGAACTAATGAGTGTCGAAGATTGAAGTAAACAAGAGCTATACATGAAATCATTTGAGGATGTTAGTGAACAGAATGTCCTTTTTACCAATTATCAGATTTAGTCTATGCCCAACTTTATAACAGGAACAATGACCATTCACAACAGTTGAGAAAGTGTCATTTTATCTACCCTTCTCTCTGAATTTTCCTAAGGTACAGCTCCCTTGTCAATTTTACAATAAATTCAATATTATTTTTACACTTTTTCCTGAAAGTGCCTAAGGATCTCTCAATTGCTCTTGGGCAATGTGGTAAGAAACAACACAAACCTTCAAAATAAATGATTGAATATAAACTTAAAATACATATGAAATCCACTTCAAAGAATGAATCTTCATCACAAAATGCGACATGAATCAAGAACTAAACTAATTGAACTTACAAGAAGAGAATAGTGATCAAAATTTTCGAATTGCTAAACCACATTCACAAAGTAATGATAATCCGACTCTTTGAACACCAAGTTTCAAAGTGTAAACTTGAAATTCTTTATATATGTATATAACACTTACATGCACAAAGTCTTGGAAAGCAAAAACATCCATATACTATCTCAGATCACTGTTTTTCTTTTTAAAATTATCAAAGTCTATAACATCTACTATTATTTATCTCTTTGCTACTTCCTATTACTTGCTTCCAAAAAAGAATAGTCAAATGCCCCAACATTTATAGTTTTTCAAACTTGAAAGAGCCTCCATGAAAACCCAGCTCTTTTGGTTACAAGGAGTAACCATTATAAAATGAAAGAGTAGTTAAACAAAAAAAGGCGCTGAAAGGTAAACAGTTCAGTTTCCAGCATCTTCGTCGGTTTTGTCTTCCTCTCCTACAGTTTGGCGCACGAGCTTCCAACTCCGAAACGTGGCCATGAATTCTTGCGTCGCATGCGAATGGGGATTCTTCAAGCTCATTAATCAGGCTTTGCACGCATCTTTTTGCCACCTGTACTCTTTCATTTTGAGGCTTTGACATGGCATCAGGTTTTTGTTCAGGCGCAGCATGGACTCAATACTTGCTAATGCGGAGAAATCCTCAGCCTTAGCCAGCTCACTATCTCTGATTTGTTCAACTGCTTCCTTGAAGCTCTTTGTTAACACATCAGCATCCATATTCCCTTCGTCGAACTGCAAGACACCTGTTGGATTCACAATTTTCATATCTTTTATGAGCTCTTCATGCATCTCTGTGATCCGGTTTTCAATGCCTTGTAGTTCTTTGATTGTTTCTCTATAGATAGCCTCTTTCCAGTGCATATTGTTCTTCAGGACAAATAGCATGCACGGGTCTACATTCTTCATAGGATTTTTGTTCAGGAATTTGGGAACTCCAAAATGTTCTACTTCTGTTATTTGGAAAACCATTGCTTGGCAGCGCGCTAGCTCTGTCTCCCATCCTGGGACCAAGGTTTGAATTTCACCTAGCAGCGTTTCACCCTCTGTGTAGACACTAGTAAATTCAGAGATAAATTTATTGCCTTCTTTAATTATACTATTTACCCAGCTTCCCATGGCGTTAGTTAGCAACTTGCCTTTCTGCACTTGCCTCATTAACTGTTGACTCTCAGCCGAATTGGGATCAAACGGCTGTGAAACCTGTACGACTGGCGAAGCTCCAAGATTGATCAGAGAGTCGATGTACGCAGCCATGGTTGTTATCATCCCCTTCAATTCTTTCTTTTCCTTACTATCCTTTTCTGACTGCGTGAGCATGTGATCAGCAAAAAACTTAAAGAAATTGTTACCAGTACTCTTGTTGATAGTACCCAATTCAATCGAAGTGACCTTGAATCCTTCCTCCTCAACATCTCCAGATTCTTTCTTTTGCTTATAGGTGGCCACTTCCGCAATGATTTTCCCTGTCGCTGGATCCTTGGTCAGATAAGCATCTGTCTTTGTTTTCTTTTCCTTCGAGCCTCTGACTGCATATCTTGTGACTATATCCTTCATCGCCGTAGACACCGGTTGGAGACTCCTTTTCTTACTGATTGAACTTGACAGCCATGAAGGAATGGTAGGACTCACAGGCATCATTTGAGCGTCTCTGATCGGAGTCAGAAACTTAGGTTGGTCTGTCCTAGGAGCTTCAATAACCTGAACATCGCCATCTCCTCCGTCAGAGAAAAGCAGCCCATCACCCGAATCTTGCCCTTGGGATGCCATCTCTTGCTTCTGGGCTTTGAGTCGCTTCAAGGCTTCTGACTTGGATTGGGACCTTGTCTTAAGAGCCGTAGTTTGTAATCGGGGAGGAGACTTTTCCTTTGCATCCGGAATAGATGTGTTACCTGCAATAGGAGAAAATGAAATGTCAGAAAGAAGTGGTTCAAGGGAAGAAGTCACCTTAGCAGGAGGTTCATTGACGATTCTTCGGGCCCTTTTCTGTAACCAATCATCCGTGTAGGTAAGTATGAACCTAGCCCTTCGATTAATGTCATCTTCTTCATTCTTGTGCCAATCAACTGTTAAGGACTTTGTTTCATTTGGTTCTTTCCAACCAGGTTCAACCATGTCTGAACCATCATCATCTACTCCTATATTGAATTTCAATTTGAAAGAATTAATCTGTTGCAAGGTCAGCCTTGAATGATCCCTTTTTAGAACTTCTTCCTCATTCTTGCAATCTCTCCAAAGATCTTCTAAATGTGGTGTGGCTGGAGGATGAACTTCAAGGCCAAGAACTTGGGCTGCATACCCCTTACTGTCGAAATTTCTCATGCTATGATAGAAACCTAGGTTGAACCCGAGTAGATTGCTTCCAATGATGGAAGCGTTATCCATACTATTGCAAACGAATGAACCCAATTTGACAGAGAAGGCCATTTCCCAATTCTCCTGTGGTAGGTTATCTTTGATAACAGAAAAGAGCTGCCTGCATAACTCAGCTAACACAAAGCAATCTAGGGCATACCGGGGTAACTTCACAAGTTCATCATCGAATCCACCGATCCTCAAATACATGAACCTGGGGAATTGGATAAAGAAGCTCCCATATTGTTGAACCAACCTCTGCGCCTTAGGAGAGAGCCTCAAAATCTGTGCCGTTTTCAAAGATACCTGGAAGATACCAGAAGATACCTAGAAGTTGGGACAACTGACATTGTGGCCACTTACCTTCCAATTACTGACGGCAAACCAACATGGCATCAAATCTCTCAGCGTCCTGATGGCGCAACCAGTAACTATTGGAACACAGCCATTCCTACTCGATTTTGTCGTCATCCTGCTGAAGGGGAGAGGATATGATGCCATTCGAGGCCGTAGATGCTTGTACAAGTAAAGGTTAAGTATGACTGGAAGAAGAATACACTATCACTGGAAAGCAAAGGGCAAGAATTCATTATTGATTTAAACACAAATGGTGGGCGAGGAAGCTCTGTCGTCTGATTCCGAAGAAGAGGATGAAGGAAAGCAGTGAATGGAACTAGATCCGGAAGGAGTCCTATGGTTGGAAGGTGGATTGACGGACGATGATTTGGATTCGCGGAACGGATTATTTCACGGGCAGATGGAGGATTATGAGCTATTCCAGAGCTGTAACATACTAATGATAGAGGAAGGGCAAAGCGGAGACGAATTTCCAAAAGAGTTCAGGGAAATAAAAGAAAGGGGCACACTGTTGGATGAAACACCTGCACATGTATTTGGTGGGGGGAAGCCGATAAGATACGATGAAGCCACAATACAAACCATGACTTTGGGAGATGAGGCTGAACCAAAAAACATACTGGTGGGGGATAATTGGAATCCAGTACTAAAAGCAATGGCATTCAAAATATTCATGGAATAAAAAGATGTATTTGCCTGGACATATAAGGATTTGAAAGGAGTTCCACCGGAGTTGTGTGTTCACCGCATCTCGCTGGTTGTATGTGCATTGCCTGTACGGAAGCTACCTTACAAGATGAATAAAAATTACGCGGCACGGGTTACAAAAGAAATTAACTAAATGCTGGAGGCCGGTATTATCTTTAAGATCCAAACAAGTGAATGGGTGTCACCCATAGTCATATCCTTGGAAAAAGATACCACCCAAATTAGGATATGTGTCGACTTTAGATGTCTCAATGCAGTAATGATCAAGGACCCC
This sequence comes from Cupressus sempervirens, assembly GCA_028749045.1. NCBI lineage: Eukaryota > Viridiplantae > Streptophyta > Pinopsida > Cupressales > Cupressaceae > Cupressus > Cupressus sempervirens. Next base: position 236,314,145 of record CM053785.1, read on the forward strand.
TTCCCGATACCATTCACAGACAACATATTGGAATAGGTAGTTGGACATGAGATTTATTCATTTATGGACGGGTTCTCAGGATATAATCAAATTTGCATAGCAGAAGAGGACAAACTGAAAACGACATTTGTGGTAGAAGACGGGGTGTATGCATACAACAGAATGCCATTTGGCTTGTGCAATGCGCCGACTACGTTCCAAAGAATCATACTGCACATTCGACAAAATGTCTATCAGAAATTTCAGAGCATTCCTGGATGGCTAGTCCGTATTTAGCACCGAAGACAAACATCTGGTGGCGTTGGGCGAATGCATGGAAAGGTGTCGAAGGGCGCAACTAGCCTTAAATCCAAAGAAATGCTGATTCATGGTTCCAAAGGGAAGATTTCTAGGACATATAGTTTGTAAGGAGGGACTGAAGGACTGAAAACAGATCCAAACAAACAGTGATCATGGAAATGCAGCCATCTACAAATGTAACGGAGGTAAAGTCATTCTTGGGACACATAGGATATTACAGAAGATTTATCAAAAAATTTGCCAAAGTATCATATCCATTTGACAAATTGACATGCAAAGGGGAACCGTTCAAATGGGACAAGGAATAGGATGAGTCATTTGAAGGGTTGAAGGTATGATTGGCCATAGCACCTATGTTGGCGTATCTAGATTGGAACAAGGAATTTCATGTTCACGTCGATGCATCCAATTATGCAATAGGAGCAACTTTGGTGCAGAAAGACAACCATGGGTTGTATCACTTGATATATTTTGCCAGCCAACTACTGCCAAAAGCAGAACAAAACTATAGTACAACAGAATGGGAAGCCTTAGGAATGGTTTATGCAGTGCAAAAGTTTTGACATTACTTGCTGGCGACATAGTTTGTGTTTTATGTAGACCATTAGGCTCTGTTGTACTTGGTGAATAAACCTGTCATCCAAGGAAGAATCAGTCAATGGCTACTTTTGTTGTAGGAATTCACCTTCAAGATCATTGTACGGCCCGGGAAGCATCATGTCAACTTAGACCATCTGTCACGAATTAAAACAGGTGAACCGACGGATAGAGTGAATGATGATTTTCCTAATGCATAGTTATTTCAAATTGCAGTACTGCCAAAACGGTACATGAATGTTGGGGAGTACCTTTCCACGGGACAACCACCGAAGGATATGCCACAAAATGAAACGCAGAAATTAATAATGAGCCGTACATTTCAATTGATTAATGGATTACTTAACAAAATGGGGCCTGATCACATCTTGCGACGGTGTGTGTTAGAGGGAAAATGCCGAGGGTGTTGAGGAAAGCACATGAGGGTCCAGTAGGAGGACATATGGGACTTGATACCATAGCGCAGAAAATATTGTTGGTAGGACTGTGGTGGCCAACACTGTACAATGACGCACACGAATGGATTGTCGGGTGTGACACTTGCCAAAGGTCTGGAAATCCGTTAAAGAGAGACTTTATGCCGTTGAACCCTTCACATGCGCAAGAATTATTCGAATGATGGGGATTGGATTTCGTGGGACCCTTGAGAGTAAGCCGAAGGCACCGATGCTGATATATAGTTGTAGCTACGAAATACTTAACGAAGTGGGTGGAAGCACAAGCTCTACCGGATAACTCAGTAGTTAGTACAACAAAATTTATATATGAGCAAAAAATCACTCGGTATGGGATTCCACTTCAGATAACGAGTGATTGTAGAGGGCATTTTGTCAATCATGTCATTAAACTGTTAATGACGGAATTCAAGATATATCATTCTCTATCAAGCTCGTACTACCCATGGGCAAACGGACAGGTTGAGGCTATGAACAAGATCCTGGTAGCAATCATCTACAAGTCATGTGTAGTCGAACGTGAAGACTGGGAGGAAAAATTGCCCTATGCCCTCTGGGCATACCGCACGACATACAAGGTGACAACAGGGCACACATTGTTTCAATTGATGTTTGGACAGGAGGCGGTGGTACCAGCAAAATTTATGATATCAAGTTTGAAGATCGCATTGGAGAATAAGCTAGGCGACATGGAAAGCCTGAGGGAAAGGTTGCATAATCTGAACAAATTCGAGAAGAAGCGACTATTGGCACAATGGGCCATGGAGGTAACGCAGAATAGGCGCAAAGCGTGGCATGATAAACACCTGAAACTAAACAGGTTTCAACTGAGAAAGCTAGTGTTGAAGTATGATGAAAAAAACGAAATCAAATCGAGCAAGTTTAAGGTGAAATGGGTCGGGCCATACCAGATCCATGAAGTAGGTGATAACGGAGCAATAAAGTTATGGACACTGAACGGACAGGAAATTCCAGAAACAGTGAATGGTTCCAAGTTGAAAATATATCATGCGCGACCTGTTCCCTCGTCAGCGAATATAGAGGAGTCAACTGCAAGGTTAGCCTCAGAGAGGGTCGCCTAGGAATTTGAGAGGACAACCCTATTAGACAGACAGAGTCAGCTACAGAAGTTGGCAATGGAAAAGGAACAAGTGGCAGTAGGAAAGGCAAAAGAGTTGGAAGAAATTGCAGAGATGATGTAGTCAACTTTAGAGCTCCAAATGGAGGTAGAAGCAGAATTGGAGGTTGGAAAGAGCAAGTCTAAAAGCTGCGGGCAGAGCTGAACGAGTTGAGGATGTGAATGGCCACTACGCCAGGGACGCATCCCTCTGTTTAGTATTTATGTATTGATGTACTTTGGTTATTTTGAGTTTTGTTGTATTGTCGTCCAGAGACGATTGTTCTTTTTGAGGGAGATGATGTTGTCGGTAAAATTGTAAACAGCCGACGGGCCCCTTCGGGAAGGTTCTTGTTATGTAGTCGATAGGCCCTTCGGGAAGGTTATTGTTATGTAACCGATAGACCCCTTCAGGAAGGTTCTTCAGGAAGTATATGTACACCATCCGAGATAATTGTAATCATCATCGAAAGCATATGTAATCTCTTGGGTGTATATGCAAATAAGAAAAGGAGTATTGCTGTTTTTGTCTATTGTTTGTATGCATTAATCTATTTACCCCATACGGTAAACATTTCTTATTGGCCGTACGATCGAGAGAGGGCAATTGATGGTTGTACGGACGGTAAGATGAGTCATATGGTGGAGAATTTCGAAGGGGTACAAACCAGGAGGCCATATAGAGATTGCTAGATGTCGTACGACAGTTAAGATGATCATACAGAGGTGAGGGAGAGAAATGTGTACGGTGTGAGCCTGATATAGCCGTACGGTAGGCCGTACATAGGCTGGTGGAGGATAGGAAGAATGTACGGAGGTGTGGTTTGAGGGTGAAGGATGTACGGCCACAAAAGATGCAATTACAGAGAAGGACAAGAGTGATACAGATGGACATTTGAACCCTACTATGAGAATGTTCACAAACACAGATTTATATAGAATCCTAATACCAAATAATGATGACTTGAATATAGATAATTCCTTCAAGAAATATAAATGCCGAAAGATGGTGCTCTGATTGGCCAGATCCGAGTGAAGTGCTACAGGCGACGGATTAGGGTGAGGGCTGAATCCCATCAAAACTGGAAGAGTCAAATAGGGAAGATCTTTCACTTTCGAAATGACGAACAATGGGGAATCCCAACTAGAATTCGTAGTACAAAGAAATAATCCCAATTGCATACCTAAAGACTACCAACAAGCCGTGCTTAAATATCCGTCGAGAAACTTTTTGAGAGTGTACAAAGATTGCCGACAGCGACACAAACTATAGAAACAAAATAAAAATGGGTCCGAGATATATTAAATCAATCGGCCCATTAACAAGGTTTAATTAAATACATTTATTTTATAATGGGGAGATTACATTGTCACATCGAAACTCTACTCTAATACAAGAAGTGACAACTCAAATTAACGTTAATAGTTGAAGTTTTGGCAATAGGTATCACCCCCAATCATATTGCTACAGCAGTGAGCACAAATGCTTCCTTATAGAGATGATTGCAGCCTCAAATTAACCCTCCAGCAGTATGACAAATATCTCCAACAATCTTCAGCTTCAGCAATATAAAACCCTTCTCTTGAATGCTAATTTCATATCATATGCATTCCAAATTGACATACAACAACATTAATTTGGTGAGTAAACAGAACCAGAATTTAGACACAATTCACTCTATGTTGCAACAACTCAAAGTGTAAACGATATGGAGGAATCATTCCTCTCCCAACTTGCAATGCTGAAACACTCAAAACTTTCACCAAATTCATAAAACCAAAATAACAGGGGATGAACAAGTCCAAGCTAGAGGCTTGCTTTTATATTAATTAAAGCCAAAATCTTCTTCAACACAACAACAATCAATAGCTTCTTCCATACATTTTTCAATTAAATGCAAACTTTGCTTTTGGTTGTGAATTTTTCATTTGTAATAATATAAAATGATAATAATTTACTTCAAAACTTTAATTAATTCCTTGGCATAGGCTTCCATGAATTGATTAAATAATTGGCCTCTTCCAATGATGAGTCAACCCTCAACTTAAGTAAGATTATAAAGTTTAATTATAACTTTATTATAAGCCATTTTAGCGATTTAATAATAATTTGGCCTCTAAAATAATAACTCCCAAAATAATTATCCTTTAAATATGCCATTCTAAATAGGAATCACACCTATTATCTGTCCATGTGACCAAATGCACTTTCCTGAAATAGAAAGGTTCCCTCTCAACCATCACCACACTTGCCTTAAATAGTAGGTTCATGAAACTAAGCCCAAACGAAGTCCAATCTGAGCCAAACGAAGACCAAATCGGAACATAGTGAACTGTGAAGAAGACAAGACCATCTCATAACCAATTCTCTGCCTCAGAAGACCCTTTGTTCACAATAATTAGCCTATGAGGATCACAATGATTGGCTAATCCCTCAAACTCTGATGCTAGCAAAAATGGGGACATTATAGAGACGTACTATATTTTTGCATTAGAAGTCTTCATGAAATTGATTAAAGGAGGTTTTATATACAATCATGCTTTATTTATTGTATAAAAGCACTTTCTCTCTTTAAATAGTTTTTAACTTTTTTCCAATAAGATAAGGTAATTTGATTAATGTCCACATCAGTTTTGGCCTAGTTAGATTTTGTCATACTTTCTTATTATGCTTGTTAAATTATGCAGATGGTTGCCTCGTTATTCAGGAGCATGTAGTTTCTTCTTAATGCATGTATTTTAAATTGCTAAATTGGATCTGTTCCTTTACCATGCAGGTATCTGTACTAAGCATCTCAGCTAATGAAGTTGTGGAGGAGGCCTGTGTCCGCCATAAAGCTGCTCCCATGGTGTTGTTTCTACCTAAGTGCAATATAAATACCTGATTAATTTGTGTTTCTAACTGACTCTCGAATTCTAAATAAGTCCACAATGCATTTCTGTCATGAGTTTTTAACAAAATGGCTGAGCATGTATACATAGCTGATTAGCGAGAATTTTTGCAATTGATTGTTTATTTTTTCAGGTTACTGGTTTCCTTCAATGTAGTCTTAAAATGTAGTCAAACTCATAGAGACCAAATTATTTTTGAATTCTTTGGAATTATTCCTGCTGGCTCTTAGGTTTCTAATTTCCTATTACGCAGTCTTGAAATGTAATCTTAATATAATGGATCAAATTATGTAAATTTTTTTTTTGATAGTATAGTATAGACCTCATTATGATTAAAACTATGAGTTCCTACAGGTAACGTGTTACATTAATGAAAAAGATAGAACACAACTATGAATTACCAATGATATACAAAGTTACAAACAGTATAGACATTATGTGGTAAAAAGGTAAGTGTTTTGGGATTGAGAGGGTTAGTTTATGGCTTCAAAGGAATGAAATAATTAATGCAGCTAACCAGATTTAATGTTGGATTGGTATTTGGGCATCAAAATGTTATTTCTTGTTTTCAACCTGCCCTTATGGTTTGGGGCAGCAGATTATTTAAAGTGATGGCCATTATGTTGGAGTGCATGGTATTGAACAGATAATGTTAATATCAATTCTCTTAAGTTTGCTCCTATGGAACCACCAATTTGTGACTATGGAGAGCAATTTTCTAAGGAGTTGACTATATGACATCTCAATGTTTGGTTGATAGGAGGATTTAAGGATATTAATTGTGTGATTGTCAACAATGCAATGTTGTAAGCAAATGGGATTTTTTAGGCTCTTGGAATCACAATAAAGTAAACCAAACATTTTTTCTTTTTATGAGTTGGCTTTGTTGAGAAGCACTATTCGGGGAGGTAGGAATGTCCCCATTGTCACAAGTACGTTTTCTATGAGTGTTAGCTTAGTTTTGGGGTTGATATGTAGGGAAATGAGATCCTAGCCTAGGAACATAGACTTTGCAAAATATATTGATATTAAGAATGAATGAATTAATTCATCCATTGTTGCAATGAAATTATCCAAATGGCATCGATTGTAATAAACAGACAATTGAATTAATGGAAAATACATCATAAATGGTAATGAATTAAATATTTTCCAATCAAATTTGCATTTGCCCCAGTAAATTATTTTTTACTAAAATTTAAATTGGCAAGTTTGTGATAATTCTCTAGGTTTTGGGGCAATTATTATTTAAAATTTTACAATTAATTATAAGTGATTGTTTTCCTTGTAGTATAAGGAACTCATTTCCCAAAGTGATGAGGTGGTGTTGTCTAGAATGGGATGTCTTCTCATTGGTCCATGTGCCATTCATCCTTATCATGTTATGGATTTGAATTTTCTCATTGGTGGATGAAGGTAGTTCATTTCATTGGTCCACAAGGTGGTGCTTAATGGTAATTGGGTGTGCAATTAATGCTTGTAGTAGGTGGTTATGAAACCTTAAATAGGGACGATGTGGATTAATCTTGGCCTTTGATTTCAAACAATCTTTTTCTTTCGTTGTATTTGAGCTCCCTATACAAGGACTGCTCCTCTCATTGTAAAGAGGGAGTTTTTGGGGATTGTTGCTATTGAACTGCCAATTTTGCTCTACTTTTCATTGTTGTGCCTTGCATGGTGAATTCTTGTGATCAAGTTGGTATGATTACATGGTGATCCATATTTACTCACTCAGTTTAGTATTTCATTTCATGTTGTTTAAAAGTAGTTTAGTGGAATGGAAGTAGTTTGATAGTCACTTGTATGACTCAACAAATCCGGGGCCACTAGCCTCTTGCTGATGGTAGGAGTGCCTTGTGTGGTAAGCCGATCTTTGAATGCACTTAATTCAATTGTTATCCAATCTTTAGTTTAAATCCATTGATGGGTTTGAAGAGGGTATATATTGATTTGAAAACCATTTAAGAATATCCTTAGTAGCTTGCACTAGGTTGGTAGAGTTGTTGACAAGATTACATATAGTAGAGTCCAAGTTCATCCATGATTCCTTGAATTCATAGTAGAAGTAGAAATAGAGGTTAAAGAAGTTGGAGTTGAAGTGGAAAAGTTGAACTATATTTTCATTGCACATTGTAGAATCAAATCTTTAGAAGTGCAAGAGTTGATATCCATTGAATGAATATCGTAAGCCCCTTTGTGATAACAAACATACCACACCATAAAACTGAGTGAGGTCCACGATTAAGAGGGAATCTTGAAGTTATTTCATGATATTACTTTGGAAGTTTAGCATGAGAGTGACCTTATATAAAGAGGATTAAATGTTTGTTGTTTCATCTTGAAACAATGAGTATTCATTTCTGCATGTTGTAGTGGAACAAAACTCACATAAATAGAAATTGATGCTAGGTGGGATGAATAGAATTTAATTCTTGGAACATCTTAGAAAATCAGAGTGTCATTGGTGTGCATACCCTCTATCGTCAGGTCATGAGAAATTGGTGCTAGAGGGAGTGTCTAGACAAATTTTATTTGTAGAGATGTCTACAAGAATGTTCTTTTAAGCTGTATTTGAGATACAAAATCTCTTCAAAAGTAAAAAGTCCAAAGAAAAAAGTGAAAATATTGAAAGATAAAAAAATAAAAGAAGAAAAGTCTTTCAAATGGATAGGCAGGTGGATGTTCTTCCTATTTGGTTTGATTTGAACAAGAGGTTACATTGATGTGATTTGACTCAACTTGCAACACCATGGCAATGTATGATACTTGACACTACTACACATGAGGAGACACATTTTTTGGTTTTCCTTTTGAGGGTGGACTTCACATTATGAGGAATAAATTTTTTTTTTCACAAGTATATGAGCCTATGGTACTTGTCAATTTAGAAGTAGAGTTTCTTGAGTTTAAAGAAGATATCAATAGGAAACTAAGGATTGGATATGGAGGAAACACTTGGTGTACTGTACATCACCTCTCACATTCAAAATTTACTTGTCCATCTTGTCAAGACACCATTCACTTGGTCAAGTTTTAAGTGGGTTGGTATGAAGAAATATCTCTGTGGGGTTGCAAGTATTCATTCCAGCTCCTATGTTGAATGTTTAAGGAAGGTGGCAGTTATCACTCAAGTTGGGAACCAAAATATGAATAAAAAAATCACTTACATCAAGCAAGCATTGTTGGGTATAATGACAATGATAATCAAGAAGAAAAGCTCTCACGCACCACTTCGCTAGAAGGGGTGGACAAGAAAATTTAGTGATAGATTTTATTCATGGAAGGGGAGTCATAGAAGACAACGACCAACATCTTGAAGAACTAGAAGGTGATCATCACAATTTTGAGAAGGTGATCCTTGAACTTTCCCACTTGCTACAAGGACGAACTATAGTTAGAAGATGTAAGGACAATATATGCTACTGAAGGTTCTATAGTCAGAGACAGAAAATTATCTAAGTGTTAGACAATTTTACAGACAGCATAGAGATTGTTCTTTGGTTTAGTAGAAGTTACAGATATATTTGGCATGTGCAAAGTTAAGGGAAGGTATATCACAGTGTCATTATGATGCACCTAAGTTCGCAAGTTCGCACGGTTAGAGTTATAGGCTAAACACTAGTAAAAGAATAGTATGCACAACAAAACAGAGTACAACAAGAAAAGAGGTATAATGTGTTAAGGAATTATTTTGGTCACGAAATAATTACTTATGTTTGTAGGGACGACATCCTAGATGTTTACCCTAAGTCAGTATAACGTGTGTTTGCATTAAGCCAACTCTACAAGATTTTTGTTAAAAGAAATAGTATAAGTAAAGAGTTACTTTATGCAAAGTAGAGAGTGTGTGCCATATGTGATTGATCTGAATATGCAAAATTTATGATATATATGCAAACTATCTTTATGACATGCAAAGTTATCTGAGAGATTCGTGATGCCAATTCTAATGTCAGATCAGACTATGCGAAGTACGTTAGTCAGTGAGTAAGAGGTTTTTGTATCTATCTCTTTTGTATAAAGGCAATATATTGTATAATTGCATGTTAGGGCAGTCTGCTCTTCTTGCATACAATTGTGATGATACTGCCAACTCCTAATAGGGTTGAGGGTTTTAATAGGGCCTAGTTCTCTAACAAGACCCGATACACTATATGTAGTTCACATACTCCTAACATGGTCAATATCCTTAATAGGATTCTTTTGTTTAGTACATCATTTTGTTGGTCCATCCCCATCAGGGTTTTCCCTTGGCTAGGGTTTCCCTAGTTAACAAATAATGGTGTTACGAGTTCTCCTTGTGTATGGTTTTATTTACTATTCTTCATTATTGGTTTACTTTCACATGCAAGTTACAAAATAACTAATAATATCCAGTTGTAGGAAAAAGTTTGTAGAATACTGATTCACCCCCCCTCTCAGTATTATATATCTCTAACAATTGGTATCAGAGCTTAGTTAGCAGAAGAGGCTTAACAGCTTGAGTAAGATCCCTATGGATATGGAATAGTTAAAAAGAATTCTTGAAGAAGCTCTTGAGAAAATTGATCTTCTTATAGAAGAAAGAGAATCTGAAAGATAAGTATGAAGATGCAAAAGATTACATTGGTAAACTAAAAGATAAGATTCATTACCTTAAATATAAAAAGGAATCAAATGAGCTGACTAATGACAGTGATGAAGTAGGAACCCTTAAAAACGAAAATGAGATCTTGACACATGAGTTGAAAATTGTTGAATCTTAAGAAGGATGATATTAAGATTGAACCAGATTTGAAATCTGAGAATCCAGACCTAAGATCCTGACTCAAGTAACATCTAAATTAGATTCTATTAAAATAGAGCAAGCATAATTAGAAAAGTACAATACTATTGTGAAAGGAGAATTGACACAAGCAAAACACGAGTTAGAGAAGCTTTATTCTAGTAGTGAAAGATCCTCTTATGGTAAGATAGGTCTTGGATATTTTATTGGAGAGAAATTAACCAAGAAATCTGAGGTTAGGAAAGAACCAGATCCAGTGGTTGAAAACCCTAAGCCTAAAGAAATTGATCAAAATAAGATTGAACCAAGCATATGTACAAAAGTATCTAAAAAAGTTGAACAAGTTAATCTTTCTAAGAAATGTGACGAACCTAAGAAATCAAAGCAAGTTGAATCACCTAAGGAGACTAGACATGAATTCAAAGGTAGATGCTTTATATGCAATGATGTTGGTCACATGAAAAGAGATTGCACAGGTAAATCTTTTAAACCTATCCCTAATTTTTATTGTTATAATTGTCATGGTTATCAACATAAAGCAGTAGATTGTAAGAAACCTAAGTTTGATAATAGTAGAATGTTTAGGAATACTGACCCTATGGGTAATGAAAGAGGAAGATCACAAAGCAATGATGGAGAAAAACCTAATGGAGGAAGGAACCAGATTGTATGTTACAAATGTAACAACCTTGGACATATTGCAAGAAATTCCAGAGCCCCAGATAATCAGAACAAAACCAATCAAAGGAGGAATTCACCTATATGTCAGTTATGCAATACTTTAGACACAACGAGATTTTGCAGAATGGACAAAAGAAATTTCAACATGAATCCTAACTACAGAAGGAACAACAACAAAAATGATAGAAGAAATGGCAATAATAGCACTAACAGTCAAAAGGAAGCACTCAGAGAGCATGTTGAGGAATTTAAGGAAATATTTGTGAAAGCAAATGATCCAGAAAGTTCATCTTAAGTTTTGGAAGAACAATTCTTCGATGCACCTAAAGGAAGAATGAAATCAACTATAGTTTTTAATTTGACCCATTTAAATTAACCACCTATTATCGAAATAGAGAATCATAAAGTTGGAACAAAGGTTAGAAGTCGAGTTGAGAGTTGTGAAGTTGATAGGAAATAGAAAAGGTACTAAGAAAGCTTGGGTTAAGAGCACAAGTCATTTCGTGATCAAATAAATGAGAACGAAGTCGAACAAGTTGGCTGGTTAACAGAGTAGCAATTTGATGAATTTTGGTAGATTTGCAATTATTGTGAAGTTTGATTTGGAATATTTAAAGGATAGAATCAGTATTTTGAGATTCATTCAATTGTGCAAAGTGTTAAGGAGCATTTCAGAGTGAATTGACAGCAAGTAATGGCGAATTCAAAGCGTTTAGGTTGTGAAGTTGAAAGTGCCCTAGTTCTACGAAATTCAGGTATTTTTTGAAGTTTCCGAAGTATTTGAATCAACTAAAATGAGGAATCCTACCATTTGTGATGTAAGTGAAAGGCCGAGATATGTATTCAAGAAGCATCTGTTCGTTTCTCAAGTGGATGATCCCTTAGGAGCATTTTCACAAGTTCCAGAAAATGTTCTTCATGTAGAGGACATCAGGTTGTATATCCATTATAAATTTGAGAGCATTGGTGACAATGATATACATAAGGACCTTGACCTAGAGTGCCAGGGTGACTTATCGTTAAAACAATAGTTCATGCATTTAAAAGAACTGAATATCGTGAATGACATGTTCTTTTCAGAATTCAACAACCATGTATGGAGCAAAATTATTCCGAGTTGCTATAACGTCCCTAGTCGCTATAATGTCCCCATTTTTTTAGTAGCATCAGAGTTTTAGAGATTAGCTTATTATTGTGATCCTCGTAGGCTAATTATTGTGGGTAGAGGGCCTTTTGAAGCAGTGGCTTGGCTTGGGAGGGTCTCATCTTCTCCACAATTCAATGAGCTTCAGTTTCGTTTTCGTTTGGCTTAATGTGGACATTATTTTCTCTACTTACTTTTTTTAGTAAGTGTTGAATCATCAATATGGACCTCTGCTATTTTTAGAAATGAGGTATGGTTGTATGTGGCTTGGTCATGTCAGCCCCTAGTTTAGACAACGTGCGAAGATGACGAGTAATAATGGAGATATTAATATTTATTTGGCCAAAATAAATATTAACTTTTGAGCTTATATTATTAAGTTATAATATAATTAATTATATTATAACTTAAGTCGCTTAAATTTGTTTTTAAAAAGTGGAACTATATCTTTAATCCCACATTGGGGAGAAAAGTGAGTGAGTTCCCAGAAGGAAAGAATAAAAGTGCATGTTAGGTTCTTTTCTTATTGTCTGATTATTGTCATTTACATTTGACGAGTTGTGTGGAGCCCAAGGTTTCAACATTTGCCATTAGAGAATGGAGTTCTTTTGTGTGCATCCATTTGAGTTGGTGAAATACCTAGTGAATTTGGTATGGGAAGGACATCACACAAGTGTTCTATTTGAGCATATTGGTAAAAGATCCTTCAAGGGGCTACAGTTGTTGGAGAAGACAAATCAGTCTTTTCATTGTGTCAAATTTGTGGCTTAGGGCCAGATTCGTGGAGTAAGATTGAAGGAATAATTTGGATATTGTTACAGTAACTTCCAACAGTATCGTTGCTGTAGTAACATCGCTACAATAACGCTGCTACAATATTGCCACTACAGTAATGCTGCTATAGTGTCGCTAATGCTACAAGAACTCGCTTCTATACAAATCAAGATTTCCTTAAGCAATTTTTCCAAGTTCCTATCTATTTCATTTGTATTGCGTGAAGGATAGATTTGAATATTCTAGGGCATGTGTAAGAATTTAGAAATCATTTGTAATCTGATTTATATCAAAATTTTACATTAGAATCTGTTGTCCTTATCTCTTATTGATGTAGATGCATTTATAGTTAATGCTCTATGTTTCAAAAAAAATACAAAAAACATTCGTTCTTGGTTGTTTGGAGTTTTGCAAGCGTATCAATTAAAGTTTGGCATTTATATATATCCTTGTGTGCAAAGTGTTTGACAAAATTCTCAGGTTAGCAATAGAAAAATTAAAATCAAAATTGCAAGGGATATTACATTGGTATTAGAGCTCACTTGCAAGGTGTTTGACGAGTTATAACCGGTTGGGATTGTTACAGTGGTATCAAAGCTTGCTTGCAAAGTGTTTGACAAAATGTCAAATGACTAGATTACTAAAGAATTTGGTATTTGTTGAAGTTATGACCGGTTGGGGTTATTACAGTGGTCTTAGAGCAATTTCCTACCATCTTGTGGGATGGTAAAGTAATTTTTATTATTAGATTTGCTGTTACATGTGGAGTGAGCAACACTCTAGCAATTCCTAGCAATGGACAAATATATGGGGACGCGCAATTCTAGAAGTCGATGGAGTAATGATGAAGTTAGTACAAAAATGAATGCTTTGCAGGAAAGTATGGAGAAACTTAAGCTTTATGAACAAAGGTTGGCAAAGAGCTTTTCGGATCCATAGACAGTTGAGAGGGCAATGATGTATATGGTTTTTGCCTTTAGAAGGCTGAGATCGAGGTTGTAGGGAAGGAAGCTTGAGTTTTCCTCAACATGCATCCATGATGCAGATGTACCTGTATTCAGTATAACACCAGCTAGTCCTATCCACAATGTTGATGATGGACTTATTTCACAGGGACATGTGGATGTGTTATTGAGCTTGGTGGATATCACCATTGAGCTTCAACAGGTCAAGGCTGCCAGAGTAGTTGTTACGATTAGTTCAAAAGTAGTTGATGATGTAGTTGTCACTAATTGTCCAGACTCTCTTGAGGAGGTAGTTGTTATTGGAGACTTATATGTCACCTATCGTAGAGTTGCTCTAGTGCAGGAGGTAGTTGATTCCTCAAGTGGGACTAAGGCATATATAGAGTCACCTAGCTGTGATGGTGATATGGGTGTTTTAGTGAAGTCAGTGGATGTGGGTTTATGCTCTAGTATTATTGATTCGCAACTTGGTGTTGAGTCATGTGTGCAGAGTCAAGAGTCCGTAGATGAGGCTTTGTCAGGAGATGTTGATGTAGATATTATGGACACATGTGATGATCCACTTAATGATGCTATGAGATGTACTGGGTATGACACCCCTTGTTAGATATTAGGTGATGACTTCAAGGAGGTTTGGATGGGTCCTAGGATCGATGCTTACAAGATCTTACTATTAAGGTGAAAGTTGAGACATATGAGGAGATTGATATGGCAAGGGCTTCCATTTCTTCGGATGAGTTAGTTGAGGTACATGGTAGTTGTATGTCAGATGCAGAATTATGCGAGGAAGATAACACACGTATGAGTGATCTTGTGGTGGAGAGTTCTTACCAAGTTTCCTATCTCAGTGCAATTAGTGAGACAAAGAGCTTGCATAGGAGTCAGGGATTACAGAGGCATCAGCTAAAGGTGAGTGATAGTGACATTTCTTCAACTCTTGAGCATTATGATGCTATCTGTCAAATGCTAGCTACATCTAGTTGAGGTGCTCCTATGTTTGATGAGCATGGTGATAGTACACTTTCTCTATCAGAGGTTAATGCACTTCGAGAGGCTGTCAGGATCTTAAAGTATAGTTACTCTCAGTTAGTGGCTGACAGGGATTACCTTCTAAAGTGGGGTAGCACTATTATGAGATGTTGTTAGGCAAAGAGGAGATAGTTGAGCTCACTCGGGAGCTTGAGGTGACTATGGACTCTCTTCAGTATACTCAGTTGGCTCTTTAGGAGTCATAATCACAATTAGACGAGGTTACCATGGAGTTAGAGTGGGTACATTTGACACCAGCCCCAGACCTTGTTCAGTTACATATTGTGGTTGGTGGTGAGTTTGCTTCCATGGTTGGCGATGAGGGACTTGATGATGTAGCAAACACATCTATCCAAGATATGGTTGTAGTAGGTATTGATGAGGTAAGGGTATCACTGGACTTGAGCTCTCATGTTGATTTGCTTCCTTTTGCTTAAAGCAAATCTATTTCTTCATGTCATACGACTGATGGCATGGGACAAATGACAATGCCACATTTTCAGAGAGATCAGTTGTGGGTCACAGGCGAGCAGGTTGTTGTTTCCATATATAATTTCTATTGCATAGAGTCCTTCATGGAGTACCTATTGGAGAGTTCAGATGTGCAGGAGGATTCATATAGAGTGTTTGAGGGCAATCTCATACAATGCTCTCATGATATTTAGATGTTGATAAGAAAGATTGTAGAGACTTTGTGTACTATGCTTCCCCACAGGAATTTCGTGGTTTGATTTGTTGAGAGGATTGACTAGGATTCTGTATGACCAGTGGTTCGAAGTCAGAGATTGGAATCGTCTCTTGATTCCTAGTTTGATACTAATGAGCCCTGGACAACAATTAGGAGTTTTTATTGACGTTGCACTGTGAGGAGTGCTCATCACTTTTCTTTTGACCCACAAGTAGAGGATTTGGTTTCATGTCAGTGTGGGTTGGCTCCAGTTTCATACCATACATTATGGGATGGGTTAGCACTGTCTTTTGTAGATGAGATTGACTGTTGTGAGTTAGACCCCTTGCAGTAGCTACTCACCTATAGTTGTTAGCATCTCCACAATGCAGTTGGGTGTGAGTGTTAGTTTGATGGGGACTCAGGTGTAGACAAAGTTGGTATTTCAGTTGGGTTGAGTTTTGACGAGTTGTTGCCTTCATTAGTGGCTACGATCAGTTTTCAAATGATTCTGATAATGATGCTTTTTATTTGGGTGTTGGTGCTTCAGAAATTGCTTCACAAGCATCTCTTTCTGCCCCGAGGCCTAGGATGCCCACTTCAGCTTTAAGTATTTTACAAAAATGGTTAGAAATATATACATACAAAAGCCATTTAAATACAAAAACAACTATTTTAAAGCTCAAATCGACTCCTTGAAAGTTCAAATACAATACCAAAATTACAAACACCTACCTGTATTTGGAGCATGAAAACTCTGTAAAAAGATGCAAATCGTGACTAAAAAGTATCTGCAAAAGGGTGTTCAAAAGGAAAATGATGCAACTGGTAGGCATTTGATCACAATAAGAGTATGAGATTTGTTATTAAACACAAAATTCGGCATTTAAGGAGTTGTAGACCGAGAGTTCACTGAACTTGATGCTCATACAAACATCCTATCTCTAAATTTGGTGGCTGGAAGTTAGAAACTTTGAATGATTATTTCAAATTATTGGGACTTTTAATTGTCTTTAGACTTTTCATTACATGAAAAGTAAAGTGCAATGATATTAGAAATGCTTGACAACTTGGAGTATTCATAGGATTAGTATCACTTATCATATTACATATCAAATGATATGTAATTGATTTTTCAAAGATATTAAAAGTATCCACCTCGATATATACATGTTAGCAGTTTTGATATACCTTACACTTTTAAATGCATATAATATATGATATAAAATCTAATGATATGAATAAGGTACGACTTAAAGGTAAGTTAGAAATTGTAATAAGATATTACCAATATGATATTAAAGACAAATAAAAGGAAATAAAATAAAACAAGAATTAAAAATAAAAAATAAACATTTGAGATGACCCTTACTATAAAGGCCACTAAAAACCCCAATACTAAACTATGGCAATTCGTCAAATACTTGGCATGCAACTGTTAGTTGGGTAAAGATGTGATGTCTCAAACAATTCACCAAATAAGATAGATATAACAAATGCAATAAATAACAGTAGCACCAACAATATTCAGAAGAAATCTTATTGTAATTTGCATTCAAGGACTGATCTATTACAAGCTCCAATGGTAATAGCAAATTCTTACAATATTTGTAACAATTCAATTGAAGGTAAATGAATCTGAGCATATACAGTTCTGTACTTAGTTTTTAAACAATGAAAGCAACATTAAGAACCTAGAATTGCTGCCTCTATTGGTTGTCATATGCATGAATTACCAAGACTGCACCTTTCCATGCTTGACTGCAAACCCTGCCGATGGGATTGACTGAACGATGACCGATTGAAACTCAGGTCTGTTCTTAGCCTGCCCTTCACAACCTCTGAAAATGCTGATGCCACTGAAGTAATTAAAAACTGCCATACGGGCCTGTGCAAGGATGCTCCAATTATTATCACAATTGCTGCCTGGAAATGACGAAACTGGCCTGGACTGAGTCACCACAACCCTGCGCTGAAGATGATCGAAATTTGGTCCTTAGTTCTGTTCTAGACCTGCCTGCCCATACTACCGTACTAGTATGGTTTTGTGCGATTTTTTTATTATAATTTCCAGCTTGCAAAAACGGTGACTATTTTGGTAGGAGCTGAATCGCCTGGGTTCAAGGATGGTAATGCATTAAATATCATGAAGTTTAGAGCGGATAAAAGGGACTAATATCCAAGAAGTGCTTCCCAGTTTTTCCTTTGAATTCTTCAGTTCTGCATCATCTTTGTGTAGCTGAAAATTTATCTCTTGCAAATCCTTCAATGAAGAATGATACAAGTATCCCACCACAGGACTCCAAGAAGTTGTCACCCTACAAACAATCTGAATATGCAAATAAGCCCAACATAAAATGGCTGAAGACCACCTCCAATGTGCAGCCCTTCGGAAGATATCTCACTTCCTCAGTTATGCAGATGCAAGGGAGTTTTCGTTCCCAAAGACCTAATGGAAATTTGCAGACCAGAGACTACAATTGCTCCAATATGAATAGAAGTTAAATCCACAAAATCGCTTGTCCAAATGGGTGCCTCCCGCCCTCTATTTATTCACCTTTTTAAGAAGGCACTAGGAGCTTCTAGAAACGTCTTTTATAAAATCTTATTATAATGCACTTTATTATTAAATAACTTTATAAAATTAAATAAATAACTTTATAAAATTAAAAGTGCAATCTCAATTCAACTTTAGAACATGTAGGCCCCACTTACTGGATGTAGGCTGAATTATAACTCTCTGAGAGCAATATGCAATCATTTGGCAATAGGATGACTCTCTCTCCAAAATCATTTGCCTACGAGAGTCAATGATAGGCAAATCTACTGTAGGAGTCATGTCACTAGAAAGGGGACATGACAACATTAAATGCTCAAACTGTTTAGATCAACAAATAAATTTATTTATTTACAAAAAAGAAACTTAAGAGTTAAAAAACCATAAATAATTTAATTGAAATTATGATTGAATTTTTGTAGAGTTGTAAATATTGTTAAAAGAAAATTTACAGAAACATCAGGGAGCTCCTTTGTTATTTTGAAAAGAGCTTCCATTTATACGCCTCAGTTTTGTATTTTAATTTAAAATTCTAACAAAATCCTAAGGATATGGCAAGTTTTCGTGTGTTTGCATTGTGTGCTGAAACTCAAGAGAATAATTTTTGAATATTGTTAAAAGCTCTAAATCATCTCCATGGTCTAGTATTCTAAGGCTTTAGGTTAGGTTCCTATTATAAGGAACCTTCCCCTTCCAATTTGAAGAAAGGTTTCATCTTACAGACAATTCCGTGTTGCATTGTTGCAAAAGCAGAAAACAGAATGCTAATAATGTGAATAATTGTCAAGTTTGAATACCTATATGTGAGTTGCTTACTGTTGATTGTGGGTCTCTGGTTTGGTTGTTTGTATATGGTTTCCATTCCCTGTACTATACTCTTGATTTCACGATAATGTTCTGGACTTGTTTGTTTCCACATTCCTTCATTTGGACTAAATCTAATAGGTTGTGTGTCTTCAATTTTACCTAGAGTTCAAGTCTCAATAACTTTTGGAAGGATCTTGTTCCTAAAATTTCTGGAATATCTAACTATATCCTTTTATGGCTCACTGTTATAACTCATGCGGTTTTATTTATTTAATTGCACACTTTGCTAAACAGGCTGCAGCCGCATTAGGTCGTGCTCTAATTGGAACACTCTTATTTGGAGCTTTAAAGGATGATGCTGAAACTGTACAAGTATTTATAATCCCATCCTTTGTCTCTCAACATTGTTGCCTTTCATGTAAAATATTTTTCCCTCTGTTGATGTTTCACAGGAGATGCTTGGCTGTTAAAAGTATTTGACAAGTTACTGTCTCTAACATGAATAAACAGCAGTTGCATGTGCACCATGCTGACAATAAATCCTTTTTTTCTATAAAACCATGACTAGTTTTCTTTGATGCTTAGGTGCAATTTGTTGGGGATGGACCTTTGGGCCAGATTACTGCAGTTGCTTCTGGTGGAGGCCTGGTAAAAGGATTTGTGGGCAACCCAATATGTGACCTTCCCATCTCAGCAAGTCAGATGGTAAAATGTATCCTTTTCTCTTTTCCTCAATTACCCAATATGTGACCTTCCGGTCTCAGCAAGTCAGATGGTAAAATGTATCCTTTTCTCTTTTCCTCAATTATACTCTGCCTAGTTACTAGAAGGAGATCTTTTTGTACCAAGGAAATAGTTAGTCTCTTTCCTTTCTCTCTTCTTTGATTCTTCACAGTGAACTGTAAAGGACACACTCTATTATCTGAGTTTGCAGCATCTTGGAAAGTGTGATTGTGCATTTTGTATGTGGAGGAAGTCTTTATTACTTTAACAAATAACATTGTCCAATGGATAGCTTTCTTCCACCCATTAGCAACTTCATTTGTATACAGTGCTACTCTCTCTGTCAAAGTAAGTACTCCAATGGTATAGTACCTCGGAGATAGGGCATATATGCAGGGAGGTACAATGGCATGGTCGTCTTTCCCAACCACAATAAATGATTGTTTCCATCTTATTGCATAAAGTTTCACATTCTATGGGGTCATTTCGATGTGTTTGTATTACAATTTTCACCTTCTCTACCATTGTGTCCATTCGATCATAGACATACCCTAAACAAGGTGATTTTGTATCAGTAAATTGGAATATAGTCATGGCAGGCTCAGTGAAGTCACCAAATGTCATCCAAGACCAATCTCTTGATCTATTGGGCCCTCTTTGAATGTGAAGCCTTCCACACATCCCATTAGTTGGAAATGACAATTTGCCTCAATACTGTTCGCCCTTGAGAAGTTGTCTCATGACTAGTATGAGATGCAAATTGGGTCTTAGCCATAGTTACAAGACTCAGACTTGTCTCAGACTTGGCACACTGGTTCCAGGCTCAAACTCAGACTCAGCAAATCAGAAAACCCAAGAAGTTCAATGATTTTGAGGATTTAAAGTGTTTTTCATGCATCATTTAGAATTTTAGTCTATTAACATCAAATACACAATAATTGAGAAATAGAGTCTACATTGCACACATTCACATGTTTACATAGATCACATATGTATAAATGTGAATTTCTGACGGCAATAAGCTAAACCAGATAATGCATTAGAATTATAAATAGTGTCACTGTAAAATGTTTACAATATTCATGGACTATGAAATCTATGGAATCAAAAGTGCAAAACACGTATCAAAATAAAAGCTAGAGCCTAGAAGACTAAGGCTCATAGTGGCCTATGTCTTCGTAGGAGTATGCCTAAGATAGGTCATGGAAGATTGTTTCTACCAACTTGCACAAACAATCAGCATTCAAAATATGAGAGCCAATCGATTTGCTAATCTATTTGCCAAAACCCGAATTCTTCTTAAGCTTAGGCATGTGCATGAGACGAAGAGAGATTTTCCTTCGATATCCTAATGTAAGTAGGGTTAATATTTTTGTTTTGAGTTGTCCTTGGAAAGCTTTCTCCTTTTTTACATTTTGTTTAATGAAATTTCATGTATCGCAATTAAATTCATATAGCATTCATATTTTCATTTTGTTCTTCCTGATGAATTTTGATGGCCAGTAGAAACTAGAAAGTGTGTTCTATTCCTTTAGGAAGGACATTAGCTGCTCTTTTAGACACAGTATATGGACGGAATATTTATAATTTATTGCTAGTGTGATGGCTGTCCAGTATCTGTTGCAAATTATTTCAATATTAAAATACTCCTTAGTGGATTGAAACTATAGATGCATTATCTATGGCTGAAACATTTTTGCAAGTTCTTAAATGAAGCACTGTGATTTCATTGAAGGCAAGAGATAATTGCCTGCTATTGCTAATCGCAAACACTAATTGCAAACAAAATTCCATTTAATTTTCTCACTCTGTTGAACTTTTCTAAGGTGGACAGTCAAGTATTACTGAAAACTGTAATGGGATGAACATGCTCCTTAACAGTAACCGTGTTTGCCATGCAACATTAATGTTATCAAGAATCATTTTGGAATTGATATTCTCAATGCTGATGTAATATACACAGCTTTATACGTATGAAGTGTTAATTGGCATTAAAACAAGGACATTTTTAAAATGTAAAAGTACTTATCTCAGGCAAAGGTAAAGAATTGCTAACTTTATAGGTATGAAGTGTTGGGCTGGCATTTGGTATAGCTTTGATACCATGTAAGAATTTGCCTAAGGCAATAATTCAACACCAAGATCAAGAGGCTCAATAGATAGCACAAGAGAGACTAATGATGATCAAATGAGAATCTCAATAATGATCAAAATGATAATGGATATCAGATAATTGGATATGAGATGTATACACACTAGAAGTGCCTGTATATAAAGGCAACTAGAATGACTAGGAGTCAGCAAAGAGATAAGCATCACAACTAAGCGCATGTCCACCAAGAGTGGATTATCCTCCATTGAGAACAGGAGTTTGTGCAATGATGAGAGAATAAGTTTACATAGGTGCATCTCATAAAGAGATATTGTAGACACCATGTGCTCAAATAAGTTGCTAACTCCTGTGTTGTCAACAAGACAACTCATATGAATATTCTTAAGTAAAGTGTAATATTGATTAATTATTTACACTAACAAAAACAAAGACATTTATAAAATGTAAAAGTACTTATTGCAGGCAATGGGAAAAAATTGCTATCAGGCTATCAACTTCTGTATGTAAACATGAGCAGTAGGAATCAGAGATTTTAATGTCAAAATATGGCCTCAATTTTAATTACGTAGCCCATCAACTAATAACTAGTTAAGATTTTTTAATTCAATGCATTTTAGGTCTTAGACAAGAGGTAGAAATCCAACAATGTGAGTCAAATTAATTACATAAAGTTGTTTTTGACATTTTATCCTACCAACTGCCGTAGAGTTCAGCCAACAAGACCAACAAGACTTGCAGAATCCAGAGAGTCCTTGGATTCAGCGAATCTCAGCAGGACTTTGCTGCACTCGATCGAGTCCTTGTCCAAAGCTCGAAAAACTCTAGGGCCCGGACTTGGCTTGGGACTCACAGAGTCCTATCCTGACTCATAGAGTCTTGAAGGACTAGTCTTAGCAACCTATGTTAATAACAGTAGGACAATAAATATTAAGCAAATTTATATGCAATTTGATAATTGAACACGATATAAAATTTGTTAGAATTAAACTAATTAATTAAATTTAGCATTATAAATGTGAATATCAATTGTGACATTTGATGGTTCATCACAAACATTTGGATCTCCTCTCCCTCCTAGTATATTTCTTTCACCAAACCTATTTGAGTGCGAATTTGTTGCATCACCAAGTTGAGGGAGTTTATAGTGCACGGTGTCCAAAAACTATGGTCATATCATCCCTTAATTTAAGCACTTGGACCCTGACAAATGTTTGCATTGTTTGCAGCCTCAATGAGAATTCTGGAAATGAACCGTGCGTCTTTCACTTCCCCTTCATAATGAATTACACTCAAAAACATTGCCCCTTTGCAGGATACTGCAATAACATTAATCAAAGGATGGTTTCTAGTATCTTGGCATCCATAAAAACCAATAGAAACATATGAAGTTTTCTAAGAATCTCAAATTGGTTGAAAAGATTTTCTATAGAAATCCTCTCTTT
Source organism: Cupressus sempervirens (assembly GCA_028749045.1). Lineage (NCBI taxonomy): Eukaryota > Viridiplantae > Streptophyta > Pinopsida > Cupressales > Cupressaceae > Cupressus > Cupressus sempervirens. The sequence goes on from CM053785.1 coordinate 236,337,173, forward strand.
TTGAGTGTTACACACCATTTCAGACTCAAGACTTGTGTAACCAGCTGGTATATTATTGATGGCGACAACCATCTCCGTCCAATATGGTGATCTCACCAAGTTTAAAGGAAGACCATTGGTATAGAGGCAACATCTAGTTGCTTGATCAACAAGCTCTATTGCCTCCATTTTAAATGTCATGTCCAATGGACCTCTTTTGCGGGCTGTAGTTTCTACTTCTTCCGCTTCCACTTCTGGTATAGGGAAAAATGGTTCTTTGAAGGATGCAACTGGTTTAGTGGGTACTAATATTTCTTTCTTTCTAGATGAACCAACATAACTAGCTTATTCTGATCTTTTAAGCAATCTTTCAGTCTCTTCTTTTTCTTTTATAAATCACTATTTGTGCAAGAGTCATCCCCTTCTTATCTTTGCATTTGTACATTCCCATTGCTTTATCAAAAGGACCCATAAAGTGAAGTTAACTCAAGAATTCAAGCTATTAAATGAATTACTATCACAATAATTACATTAAAATAAAGAGCTAAAGTTGTGTTTTATATCTAAAAAACATTGGAATTTTTTTTGAAAATTTCTTCCCAAACTCGAGAAAATTCACCAAAATCTCAAAACAAATCATCAAAAGACTCAAGAATAGGGTCAAATGCTTACTTAGCTGCTTAGAAATCCTTTGTGGAAGCTATCTAGCACCCCATGAACGATCCTCTTCAAAAACACTCACCTGATCTTTAAAATGCCAAAATGGAGACCAAATGAAATGAGAGCAACCTTAGGAATGATCCTATATGAAAATAATCACGTGCCCTTCAAAATAGCAATATGGAAACCAAATGAGAAGAGAGAAAAATAACAAACAAATGAGATGTAAAATTAATGAATGGTCTTTGTTAGGGTCGTTTTAGGGTTTAGGGGTAAGAAAAGAACAAAAAGGATTTCAAGCACATGCTTTAAGTGAAAACAAACTCACTTTAGAAAGTTTTTTCTATTTTCACTGTGCATGTGAGTGCCTCCAAATATTGTTTTACCTCAAGCATTCTGTCATCAAACAGTTTGCCCATTGCAACACAAAGATCCCAAACCAAGCATGAATAATTGTATCTACTAAAGTCTCCATGTTGCATAATGATCACGTACACACACTTGAATGTAGGCGAAAAATGTAAATATCTATCAAGCTTTTGTTGGGCCACTCTAATGTAAACATGGTCATGCCCACAACCATTAGGATCCCATCGAGATGCCTTGATGATCAAATCCACAACCTTCATACCATCATGCTCATAAATTTCTTTAGGGATCTCATAGCTCGAGTACAACATGCAATTTCCATGAGGATGGCCCCACATGAAGAGTTGGCAATCATTATGCCTTGTGCCCAGCCAAAGGGTAAACTCCATATTCAACCAACTGTGAAGATTGCTCCTCCAAAAAATCCTTGATCAATTTTGCGTCACAAGGAAGCAAAACAACTATCGATAGAGCTTGCTTATTCGTAGGGTCAGTAAAACCCATATCAGATTAATTGTCGGGTGTTGGTTCAATGATATTTGTGGAAGTGTCTTCCTCTAGAATCTTTTCCTTCATCTTGGATTCGAGTACCAAATAGATTTATTATTTGAGGTAAATGATGTTGCCAACAACCTTGTATCTATCATCTTCTATTGGACCATCCAACAGTTGGCATGCAAAAGTAGTTTTGGAGTATTCGACCAATAGATGTGCCTTTGAATTGGCAGAAAGCTGAGATAGATACCATATGGCATCGTTGGATGCCATAGTGCGATCCAAGTCCAAATTCTTGATTCTCCCAATAGGCTGGCAAAATCACCAACTCTAATACCATTGTAATGCTCCAAAGATGATCTCGGCCCGAGGACAATCTTTGTTTGAAGGCAATCTCGGCTTGAAGACAACCTCAGCCAGAGGCTATCTCAGTCTGAAGGGGAAGGCTATCTTGGTTGGAAGGCAACCTCAAATGGAAGGGAATCTTTGTTTTTTAGGCAATCTTGGTCGAAGGGTATCTTGGTCCGAAGGCGAAGGCTATCTCAGTTCGAAGGAAACCTCAATCCCAAGGGGATCTTTGTCCAAAGGCAATCTTGACCGAAGGGTATCTTAGTTCAAAGGCGATTTGGAAATGATCATAGGTGTAGGTCCAAAAAAAAAAGATTGAGATGCCCAAAACAAATGCGCACTAGTAATTGGATGCCCAATATATAGAAGATATTCACCAACAGAGTTATTCACCAAGGAAAAGGAATGCATGCAAACTGTCACCAAACATGGAATTTATATTAGCAAATAGAAATGGCACTTTAGATGTGCCAAGTTTGAAGCTAAGTAATACAAAGAATTGGTATAGGGTGAGGATTGAATCCCTTTGAAAATGTAAAAGCCAATTAGGGATGATCTTCATCTTCCGAAATGGCAAATAATACTGAATTCCAATAGGAATTTGCAGTCCAATAAAATAATCCAAAATCTCATACTAACAACTTGCTACATGCTACAAATAAATACCCCTTAAAAGAAAACTTCCGAGGGTTTACAAAAGAATGCCAACATAACAAACACCTACAGATGGTTAATAGAAATTGGGCCTCTTTATAATAAATAAGCCCTTGTGATATTATTTAATTTTGAGCACCATTTAATAAATTAACCTAATTAAAATATTTTATTAAAGATTGGGAACATATACATATATGTATGTATGTATAATTGCAAACTTCTTTAAAACTACTGTCATATTTGGAGTGAATATTACTGTTTCAAAGAATATCCCTAAAGGTGACATGACATGCAACTCTACTATATTTTGCATATCATAAATTGTTAAATCAACTTTCAATAAAAAAAAATTATGAACTATGTGTCTATATTGCTTTTAAAGTAATGAAAATCTCCTCTAATGACTCAGAAAATTGTGTTATATTTACTATATGTTTTTTACAGATGCCATATCCAGACTCAGGTTTTTCTTTAAATGGTTGTATCTGTATTTTTACTCATATCCATATGCATGCGAATTTGTTCAGAAAATGAAAAATATGCCATCTTTTCAAATTTCTGATTGTCAATAATTTTTTATAACAATTTATGTTGGACTGTGATAAATTTTCCTATTGTGTATAATCTCTTATCTACAAGAGACTATTTAGGACAAAATTTATAATAGAAGGAAATGGTTCATCTTCAAATTTGAAAGTACTATTTTGAACATTATTGAGTCAAACAACCTAGGTATTAGCTATTTTATGCAACTAGTTTACAGCTTTACTCGTATCAATTTTTCTCCAAACTAAACAATATTATTGAACTATGACTCTTATGATTGATTACTTATTGAGAAATATAACTAGGGTAACTAAATTTATAATTTTATTCAACCTTTTATGTGATTCATATGTAGGGGAAATGTTCACTTGGGTGGATGTTTTAATTTCTACACTTTTGTGTAGGATAGGTTATCACTTATAGATTTATATTTCCATGCTTCCACTGATATATAAATTGAAATGCATATGAGAAGGAAGCATGATTAGTAGAAGAGTATAGTTATTAGAAGTTGATTTGTCCCAAATAAAAATTGTTGCTAGCACATCCTATATGCTGCTAGGATTATTAATTGTGAGTTCCTTGGTTTACTTCAGTTTTATGATGATTATGAATTAAACAATCTAAATTGGATATTATTCTTTGGCATGGAAATGACAGGTTAACGTTGGAGAAGCTGTTGGATCTGGTTTGATGAGTGTTGTGTGCAATCATTCGAAATGGCCACAACCATACACGTAGGGAAAGCTCTTTTATACAAGCAATGTGCAAATAATGCTAGCTAATATTATCTTTGTGTTCTTTCAAATATTTTTTATGATAATGTTGGAAATGCCAATATATCCTAAAGTTTTTAGAAATTTTGAATTGGATAAACTGGGTGAATACTGGATTGTACCAGCTTGCATTACAAGTGATATGTTAAAGTCTCCTCAAGTCTATTAATGTGTACTAACAAATATTGTGATGCTGTATACTTTAGAGGATCTGTTCCAATATATTCTGGAGAGATTGCAGAAGACTTTGCGCATTATCTTGCTGAAAGTGAACAGGTTTAAGTTTATAACTTTTAGCAAATTTGCAGTCATTGATAATATTATAATAGAAAGCATTTTAACTGCAAGGCATTGTCACTTTGCTCTGCCATAGTTGTATTGTTCAAAAGTCTGCCACTAGTTGTGGGGTTTTGGTCCTTTCTAGACCATTTATATCGAATATTATATATATGTCCTCTAGGAATCACTTCATTGAGTTTTAAATTTTGATTTAAATGAATTAGTCGACATGGCTGCTTTCATTGATTATTAATTTATTTTCATTTTGTTGGACACTTTTTCTAATGACCATATTAAAAATGGCAATTTGTTTGATTTAAATGAATTAGTCAACATGGCTGCTTTCATTGATTATTAATTTATTTTCATTTTGTTGGACACTTTTTCTAATGACCACATTAAAAATGGCAATTTGTGAGGAATTTTTTGAGCAATTTCAATTCATAAAGATGATACTAAATTAGAGATTTGACTGGAAGAGGATCCCTGGGAAAAAGTTGGCTCCCTTTGATTCATATCCAACTTTGTTATAGTAATGTCTAATTCATAAAAATGGATATTCAATTAGTTATGCAAATGTCAAGTGTTTTACTTGTTGTAATGCACCTATATGAAACATTTAAAATTTATTCCTTAAAATCTTTACAAACTCCTTTCATATATATTTCTCTATATTTTAAATGACATTCCTCCTAATACTTATATAGATTATTTCCCATCAGTCATGACTCTTCGTAATTTAATCATTTATATTGATTATTAATTAATTTCATTAATATATATATTTATTAATAAAAATTAATATTATGTTATATAAATTTATATAAGTATATTATTGGTATTACATCCTTATTTATTACTAATTAATATTAAACTTATTAGATTATTTATCATCTCAATACTATATTATTATTTATGCTTTTATATTTATTAAATTAAATTATATTTGTTATTTATAATGAACATATACAATTTATGTATAATTACTTACTTCAATAACTTAGTATGTAATAATTATTATTATATATAATCTTTTATATATTTATTGAAATAATTATTATAAGTATTTTATTGAATTTATTTTTTGACCTATATTGTCATAATTGGGATCATGACAAGTCTGCCCCTCTAGAGTTTTCTTGTCCTAATATGATGCTAATTTATTCATAGCTCAAATTCATTGGCTTCCTTGCATACGCATAAAACACTTGCAAAAGTATACATGTTAGTATATGATGGTCTTATGCAAGAATATATGAATGAAGACACAAAGTAGCCACATTAATGCATAAAGACACAATGTAAACACGAAGTAGACACACAAATGCATGAAGACACAAGGAAGACACAAAGCAAACACATTGATGCATGAAGACACGAAGCATACACGATGTATACACATATTGAAAACATCATCCTATAATCTAATAAGATGGTACTAAAAAAAATGATTTATCATTGTGCTTGTGGCCAAAATGCTATACCAAAGGAATACAAGTTAGTATATATAAGTATACTATCAAAAGAAACTAATAGTTTTAATTGGAAAAAATAGGGTTAGGATAAAATACTTATATTCTTCCTTATGATAGAAATAATCATTTCACCATTTATTCATCCATTACTTCTATTTATTTCTTATGAGTTCAACCTACAATGTCCCTACTTATAAGGTCCAATAATATTGTCATGTTTTCTTTCCAAAGAGTCAATTTAGAAGATTATCATCTCATTACTTAATCAAGAGAAATCTTGATATTTATATACGCATTTATATCCTATCTACTTCATTGTATGTATAGGCTAGGTCACCCGGGGATCGGACAAGGAGACCACATTAAAGCCTCGACAAGGCCTTGGTCCTTCCTTAAGGTCTCTCATTCTTTCAATGGGTGCTTTCCATCCCTCACCATGCCTAGGCACTATACCATACTACAGTCCTCGAACATTGTGGTGGGGTTCCATAGCTCAATAAACCTAAGCTTAAGAGTAGGTACATACCCCTCTTGTCTTAGGACTCAGCCCTACCCTCTTATCCACCTAGTCCTTACTGATTAACATAATTTTGTGATTATTTTAGAATCATCACCTCTTAATTCATTAATTACTTATTTCCTTTTAATTTATTTTTTCAAAGGGAAGAAAATATTCATTATCATTATTTTGGCATTCCTTATTAACTATATTCCATTATCATTATCATTGTAATAACCACCCTTTTTTTGTTTTTTGAGGAAACTTGCAGACTACTAAGTAATTATCAATTAGAGTCCTATTTTCAACATGGCATTTTGACAAACACTTAGCAAACATACAACAATAATTATGCAAAGTTTATAACCTCCTTATTTGTTGATAAAATATGGATTTTGCAATAGAAATGTTTACATACAATTGCCTTATAGGCTGCAGCAAATATTCAGACTGGTATTTAACAATCACAATGCCCAAAAATGAACCGTATGATGGAAGGAACTTGGGAGTAGATGCCGTAGTGATCAATTGATGAAATGGCAGCCCCCCCCCCCAAAAAATATTTTTTATCAGCTAGGTGGACAAGAAACTCAATGCAACACTGTTTGCATACTATAGCAGCACTATTTATGACACTGTAGCAAAAACACTATTCATGCACACTGTAGCAAAAACACTATTCATGCACACTGTAGCAAAATCACTATTCACGTGTACTATAGCAAAATCACTATTTACGGGCACTATAGCAAAATCACTATTAATGTGCACTGTAGCAAAATCACTATTCAAGGGCACTGTAGCAAAATCACTAATCACATACACTATAGCAAAATCACTATTCATGGGCACTGTAGCAAAACATGATAAATCCCACTGTGTTTTCTGAATGAAAACACTTGGTAATCCTCCTGACTATGTCTTTCAACAGCGAAGAGAATGCTAGCAAAGAGAGATTTTGTCCTCCAAGCTCAACAATTAGATTTCTTAGAAATCTGATAGCATAATAGTAATATCATCCAAGCATATCCCAACTCATTCCATCCAAGAGAATATAAAGTCCTCCAAGAAGTAGACTTCATTTGCATAAGCAATGTGGGATAAATGAAAAACACCTTTTTAAAAAAACTTCATAATAAAGTGACTTAATTAATAAGTCTTTTATTTAATTGTCACTTTATAATAAAGTAAATTAACTTCGGCATTCAAATCATGTAAGAGTTGAACTTAGAATACCATGTATGATAGCTCGTCAAAAAGAGCTCAACCAAATCCACCAAGCCGAACATTGCAAATTTGCATATCACTTGACTCCCACTAACTTACTAAAATAGTAACTCCTAAAAATACTACCAAATGAGCTCCCTAATCACTTCATTAGCCTACGAAAGCTCCTATCATAGCCTAATCTATTGACCCTGATGGTCATATTAAGTAGGGGACATTACAGTCTATCCCCCTTGAAATTGCTTGTCTTCAAGCAATCTCAGTTCTTGATGCTGCAATGCTTGCTCCTTTTCCGAAGTAGCATCCTCCTCTAGCATGTTTCTCCACTTAACCAAGTATTCCTTAACTACCCTGTTCCTAAGACTCCTCTCTGGTATCCAGAGTAGCTTCAAGGACCAACACAAGCTTACCCTCCTCATCCAACGATGGCAAATCTGCAGAAGGCACAATTCGTTGACCAATGGCTTTCTTAAGTCTTGACACATGAAACAAATTATGTACTCGACTGCCCTCTGGAAGCTCAATCTCATAGGCAACCCTACCCATTTTACGAATCATTGTGTAGGGTCCATAAAACTTAGGCTTAAGCTTCTCGGCTCTGCTCTCTTGAGCGATGACTATTTATATGGTTGTAGCCTCAAGTAAACCATATCCCCTACCTCAAAACTGTGTTGTACCCTGTGCTGATCAGGATACAACTTCTGTTGATTCTGAACTTGTTGTATGTACTCCTTGAGCACTTTCAGGATATCTTGACTATTCTACAATAGGTTTTTCGCTTTGGGTACTTTTCTATCCCTCAGAACTAAATCGATGAAGCTAGGTGCTTCATAACCATACAATGCCATGAAAGGAGTCATCTTGATGGACATATGATAAGTGGTATTATAACAGTACTCTCCCATATGTAGCCATATGACCCAAGCTCTATGTTGTGCACTCACATAGTTTCTCAAATATCCCTCCACCCATTTATTCACAATCTTTATTTGCCCATCTGTTTGTGGATGGTAACTAATGCTGGGTGTAAGATCTGTACCACACAACCTAAACAATTCCTGCCAAAAAACACTTATAAATTTACTATCTCAGTCACTGACTAGAATCTAGGTAGCCCATGTAACCTGAATATCTCTCTGAAGAAAAAGATCTGCCACCTATGCTGCTGTGTAAGTGGATGGAATAGCAAAGAAGTGAGCGAATTTTGTCAAGCGGTCTACCACCACATAGATCCAATCTCTCCGTTGCACTTGTGGTAACCCAATGATGAAATCCATCAAAATACTTTCCCATTTCCTCTCAAGAATGGGCAAAGGCTGAAGTAATCCTGCGGGAGAAGTGTGCTCTCCCTTATTCTGCTAACACTCCACGCACTCTCACATATCTCTACACTTCATCCTTGAGTTCTCTCCAAGTGAATCTCTCACGGATCTACCTATAAGTTTTGAAGACCCCAGGATGTCCAATTGTAGGCGCATTATGAAATGCCCCCAAGATCCCCTCTCTAAACTGTGACGTAGGAATCAAATAAATCCTATTGTGAAATTTGATTAACCCATCCAACACCACATACCTGTCATCCTAAAGGGTGCCCACAACTATCCTAGAAGCCCAATTATCTCCTACATACTCCGTTGAAATACGATCTCTCCAATCTCTTGAAATTTCTGCTAGAGCACATATGTGAGGTCTTCGAGATAAAGCGTTAGCCACTACATTTTTCTTACCTTTGACAAACTCTATGTCAAAGTCATAGGCTTGCAATTTGGTAACCCATTTTTGTTGTCGGTCATTAAGATGATGTTGGCCCATGACATATTTAACACTATTGTGATTAGTCTTGATCATAAAATGCCTATTTACCAAATAAGATTGAAATTTGGCCAACACATGCACTGTGGCCAACATTTCCCTATCATAAATAGAATAGCTTCTCTCAACTCCTTGGAGCTTCCTACTCTTGAATGCAATGGGGTGTTTCTCTTGCATCAATACTGCCCCTATCCCATCTCCTGAAGCATCACACTGAAGCTCAAATGGTTTCATAAAATCCGGTAGAACTAGAACTGGACAAGATGACATTACCTGTTTGAAGTGGTCAAAACATCTCTATGCTGCCTCTGTCCATGTGAAGGCTCCTTTCTTGGTGAGATTTGTCAAAGGTGCGACAATCTGTGAGAATCCTCTAACAAACCTCCTGTAAAAACCACATAAACCAAAGTACCCCTTAATCTATGTGAGGTTTGTAGGAGCAGACCAATCTACAACAGCTATAATCTTTTTAGGATCAACCCGAACACCATCTGCATTAATGATATGCCCAAGGTAAAGGAGCTCGGTCATGCCAAACTCCATTTTGATTCCATGGCATACAATGACTCTCTATCCAAATTAGATAACACCTCCTCCAGATGTTGCAACTACTCTTCCCAGGTCTTACTGAAGACCAAGATGTTGTAAAGAAAGATCAAGACGAATCTCCTCAACTACCCCCTAAACACCTAGTTCATACAACTCTAAAATGTAGCGGGTGCATTAGTTAGCCCAAATGGCATAACCATAAACTCGAAGTGGCTATAGTGACATCAGAATGTTGTCTTATCAATGTCCTCTACTCTCGTCCTAATCTGGTGGTATCTAGATCGTAAACTGATTTTGGTGAAGAAGTGTGCACTATGTAGCTCATCAATCAACTCATCAATCCTAGGAATGGGATACGTGTTCTTCATTGTTTTCTTATTTAGTGACCTATAATCAATGCACATGCGCATCTTCTGATCCTTCTTCTTTACTAGAACTATTGCTGAAGCAAAAGGGCTTTAGCAATAGTTCTAATCTCCTCTCTGAAATCATTAACCAACACAATTAACCTCTGAAATTCACTGATATACGTCTCAATTGATCCCCATTGCTTGAGCTGTGCCAACTTTTTAAACCGTAACTCGAGATCTTTTGTATCAAATCTCTCTATAAGTCTCTCAGTGAACTCCTTGTAAGATGTGATCTAACTATGCCCCAAGGTTACCATACCATGATGCCACCACTCATGCGCTGGACCATCCAAATGAATAGCCACGTATTTGATAGCCTCCTCTTCAGGCATAGGATTCAGCTGGAAGTATGTATCTACTTTTTGCACCCAAGCTCGTGCAGTCATCTTCCCTAAAGCATCATAATAAGGTAAAGAAATTTTTTCAACTTTCTTTCTAAGCTCAAAGTTTTGATTTCTCCCTCCTGCTCTAGGCATGTGTCTCATCCTCAAGTCCATATAATCTCAGAGGGAAATATCTACCTAAAACTCCGGTCCACTAGCCTCCCAGTCCCTCCTGAACTGACCCTGTAACTCAGTAATTTGTGGTTTGTTTACTGGTTGAACCAGATCTTTGGGTGGGAAGGTGGGTAGAAGAGGTCTCGAGCTCACTGTCTGTGTTGGGCATGCAACATGTCTAAAGTTATCAGCCTTATTCCCAATGTTTCCATGTCCGTTATTATTACCATTAATGTTATTCTTAGGACCATTGTTCTTGCCTCGACCTCCACTATTATCATTGCCCCCATTTCCATTGTTTGCATCACCTGGATTAATATTGACGCCCATCTGTCTAGTCATAAGCTGCAACATCGTATCTATTCAGCCTATTCTGCTCCTGTTGCATATGTTGCCCCTCTACCCAGTAACCATCTAAACATTACCTCGTCCTGATCTGGATTGACATTCCTGCCTCCACCTAGTCCTATATTCTTGTCATCTCGATCACCCATACTGCATTCTTGTTCAAAGAATATCTCTTTTGTGTCTGTATGACTGGATTCTATGTCCACCTGCACAGATCAACTAGAGTGCTCGCTCTGTGAGTCCAAATCTTTGTTGCCTTGCTCTGGTATGGCAGAAGTTAATGGCCTTTGTCGCATGCTCAAACATACATTCTTAACCTTTGTTATTTCTGCCTTTAGTATTTTGACATTTCGTCAAAATCTTTTCCCTCTATTCGGCTGTTCCAAATTCCCTGTAAGGCCTCCACGGGATGGCAAGACTTAAAGACTCTGATACCACTATAATAACCATCCTTTTTTTGTTTTTTGAGGAAACTTGCAGACTACTAAATATTATCAATTAGAGTGTTATTTTCAACATGGCATATTGACAAACACTTAGCAAACATAAAACAATAAATATGCAAAGTCTAGAACCTCCTTATTTGCTGATAAAATATGGATTTTGCAATAGAAATGTTTACATACAATTGCCTTATAGGCGGCAGCAAATATTCAGATTGGTATTTAACAATTACAATGTGGAAAAATGAATAGTATGATGGAAGGAACCTAGGAGTAGATGTCGTAGTGATCTGTTGATGAAATGGCAGCCCCCTCCCCAAACTTTTATCAGCTAGAGTGTACAAGAAACTCAATGCAACACTGTTTGCGTACTGTAGTAGCACTATTCACGACACTGTAGCAAAAACACTATTCGCGTGCACAGTAGCAAAATCACTATTCACGTGCACTGGTAGCAAAATCACTATTCACGCGCACTGTAGCAAAATCACTATTCATGCGCATTGTAGCAAAATCACTATTCACATGCACTGTAGCAAAACACTATAAATCCCACTGTGTTTCCGAAATGAAAAGACCCAATAATCCTCTTGACTATGTCTTTCAACAGTAAAGAGAATGCTAGCAAAAAGGGATTTCATCCTCCAAGCTCAACAATTAGATTTCCCAGAAACCCAATAGCATAATAGTAATATCATCCAAGCATAGCCCAACTCATCCAGCCAAGAGAATATAAAGTTCTCCAAGAAGTCAACTTCATTTGCATAAGCAATGTGGGATGAATGAGAAACACCTTTTTAAAACAACTTTATAATAAAGTGACTTAATTAATAAGTTTTTTATTTAATTATCACTTTATAATAAAATAAATTAACTTTGGCATTAAAATCATGTAAGAGTCGAACTCAGAATATCATGTATGATAGCTCATCGAAAAGAGCTCAACCAAATCCACCAAGCCGAACGCTACAAATTTTAATATCACTTGACTTCCACTGACTTACTAAAAATAGTAACTCCTAAAAATACTGCCAAATGAGCTCCCTAATCACTTCATTAGCCTACAAAAGCTCTTGTCATAGGCTAATCTATTGACCCTGATGGTCACATTAAGTAGGGGACATTACAATCATAATATTAAAAGCAACATTTATAATAATGTATACCTACCTTCTTACTTATCACCAGTAGCGGTGATGTGGGGCCGTGCAGATCGAATCCTCCTCTTTATTTGTATCCCTTCCAACATGGATACTCACTTTTAATGAAATATTTTTTAATGTTTTCTTTTTCATTTCACTGTTCTCCATGTTTGTATTTGGTTAAGTGGTTTCAAATAGCTCCTATGCACACTTCTTTAATGTTATCTTACGCCCTTCACATTGCTTGTTTATCCTTTCGCTCTTGATTTTCTTCTATATCCCATGGTGCTTGTATTTTAGTGCACATTTTTTCGTTCTTTCCAAACTGTTCATCGCCTTGTAATATCCCAACTATTAGGGTTAGTTTGGGGCAAGTAATGCCTACAAAATAATGGTTAGAATCACAATAATAAAAAACTAACTATATTATTCTACACTCTAATTTAACCACAATCTTAAGTATGTCTCCAAGTCGGGCTTCCTAGCTCATAGCTACCTCACTATCTTCCTGGGAGTGCACCCCTTAAGATTCTTCTTGGACATGCATCCTCTATCTAAGGCTACTCACATATGCATATGTGGACAACATCAAAATATTTTGGCACATTGATTATTGACCAAAGCGGACAATGGAGATCTTAATATCTCCATGCTCCATGCTTCAATATCGCTTCTCAGCCATGGCAGACAATGGAGATCTTAATATCTCATGTGTCATGTGCTCCATGCTTCGAGTCTCATTAATCTCTATGGTGTCAATCCAATAGACTGATACAATATTATCGATTCCTCATCCAGCCATTCATACAGGGTTACTCATCTCTTGCATTGGCACAATAGCCATATATATGAGGATCTCACTTCCTGCACTAGCACTATATGAGATTCCATCTTAGTCATTCATATAGATACAATGAAAGTTTTAATCAATTTTATTAGACACATGAAATATTATATTAGTACCTTGCAATATACCTACTCATTCTTATATTTATTTTCAAACAAATATCTTACCACATAAAATTTCTTTGAATTAAAATAATTCTTCAATTTTCATAATATGAAAAGTTAACAATTTTTTGGGTAAATTTCGATATATATGAATGTTTGTATACAACTAATTTATAACTTTATACATAGTAAGAAGAAAACATCAAACAACTTTTTTTAACAAATAAATATGGTTTTTAAATAAATAGAGCATATTTAATTTTGAAATACTTACCTCCCTTGGTAGTGGCTCCTACAATTTCGGGCGTTACTTGGAAAATGTGCAATACTCGGTTCTATTTTTAATGTCCACGGTCTCTCCCATATTTTTCATGGAAAATATTTAATTTTCCTTTTTCATTTGATAAGACATGTATCCACGTCTTCTTAAATCCTTCGTTGCTTGCTATTACCACTTGTAAAGGTAAAGAAAATATATTTTATTTGTTTTGTAATTCCCTCTTGATTCTCAATCTTTCTACAATGTCATGTCCTCTTAAACTATTTCAATGGTGGCAATATGAAGCTCCTTCTACCTTGTTAATATTAATCGGTTTGGCCTTTCACTATGTTAGGTTATGAAATTCATAAATTGATTCTATTGTTTCATATGCGATATGTTTGCAATATCCTATTACTTCTCCATGTAGACTGTACCTACAAATTCGTTGGCCGTTGCGCGCAATGGGAGTTTACTATTATATGTGAGGAGTAAGTTTATTAAGATTTTTTTATTTCATTTCCTTTCTCCTTATCGCTCCCGTCAAATTTCCAATCTATAATATTCTCATCTTTCTTAAATCACTTATCTTGGTTCTTTGCTATCAATTATAGTTGGTGACTATTATTTGAACATAGCCTCATGATATTTAAATAGTTGACTTTGCAAGCTCAACACTTTATTCCTTGAATCACCTATTGTTCTGATTCAACAAGGACTGCATATACTATATGTATCGTAATGATCCCCTGGTACGCTTCATCTCCAACATTATAGATTCTTTGTTATTCGATTACCCTATGAGTTCTTGTCTTAGTTCATTCCTTTTTGTCTCATCAATGATACAGGACACTAATTTTGTGATAGCCATCTGTAAGATCACAATTCTATAAGGAGAACCATTGCCTTGTATAATATGATGTTGCAATTGTATAAAAAACTCATTGGACATTCAAATATGTGTTGAAATAGCTAACATGCGCTAAAGAGGTGATAATATTTAATTAGAACCAGATTTTTCATTTGGGCTAATATTTAATCCAATTAAGATTGTATTCATCTATTGGAATAATAAATTCATCATAATATTCCATCAGGTTGGCAGGAACATGCTCTGATACCACTGTAATGTTCCTATGTGAAACATTTAAAATTTATTCCTTAAAATCTTTACAAACTCCTTTCATATATATTTCTCTATATTTTAAATGACATTCCTCCTAATACTTATATAGATTATTTCCCATCAGTCATGACTCTTCGTGATTCAATCATTTATATTGATTATCAATTAATTTTGTTAATATATATATATATATAAATTTATATAAGTATATTATTGGTATTATATCCTTATTTATTACTATTTAATATTAAGCTTATTAGATTATTTATCATCTCAATATTATATTAGTATTTATTCTTCTATATATATTAAATTAAATTATATTTATTATTTATGATGAACATATACAATTTATATATAATTACTTAAATAAATTAATATGTAATAATAATAATTATATATAATCTTTTATATATTTATTAAAATAATTATTATAAGTATTTTATTGAATTTATTTTTTAACCTATATTGTCATAATTGGGGGACATGACACTTATGCACATATATTCATATCGTTTCGCAGCAGCACAACTTGGCAATGAGAATGTAAAATTGTCTATGAAAACATGTATGAGAGAACCAACCTATGCTACCAGATCATGACTCTTCGTAATTCAATCATTTATATTGATTATCAATTAATTTCATGTTTTTTAAAATCGGTGAACGGCCAAAGCCTTGATAGTATTTATTAATAAAACTGATAATTTACAATAGAGTATCTCCATTCAAACAGGCACTGGTAGGAAATAACGGAGAAGAAAACCTCCAGTCTAGCCCGGAACCAACGTCCTTTATTATTACATAATAAAACGGGCATACCCTAGTTAAATTAACTCATAAGTTATTATTACAAAAAAAAGATTACAATACAAATTAATACAACAGTCAACAATTCTTAAATGCAGCTGAGACCAATTGTGGTTGGACCATTCCAGCCATTGCATTTTACATCCTTCCGTTAGTGAGCAGCATGCTCAACCCTGCCTTATTGACTTAACCATCAGAATTGTTAGTGATATAACTGCATAATCTTTTTAAATATAATGGATGCCTTAGAGAAAATCATTATTCGTTTCTTTTAATTTATTTGTACTATCTCCTACAATACTTAAAATAAGGCATACATCAAAATAATTCTTATTATTCCTTAATTAAGAAAATCCTTAAATTATTAGAATAATTAATATTAGATGCCTTTCTAACAGTACCTTTGACACTGTATTTGAAATAATAAGCCTCAACTCTTTTTTGCTGTGTTAAATTATAAAAATCAGTATGCTCATTAAATTCCTAGAGTATTCTAATGCCATAACTACATCTACGTTTTCTTTACAGATTCCAATGAATTAGTCTCAAACAACCAACACCTTAACTAGTCTTACATAATGAACATCAAAACTTAAATATTGTTAACTGAAGATTTCTGCTAAATCAATCAGCACCTCTGGACTTATCACCTCAAACCCGATTAATAGTCTCAAACATTTGACAATTAAGCTACCAAGGACTCTGAATCTTAATCCATAGTACCCAACCAAGAGGGGTTTTGAAAACAGGGTACCTCTCTTGATTCTAATGTTACCTTAAAGATATTAATTTTAATGTTAAATTTAAGCAGCTAATCATCAGAAGCTTTACTGCTCACTCTAAATTTTCAGACTAATTCTCAATAATTATAATGCTACATTACTTGAATAGCTGAATGTAAATCTAAATAAGCAAATCACAAAAACGAGAATCCCTTCCATAGTAGATAAGATAAGATAAGATAATGATATTAATGTCCAACAAAAGATCAAAAAGAGGTCTATGGGACTGAAAGATTACAACAAAGCAGGGCTGAAACCAGCAGGAGCACACAAAGGTGTCCGAAGAAAAGCAACAACAACAAACAAATACCAGCAATAGAAAGCACTAGGAGTCTTTCTTGGGTGAGAAGAAATCAGTCATAGAATGATACACTTGTCGATGCGTAGAGGTACTACACTGTCTCCGACCTGTCCCAGAAGAGTGTCGTTGGTGCCTATAAGCAGAACGGGATCTGACGCATCTAGAAAGATCACTAGGCCGAATAGAGCTAGAGGGCCTTTTCACACCACGCAAAGGTGTAAAAAAGGCAGTAATGAGCTAAGTAGATGAGTGCCGGTGTGGAAGCAGAGTCTGAATCATGTTATCCCAGAGCATAGTGGCCTCACGCAGATATAGTGCAAGGCATCTCTGATCATAATAGCTGAAGAAATCATAGAGATAGAAGCACTCTCTGAACAAACAAAAGAACCTCCCTTTGATCTCATAATAAATAGGGCATCGAAAAAGAAAGTGAGCCTCATCCTCCACCTCCCCTAAAGAACAGAACAAACAAGTCCGCTCCTCCCTGTCAATATGATGATCCAACTGAGCCCAAAGACGGTGGGAACCAACTCTGAAAGAACCTAAAGAGATCCGCAGGGCATGAGACCAACGCCATGAAAGATAGCTAGGTCGGGCAATAATCCCATCTAAGATCTCCAAAAAGTGTCGCATAAAACGACATCCGTGGGCGTAATCCACCAGGAGGGTTAACCCAGGTAGCAGTAATGTAACATCTATAAATATCAAGACGAACATGCTCATTCAACTCCTGCCGAGAAGGGAGAAGATGAGCAGGGGCATCTAAAGAAAACTGAAAAGGGAGGAGACGATCAATATCAATCCCAATCGAACGTAGCAAAGAAGAGACTTGTGCATACCAACACCGTGCATGAGCACCAGACTCAGCAGCCGCCATGGAAACCGAAGAGCAATAAGCTAAATAGGAGTAACGATCACGGTCTCCAACCATATCAGCAAGCCCACGAAGGCAATGAAGAAACCAAACTAAGTCAAAAATCGCTGCAAGTCTGAAAGGATGAGCCCCGAACTCAGCAAGAATGATACCATGAGGAGTAGATCTATGACATCTGATAATGCGCCGCAAGAACAAAGTTTGGACCCGCTCAATCGAGGCCCAATCAGAGCTAAGGAGAGAAGGACCCCAAACCACAGAACCATAAAGAACAGTCGGTCGAACAAGAGACTCTAGGAGAGATAGCTTAGACGAGGTATCCTGAAAATGATGTCTGAAGCATTGTTTCTCAAGCAAAGCAAGAGAACCCATGCCCTTATTCACTCTGGGCTGAATAGCAGGTCTCATGCTAAAACGCGGTCTGGAAAACATAACACCTAGATACAAATAGGATGAAGTAATCTCAATCTCTTGGGCCCGAAATGTGAAGTGAAGATGAGAGGTCTTTAAACAATTAAAGACCATGATCCGAGTCTTACCCAAGTTAACCACCAGCTATCTCTGATCACAAAATAAAGCCAATCTATCAAGAAGTCTCTGTAACCTGTCAGGAGAGGAAGCAAGGAGAACAATATCATCCGCAAAGAGAAGGATCGAGATTAGAGCCTGATGAAGATAACAACCTTCACCCGAGAGCGAAGACTCCAAGAGGAAGTCCTGTAGCTCATCAATATATAACCCAAATAAAGTAGGAGAGAGAGGACAACCCTGCTTAACCCCAATAGTACAATGGATCGGATTTGAGAAGCCAATAGGAGTCCGAAATCTGCCGACCACAGTCTCATATAATCTCATAATAGCAATACGTATCATCTCGGAAATACCGATCTCCCTAAGTCTCTCAAACAGAGCCACCCTAGGAACATAATCAAAAGCTTTGCGAAAATCAACAAAGCAACAGTGTACCTTTTTCGATCTGTGTTTGGCCTCCTCAATAATAGTCCGTAGCGTGAAGATGTGGTCCATAGTCTGATAATCCGTCTGAAAGCCCGCCTGTCCTCTAGCCCTACAACCAATCCTGTTAAGCTCCGCTGATAGCATAGTATTAAGAGCAGTAGCATATAGTTTGGCAAAAGTGTGCCCAATCATGATGGTTTTGTAGTTCCCCGGATCAGAGACAGGCCCGGTCTTGTGAATGGGATGAATCAAGTGCCTAGACCAGGAAGCCGGAAACCCAGTGTGAATCACTCTATTAAAAAGAATAGAGAGATAGGGACCCAGAACTGAGGCACCGAACTTGAAAAGCTCAGCTTGAAAACCTTCCTCATCAGTAGCTCTACTACATTTAATGGATCTGATAGCCTCATAAACGTGGGAAGGGGTGAAAAGGCGAACGAAAGGAGGCGAGGGGGGGTGAATGGAAAGCTGCCCAGGAATATCATAAAGAGCCATGGTATGCAACGCAAGGGAGTGAAAGTCAAGGGTGGAAGGCGGAGGGGGATGACGGGGGAAAAGAGTACGCCAAAAGAACTGGGGATTGCTAACCAGTGTGGAACGAAGTGACTTACACTTTGAGGCAGTGAAGTTACGCTTCTTACTCAGAAGCAAGTAGAGATAAGACGAGCGAATACAGGCCAAGTCAGTGGAGTGAGCCTCAAAAGCAGAGCGCATAGCACGATGAAAGGATTTGCATTCTGAATCAAACCACTGGTTCATGGGGCAAGTATTACGACGCTTGCTGCGGAGGAGCAAGGGAGGGTGGTGAGGGATGGAAAGGGTGGCAGACTTAAGAATAGCCGATGCACGTAAGTCAAACATGGGGGTGGCCTCGAACGAGTCAGAGAACCTCGAAGGGCTGAGGAGTTTGGAAAGATGAGCGGAGAAGAGCTCACAGTCACCATCAATGAAATGGAAGCGAATGGGCAAGTGAGCGGTAATAGAAGAATGATGAGGTGACATGAGTGAGGGCGCAGAAAAAGGAGAGAGGCTACAATGAATGCTGAGGAGAGAGTGATCTGCAAGAGGAAGGCGCAAGATGGTGAAACTGCGAAAACACGGGATGAAGGAGGGATAGGAAAGAACATAATCCACGACACTAGCACCACCACCATGAGGCCAACAAGTGAAGATCTCAGAACCAGGGAAGCAAGAGAGGGCATTCAGGATCACCAAACCCGAAGACTCACAAAACCGCAACAAATGTCTACCATACATGGATAACGGCCCAAGAGCATCCTCAGAAAGTCTATGAAGCCCTAGAGAAGTAGGATCAGTCTCGGTGGAGCACAAGGGGTCAGAGTGACGATCGTAAAGTGGAGTCTGTAGTGCTTTGGTTCTCGCATTGAAATCCCCAAGAATAATAATGTCCCCTAAAGCAGTAAACTGAGAGATAGTCTCGCAAAGATCAATAAAAGGATCACCGTCATCGGTACCATGAATAGCATAGTGAGATACAGCCGGTGGAAAGTAGCAAGCAGCCAAGTAGATATCCCTCTAATGATAACACTTACGATCAATATGGACCCACATAAATCTGGCAAACAAATCTGAGTGTACGATAGAAGTGCTACTGAAAATATCATCCTTAATCAAATAGGCCACACCCCCTGAACCCCGCATACCACCCGAAACGCGAACCTCCTCCCTAAAAACATATTTTTCTTATATACTGTATTTATATTAAGTACAGAACCCTACCATAATGCACTAACATGTATACAATTGAGGGCATTTAAACTACCCATAACTTGATTCTAAACCATTATTGACCTATTTACATTTAACTGCAAACCAAAACCCTAATATATACAGAAATTAATCTAGATATGAACAAAATGGGCCTTTTACCCAGATTCGCAATGCATGAAGGGGACAATGCTACATGACCCAACCGTCTAACTTGAGCAAACCAAAATACCTAAAACAACAGCTCCTTGATACACCTCATTTCTTCCAATACACCATAATTACTTCCACAACATCATTTGGATTTTCTGCCTGAAAGTTTGGAGGAAATTCAAAAGAGAACCTTTCTCTGTTGGTCTTCTCTATATTAGGAGTACAGAAATCCAACCTATCTAGATTGCCAAATTCCACTCCTGGATGGATGTAAGCCTTAAAAAGGCTAAGATAGTTGTTGAGTCATCCCTAATCAACATTCATCGTGATCTTTCTCCAACCAAGGAGGAAATGGAAACATGCTTCCATCTTGGGCCAGGCCATATTGAAAGCAACCCTATCCCTTATTACTAGGGTTGGTCTTCTAGGAATATTGGCCATTGCAAGACTCCCCGGAGGATGGTCCATATACATCTTCGGAAGGGGAACTCTCAAATCTTCATCTAGACTAAAGATAGCTTCTATTATACCTTGGCACCAAGTGGAGTCAAAACTATTTAGACAAAGTCTTACCATAGTCCATTTGTTGATCCTGGCATAGGCCATGCAACTGATGAAAGTTCCTATAATATTACTGTTCATCCTCCAGGTGTACTCATACTTGAAAACTCCTTCACCGATAGCTCTAACCACAATGCGGGTCATCCCGTCCACCGCCCCGAGGATTCGGTTCCATATTTCAAGTTTGATATTGCCTCGAAAGGCCATGGTGCGGGCCTCGGTGGTATGGGACACGCGGATATTCAAGTCCATCTTTGCAAAATGCCTAACCTAATGACAGATACCAGGTACTATGATAAAATTCAATTAATTTCATTAATATATATATATAAATTAATTAATAAAAATTAAATATTATGTTATATAAATTTATATAATTATATTATCGGTATTATATCCTTATTTATTACCATTTAATATTAAACTTATTAGATTATTTATCATCTCAATATTATATTAGTATTTATTCTTCTATATATATTAAATTAAATCATATTTATTATTTATAATGAACATATACAATTTATATATAATTACTTCAATAAATTAGTATGTAATAATAATTATTATATATAATCTTTTATATATTTATTAAAATAATTATTATAAGTATTTTATTGAATTTATTTTTCAACCTCTATTGTCATAATTTGAGGACATGACACTTATGCACATTTGTTCATATGGTTTCGCAGCAGCACAACTTGGCAGTGAGAATGGAAAATTGTCTATGAAAACATGCATGAGAGAACCAACCTATGCTACCAGATTTGTTTTTGGTAGCTCTAACGTGTGGCCCCATCTAGCGAAAAGTCTAGGCCAGATTCAATTCTTAAAAAAAATAGTTGTAGGGATGCAAATTCGAGCCAAAGTCTGTCAGACGGACCCAACATGAATTTTGCAGAATTTGTGGCATCTTTGCAAATCTGCAACAATACCTAGGCCATCTTTGGCTAGAATATGGCTTATTATGTCTTTTTAAAGATTTTTGTCCATTTTAGTCAATTCGATTCTCCAACCCTAATATAGGCCACTAAAAAGGCCAAAAAGGTCAAACATATGTTCTCTGTGCATTAAAAGCTTCTTGCCCCCATTGCTAAACTTTCTTTTTTGGTTGCTATTGCATGAGTGTTTAAAGATGATTGTTGAATGCAGTGTTATGGGACTCGCCGAGTCATGCCAGGACTCTGTGAGTCCGAGGCAGAGTCCATGTTTCTGAGGCAATCTGCCTCTGGACTCGGACTCGGCCGAGTCCTGGCAGAGTCCACGTGGACTCGCTGAGTCCAGAGCCCAGGACTCTGGATTTTTTTTTTTTTATAATTTTTTAAAAACAATTTAAATTTTAAATTTTTTTTTTTTTTAAAAGATAGAGATTTCCAGAAGATGTTTTCTACAATGTATATGAATTCTGAAAATGATGTGGCATGTCAAGAATCTGTTAAGGATTGAATCTTAAATCTTAAATCTTCAACTTTATATTATGTTATTCAATTTTCTCCTTCAAAAGGTCGTTATTATACTTGTATGATTTTCCGAGTCCTTGCCGAGTCCTGGCTGAGTCTGGTCGCCGAGTCCGAGTCCGAGTCGGATTTTGACTTTCCAAGTCAGAGGCGAGTCCGAGTCCCGTAACACTGGTTGAATGCTCTAAGTTTGTTTGTGAGCTATGCTAACATGGTTGCAAGTGTGGAAAACTCCTCAATGAAATTGATAAGATCTCAACAAAAGAGGTAGGTTTTTGTTTACTTAATTTGTTTTTAAATTTTTCATTGCATATTTTTACAAAATGAAAGAAACTCTTTGGTTTTATTTTAGTTTTTCATTTTAATTTGTGGCTTTGTATGTTGTTTATAGAATCGTAGAATGACAAGTGTTTCTAGCACTAGAAACTCCTAGTTGCAAACAAATCCGGGCTCTCCATTGTGGAAATATGTGTAAATGGTTCAACAAATGCCAGGTAGAAGAGGTTTTGTTTGGATTTGTAGCCAATTGCAAAGAGGAATATTTTTTATTTTATTGTAGAGTGAAAGCACATTTGTGCTTTATCCCTTAGAAAGGCATCAAGGTTTGTCCAGGCAAACCAAGAGTGGAAGGTCAACCCTCACCTAAAACCCTTGTAAATTGTGGTGGTACTAAAATATATTGGAAAGAAAAAAAATAAACAAATGAAGCAGCTAGAAATGCAATCGCTCATCCTTTGCAAAGGTCTAGATGTAGAAAAGCATCAAAGGCCTTATTGATGTGAGTTTTATTCCACTACAAAATGCAAAATCAAATGCTCAATGTTTCAAGATGAGGCACCTAACATTTAATCCTCTCTTGATATAAGGTCATCTCTCATTCTAAGCTTGCAAAGTAAGATCATGAAATGACTTCAAGGGTCCTTCTTAATCATGGACTTCACTTAGTTTTATGATGTGATATGTTAGTTATCACAAAGGGACTACGCTATTCATTCAATGGATATGAACTCTTGCACCTTTAAAGATTTGGCTCTACAATGTATAATGAAAATATAGTTCAATTTTTCTACTTCAACCCCAACTTAAATTTCTAACCTCTATTTATACTTCTACTTCTATTATGAATGCAAGGAATCATGGAAGAACTTGGACTCTACTAGATGGAGCTTAATCATTGACTTGACTCACCTAGTGCAAGTTTCTAAGGAGCACTCGAATGGTTTTCAAATTAATACCTCCTCTCCAATCCCACCAAATGGGTGTAAACTAAAGATTCAGCATCAATTGAAGTTAAGCATGAATATTCATCGACTTACCAAGCAAGGCACTCTTACAATCTGTAAGAAGCTAGTGGCTTGGATTAGTTTGAGACATATAAGTGAACATCCACAACTACTTCCATTCAACTAAACTACTTCTAAACAACATGAAATGAAATTCTAAGATAAGTGAGGAAATATAGATCACCATGTGATAATACAAAATTGATCACAACAATTCACCATGCAAGACAACAATGAAAAGTAGAGCAAATTTGTCATTATAATAAAGATAATTCTCTGACAAGTCCCTCTTTACAAATGAGAGGAGTCATCCTTATATAGAGAGCTCAAATACAACAAATGGCCAAGAATGATTTGAAATAAAGGGAAAAGATTAATTTACATAAGCTCTATTTAAGGTTTCATAACCACCTGCTACAAGCTTCAGATGCTCACCCAATTACAATTTAGGGCCACCTTGTGGGCCAATGAAAAAATTACATTGCAATCTTGGACCAATGAGAAAATTCAAATCCATCACAACTTGATAAGGATGAATAGCCTATGGACTAATGAGAAGATAGCCCATTGTAGACAATGCCACCTCATCCTTTGGGAAATGTGTTCCTTATCTTGCAAGGCAAACAACCACTTGTAACTAATTATAAAATTTTAAATAATAATTGCAATAGGACTTGTAAAATCATCACAAACTTTCCTTTTCAATTTTCAGTAAAAAAAAATTAACGGGGTAATGCAATTTTGATTGAAAAAAATTTAATATTTAACATTTACGTTTTATTTTCCATTAATTAAATTTTCCATTTATTAAAATCAATGTCATTTGGATAATTTCAATGCAATAATGGATTAATCAATTAATTCATTTTTTAAATCAATCCATACTTTGAAAAATTGAGGTCAATTTAAATCACAGCTAAATTTAAAGCCCATTTTTATTTTTTTTAATTCTAATTTTCATCAATTTCTATCTCCCCATTTTAATTTTTTTTTACATTTTTAATATTTAATTTTAATGTACAAAATGTGTCTTACCTGAATTCGGAATTAATTTATTTATAAACATTTAATACAAGGCATTTTAATCCCCCATGCTCATACATTGTGTTTCTAAGGTTGTTTTGCCTCGAACTTTGGGGCCAATACCATTTAGAAAAAGGTCACGGGAATTTGCAAGTAACTTCTAGCCTCAACTTCCATTTCAAGGTTCAAAGATCATTGTCCTAATATCAGGTTGCAATTCCAAGGCTTGAGGCTACACACTTGCTTTGGGATGAGACACAAAATTAGAGGCAAGGAAAAAGGCTTGGCTCTAAGATGAGACCCTTAGTTGGTCGACTAGTTGGTTCTCCATTTTTCCCAGTAAATCCTCGAGTTGTTGGTCATAGACCCTCACTGTCATGTTTCCTTTGCTTCATGTTATAGATCTCTATGACGATCTTGTTATCATCAAGAAGCAGTTTAAAATCTTCCTAAAATACTCTCTTTAAGTCATCCAATGAGGCCACTTTGGTTTTGTCAACTTCTGAAAACCAATCAATTTCCACCCCACAAAGTGTTTTTAGTAATTGTACTACCCGCTTATGATCGGTATGTCCATTAGCAGACCAACTCATTTCACATATTCTGAAATATTGTACAAGATCCTCTGATCCATTTCCTGTAAACTTTGACAACTTTTGATTTATAGACATTATAGAGCAACTTTGCATATTTCTTTCTGTACCACATTGAGTACTAGGTACATATGGAATAACTCCCAAGTCTATTGCACTTGACCCAAACAAATTATTTTGACTCTGATTCCCCTGTGTCCTCTTGAAACCTTCAACTATGGTCGCGTCCTCCTTCTTCTCCATGTTCCACCCTATGTGTTCTTCTAGCCTTTGAACCCCTTGAATCCCTTTGGTATAGGATTTCTAATTCTACCCCTCAACTGTGTCTACCTATTTGTAGTGTAAGGGTCAAGTGTGTCAACCAGTGTCAAGTATCTTCAATTAATTCAACACTCTCGGCAACTATGACATCGTCATTCACTTCTACCCTTCAATAACCTCTTCGACACAAACACCCCCTTCAACACTTTTGTTCACTTTTGTGATTCCTTACTTCCCCATCTAGTAACACTTCAACGATTCTTTGTAATCGTCATCTCTAGTCTGCTTGTTCCTCTGACTTCAATGCTTTTTGTATGACCTCGTATTCAGCTTCTTGACCCTTTGGATATGATTTTTATCCTTGTTCAAGGTGAGTAACATCAATCATCCCTTTCAAAGGGATTGAGGATGTGTTGTCGTTTGTGGCTCTCATCAAGCTCCTCTTATCTTTAGGTATTCTCCATATTCTGCTATAAGATCTCTTCATGTTTTCCCTATTGTCTTCTTCTGGCAAGTTATAAAGGCCAATGAAGTGTTGTGCCAATAGCTTTCGCAAGTGGTATTTTAAATTGTTCATCGTTGGACTTACACTGAGTGAATTCCATACTGCTCTCTCAGGAACTTCTCATTCTGCCTTCCTCTAGACGTAATTTCCAATGCATGCTTGTAATATGTTTGTGCAATTTACCATCAATGCTCGTTCCCCTTTGTTAATTTCTTCTTCAAGTTCTTCTTGGTGAGTGTTACCGATGCTCCCTTCCCTCACTCATTAGCCCATTATATTTTTCTCCACATAGGACACCCTACTATCAATCCCCAATTCACCTAGGCAATGACAATGTTATAGGTGCTTTGTTTGCTCACTGGTTGACCCATTATATTTTTTTCGCTATAAGACACCCTACTATTAATCCTAGGTTCTCCCAAGCAACAATGCCAAATGTTTGCCCCATAGGGTGTATGTTTAAACAAAATACAATGCATGTAAAATACACCAGTACGCATGTACAATGTATTTGAGAGAATTTTGGAGTGTTTATTCATTGCTTCTAGAATCATTACAATAGCTTACAAACAATATTATTACCACAAGTAATACTGGATCACATCACCTGAAGGTAAGTACAATACTATGTTACCCTAGGTTTTCAGGTCAAGGGTACAGCAGGATAGGGAAACGGGTTCCTAGGACAAATCTTTTTCCTGGAGCAGGGGATGACAGTGGGAACAGCTGTATAAAAAAAGGGAAAATTCCAAAAATATAGAAAAATATTAAATATTCATACATAAACATGAATAAAGAATGCTTATATTAATTATAGAACCTTAACATATAATGTTTTTGTAAAATGATTTAACTTTAGAGTTCACATGAGAGTAGAAATCAAACAAATTATCAAATCTGAAACATTAATTTCATGGAACAGCCAAGGGAAAGGTTTTGGGAAGTTTCCAAGTTTCTAGGAAGTCTTGAAAACAGGGATAGGTCAAATGTTGTCGGAAATGCGTCCCCGGGTAACACAAGTACAATATATAGATAGAGAGGTATCGGCTCCCAATTGTTGGCTAACTACTGACCCCTTGACACAAACTGTCAATATAAGACTAACAAATGGTTATTTTTCTCTTGTGGACGTTGATTGCTCTATGGCTAGAATGTAATGTTCCAGCCTCCGCAACAATACCAAATAATCTTTCTTGTGTTTTTGTATGGGCCGTACGGTGAGATGGAATAGTGTGCAGATGCCAATCGAGGCCGTACGGTGGCAAGACAGGGTGTGATACCCGTATGTTACAATGAGAGGAGCAGACCATACGGAATAAAGATCTAAAGGCAGGAGCAGACACAAGGAGCAGGAATTGTCCGTATGGAAGAAGAGACAGTCGTACGGTGACAAGATGAAACCCGTACGATGAAGTAGTACCACTAAAAAAGTCCGTACGGTGTGTGCGCTAAGCAGGGGTAGTTCGTACGGGAGGTTAAGTGTAGCCGGAAAGCAATATGGTGGCATAATGAAGTTGTACGGTTTGTGGGAAGGCACAGTTTAGCCGTACGGTGAAGGCAACTTGCCGTACCAAGCCAATTCCAGGCCGTACGGATGGTGAGATAGAATAACTGAGTTTGTGCGGATAGTGTGATTTGCAGATGGAAAGTCGTACACCATAAACATCAGCTAATATTATTTAATTAATTGCAAACAATAAAGTAAACACCAAAACCATGCCTGTACCAATTTGGATGAACATTCGCAAATTGATAAGTAATTGCAAATAATGAGAGCACTCCAATTGTCGGATACAAACCAATTGAACACCGACGAAATAGGGTGAGTGTTGAATCCCACCGAAACTGTGCAAGCCAAATAGAGAAGGTCTTTCCCTTCCGAAATGGTGAACAATGCCAAACAACAGGAATCCGCAGTAGAGAGAGATATAATCCTAAAGCTTACCTACAGACTACTATGAGCCATGCTTAAATACCTATCGAGAAAAGCTTTTCGAGGGTGTACAAAGTTAGCTGACAGCGACACAAACTACGAAAACAAAATAAAATGGTTCCGAGATAAAATAAATCAACTGGCCCGTTACACGGATTAATTAAATACATTTATTTTATAACGGGTACATTACAGTCTTCCCGTCCCAAAATTTGCTTGTCCTCCAGCAAATGCAAACCCGGTTCTAAACCTTCCATAATCAACTCCTTCAACTCCGAGTCAAGTACTAAGTAGATCTTCCCATCAAAGTAAATGATGTCATCAATAACTTTGTATCTTTCATTGCGTACGCAACCATCCATCAACTCACATGCAGAAGTGTTCTTGGAATACTCGGCCAATAGATGGGCCTGCCAATTATCCATGAAATGCGGAGAGGTGTTGACTATCTGGTTTTTTCTTCCAGCGTCTGGAGCCAAATCTTGTTTAAAAATTGCCTCCATCTTCTTGATGGTGACTTCCCTCGATCCTTTATTTGGCATTCCTCTTAGCAACACCTTCTTGCCATCCGTCTCAAATGAAAAGTCCATCCTTTTGAAACTTTGAGTGTACTGGTCAAGAGTTTCCAACCACTGGATGTCCAAAATGATGTCAGTATCAACCAAATCGATGACAAAGAAATCATCTGCGAGGGTATAGTTTCCCATGGAAATCTGTAGCCGTGGGATCACATGAGTGCAAGGTAAGAAGGTTCCTTCTACAACCTTAACCTCAAGTCCTCCATGTTCACCTGCACGCAGGCCTTTACTAGTGACCAATGATGAATTGATGAAATTGAGTGTGGCACCACTATCAATCATAATTGGGACTCGTTTTCCGTAAAGTGTGCTGCGAACTTTGAAGATACCACCTCCAGTTGGCGTAGTGAGGGTAGCAATGGAACCCCCTTTTTGTATCAGGGCATTTATTCTCTCCTGTTGGGTAATCTCTTCGTCAATTGCTGCAAGTGTTTGTTCTTCATCGTCATCAGGCATCACCTCAATGTAGTGAATCTTTCCCTTCTCGAGGCAGCGATGACCAACACCCCATGGTTCTTTGCATGTGAAACAGAGCTTTTTCCTCTTGAGCTCTTGCCGAGAATCTTCATCAGGCTGAGGTTTTTTCTGAATTGGCTCCTTGTCTTTGTCTTCTTGTGGGGATGGTGTTGATGTAACTACTTGAGTTTTGGAGGAAGATGCGGCCATGTCGCGTACCTTCTTAATAGCTTTGTTGAGTGTACACAGGTTGAACCCTTTGATCCAACCTCTCGGAGGCTCCCTCAACCTATCCATGAATAACACAATCCGACGTCTTTTAGAGATGTCTGTAACTAATACTGACAGCCTTTGGAACTCCGTGACGTAGCTGTCTACCGTGCCTGTTTGCTTTAGTTGAGCTAGATCTTTGAAGTTTAGCTCGGGATCCTTCCCATCGAAATGATCAATGAGTCTCTTAGTGAACTCGATGTAAGAGGTCACTTGGTTGTGTCCGAGAGTGACTAGTCCATGATGCCCACCACTCGTGTGCCACTCCTTCCAAATGAAGTGCTGGGAAATCGATTGCTTCCTCTTCGGGCATTGGATTGAGTTGGAAATAGGTATCTGCCTTTGGGACCCACGATTGTGCAGTAATGACTCCAGATCCATCAAACGGCAATAAGTTTACCTTTTCGATCTTTCTCCTGAGATTATCATTAAAATAACCGCGATTTCCTCTGCGAGAATATCTCATTCTTAGATCAACATAGTATTTGTAAGATATATCACCTTCCATATTTGCATTCCGCCAATCTTCTCGAAATTTTTCTTGCATTTCCTCAAAAGTGGGCTCTCTTCCATTGTGTGGTGCCTCTGTCTTTGGAAAGAAGATGGGTATTGAGGGTCGAGAGCGAGAAGGTTGAAAGTTTGTCCTTCCCAAAATAGAATTGTCACTATGCCCATTTTGTTATCCTATTGACTTTCCCTCGACCAATTTTTGTAGAGTTTCCTGCATAAGCCTTTGGGTTTCGTTGATTTGCCTTTGATTTCTATTCAGCTCTCTTAAAAGTTCCATGAATTCTATTGTAGGATCCTAATGATCTGTCATTATATCAATAGGGTTATTTTGTATTCTCCTCTGAGTATAAACTTGCATTCACTTCCACAGGCAGGCAAGATCAAAGGCTCTGATACCACTGTAATGTTTCGGCCTTCACAACAATACCAAATAATATTTCTTGCATTTCTGTATGGGCCATACAGTGAGATGGAATAGTGTGCAGATGCCAATCGAAGTTGTAAGGTGGCAAGACAGGGGGTGATACTCGTACGTTACAATGAGAGGAGCAGACGGTATAGAATAAAGGTCGTACAGCAAGAGCAGACACAAGGAGCAGGAACTGTCTGTACGGAAGAAGAGACAGCCGTATGGTGACAAGATGAAACTCGTATGGTGAAGTGGTACTATTGAAAAAGTCCGTACGGTGTGTGTGCTAAGCAGGGGTAGTCCGTACGGGAGGTTAAGTGTAGCCGGAAAGCAATATGGTGGCACAATGAAGCTGTACGGTTTGTGGGAAGGCACATTATAGCCATACGGTGAAGGCAACTTGCCATACCAAGCCAAATCTAGGCTGTACAAATGGTGAGATACAATAACTGAGTTTGTGCGGATAGTGTGATTTGCAGATGGAAAGCCGTAAACCATAAACATCAACTGATATTATTTAATTAATTGCAAACAATAAAGTAAACACCAAACCATGCCCATACCAATTTGGATGAACATTCGCAGATTGATAAGTAATTGCAAATAATGAGAGCACTCCAATTGTCCGATACAGACCAGTTGAACAGTGACAAAATAGGGTGAGGGTTGAATCCCACCGAAACCGTGCAAGTCAAATAGGGAAGGTCTTTCACTTCCGAAATGGCAAACAATGCCGAACTCCAACAAGAATCCGCAGTACAGAGAGATATAATCCAAAAGCATACCTATAGACTACTACGAGCCGTGCTTAAATACCCATCGGGAAAAGCTTTCCAAGGGTGTACAAAGTTAGCCGATGGCAACACAAACTACAAAAACAAAATAAAATGGGTCCGAGATAAAATAAATCAATCAGCCCATTACACAGATTAATTAAATACATTTATTTTATGACGGGGACATTACACAAAATGCACCTGCAATGGACACATTGGATAATTGAAAACATGAACTCTTGCTTTGTAAGGACTAAAATCTTGCAAGGTAAAGTGATAATGTCCAACTATAGAAGAATTCGACAATGTTGAGTCTTCTGTAGAATGGCTTCTGCACTTGACTGCGTATTCCTTACAGTCCTTTTTCTTAGGTTTTTTAAGCCAATGTATAAAAACATCATAAAAAGTTACAATAACTTAGGAGTAATCAGAACCTGGCAGGTTCAATATCTGATCTGAATAAGATTGTTGATTTTTCCAGGTAATTTGATATGGGTTCTATGACACCCAAAAAATCAGAGAATAGTTATGATGCAGTCCTGATCTGGCAGGAAATAAAAATAACAGCATTTTCTCCATTTTTATGAATTTTCAGTGCTTTTAATTTCCTCAATTTTCCTCACTTAAGTTCTGATTATTTATCTTTTGGTTTTGCTGAGACAATCCTGAGAAAGGTATTTACTACTATGCTTGTACCTACGTAATTTCAAAGCCTGTACTATTTTATTCTCTTCAGTCAGTAGCTTTTTCCAATCAGCAATCTCGAAATCTGAGTTTTCTTCATCCTCCCTCTACTGCATGCCCTGATACGAATATAGGTCTGCCACTATGGGAAAATCTTTTTCTAGCTTCAGGCAACTCTATTGCAAATACATTACTTTACTGATCCATGTTTAAATTGCACTATTTTACATTACTTTCCAAATCATTGCTTACTATTTCAGTATGTATACTTGTATCTTGTGTGGAAGTTGGTTATTCTCCACAGCTTACTTTATGACAACTTAAATGACATTTTTTCTGCAGAAGTGTCAACATGTAGAATGCGGTTTGTTTAGCTTTTGTAACTTTTTGCGTGACTTTGTTAAATAACTTTACAGATGAAGACAGCAATTGGGATTGGGGTAATTTTTAATAAAAATGCCAGTGTGAAATCTGCTCATGGATTTTTGGTTCAGGTAAGCGTCTTGAGAAACTATATGCAATTCATAATGCAGGTAATATTAATAGCTTATTTCTTCTCTTCTTGAATTAAAGAAATATATGGGTGTTCATCACTATATCGGTGGTTTGTTGCATTCTTGAAATGTTTGGGCATAAATGATAAATAGATTTGATTGATAATATTAATCTGATTTGCATTGCTCCTTTAGGTGTGCTAAACAACTTTCTTTCATACATTTGAGTGCTCAACCATTATCTCGGTATTCATAGTTTCTCAGTGATCTTCATTTTGTTCTTCTAACACATGTACATTATATGTAGAAATAAGTGGTTCTTTCATTTATTTATTTTTATCTTCTTGTTCTCTTACCATTTCCTACATATTGAATAAGTTTCTATTCAGTTGTGATTTCTCTTTGTTTATGCTTCTGTGAACCCAAATTTTGCACATTATATTCTCCTTAGATATCTTGCAGGTCCTACCATTTTGCACAGAGGAAACAATAGCGAAATTGGAGGAGAACATTCGACAAATGCCTTCTCTGTCAGACACTACAGCAGATAGGAGTGCTTACAATATCGCAGAGGATATTCTCATGGGCATTGGCATTGGTGACACATATAACTTGGTAAGAACAATGTGCTATTGGTTGTTTCTATAAATATCTCAGCTCTTCATTTTTTATCGTCCAAGCTACATTAATGTATATATTTTAAATTAATAAACCACTATTTTTTGACATTGAACATATGTTTCACCTTCAACGGTTAGGAGATTCAGTAATATGAGAATTGTGAGAGAAATATTTTGTTAATTGAAATCAGATCAAACTGCTTAAGATGTTTGTGCAATTAGGGAGTCAGAATGAAAGAGTGGATATCAATTAGGTACATTGATTTTAAGGACATTAATATTTGTATACTTTTTGGTGTTTAGAAGATCTAATGTAGCTAATTGTCAATGGTAATTATACAAAGATTTATTAATGACATTGATGATCGTTCAATGAACAAGAACATGAATATGTTATGTCACATTTGGGATCATGACTGGAAGTCTTCAAAATTCTATTACATAATTCTCAACTGAACAACGCTGCCTCAAATGTTTCAATTGCCTGAAATACACCTTGTGAGCTCTTCTATAAAATCTTTCTATTAGTTTTTGAGTGAATTCAGCATTTGTTACAATATGATTAACCCTTGTGTTATCAATGTCATCAATTGTGAGCCAAGCCGTACAAATGTAAAATGGAAAACTTGATAGCTTCATCTTCTGTCATAAACCTAAGTGAAAAGTATCTATCTAAATTTTAAATTCATTTCCACGCAGTAGTATTTCCACAACCATCAAATGTGGTAAGTGTCAATTTTTTCTTGCCACGTGTTGAAGAACTCTATTAAATTATTGCATAGTTTGTCTCCTATCACTCCTTGATCCATTTCTTGATTTATGGTTATTATAATATTCAAATTGAATCTCCCTTCTGGCATCTGAATCATTTGTGGATTGCAGATATGGAGTAGTATGTTGTCATTGATATTTGCTATGTGGTGATGTGTGAGATCATTGCAAATATGGAGCAGAGTGCTTTCACTGATGTCAACTAATGATATGGGAAATAGTTGTAGTTGTATGACAGTGGGTTATCATTGATATCCACCTATGTTTGTATGCTTGAATATTTGTTAGAGTCCTAATCTGAGATGTGTTGCCAATATAAGCATTCAACAGTATTAGTGGGCATGGATTAGCATAAATATAAACCTGAGAGCATTAACTAACAGATTACAGATATAAGAAATATGAAAAAATTACTGGCTTTTTATAACCTCATAAACTTCTTACACAATCGCAATGATAGTTTCCTTCCATCGTGGATACAAATAGACCTGATGGTTGGTTAAGTCCACCAACTATCTCTAACTGACACCATTTGAAAGTAACTAGTAATAATTCTATCCCTTAACTTACAAAGTATTGTTATGGCATAAAATTCACCTATATCATCCTGCTTCCTGAAAAAATTGTCATCTTCCAAACGACCAACAAAAAATGAAATCAACTATACTACTAGGACAAGTGACAACACGTCCCTGGAGTCGCAGAGGTAGTTACACGTGAAGACTATTGCTAAAGGAGCCCCAAATCTTTCTCTACAATCATCTATTTCTCCCTTGCTGCTTTCAGAAACCTCTGGGCATCCATGAGGTCCTTCTCTACTGTAGCTAACTTCTGCTCCTCTACTCTTGTAGTCCTCTTTCTACTCAACTCAACATCAAGTTCCTGTACTCTCTTTTGCAATTTCGCCTTCTGCCTTGTAGACCTGCCATATCACCCTCTGTAGTTGGAGGAATGTCTCTCTAAAAGTTTGCTTCCTCTGGGTGAGGATGTCCTTCATGTCATCTACATCCAACCACTATATGTGGGATGCCCCAAATCTGCTCGTTGTCCTTCAGTTCTATGATGTGCTTCCTAAATTCTGCTTAGCAACCCTCCATCGTGAATCTCAGTAATGCCAAAGGTGCTAGGGTCAGGGATCCTATGTCGAACTCTTTGGATCGTTCTACCATTATTCATGTAGCCGAAGTCATTGTCTTAATTTGTCTTATTCTTCTTCTGTATCCATCCCTACTTCTTGTGCACCTGTTGGGACTAAAGTAGGCATAGGTAGTGTTACTGTCATGGTAACTATGGTGGATGGAGTGGCTATGGAACTGTGGCATGTTTCTCATGGTGGTGTGATCAAGAGTCTAACTCGCTATACTGACTCAACCGTGTTTGAAGTAGCTATTTGGATTCTGTGAGCCCCTTGCTTAGTCAACCTGAGATCCACTACCTTTGCCTATGGTATTTGTTCTGGTGTGAGTTAGTGCACCACTGCTGACAACTGGAATTTTGTAAATTCTATCTACTTCGCCTCCTAATCTAGAAAGGGTGGCAATTTTTTTGCACTACCAACTGTAATCCCAACTTTACCATCAACTGCCATCTTCTACTACCAAGTACCACAGTTCCAATTGCCATAGCACTGTAGATTCCAATGCCACTACAACTTCATTGCCAACTCTACTTCCAACTCCATTGTCGCTTCTACTGCCAACTCCATTGCTAACATTATGTTGTGCTGCCTCTATCTGTGTATCAAGTTCTCTCTATACAATCTGTGTCTGGCAACTCATTACCTTCTAGCACCTATATTGCATTTTTCTGGTATCAACACTGGTAGTGGTTCATGTTGTACAAGGAAAAGCTTGATCTGCTTTGATGTTTCCCCCATCGCCTCTTGTATGTCCACCTCCTGTCTAGTATGACAAGGTGTTATCTTGAATTCCTCCCCATCCTTTGAACCCAAAGATGTATCTTGTCCAACTATCTCTTGCTTCTTCGAGTTGTCATCTTCATCACCCCATTCTTTGTGTTGGCTGTAATTTCTTATCTGACTTTTTTCCGCGAGGGCTCAAAGCATACTGCTGAAAATGTATCTAAGTGCAACCAATAGTTCACAGTTGGCTTGTCCAGTTCGACTCAATTGGCAAAAATAAAAGGGACCTAGTGCTCAGGTGCCACATGTGTGTGAAGTGCCTCCTGAAATAACACAATAACATAATGGGGCATAGAAAATGGTTTATGTTTGAGTTGCAAGAACTTCTTAATCCTGTATGATAAGAGTTCTCCCCAGTTGTATACGTTACCATTATTCAAGCCATTCATCTATTGCAACATCCATATGGCAATGTGTGATGTTCTACTCCCTCCAGTGAGTTTGCTTTTCAAAAAATCCATTATACATCTCCATTCTGCAAGGCTAGGAAAGCTTTCTTGAAACCCTCGTTATTGTTACTCCATATGCTATCCCATTTTTTTTGTGTTAGGTCTTGTGCATATGACTCCCAAAAATTGTTTCTTGTCCCCTAGAGACATTTTAGAAGAAGGTTTAGTAACTTTGATTACGAGGTCTCCTTTATATGACACCCCAAATATGCTACTAAATTCTTTTGCAAAATAAGATACTAGGACAGTCTGATGAAGATACTTGACTATGGACTTGTGTATGTTTTTATCATAACCTTGAACCATGGTATGCAATACTGGTTCAAACTCATTTAAATAAAAAATAGGCATGAAAATAATCTTGTCCACCTTAGCCCAGTGTAACGAAGTCTTCAATGGATGATTCTTGTATGTGCCTATTTTGCGTATGGTTGTAAAGCCCTCCTTGTTCGTACGTCATACGACAAGCCTTTGGTTATTGCACGACTATGCCTTTCATTAACTTCCTTGTTGTTCCTCGTACGACTGACCATACAATGGAATCGTGTTGTATGTCTTACCACTATGGCCTCGCCGTCCTACAAATATGCCCTTCGTATACAATCTTATCCTTTGGTGATTATGATAGTAATTTGGCATAGTCTCAACTTATTGTGGCTCTAAGGTTTTAATGCGCACTTTTGTTTTAATTTGGAAGGCCAAGGGTTCTAATTTTTTAATTTCCCTCTTTTTTTCAATTTTGTCTTATTTTTCTTTCCCTTGTAATACCACCTAATATAAGTCTTTTAATTATAACTTTATCCCTCCTTAGTTTTGCCTCCTTTTATCATTTCATTGCCATCTTCCCAGCATTAATAATATTTTTTTAATTTTGTTCATAATTTTTTTTAGGGTTGTTGTACCTTTTACTTTCCTTCGCTTTTGCAATCCTTGGTGTTCCTGTTTGGCCCTTGCAACATTTCCTTTGAATATATTCAAATACATTTTCTTAATTTTTTTCCACTAGTCTTCTCATTCTAAGCTTATTTGTAGGTTCCTCTTCATCTTTCTTCCACCTCCTTTTCACTTGTTTTTC
Source organism: Cupressus sempervirens (assembly GCA_028749045.1). Taxonomy (NCBI): domain Eukaryota; kingdom Viridiplantae; phylum Streptophyta; class Pinopsida; order Cupressales; family Cupressaceae; genus Cupressus; species Cupressus sempervirens. Next base: position 236,374,257 of record CM053785.1, read on the forward strand.
TTCATGGCATTGAACCTTTACTTCTAACACATATTGCTACATGCAGGTGCCTGGAGGTTTCTTATGACACGCATTAGGTTGAAGATTTTGTCAACAAGGGGTGCAGGTTCCACTCCTTTAAAGCTTTTGTCCACGTATCGTCCTCCATACTTTTGGTACCACACTGCCTCTTCCCCATTGACTATGGGGGCCCTTCTGGATTTGGGATTACTCACTGTTCTAACATTTGGCTTGGTTTCACACGATGCCTTTTGCCCCTCCTTAGTACACTTCTCAACCAATTGATCTACACAGCCATCTCCCTCCGAGATAAATAGGTCATCTATTTTAACTATAATCTTCAAGCAGGGTCCCAAGGTGGCACTGTGCTCCTTCAAGTCAGTCTCTTCTTTCTTCTATGTTGTCATCCGGAACATCTCCTTTGACTTCTTGTTCCCTCTTTTGTTGTTCCTGTTACCAGATTTTCACGCAAATGTTTCAATTTAGTTGGATCTTTGTGTTGTTAAACTAAGGTACCTTTGTTTGCCTTTATTATTTATATTCGGAAATAATCTGCAAATTCCTTTCATTATGCATCTAATGGAAAACCAATTCTTTTTTTTAATTAAACATAAAAAGATATTCATATCTGTTTGTACAATTGATAGGAAACAAAGTAATTTTCTGATTGTAAATGTGTGTCTGTGACAATCATCATGCAATATGTGCAGAGAGATGAGAAAAGATTCATTGTTGTGTGCTGAAACTAACAAATAGAAATTCATGAGCATGGAAACAAGTGTATAATATGTATTCCCGGTTTTCAAAAGTATTAGAAAAGATGGGGAACTTCAAGTGAAAAGCAGGCAGCTCTCTCAGAAAGGAGACAACCACATTATTTCAGCAATTGAAGAAAACCACGGAAAATCACAATGCAAGAAACAGAGTACGCTACAGCATAAATTTTGAAGACAAATCAGCGACAACAACTAGTCTGTCAGGTAACTCAAAAGTTCTCAAATAAATGTGCAAAAAAGCATAGTTCAATTCATGACAGTAGCAGGTATATTATTTCATGTTCCACCAAGCCATACTCTGAGGTGTTATAGAACAGATTTGATACCCACAAAGAATACAATATTGACAAAATGAAGATTTTTAGTTTTGTGGATATGAAAAAGAAAATACAGAGCATGCAGTACAGGAAAAGAAAGCTTGTAGCCAGAGGAAGTAGAGAAAGTCATAATTTTCATGTTAGCAGTTATGGTGGAAATGGAATAAGACAAATAATGTTACCAAACCCTTCCTCATTCATGCATTTCAAAGCCTCATGCTGAAAATGACAAATTCTTCAGATATAACAAACAGAGATGCGCAAGACAAAGAATGCAAGATCTCCTTGTATCCACAGTTGCCAGAGACCAAGGCTGAATACAACCTATATACATTCACAAGTTTCAAGACCTTGTTCCAGTTCTGAAGAGACTTGCAGAGGTAAGGAAGAACTTAAATAAAATGGAGGAGTCACAACAGGGTGTTCATCATAGAATAATAAAGTTATCCAAGAGGACATACTTGCAGACAAGTGTCAAACCTAGTTGTATATTCTTAGTTTAGCATCTGAGCAAAATAATGTATCTAATGTACAGAGATAGCTGCAGGTTTAAACCCAAAAACCTACAAGAAATATATTACCATGCGTGAACACAATACACCTAAGGAAAGATAACAGGTTTTGAACCCAAAACCCACAAATCTGTAGCTGAAATCTGGAAACAACTTTGACAGAGATGGCAGCCCAAAGCAAGAGACAAAATAGAATTCAAAAGTTAGAGAGAGCACAAAGGGGTTACAGCGAGCTCAAACCCTCAATTGGATGGTGACATTACAACTTTTTAACCGTAAAGTCTTTTTAGTAAAGGCCACAGATAAAGAATTATTCCTTGCAAAATTCCAGTCACAGAGGAAGGAAAGAATAGGATAACTAGAAAAACAAAGCAACATCATAAGAAAATTAGCCACATGATGTTTTTATGACACCAGTTTGTTATCAAACAGAGAGGTGTAGAACGACCATGACCATACGTCCTTGTTTTTTTCCCAAATCTGTAACAAAAATCTGCAAAAGAAATGATTAAGAAGATGGAGGCGTTTTGTTCATTATATGAGGAATTTAAAGCATACAAAACAACTCATCATGAAAGCCACAGGTTGCATTATACACAAAGCACAGAGAATAACCAACGCAACCTGCAGTTTACAACAGAAAATCAAAAGAAATCTTTACAAAACTGGATATAGAAATATACTAGAGGATTCAAACCAGGAAAACGAAGCATGGATTTAAAACCACAGAAAATTTAAGAAACTATCAAAAGTCACAGTTGCGGCTATTCTAATTTTTTCAAAAGATATATTCTGCAAAATCAAGCTATACAAAGGAAACTGCTAAAGGAAGCAAGGAATGGTGGCTGAGGAACTCAAGCTCCAAAAGAATAGATGGTACCTATAGAAACCCTCAGCATTATGAAGAACTGGAGTACAAATCAGAATTCTATGGAATGGCATCAAAATCAATAGAGTATGGTAAGAAGCCATGTATTGCAACTCAAATTCCTGAAAACCTTCTTGAAATATGTATGGAAGAAAGCCTTTTAAAAGCTTATCACAGCTCGCAGGTTGAGGGAGAAACATTACCAACAAAATGGCAAAAGAAGGAAGAGAGATCTGCAAATAACCCTCAGTGAGAAAGGAAAGAGCATCAAAAAGCAGAGAACCTCCATCATGGTGGCTATAGAATGAAGGAAACTTCTTTCTTTTCTTTTAGAGCTTTCTAGACACCATAGAGTGCTGAAAGTCGAGGCATTTTTGCTTTAAGTTTTCCCTAAAACATTTTTGCCGACAAATAGAAAGGTTTTGGGCTTTTTTCAACTAAGTAATCTGAACTGGTTTCTTAGCCTTATTTGTAATAAGTAAGTTATTTTATATTACTTGGTTGAGTTTTTATTATTATTTTTATGATTTGCATGGAATAAGTGTAACTAGCAGTAGTTAATTGGTTGTCTGTATAGCAATATGCTAAAATTTAAATGCAACAATAAGTGAGCTTAGAAATCAAAAGGAATAGTTCAACTAGGAGAAGTTGTGGTGACTTGGAGTTTTAAATGAGAGATGTGGCGGTTTTCAATGCCAAGTGGAGGAATTTGGAGCAAAGAGGAATTCTCGCTTTTATGAGGATTGTAAAGGAGCAGTGGTGGCATTCCATTATTGCCATGTTTCTTGGAGTTTGTTTTGGACTATGAGACGTTTTAGTGAATGTTTGAGTGATTATAGGGAACTCTCAGAGTTACTTTTGAGTTGTCATCATAGTACCTTTATGAGAAAAGAGTTCTCTGATCATGGGAGACCTTTTGAGAGTGATTAGAGTCTTTTTTGCAGGAGATTTATTTCTATCTGACTCCAGTTTTCAGAGGGACAGAAAGAGGATATGCTCTTCCTTTTTGGTACATTATGGGGAATATTCATTTAGTTTTGGAGCCTATGCATTGTGACTTATTGTCCTCTGCACTGTATATTCTCGGGCTATTTTATAATTCAGATTGGCATGTTATTTCTGTGCCTTTGAGAGCATAATACAATAGGTTTTGGATCTATCTTGGAGTCTTATTTGTATGCAGATTTGTGATTGATGTTAACTTTTTAGTTTTTATTTCATTTCTGAAACCTAAAAAAATTATACCTCATTCTGCATCTTTAAGAACTGTTATGTACTATTCATAGGTCATAGGTTGTATAAATTATTTGAAAATATTAACTGTGATTAAGTTCCTCCGATATTTTCCTTTAAGATTTTCTTATGAAATACTTATATGCATAGTATATTCCATCAAGATTGCATCTGTGTTAGATTGTTGTAGGTGTTTGTATCATGCTTTAGAGGAAATACCAGATTCCATTAGTTAAATTGCTGCATCACCTTTATTTATTCATGCAATTTTCCTTTTTCAAGAGACTTCTTTGCCCTTTTCCAATCAAGTTTACAAGTTTTCATTAGATTAGGTGAAGTATCATATAGGAGCCAAGCTAGAATCTAGAGGTCCAACCATTTACGTAGTTCACCCACGAACTCATGGTTGTTCCCATGTTATCCTAAAGCATTGAGTTATCAGGAGCTTAGTATTGAGTGCAGTTTTAGGAGTTAACAGTTCCTCAACTTCCACGTCGATGTCATAGGCAATGAATCCTTCTCTTCTTCCTTCATATGGTCCTCACCTTCTCCAATATCTATTTATTATTATCCATAGGGCTAGGGGGCTGAAAAATGCATTCCTCAGGTGTTTTGTGTATCCTCGGTAGTGATATCTATTCTACAAGCTTCCCAGCTAGCCTTTCCTCAAGAGTCATAAGATTAACCCAATCTAAGTCCTGTTTATATGGTTTGTTAGTTTTTAAAAGATAATCTACGATCTATTTTTCTCAATCGATAGTCTAGTCACCCTTATTTGTAGATTGATTTCTACAATATGTACCTTCCTCTCCTTATATGGTTTCAATTTGGATAAGTTTGCTAGTTCATTTATAGGCTTGTCCTCTAGCGTTGCAAGTTTAACAACCCTATTATTCCCTACTTCTCTCACTTTATATGGCCCAAGCTGACGAACTTTAAATTTACCAAGATTAATTTGTTACAATTGTTATACCTGAGAACTAATTGGCTTGGTTAGAAATTCATTTGTTGGAGATGTTTATTGTGCCAATACTTCTTTCTTTGTTGAGCTACACCGATCACCTAGGATGTTGTCATCCGCCTCAAATACAACTTCATTAGGTTGAATATTAATTCCTTGAGACTTTCGGTATCTCCCCATCAGCTTTGCACTGCCACTCTTAGGCTTGGCACCATGTACTCTATAGGTGACCATCTCTTGGTTGTACATTAACTTACGTTTCCTTGTATGTAATCCAATGTGCCTAAAGCATAGCTAGAAGCCTTTCTTCCCAATCTCCCTCTTCCAATCTACATGTCTTTTATAGTACTGAGACCAACACTTTGTTGGTGGATTTTGCTTGTCCATTTTCTTGAGGTTAGTGTGAACTCAACAAATTATGGACTACTCATAAATCAACTTTCATGTTCTTTATTTTTGAGCTCACAACTCGAAGGGAAATGACACGAATTTAGAAATCCCGCAAATCCACCAGACAGGCCCCCAATTTGAGTTTCAAGCAAAACATCACGGAGGACACTTTGGGCGTTCTCTTCCCACTAATTAGACACAAAGTCAAAATCATAGATCCCACATAGCGAGGGGATGCTGGATTACGACGCATAACTAATTTCAAGGTTGGGAAGAAAAATAAAGGTCATATGTGGTAACATAGGGCCTTGTTGAGAAATAAATGATTGAATCAGAGAAATAATAAAGGAGCACAACTAGAAATAAGGTCTCACGTTGATTTTGATGAAATTGAACTAACTCAAGACTTATACTTGAATTTAGGTGCTCATTACGTGTCACATGAAGTCTTATTATGCATGTTAAAATGGAAACTCAATAAGGTAGGCACTAAATGATCATGAAATTATACACTCCTATAAGGTGCTTACAATTTATAGTGCTACAATTACATTAACTGGACGCAAACATGGTATAGAATCTAACATCAAGAATATAAAGAGATTAATATAAAAGTGCAAAGAAATATGTACAAAACACAATTTTGGAGAACAAGGAAGAAAGACAAGATTCCCAAAGGACTTGAGTTAACCACAAGAAAGTGACGGGCAAGTTTCCTAGAGAAGTTGGATTGGACACAAGTCAACAATGGCAGGTTTAATGTGGAGAAAAATTAAATCAAGTGAGATCAGCTAATCTGAATAGCTCATCTTGATTCAATGTGGATAGAAATCAAGTCAAGTGAATTTAACTTGAAGATCAAGTGAACTCGACTAATTTAAAGAGCTCATTATTGCTAAATCTGGATAACTAAATACAAACAATTACTTCAATAATTTTAATGTAATAAAATGCACTATAATATTTTTTTTGTTTGTGGATAGTATTATAGTGAACATTCAAAGTGAAATTGGATTAAGGATCCAGCAATAGTAGATTGCATGGCAGAAAAATTAAAAAATACACTTGATTTTGTATACTAGAGTTTAAGAATATAAGAATCTTGGGAGCTCTGTATTTATCATCATAGATGATATGATAAAATACACAAAAGAAAATATATGAACCATGTTTTGTGGATATATTCTCTCAATAATGCCATGGTCTTGTGCAAAGGATTTGCACAACTAACCTGTAAAACAAAATGCCTCCAAACAAATTTGAATTGTTGAACTCTTTAAACTTCTCTTTAATTTTATTTTTTTAGAAATGTTGGAGATTGTAACTGTGATAGAGATCTTTATCTCTGGGTATTAATAACATTATGGTCACCCTCATCTAAAGAGGACATTTATGGTAATAATTGTAATATAAGTATAAAAGATGTGTCATTTGACATGCATTGAGGCATAGAATACAAAGAGTTGTGTACTTGAAAATGAAGTCATATTTTTGAGAAATTCAAGAGGCCTTTGGTTGGAATGTGAAGAATGTTTACCGTACTGGTAAAGAAATCAACGCATACAGACAATGGAATATAATAGCAGAATAATATTCGAATATGCCAGAGCATACATTAGGCTTCATAATATTCGCAATAGTAGATGATTATGCTTTACAATGATCCCAGACGGGATATAAATACTACCGCCGAACCTTCCCGAAGGAGTTCGTCGGCCACAACATTACATCCGCTACAAACTATTTACCCGTCGGCTACAAAATACAAAACACCGACGACAGTCAATCCGTCGGCTACAGAAACACCGCCGGAACCATCCAGTCGGTTGACACCATTCCCCCCCAAAAAAAAAGTCGTCTCCTGACGACTAACAAAATATCTGAGACGAATTAACAAACAAAATACATTAACGAACTAACTGCAACAAGAAAAATCTGCTTCTACCACATCACTTTTACATTCATCCCGTTGCATTTGTAGTCTTTGCTAACACAATGCTGTCTCCTCAAGCTGACCTTGATAGCCACTCGTGCTGCTTTCTCTATCCAACTCCTCGGTACCCCGAGCCAAGTGTTGCTGCACTGCCTCCAACTGGATGATCAGCTCCTCCCGAGCTCTCTACGCATCCACCAAGACAGCCTCACAACCAACACCTACTCCTAGTGCCTCTGGTACATAGAAAGTCCATGCCTGCAGCAACTTCAACTCTTCTCAACTGGTCAGACTCCCACGACTGATATCCGCAACGACTAGGGGTCCAGGGGGCAACACCCCCGGCGGGGTCGAGGGGCAGCGCCCCTGCTGGGTTCTGGGGCAGCGCCCCGGGTGCGCTCCCTGTCGTAGTACAAGGCGGGGTCGAGGGGCAGCGCCCCTCGCCGCCAAGACCAAATTAGCACTCCGGAACACACTGTTTTTGCCATTTTCTTCCAATTCCAAACTCTTTCTGGTAACTACTCTGCTTCCCCTTCCCTTTGGCATCATCTGTTACTCATTTCAAACAACTTGAATCTGTCGTCATTTTTTTTTTGTGTTTTTTTAAATTTTTTTTTAGAAAACCCCGCACACCCATCTTCTACACAAACTCAAACAATCTCTCTTCGGCAAATGAGAAAAACTCCAATCTTTCGCTGAAACCACTCTGGCAATGAGAAGCTAAACAGTTCTTCCGGCAATAAAAACAAACAGATAGATCACGCTGCGGAAGACCTCCCGTGGGACAGTCCGCAGACATCTGCCGCAGGACAGTCCACGGACAGCTACTCGTGGGACATGTCTGCGGGAGCCACCCACGGAACAGTCCGTGGACTTCTGTCACGGGACAGTCCGCGGGGACTACCCATGGGACATGTCCGCAGGAGCCACCCACGGAACAGTCTGCGGGCCTCTACCACAACATTACATCCGCTACAAACTATTTACCCGTCAGGTACAAAATACAAAACACCGATGACAGTCAATCCGTCGGCTACAGAAACACCGCCGGAATCATCCAGTCGGCTGACAAAGAGTCTCTCTTGTGTTTTATATATATTGCTTCAAGTCAAAGACATTGTCTACTTGAATTTTACTATCAATAAAAGTGATCTTTGTTGTGTGGCTGGGATTTTCCCTTCATTTTGGAAGGGTTTTCGCAAGGTAATTCGTGGTCTTTATTGTATCCGTCTTGGCTTTGCCTTATTTTTGTTTATCTTAATTTCTACACAAATATTTACCATAGTATCAAAGCCAAGTTAGATAACATCAAATAAGGAGAGCTGGTGTGATTTTATTTTATATATTTTTTGTCAATTTTCACCCTTTGGTCTTTGGATGCATATACTATGGTGGCCCTAGAAGATGATGTAACATCTACTTTTTATCGAGTGTTAACTAACAACATATCCAAGAATTATAGATATCCCTTCATTTTCATAGGAAGACAGTTATGTCAGTCATGTGAATGAGATTTATGGTTAAAATCAATTAGACAAAATTTAATAACTAAGAATTGAAATCACCATCAATGAATTTACTATGGAAATTAAAATCTACATACCATGAAATTCGAGATCGAAAACAATCTAGGGATGCTTCTGCAACCACCCAGGTTAGTTTACAAATACCACTATAACATTATCAAATGACAACTCCCATCCAATACCACTATATCAAAATCGAATGACGATTACCATTAAATACCACTATATCAATTAGGCCATCACATACCATTGTATCAATTAGGGCATCGATTTACACTAGATCATTTAGGGCATCGGATACCACTGTATCACTTAGGGCTTTAGATACCACTGTATCATTTAGGGCATCAATTACCACTAGATCATTTAGGGCTTCAGATACCACTGTATCATTTAGGGCTTCAGATACCACTCTATCAATTAGGGCTTTAGATACCACTGTATCATTCCTTTCCTTCTAATTTGCTAAACTATGGCATTAACATAAGATTAGAAGATATGCTCATAATCATTATTCTTATATATGAAAAACTAAAACAACAATCCTATAGATATATTCCATATTCAGTTAGAAGATCAACCAATCTAACTGGTTGCCAATTATGTTGACGTTAAAATTGCTTTCATTTAAAGAAATAATTGTAACAATGATACAACTCAATTAATCTTACCTTCTACTTGAACATACATCATAAAAGTTAAAATACCTGTTTAAGACAAACATTTGAATACATAGCTTATGTTTGTCTATTGTACGTCTGACAACTTGGGGAGAGGTGAAACATTGTCAGGGGCTTAACCACCCAACGTTGGACCTCAACTTATCCCCACACAACCTCTAACAAGAAAGGCCCTCCCTATTCAGAATAGACATGGAACACCTTGTCATCTACTGAGCATCCTGGTATCTAATCACACCACTCGACTTGACAATGTGATCATGCATGAGCTATTAAGTAAGATTTATTTATTTTGTTTTTATTGTATTAATTTTGATTTTCCTCTCTAATCCTTGCAGGATTTCATCTCACCTCTTCATCTTTTTCGTGGCTTAACAGCCGGTGAGTCCTAGGTGTTCAGAATTTTAGAGCATCTGACTCTTATTGATTCATGAATATTGCAATCTTCCAGCATTTCACAAACTTCTTTTAAAAAAAGAGACTTGCATAAATATTTATGAGCCGACTTTAAAATTTATTGGCAATTGGTTTATGAATCCATGCTATAACACATCAATATGCTTATTGCTAAGCAACTCTCTAAAGTTAAAAGTGATGGTAAATTATAGCTATAGCTATGGATATTGCTTGTAACACAAATTTTAAGGAAATAACATGAACTGAAATGACTTTTCACATGACCTGATATAGTTTGGGTTTGTCCTGATGTATTTGCAAAAACAACTTGGTAACCGACTCTCCTTCAGTTGCTAAGAATGTATCCAAAGAATGCTGAGATACTCAGTCTTCTATTATGATCAATTCACACACAGCAAGGTTCTAAGGCACTGCTTGTGAATAGAAACTACATATTGAAATAACAGTGAACTCTCCTTAAGAATGGAAATACTGGTTGAAAAATTAATGAATTCGGCTCTTGAAATAACTGAAAACCGAGTGTATGAAGGGTGGAGAGGAGACTGGAACATAGCAGAAGGTAGTTGGGTGTATGGAAGGCGGAGAGAAGACTGGATAATAGCAAAAGGTATTCGGGTGTATGAAAGGCGGAGAGAAGACTAGAACGTAGCAGAAGGTAGTCGGGTGTATGAATTATATCATGCCCGACTCCTCTCATGGCTTCCATTTTAAAGAACAAGCCATGACTTCTTGGCTTCCGTAACATAAAAGATTATTTGTCATGTAAATATATTAATGAGGTGCCATTTCATTTTTATATCTATATGTACGTATATACATATATTTTATAATATGTTGAAAGATTGTTTAAAATCCTTTGAGGTACGTATTATATTTTAATTAAATTATTTTAATTACATTATTTTGTGTTTTAAATTATTTATTTAATAGTTCATGTGGTTTCATCGATTGTATCTTGATGTCCAAGTCACTAGGTCCTCAACCCATTTGCCCAGTGATGGTGATGCTCCTGTGCCTAATTCTTTTTTGACAATGTTTCCACTCCTTCGATGTGCTTTCTACAAGGAAATTCTCCGTAGTTAAATCATAACAAGTTATTTAATCATAACGGCTAACCGCCTATTCAATTCCATGAATTCATGATAAATAATTATAACGACTAACCATCTTACCATTTTGTAGGATTATAAAAAATTTATCTGTCAACTGACTTCATGTGAACCACAATGGCTATATTTTAAATTAGGTCAAAAATTGGGATGTAACAGATGAAACGACTCATCTCTATTTTCATTCATGAACCTTTTTCCCTTGACAAATCTGGATTTTGTTTTACCAAACCTTGAACTTTCTTGTGGAGGTGAGTTCGTATGTGATGAGTCACAAGAATTATGTTTTGCATTTATATTCGATATATTTGAAGTTGTTTATGGGTTAATTTATTATTTTAAAGTATTGGTCACTAAAGTCACTGAAATTGATCCTCAATGTTTTCTGGCTTTTGAATCATGTTAGATTTAGTATGCGAGTATTTTACCCTTCAATGCATGCTCTTCTCAAGAAGAAAATGAAGAAGAGCATACAGTGCTAGCGTTAATGAGATTTTTTGTCTAGCTTTGTGGTTTTTTGTTTCTGCTTCTTGGTGGCATCATTTCATGCCATCGTTGCCCTGGTTCTTATAATTCTTGTTCTCCTTTTTGGTATTGCATTCATTCTTTGTTTATGCTCGTGATGTCACAGAGCGGGTGACTAATGAAATATTCTCCAATTCATGATAATGTCACTGCACATTCTAGAGATTTTATTATTCTTGATCTTGCACCGTTCTAGGTATTTAGTGTTATCAGATACCTTTTGAAGGCATCGTTCCATTCTTTATGTTTGCTGTTTGATTTTTTCTTGACTTCTCTTCTTTAAAGTTTGTCATCGGTTATGATTATGAAGACATTATTTTTACCTATTTTCACTGCTAATTGGATTCATTAGCTCTCGCCGAACTCCTCTCATATGTTTATAGTGTCATCTTATATGCTTTCAGCCTTCTCTTCATTATTGATCGTATTTGTTAATTACCTTAGCTTGTATTGTATGTTGTGAAATTTTTTGTATCCCATTCCTCAAAAAGTTTGTAGAGGATTGAAGCCTTTGTCTTTCTATGAAATATTCATCCCTAGTTTTCTATAGTGATAGAGTTTTTTTTTTACAGCAAAAGATCGAATGCAAATTTTTCATCCTTGTAAAATTATGTCTGTCATCAATTATTCATAAGTGCTTTGTTCAGTTGTCATCATCTCTTCTTTCTTCTTTGTCGGGCATATTCTCTCTATTCTCTTGGTAACCGCAAGGAATATTTGGCTTTCACGGATGCTTCTTTTTTGATTCGTTTTATGCAAGTTAAAATGTTGAGAGTTGTATATTTTGCCAATCCATTTGCAATATTTCTAATGCAAAAGAAGAAAAGAATCTTAGTAGAAATCAACAAGTCTTCTCGAAATATGCTTCTAGAGTCGGGTTCTTGTGAGAAAATTATTGTCGAATATACCATAATCCCAAGCCTTCCAATCGACTTGGCATGTCTTTATTTATCCCTGGAGAGCTACATTCTATTTGTAGCATCTCTTCAATCTACGCCACAAATGGGGGAAACTTCAGGAATTCCTATGCCTATTTAGAGACGACCAGTCTCTAATACCAGGCAAAAAAATTGATCCCCAAACAGGTGCCTGGAGGCTCATTCCTCCCATGCCATGTCATCCTTACAGGTATGGACTCATAAATTTCATATTTGTGGCAGTAGGTAGTTACTGGTATATTATTGGTTGTTCCCTCTTTGATGCCTAAAGTGTTCCCATGGATTAGTCAATAGCATCATAGGCAGTGTACTGCTATGGCCTAGTGTGCTGCCACTAGGAGCGGCGGTCTAGCATGATAAATGCTAAGGGCAATTTTTCTTGTGGGATTTATAACAAGAACATAATTCTTGTGGCCGATAAATGGTCCCGTAATGCTTAGTTTGGTGTTGGGGGAAGCAAGATTTCATCAACAGAAAGGTATTATATTGAGGAGATACCTAGTGCTCGATCAAGTTGTGTAGATTTTGTTATGGATGATGATTTGGCATCATCTCTGCAATCATCATCTCTTTGTTGAATCTACAAGGAGATAATTAATGAGAAAGAGATAAGTATTCAATGACTCAATAAATAGAAATAGTATTTTTTCTTTTAGCATTGATTTCTATATAACACCTTGATTTTAATAATCTCTCTTGATTGCAAAATGCAACAAGAATCAATAAGATGAGGATGTTGCTTACTAAATTGAATTAATGATACATATTTGCATATGAGATTCAAAGGGAGCTTGCACTTGTAAAGTTTCTGCTAAATCCTTATCTCTTAATCAGACTTTTAATCCAGTCTTATATGTTGAGAATGATCTTCTAAGTAGTATGAATATTGATGAAATTAATGCTTATTATAATGCAGATACAATATTGAATATTTATCCTTTTATTGTGATAGAGAATCTCAGATATAAACTGTAGGATATAAAATGCTTATAAGAGCAGACTGTTGTAACTGTGTGTCCTATAATCTATATTTACAACCTACTTATATATCCTTTTTAAAGGGTATGTCCCTCATCAAGGGACATAACCCTTCCTAACTTGGCATCTATAGGAGAGATATATATCATTAAACGCCAACATTAGAGATACATTACTATTAAGAGGAAGTACCGTCTGTACTGTCAGACCTGTAGGTTTATCTTGGTTAATATTCTTAATACTCCCTCTTAACCTAATAATCCTACAAAGATATTATATCTAGCAACACCAATACAGATGAATAAGCAAGAATTAATACTCTATATCTGTCTATCTCTTCTTAGTATGTGGTATCATAGAACACATGATACAAAGTCATATTACTAAACCTATGATATGATAAATCATTGCCACTAGTGATATTATACAGGATAAATCTGAAGAGTAATCTCTTCATTTATCCAAGTTATGATTTCATAGAAAATGGTATTTCCATATCACAACATGATCCTGAGTTTTAAGATCTACCAGAATACAGGATAAATCTGAAGAATACTATGATTCTTCCTTTATCCAATTTGTGACCCATGAACATAGCAATGTCAACATCACAATATGATCTTGAACTCATCTAGATCTTACAGTAGAACTCTATTGTTTAGCACATTGTTTAAGAGATCGTCACCTCTTAAAATAATGAATACAAATGGTGGAGCCCATAACAATCAATAGCCTAACAAAATAAAATTATTTTATTAATAGTCAAGAGAGTGCAAATGGATTACAACTCAACCATACCAAGTCTCCTCCTAGAGTGTTCTATCTTCACTCTAGATAGAGGTTTGGTGAGTATGTCTGTTGTCTGATTTGTAGTGCAAATGTATTCCAATTTTACAGAATTCCTATCTAACATATCTCTTACATAATGGTAAGAAATTTCAATATGCTTGGACCTGTCATGGAAAACTGGATTCACTGAGAGCTTGATGGAACTCTGATTATCACAGTGAATAATCGTAGGATTCATAGCTTGCCCAAATAATCCCACAAGTAACTTCCTCAGCCATACTGCTTCTTAGGAGGCCATCGCTGCTGCAATGTATTCGGCTTTTGTACAACTCTGTACTATTGAAGACTGCTTTCTACATATTCAAGATATCATTGCTGATCCCAAACTGAAACAACATCCTGAAGTACTTTTCCTATCTTTAACACTTCCGCCCCAATCTAAATCAGTGAATCCATGTAAGTCTAAAGCAATTTTCTCATATTTAAGTTTGAGATTAAGAGTGCCTTGTAAGTATCTCATAATGTGTTTAACTGCGACTAGGTGAATCTCCTTCTGTTCACACATAAACTAACTTAAGGCATTAACTGCATAGCAAATATTTGGTCTTGTATTTACTAAGTACATAAGAGACCCAATCATATGTCTGTAAAGAGTAGAATCTATGGATGGTGATTCTACAGCTACTTTACTAAGTTTATGTAGATTAGTCTCCATTGGAGAAGACATAGGTTCGCAGTTCCACATCCCAAATTTCTTTAAAATATCTGATGTATACTTCCCTTGATTTAGTATGATACTGTCAAAATTCTGCCGTACTTCCAGTCCTAGGAAGTAATGGAGTCCCAAATCTTTCATCTCAAATTCTCTAATTAGATCTTTCTTGCACTAATCTATGAGATGATCATCACCTGTTATTAGTAGATCATCAACATACAATATCAGAATTACCATATCATCTTTATCTCTTTTATAATATAAATTTGGATCAGCTTCATTCTTGGAGAATCCTAAGCTAGTGAGATACTTATCAACTCTTTCATACTAGCCCTAGGAGCCTGTTTAAGCGCATAGAGAGGTTTCTTGAGCCTGCAAACAAAAGAGTTAGGATCATGAGTTTCAAATCCTTCAGGTTGCTCCAGATATACTTCTTTTGAAATCTTTCCATTTAGGATTGTTGTTTTTGTAATGGTCCCTAGTACGGAAGGGTGAAAAATGACTGTGTGGCACAATGGAGATATCCGTATGGTGGAGTGGAGAGGGGCAAGTACGAATTATCACACCCAGGGAGTGCGTACGTTGCTAAACAGTGTACAGAAAAGGGTCATACAGTATTTCTAGGAGGGTCGTACAGTGAGATTAGGGAGGCCGTATAGTGAGAGCAAGAAATGTCCGTACAGGTGACAATGTATGGGGGGTGTGTGCACAGGAGCTATCTGTATGGATGAATGAGCAATCCGTACGGTGAAGGAGGGTTGGCCAAGCCATACGGTGGCTCTAGAAAGCCCATACGATGTTAGAGCAGACTATACGGTGGATGATGGGAGTTGTATGGTGAATGAAAATGTCCGTACGGTGATGTGCAAGGTATATGAAATGAAGGATCGTTGTTAACCACAAATACAGAACTCACAATTGTTACACGCAGGGGTACAAACAACATTTCTACTCACAAAGTGTTATTGTTCTTGAAGCATGGAGAGTTGAACAATACAAACCAACTTGATACCACTTGAAAATGCAGAATGTAATATACACAAATTGTAGACATAGAGCCAAAAGATTCACCAACGGGTACTGATATTTCCATATGCAATTAAGTCTTCAATTTGCCAGATACAGACCGAGTTGAACACTGACGGAATAAGGTGAGGGTTGAATCCCACCGAAACCGCACAAGCCAAATAGGGAAGATCTTTCACTTCCAAAATGGCGAACAATCCCGAACTCCAACAAGAATCCACAGTACAGAGATATAATCCCAAAACATACCTAAGACTTCCTACAAGTCGTGCTTAAATACCCTTCGGGAAACCATTCCGAGGGTGTACAAAGATAGCCGACGGCAACACAAACTTCGATCACAAAAACAAAAATAGGACCGAGATAAATTAAATCAATCGGCTTGTTACAAAGTTTAATTAAATACACTTATTTTATGACACGGACATTACAGTCGTCTCGTCCCAAAATTTGCTTGTCCTCGAGCAAATGCAATGCAAGGTGCTGGAGGCTGTGCTCGCTTTCCCACGTTGCGTCATCCAATGACAGGTTTCGCCAGCGTACCAAGTATTCCTTCACAGTGCGGTTCTGTAGAGTCTTTTCACGTACTTCGATCTCAGCAGGTTCCAGAATGAGTTTTCCTTCTTCGTTGAGTGGCGGAAGGTTAGTAGCAACTGTGACGTTTTTCTCTATGGCTTTTTTTAGACAAGAAACATGGAAGACATTATGAATGCAGCTTCCCTCCGGAAGTTCCAGTTCATACAGTACCTCACCATTGCGATGGACTACGCGATAGGGACCATAAAATCATGGCTTCAATTTCTCCTTCCCTGTCCCCTTTAATGAAGACTGTCAGTATGGCTGGAGTCGAAGATAGACCAGATCACCTATTTCAAAACTCCTCTCTATCTGGCGTCTGTTGGCTTACATCTTCTGTTGATTTTGTGCCTGCTGTAGGTTTCCTTTCAAACTTCTTAGTATGTCTTGCCCCTCCTGAAGTTGGTCCCTCGCCCTTGGAGTGCGACTGTCACCTAGGACTGTGTCAATGAAGGAGAGGGGTTCATACCCATACAAAGCCTTGAATGGCGCCATCCTGATAGACATGTGATACATGGTATTGTAGCAATATTCCCCCAGATGGATCCATTTTACCCACGCTCGTTGTTGTGCCGAGACATAGTTCTGAAGGTAGCCTTCGAGCCATTTGTTCACAATCTCAATTTGATCGTCCGTTTGTGGGTGGTAACTCGTGTTTGGTGATAATTCTATCCCTGTCCTCTGAAACAATTCTATCCAGAAGATACTGACGAATTGTCCATCCCGATCACTGATAATGTTTTGGGGCAACCCATGTAGGCGGAAGACTTCTCTAAAAAACAAATCGGCAACTTGAGCAGCCTGAAGGTCCGAGGGGATGGCGAAGAAATGTGCATACTTTGTCAACCTATCAATCACCACGAAGATGTAGTCCTTTCCATTCACCTTGGGAAGGCCTGTTATGAAGTCCATTGATATACTTTTCCACTTATGTTCGAGAATTGGCAAAGGTTGTAGTAGCCCGAAGGGTAGAGTGTGTTCGGACTTGTTCTATTGGCAGACCGTACATTCTTTTACATGCCGCAACACGTCCCCTTTTAGTCCCTTCCATGAAAACCTCTCTCGAAGACTTCTGTAAGTTTTAACGAAACCGGGGTGTCCAGCCAGAGGTGAGTCATGTACTTCCTTCAAGATCTTCTGCTTCAGTTTGGATTCTGGCACCATGTATATCCGGTCTTTATAAAAGATGACATCATTCACCGCTCTGTACCGATCATCATGGGTGTGGCCATCCATTATTTCATAGGCAAATGTATTCTTGGAATATTCCATTAATAGTTGTGCCTTCCAATCAGTTGAAATCTAGTCTAGTGAGCAGATGGTGGGTTTTTTGGACAAGGCATCTACAACAACATTGTTCTTCCCTTTTACATATTCAATGTTGAAATCAAAAGACTAAACTTTGCTTACCCATTTTTGTTGTCGTTTGTTCAAGTTCCGCTGCTCTAGGAAATATCTCAAATTGTTGTGATCCGTACAGACAACAAACTTGGCACCTACTAGAATACTGTCGAAACTTGGTTAGTGCATATACGATGGCCAACATTTCTTTGTCGTAGATGGAATACAAGCGTTTTGTTGGTTTAAGCTTCCTGCTCTCATAAACGATGGGGTGTCTATCCTGCATCAAAACCGCTCCAACACCTTCCCTGGATGCGTCGCACTCCAAAATGAACAGTCAGGTGAAATCAAGCAGTGCAAGTATGGGACAAGTGCTCATGGCCCTTTTCAACTTATCAAACATGAGTTGTGCCTCTTCGTTCCACTAGAATGACCCCTTCTTTGTCAGATCCATTAAAGGTGCGCTAAGCTGAGAGAATCCTTTAACAAACTTTCTGTAGTAATTGCACAGTCCAAAGAATCCTCGCAAGTCCACGAGTGATTTTGGGGGAGGCCAGTCAAGGATAGCCTGAGTCTTTTCCTGATGCACTTGAACCCCGTATTTACTGACATGCCCCAAGTACAATATCTCTGTCATACCAAACTCACATTTGGACTGCTTGGCGAACAAGGATTCTTCCTCCATGATACTTAGAACTTCATTCAGATGCTTCAGATGCTCCTCCCATGTCCTACTATAAATAAGATCATCAAAGAATACCAATAGATAGTTACGCAATTGTTTGTTGAAGATGTGGTTCATGCATGATTGAAATGTAATAGGTGCATTGGTCAATCCAAATGGCATGACCAGGAACTCCTAATGTCCGTAGTGGCAGCGGAAAGCTATTTTCTCCACATCTCTCATTCGGATCTAATGGTATCCAGAACGGAGATCTATTTTTGAAAAATAGACCGCTCCATGCAGTTCATCCAGCAGCTCATCTATCCTTGGAATTGGATACCTATTCTTTATTGTTTTCTTGTTCAACACGCGGTAGTCCACAGACATGCGCATCGTCCCATCCTTCTTTTTGACTAACACTACAGATGATGCGAATGGGCTAGAACTGGAACGAATCCATCCTTTCTCTAGCAATTCCTCAATCATCTTTTCGATCTTATCTTTGAATTTCTTGGGGTGGCAGTACGGTGTGGTTATGACCAACTTTGCCTCTGATTCCAACTCGACAGTGTGTTCAAACCCTCAGTGCGGTGGTATGCTAGGAGGAATATCCATGAAAACCTTTTCATGTCTACTTAAAATATCTTGGAGCTCATCATCCTATGGAGGTGTTCTTTGCCCTTTTATAGGTTTTGCCGAGATGAAACAATGTGCAGCCCACACAACGTCGTCGTGCCAAAAGATTGCCTCCATTTGATGCGCAGAAACTTCCTTCTGACCTTCATCCACCATTCCTCAGAGGACGAGCTTCTTTTCGTCAACCACAAAAGTGAAGTCCATTCGTCCATTCGTTTGAAACTCTGGGTGTATTCATCAAGGGTCTACATCCACTGTATGCCAAGAATAACATCCATGTCTACCAGGTCCACTATGAAGAAGTCCTCAGTTACCTTGTGATTCGCCATTTTGATGCTCAATCGAGGAACAAGGTGCGTGCAAGGCAGGAAAGTCCCTCCGACTACCTTGACCTGAAAACTTGAGTATGCCTCCTTAGGGAGACTTCTTTGTCTTACCAAGGATGAGTTGATGAAATTCAGAGTAGCGCCGCTATCCAATATCGCTGTAACCCTTTGTCCTTGAAGGGTACCCTGTACACGAAAAACTGTGCACCTCGGGCTGCCAGCCAATGCAATGGCTCCTCCACGCTATACCAGAGTGTCAATTCTCTCTGTATGGTTCAAACTGATGTTGGTGTCATGGTAGGGTTGGTTATCTTCGGCTGACATTTCTTCCTGTTCGTGTTTGTCTTCATCATTGGATACGACCTCAATGTAGTGGATCTTCCCTTTCCCGAGGCATCGGTGGCCAAGCTCCCAATGTCCCTTGCAATTGAAACACAATTTCTTCCTTCAGAGTTCCTGTCGAGTAGCTTCATCCAATGATGGCTTCTTGGGCAGAGGTTGTCCCTCGAAAACGTCAGCAGCTTCGGATGTGAGTAACTTCGGGAGGATGAGGATAATGCCGACGACGATGCCATACTTCGTGCCTTACTAATTGCTTCCGACAGGGTAGACGGGTTGAATCCCTTCGCCAACCTTTCAGCAGTTCTGCCAGCCCGTCCATGAAGAGAATGACTCGCCTTCTTTCGGAAATGTCTATGACCAAAACAAAAAGTTTATGAAACTCCGCAATGAACTGATCTACCGATCCAATTTGCCTCAGTTGCACCAAACCTTTGAAATTGAGCTCAGGATCTTTCCCATCAAATCGTTCTATCAATCTCTCTGTGAATTCCGCATGTCTTTATTTGGTCATGCCCTAATGTCGTGTCATGGTGCCACCATTCGTGCGCAACTCCCTCCAAGTGCAATGCGGCAAATTTGATTGCTTCTTCTTCTGGCGTAGGATTCACCTAGAAGTAGGTATCAACTTTCTCTTGAGATCATCGTTAAAGTATCCTCCTCTGTTTCTGCCTCCCGAATATCTCATTCTCAGATTTGCATAATCTTTGTAGGAAATGTCTTCTTCAAGGTTTGCATTCTTCCAGTCTTCTCTCATCTCTTCGAAAGTTGGTTTTCTCTCTCCGCGATGCGCTTCCGTCCGTGGTGGGAAAGTCGGCATGGAAGGTCGAGAGCATGCTGGATGAGGGTGTGATTTACCCAACACCAAGTCCGCGCCCCAGATATTTTGTTCTCCGCCAACTTCTTGAGAGTTTCTTCCATGAGTCGTTGTGTATCAGTGATCTGTGCCTGATTCTGGGCAAGTTCCCTTAGAAGTGACACAAGTTTGGCACCGATCGGTTCCCGTTCGTCAGCCATTCGCTCAATGAAATGTGTCCTCTTCTGGCTATAAACTCTCATTCACCGTCCACAGGCTAGCAGGATCGAACCACTCTAATACCACTGCAATGTTCCCCAGTACGGAAGGGTGAAAAATGGCTATGTGGCACAATGGAGATATTCGTATGGTGGAGTGGAGAGGGGAAAGTATGGATTATCACACCTAGGAAGTTCGTACATTGCTAAACAGTGTACAGAAAAGGGTCGTACGATATTTCTAGAAGGGTTGTACGGTGAGATTAGGGAGACCGTACAGTGAGAGCAAGAACTATCCGTACGGGTGACAACGTGTTGGGGGGGGGAGAGCTATTCATACGGATGAATGAGCAGTTCGTACGGTGAAGGAGGATTGGCCAAGCCATACAATGGCTCTAGAAAACTCGTACGGTGTTAGTGCAAACCGTATGGAGGATGATGGGAGCTGTATGGTGAATGAAAATGTCCATACGGTGATGTGTAGGGTATATTAAATAAAGGATCGTTGTTAACCACAAATACAGAACTCACAATTGTTACACGCAAGGGTACAAGCAACGTTTCTTCTCACAAAGTATTATTGTTCCTGAAGCGTGGAGAGTTGAACAATACAAACCAACTTGATACCACTTGAAAATGCTTAATGTAATATACACAAATTGCATACGCAAAGCCAAAAGATTCACCAACAGGTATTGATATTTCCACATGCAATTAAGTCTTCAATTTGCCAGATACAGACTGAGTTGAACACCGACGGAATAGGGTGAGGGTTGAATCCCACCGAAACTGCACGAGCCAAATAGGGAAGATCTTTCACTTCCAAAATGGCGAACAATCCCGAACTCCAACAGGAATCCACAGTGCAGAGAAATATAATCCCAAAATATACCTAAGACTTCCTACAAACCATGCTTAAATACCCTTCAGGAAACCATTCCAAGAGTGTACAAAGATAGCCGACGGCGACACAAACTTCGAACACAAATATAAAAATGGGATCGAGATAAATTAAATCAATCGGCTTGTTACAAAGTTTAATTAAATACACTTATTTTATGACGGGGACATTATAGTTTTCACATCTATCTGATGGACCTTCCATCCCTTTGATGTGGCAATTGCTAAGACTGCTCTTACGGAGGTATATCTAGCAACAGGAGCAAAGGTTTCTTCATAATCAATCCCTTCTTTCTGAGAAAATCCTCTGGCTACAAATCTGGCTTTATACTTATGAATACTACCATCAGCAACATGCTCTATTTTGAATATCCACTTGGAAGAAACAACAAATTTTCCTTTAGGTCTTGGAAAAGTTTCCCAAACATCATTTTTCATGATAGATTAGTCTTCTTCTGTCATAGCTTCTTTCCAAGCTGTATGTTTAATAGCATCAGAGGGATTGATTGGCTCTGTTTTGGATAAATTACTTATGTTAGTTGTATCACTAGAGAATCTTTTAGGTCTTTTGCTTTCTCTGATTGTTCCGGAAGGTACAACAAAGTCTTGAGCTGCTTCAACTGTTTTAATGGCCCAAAGTGGTCTTTTCTTTGAATTTTCTTCAAGGTTCATTTTTTGAATTTCATCTTCAATTTCTTCTAAGTTCTCCCTCTGGGACCCATATTCACTATTTCTTTCAGAACTAGATAAAGGAGAAGGTTCATAAGAACTTATGACTCTTTTGAATGCAAGATCTTCTTCAAAGATTACATCTCTGCTAAGTTCAATGGTTTTTTGTCCAGCTATGAAAATCCTATATGCTTTAGAAGTTTCACTATACCCTACAAAAATACCTTTCCTCCTAGAGGGTTCTAACTTGGTTTTTTTTCTTTTGGAACATGGATATATACAGGACATCCAAAAATTCTGAGATGACTTATATTGGGTTTTACTTTAGTAAATACCTCTTCAGGTGTTTTATCTTTAAGATAGGAGTGAGGACTTTTGTTTTGAATATATACAGCAGTACAAGAGGCTTCTGCCCAAAGATAATATTCTAGGTTTTGGTCAAAAATCATAGCCCTAGCAACTTCTGTAATTGTCTTATTCTTTCTTTCTGCTACCCCATTTTGCTCTGGATTATAAGGAATAGTGTACTCCCTCTTAATCCCCGATTCTTTACAAAATCTTTTAAACAAGTTTGAGGTATATTCTCCTCAGTTATCAGTTCTAAGGGCTTTAATTTTATGTCCTGAAAATTTTTCAATTAATGCTTTGAGTTCTTTAAATATTTGTAGGATTTCTTCTAATTCCTTGCATTTGAAAAAGTAAATCCATGTTTTCCTAGAGAAGTCATCTATGAACAAGATATAATAACAGAATCCTCCAAGAGAAGGAATAGACATAGGTCCACATAAATTTGAATGAATTAATTCTAGTACATTATTTGTTTTCCTAGTACTATCATGAAAGGGATTTCTGGTGCTTTTACCCAAAACACACCCTTTGGAAATACTAGGGTGGTCTTTATTTAATTTGGGTAATCTAGTAACCATGTTTTCCATAGTTGATAAAGTTTTAAAATTTAGATGCCCTAATCTTTTGTACCATATTTCATTTGAATCTTGAGCTTTGTGGACTAGGGCTTGAATGGATCGACTAGATTTTGTATTCAATTCATACAAATATCCCTTTCTTTGACCAATTAACTTTGCTTTCTTGATGGAAGTGTTCTTAGCCCAAGTTAATACTTTTCCATCCATGAATGCAACATTGTGTCCACCATCTTCAAGTGCTGTAATTGAGATTAAGTTTCTTTTAATCCCTAGTACATAGAGTACACCTTTAAGAAGAAAAGTATTTCCTAATTTTAGTTTCAAAGTACAATTCCCAATTCCTTCAATGGAGTGTGCTGAGTTATCACCAATGGTAACTTTACCGTTAACCTTCTCTGATAAAGAATCTAGAGTTTCTTTTTGTCTCGTTATATGTCTAGAAGATCCAATATCAACTACCCATGCTTTATTTGAAAATTCATTTGATAGAGAGGAATACAAAACACGGTTCTCAGGATCATAAGTATCTTCTTCTCTAATGACATTTGTACAATTTGCTTGTTGTTTGGAATTTTCAAAACAATTAGATCTATAGTGTCCAAATTTTTTACATTTGAAACACTTTATTTTAGATAGATCTATCTTGGGCTTTCCATTCCTTTGATTTTCCTTTTTCTTCTTGAAATGATTCTTCTTTCCTTTATAGGAGTTTGTATTAAGAACATGAAGTTCTTCATCTTCTACTTTTGGTTTCCCTCCTTTCTTTAGTTTTTTGGATTCCTCTTGAAGACAATCATTCTTGAGTCTGTTAAAGTCCAAGAGCTAATCTCTGGCACTTATTCCTTGTGTGAATGTCTCCCATGAATCTGGTAATCCATCTATAGCCATAAGTGTTAATTATGTGTCACTAATGATGGTTTCTATGCTTGATAGTTCATCTCTAATGCCGACAACTCTTAAGAAGTAAGAACTTATTGATTCTCCTTTCTTATCTGAATGTGATTTAGTTGCCTTTTTAGTGCAAGAACCCTGGTTGCATTATTTACTTCATAGGCATTTCGTAATGCATTCATCATATCAAAGGCAGTTTGATGTTTTGTAAGCATAGGTACAATATCATTTTTAACTCCATCCAAGATGATTTGAATAGTTTTTCCATTTCCTCTGCTCCAAATAGACTTGTGAGGTTCAACGGGGGGTTGTTTGGATGGTTCATCAATGAATTGTTTTACATTGTTCTCTTCAAGAATCATCATTATTCTGAACTTCTAGGCTTCAAAGTGCTCTTTCCCATGAAACTTGTCCTTAGGTTTGATTGTGTAAGCCATGGAAGATAGAAGATTGTTGCTTGATGTGGAGAAAGCTTGATTACTGAAATTTAGCAGAGCCTAAGTTCGATTACCAAGCTCTAATACCATGTAAAGTTTCTGCTAAATCCTTATCTCTTAATCAGACTTTTAATCCAGTCTTATATGCTGAGAATGATCTTCTAAGTAGTATGAATATTGATAAAATTAATGCTTATTATAATGCAGATACAATATTGAATATTTAACCTTTTATTGTAATAGAGAATCTCAGATATAAATTGCAGGATATAAAATGCTTATAGGAGCAGACTGCTGTAACTGTGTGTCCTATAATCTACATTTATAACCTACTTTTATATCCTTTTTAAAGGGTATGTCCCTCAAGGGACATAACCCTTCCTAACTTGGCACCTATAGGAGAGATATATATCATTAAATGCCAACATTAGAGATAAATTACTATTAAGAGGAAGTACGGTCTGTACTGTCAGACTTGTAGGTTTATCTTGGTTAATATTCTTAACAGCACTTCAAAGGAAGATGTTCAACTACAGATGGAGTTTTTAAATCCTTTGCAAACTAATTAGAATCTACCATCTTATTGTGGTGATTAAAGTTGTTTGTGTTGAGAGGGAGTGTTTATGGAATCCTAGTTAATCTTATATAATATTTTGGTGTTGTAGAATTTGACTCTTGTTGGAAAAAAGTTTCAGTTGTGATTTTTTTTCTTGTTAGATTTTGAGACTCTAGCTGGAAAAGAGTTTCCAGTGTGATTTTATGAGTTATTATTCTTGTGAAATGAATAATAAGTTGTAAGGACACCCTGATAACTCTTTCATTTATGAGAGATTCATAGAGAACATCATGCAGAGAGAGTCTATGATGTCATCACGTTGAGAGATTTCATGATGGGAGTTGGAAGTCATGTTGAGAGAGCCCATGACTGTATCGCGTTGAGAGAGTCTATGATAAAAGGTTATTTGTAAACCTTACTAACTTGTCATGTTGAGACATCCCATGACAGCATCATGTTGAGTGAGTTCATGATGAAAGGTAATTTTGATTTTTGTAGGTTTGTCGTCTTGAGAGACTCCATGACAGCATCACGTTGAGTGTGTTCGTGATGAAAGGTGATTGTGATTTTTGCAGGTTTGTCATGTTAATAGATTTCATGATAGTATGATGTTGAGTGAGTCTATGATGAAAGTTGAATGCGATTTTTGCAGATTTTTCATGTTGACTAATTCCATCATTATTAGTTATGGATAAATATTTCATTAGGTTGAGTGATTCCACGATTATGAGTTATTGTTATAGGTCTATCATGTTGAGGGATTCCATGATTATTAACAATGAATATATTGATAAGTAGGAGATAATTTCCACAACTAGTCAAATTGTGATATGAATATCAGAATTTAACTGTGTGATTTTGAGTCAAACTTGATGACCCATATTTCATGAGTAGTGATTCAACATGAATCCATCTCTCACGAGAATAAATGGAACACTTAGCACTCATTGGATCTAGGTGATGCTCACAGGGGTGAACCATCAGAACTTCCCGGGAGGTCACCCATCCCAGTACTACTCCAGCCTGAGCACGCTTAACTACGGAGTTTCCTCCATAGTTAAACCCAAAGCTTGCAACGACCCATGTGATCAATTATATGCATTTAATGAAAATGTACCTCCATACATTAATCTGGATAGTTATGATCCTGTCAAAAATAAAGCTACACTTGATGCACTCCGCACATGGATGGATAATGCCATCTATGCAGCAAACATGACACCTGACCAAGCAATTCGAAAAGGATTGAATGCCCTCACAGACATTACAAGAAGCGCTTGGGATAGTCTGCCCACAGACTACAAAGATGATTTGATTCAAGTCGGTGTCACGACAGTCAGCAGTGCACTCTACAGAATGTTTGTCGGTCAGCATGACAACGAGCAACGTGCAGCTTTGAAAAAGTTCACAGAAAATAGAATTTGTGATATGAGAAAATTAGATAAATACTGTAGCGACCAGTATACTAACTTCTACAGATCAGGCCAGACAAATAACAACGTCTGGATGTATAATACTTTCTTGAATGGTTTTCCTTTACAACTGCAGTCCTATTATAGGGAGGAAATCCTTTATAGTATTATGAACACACCTGATATGTCCATAAATGATGTCACCTTTCCACAGTTGTGTCAGTTCATCAAAGAGATCAATAGCGACTTATGCAGTGAGAAGCAAAACAGGAAAAAGAAAAAAGAAGTTTTGCCATACCTCAAAGTAGGTCTTTGCCACTGTCAATCCACCTCATATGGATGTGACAAGCATCAAAAGAAGCATAAGCCTTACAAATCCTATAAGTCTCATAAGGCTTATGAGGGATCTTTTCCTAAAAATAAGCAAAGAAAGAAACGCAAAGTGTTTCTGAGAAGAAAGGAAAAGGTAAGGAAAAAGAATTTCAAACCTGTTTGTTATATTTGCAAAAGAGATCATTATGCAAATAAATGTCCTGATCGAGAAAAGAAAGGCAAGCGCGTTCACGCTCTTCAATCTATAAATATGTATAATGAACCAGTCACCATAATTTCTGATGCATCTGATTCAGATGACTTGTGTATAGAAGATTGTTCTTCAGATAGTGATAGTGAGATAATGCAAGTTATGCATTTACGGATATCTGAGCAAGAACATACCCCTGATGAAGAATCTGAGAAATTCTTCTATCCAAGTGAAGATGACCAATCCGAAGTCTCCTTTTATTGTAATATGTATCATCGTGCTGATAGACTTCCAGATCGTCATCGTTCTCTAAGCCAAACCAATCCAAATTGGTTAAAACTTGCTCCTCAGCAAGAGCTTGATAGAATTCAAGCACGAAGCAATCAACTGCTCAAAAGAAAGGAAAACTTTCTAACACCATATCAGTTTGAGCAAGTGAAGAAAGAGTTAGCATCTTTGGAAGAGCAAAGAAATAAAATCCTCCTTCAAGAGCAAGAAGCAGTCTTGCCATTATATGATGAAGATGCTCCAAGTACTACTTCCAGATTTCATGGTTATACCCATAACCCACAAGCTCAACAAGCCTTTACTAAGGCTTCAAGGAAAGAATGGCTTTCTCAGCGCCTCGCCTTCTTATACCAGGCAAAAGCTGATATTTTTCGAGAAATCAATCAAGTTCAGAATGAGTTGAAGGAATATGAAAGTAGCTCAAGCTCTCTTAGTGCCTTTGATAAGGTACTTCTAGAATCTGAACAAGTCCAAGAACCTTCATCGACGCAAGCAATGGAAGCAACTGAAGAATATGCAGAACAAGATGTTTCTTATCTGCATTCAACAGATGAACCAAAACAAGCTTTTGGTTATCAAAAAGGTATGAGCAATCCCTGTCCAGCTTTTCTGCTTACAGTCAAATTATCGGTATTAAAAGCATACCAGTTATGTGCCTTGCTAGACTCTGGTGCAGATGGCAATCTTGCCAGAAAAGAAGCATTTCCTTTTGATTGTTGGATTCCTACTACTACCAGTATCCATTCTGTCACTCATTCCAACAACCCTATTAGATTTCAGGCACATGTTCCAATCCAATTTGCATCTCAAACATGTATTGTTACTTTTTTGCAATTTCCAGTGGAACAATATGACTGTATTATAGGTAGCCAAACCTTACAGCAATGGTCACCCTACACTGTTGGTCATCAGGGTACCTTTATTGACTTCCAGTTTGGCCGTGTCTCTCAAATTAATGAATTTCGCACTTATTCTCCTAAGTTGTCATTTCCACAACTTCCTAAACCGATTCCGCCTCAGTCGCGTGTCTGGTTAGCCACGCAGTCTCTTTCTGCCCGGGGGGAATTAGCCAACATCCAAGCAGATTTCACCGCTACTGTGTTAACCAAGGACTTGACAAAATACAAGCGCAACATGATCTGCAAATTACCTCTGAAGATGGATGAGAATCATCACCCTATGGTCCCCAAAAGTAAAGCCAATTACTTCATCCTTTCTCCAGAAGAACAAGCCCTCTATGAAAAGGATATAGCTGAACTTTTGGAAAAGAACATCATTCGACCAAGTCATAGCCCTTTCTCTTGCCATGTTATGTATGTCCCTAAGCAAGATGAGAATGGCAATATCATAGCAGAAAAAAGGTTAGTGGTCAATTACAAACTACTCAATGTTTGTTTAGAAAATAACCAACATCCTCTGCCCAGCAAAGATTACATCTGGCAAAGAATACAAGGACGTAATATTTTCAATAAGTTTGATCTTACAAAAGGCTTTTGGCAAATCTTGCTTCAAGAGGAAGACAAATATAAAACAGCCTTTTCAGTACCACAAGGCCTCTATGAATGGAATGTGATGCCATTCGGTGTTAAAATAGCTCCATCAATATTTCAGAGCCATATGGATCGCATCTTTGCTCCACATTCTAAATTCATTCAGCCTTACATAGATGACATACTTATCTTTAGCCAAGACTACAATAGTCACATGAGTCATCTCAAGCAGTTTCTAAATATCTGCCAAAGTCATGGATTGTGTCTTAATCCTACAAAGCTCCAATGGTGCACTGAAAGCTTAATCTTCATCGGCACAAGAATTGAACCTAATGGACGTCTGTATCCTCAGACTCGCCTACTTTCTGCCATTAATAAGGTAGAAGTAAAAGATAAGAAATCTCTTCAGCGCTTTCTTGGAATGGTAAACTACATTGCAGGATACTATCAAAAGATAGCCGAAGCACGAAAGGAATTGAACAAGCTTCTCCGCAAAAATACACCACCATGGACTACAAAGCATGATCAGATTATCCAGCAGATCAAGGACCAATGCCAACAGCTCCCGCCATTGAAGATCCCTGGATCTGGTAAAAAGATAGTTCAAACCGATGCCAGCAATGAAGCATGGGGTGCTGTGCTCCTTGAAGAAGTTGAACACGATGGTAAGATCAGAGAAGAAGTTGTAAGGTATGAATCCGGTTCCTTTAAGGGTTCTGAATTAAACTATCACAGCACACATAAAGAGTTACTTGCAGTTATTAATGCTTTCGCAAAGTTTCAACTCTTTATCGGTGATAAGCCTTTCCTTTTAAGAAGTGATTTACGACATCTTGCAAGCTTCTTTAAAAAGGAATCCAAACATAAAGTCGCTCGAGGTCGCCTGTTACGATGGGCTCAGTTTCTTGATACCTTCGAGTTTGAAACCGAGTATGTAGAAGGTATAAAAAATGTCCTTGCAGACTTTCTCAGCAGAGAAGGTTATCATGTGAATGCCTTAACAGAAGATCAGGAGTATAACGAGTATATCCGTCCCAGAGCAAATCCCATTGCTCAAACACTTCCTGATATTGTAACAAATTTGTATAATAGTGTGTATTTTCATCCTGACATGGTTGATCAACAGGTTTATCAGGATCAGATTAGAATGAGTATCGAAGAAGAACGAGGACGCATCATGGAAGATCACAGAGACCAGTCTCTTGTTCACTTGCAACAACCTGATCAGTTTATTCCTGTACAGTTTGTACCACCTGCTCCTCCAGCACCTGAACCTGCACAAAGACAACAAGATCAATGCCATGTTCGCATGATCATGGAACGAAGAACAACCTATCCAATGGTTTGCAACACTCCCTAGATTGCAGATACACAGTTGCTCACGAAGCAAATTTATGATGAGTTTCGTCAACATCATTTTGCAGCTAATCGTCAGCTCCTCACAGACTCTTTGATAGCTAACTATCCATGCCGCGAAGCTGACCCAGAAATTTCTGCTGCAATAGGACCAATCCCGACTTATGCATCATCCTATGAATGGCCAATTGAATTCCTGAGTAACACTCACATCCCTAACCAACATCATTGCCAATATCATTACCTATCTAGGCTTGATGACTTTTTCCTTGGCCTATATCCGCATGCACACTCACAGTTCCCATTAACCATTAATTATGGTTACTTGTTCCATCTGCAGTTTCTTGCCAGAACTCCAACGCCAATCTCCAATGGTATATTTGCCTCTTATGGTCCTTCTCCTGTTCAAGAAGATACCATTGAATTACGAACATTATCTTTCTTTGCTACTCAGAGAAAACCTCTATGGATGTTTACACAGTTTGAAACAGTTCCAGAAAACCGCACACCTGACGTGTCTACACCAACCGCCTTCATGCGAGTCACTCGTCACATATTCTAGAAAGAAGATTCTCTAGAAGATCGTCTTGAACAACTGGAAGCCTCCAATAAACCTATGAGTGAAGATGATGAAGATTACATGAACTGGGATACTAGTTCTCCACATAGTCATGGGACATAAACTCATCAAGTGGGCTTGTCACTTGATGCAGGCATCTCAACCTGTGTTAGTAACACTAAGACATGGACGTCAGCCATGGTAAAACTGACATCAGCCGAGTTAACCTTCTCGTTCAAAAAGATGCTTGTGTAATAAAGTTTGTCGGTGTTGTCCTGTTCACCTCCTTTTGTGAGTGGAGGTCCTGTAGCTAGATGCCTTCTGTCGAAAAGCACTTTATACGTGTCCGCCTCGTATGGTCGGATTCCAAAACATTGTTAAATGAAGATCATATCTTCCATCTATATAAGGAAGTGTATTCTTCATTGTTAGGCAGAAGAGGTTTAGGAAGTCTTAGAGAGTCCTCAGTTTAACAGAAGCTATCTGCTTCATAAGTTCAGTCGATAGAAAAGTCTTGTAGAAGTCCAGTCTCTAGTTTGTAAATCTCATATCCTCATATTCTGATATAGAGAGTATGCTCTTTTCTCATCTTGAGAAAATCAGAAATCAGACTATCAGCGCGTGATGTATATGTGAATTGTAATTTCCGCTGCAATATATGCTATCAATATATAATCCAAAGTTTCACATTCACAGCTGTCCCAAAATTGGTATCAGAGCCTAGTTCTTTCTCATTATATATGCTATTTGATTCTGCAATTGTCAATAGTGTCTCTCGTGTTTCTGTTTGGTTTTCACGTGAAGTAAGTCCTCGTTGTTGAAGCCGTGTGAAGGCGTGTTAGAGGCAGGGAAGGTAGCGCACTTCAAACCAACATACAGAAAAGAGATCGAGATGGCCGATCCTCGAGATCAACAATCTGCAAACCAAACATCAGAACTAGTAAGTTTGAGCT
Source organism: Cupressus sempervirens (assembly GCA_028749045.1). Classification (NCBI taxonomy): domain Eukaryota; kingdom Viridiplantae; phylum Streptophyta; class Pinopsida; order Cupressales; family Cupressaceae; genus Cupressus; species Cupressus sempervirens. Next base: position 236,405,806 of record CM053785.1, read on the forward strand.
CTGTCTTTGTAATGTCCCCTCTTTAGTTCGACATGGCATTGATCATGGATTTGCCTATTCCAGACTCTCGTAGGCAAATGGTGTGGAAAGAGAGTCAATTCTGCGGATCAGATAGTCATATCTTGCTCTTGAAGAAGTGTTAAGAGGTTATATTTTATCATTATGTGATATTGGGGCCCACATGTTATAATTTTAATTTGAGTTGCACTTTTTATTTTATAAAATTACTTTATTATAAAAAAGTGCATTATAATGAGAAATTATAAAGGATGTTTCTAGAAGTTCTAGCAACTTCTTAGAAACGTGAATAAATAGAGGGCTGGGCCTCTCATTTGGAGATGCTTGGATTGGAGAACTCTTCTACTTCTTCATTGTGAAGACATTTGTGGACTTTGGATCTGCAAATTATTCGATCTTTGGGAACGAATCACTCCCTTGGATTGGCGACTTTGAGGGTGTGAAATATCACCTGAATTGTTGCATAATTGGAGTTGGTATTCAGCCATCTCATTGGAGCTTATTGAGAATTCGTTGTTAGGGTTTGTTTTTGGTTGGAATAAGGATTTCAGATTTGCCCTATTATTGGAGAAGCATTTGACAAGAGTTTGAAGACAGAATAAGTGCATTTTCAGAATTGGCAAAGCAGGGTTCGGAACCACATAATTGCTCATATCTCCTCAACCCCTTGGAGTTATTTTTTATGGTTTTACAGGGTTACTACCTAACCCTAGGCGCCCATTTTCCTTGCATTTGGGGGTCCCAAAACCCTAATATTATTTTATTTCAGCAGCCGTACAGGTACGGTCTGGTACGGCCCTGCTAGTTTGGGCAGCAGCAGCAAATTAAGGACAGTTTGGGGGTGCGGTTGGAGGTCTTCATCAACGATCTGCAGCAAAACGTGGTGTTCTTCCATAGTTCTTCAAACCAGGTTCTTGCATTCTGAAATATATGTCAATTTTTGGGTAAATTTGTTGTCATACAGTCATTGTAATAATCAGTCCAGAATTGGTAATAAAATAATTTCAGAATTTATTGCATTGTAATTGAAATATAGTTCAATGGCTTTATATATATTGTAATTCTGTGATTATATTCTGAGAGTATCAAATCTGAAATTACCATATTCTGAATATTGTTACTGTTACACGCCAAGTGTTTGACAAAATTCCTAAGTTCAGTTTGAGGGTTTCTGTGGCCTTTATAGTGAGGGTCATTACAGTCTTTGATTCCATTCAAGATATTAATGTGGAAGAAGATATTGCACAGTCTGAATCATACTCTATGCCTACTGATAGATTCAAATTGCCTGTTAAGAAATGGAATGAGATTTACAGTGACTTAGGATTGTTAGCCTATAAGTCTAAAACCATTTGCAAATTAATAGAATTACAAGTAGTTGTCAAAAATGATCAACCTCATAGTTTTATCAATCTCTTGTCAAGTAAAGATATCCAGAACTTAGTGAAACAAGCCAAAACAAAAAATGGTTATAAATACTTGCATATAGGAAGCATAGTGGCTGGAATAGAACTCTTGTATCGTAAAGGAATTCCTGCAACTGTCATGATGACGTTGTTGGATGCAAGACATAATAGATACAGTGATATGCTTATGGGTGGAATCTCTGCACCCATGGCCGCAGGAGCCACAGCCTTCAATGTCATCCCGAACTTTGCTGTCAGCCTATTGGATGATCATCTAGATAAGGTTATGATGTTCCAATTCGGAACGCAGTATTTGAACATGAAGAAAGGGTCAAGAACACATGCCCTTTGGTTCACTTTATATGGCCACTTGTTTAACACTACAGTCCCTGTTGTTAAGGATCCAAGAGTTGATAAATCCCAGAATAGGTATTCTCTGCTTTGGCAAACAGATGCTAAAGGTGCGCAGATCACTGCACCTCGCATGCTACAACTAACTGATATACAAGTACCCAGAGAATGGATCATAGATATGAAGGCATTACGCCAATTGGAAGGTCCAAGTAACATGACCACCATTGCTAATGTACAGGAAGATTACCATCAAGCTAGGATATCGTTTGCCTCTTCGCAAACCTCATCCTCTGCTTCCACTCCTGCACATCAATCCTTGACTAGGAGTCAGTCCTCACTTAGTTCATCTTCTGTACCACCAATGAGTAGACAACCTTCAATGCCTCCATTAAGAACACCTCCAACGGTGCCTGTCCATAACACAGTTCCTCCGCATTCACCAACCTCTGTTTCGAATCCCCTTGCTGCTCCCTGTGAACATCCACAGTTCATGGAGTTAGATAATGGTGAAATGCAGTGTACAAATTGTTCATTCATTAGACTTAGATTTGTTCGAATGTATTTATCTAGTCAGCAAACTTCCTTTGACCAAGCCCGACTGCAATTGCCTGAAGTCCCTACTTTCCATGACTTCATCCTCCAATCTGCTGATGACAAATACAGTATTCCATGCTGGCCGCAACATGTCATAGCCTTTGGACAACTAGATGTCCCGACTCAGATCAAAATGCTTAATTATGTGAATCTATGTATTCAAAAGGCCTTGCTTGTACAACAGAACCAAATGCAAAAGCTTGTTCAAATGGAACTCGCTGCTCAGCAAGCCCATGCCAGTAATAATGCCAATTTCCATACTGTTATTGCCTCCTTGCACTCCCTTGAGTCTCGCCTCTCTCAGCAGTTTGCAACCCAAATGCAGTTCGATATCAATAGTCTCCGCTCTAATTATCAGAGTTTCCGCACCTCTAGCGAAGCGTGGTGGACCGATAGTATAAATCAATTGTCCTCTCTATCTGCAACCTCACATCAACTTTCAAGCTCAGTGCAGACCCTGACCACCACAACACAGACTATTGCCAAAAAAGTGTCAACCATAGAACAGACCACAACTCAGGTTTGCTCACAGCAACTAGCCGATGCACAAGGCATCCATCAAACCTTGCAGTCTGTTAAAGATGTTGTTTCTGATAAACTAAGCACTTTACCACAGCCAACCCCTGCTAAACCTCCAAGTAACTTTCCAAGCTCGCAGGCTGATCATCAACGTCTCCGTTCCTTGCACACTGGTAAAGCCTTAGTTGTACATGTACCCAATCCAAAACCACATGAGTTTGATCCAAAAACTGGTACATGGAAACAAGTGAATATGGTGTCACAGGACCCATATGATCAATTATATGCATTTAATGAAAATGTACCTCCATACATTAATCTGGATAGTTATGTGCCTTATGAACCATTCATTAGAAAGCCCCTTAAGCTCATCAATTGATAAGTAGGAGATAATTTCCACAGCTAGTCAAATTGTGATATGAATATTAGGATTTAATTGTGTGATTTTGAGTCAAACTCGATGACCCATATTTCATGAGTAGTGATTCAACATGAATCCATCTCTCACGAGAATAAATGGAACACTTAGCACTCATTGGATCTAGGTGATGCTCAATGAATCCTGATATTCATATCACAATTTGACTAGCTGTGGAAATTATCTCCTACTTATCAATTGATGAGCTTAAGGGGCTTTCTAATGAATGGTACATAAGGCACAACACTTGGTGAAGGTTTTGCAAATGGGGTTACAAGCTTTGGGTTTAACTATGGAGGAAACTCCGTAGTTAAGCGCGCTCAGGCTGGAGTAGTACTGGGATGGGTGACCTCTCGGGAAGTCTCGGTGCTTCACCCCTGTGAGCATCACCTAGATCCAATGAGTGCTAAGTGTTCCATTTATTCTCGTGAGAGATGGATTCATGTTGAATCACTACTCATGAAATATGGGTCATCGAGTTTGACTCAAAATCACACAGTTAAATCCTGATATTCATAGCACAATTTGACTAGCTGTGGAAATTATCTCCCACTTATCAATTAATGAGCTTAAGGGGCTTTCTAATGAATGGTTCATAAGGCACAACACTTGGTGAAGGTTTTGCAAATGGGGTTGCAAGCTTTGGGTTTAACTATGGAGGAAACTCCGTAGTTAAGCGCGCTCAGGCTGGAGTAGTACTGGGATGGGTGACCTCCCGGAAAGTCCCGGTGTTTCACCCCTGTGAGCATCACCTAGATCCAATGAGTGCTAAGTGTTCCATTTATTCTCGTGAGAGATGGATTCATGTTGAATCACTACCCATGAAATATGGGTCATCGAGTTTGACTCAAAATCACACAGTTAAATCCTGATATTCATATCACAATGAATATATTGTTCTCTTAGTGTCATGTTGAGAGCCATGACAACATCATGTTGAGAGAATGTGTGATGAAAGCTGGTTGTGTTTCTTGCAAGGTTTTCATGTTGATTGATTTGATGAATTTAATAGGATCTATGTGATTAGATTTTATCATTGATATTTTGGTTGCAGCCTTGTGTGACTGTTCAGCTAAAGACTCTCTCTTGCTAAAAGGGAGTGTTGGAGATTGTAGTTGCGATAGAGATCTTTATCTTCGAGTGTTAATATTGTTATGGTCACCTTCAACTAAAGAGGACATTTATGGTAATAATTGTAATATTAAGTATAAAAGACATGTCATATCACATGCATTGAGGCATGGAAGTTCAAAGAGTTGTGTACTTGAAAATGAAGATTCATATTTTGGGGAAATTTAAGAGACCTTCAGTTGTAATGTGAAGAGTCTCTGTTGTGTTATATATTGCTTTAAGCGAAAGACATTGTACACTTGAATTTTATTATCAATAAAAGTGATCTTATTGGGTGGCTGGGTTTTTCCTTCATTTTGGAAGGGTAATTCCTGGTGCTTTATAGTTGTTTATCTTGATTTTTGTGCAAATATTTAACAAGAAAATCTGTATTTTCAGCAATAAATTTCTTTTTCTTTAGATACAAGTAGAAATTAAAATATAGTTGAAACAAAACTATTGTATTAACTTTCTCTTATCACATTTTTCAGGGCACTCCTAAATATGGACCTTGTGATTTAAAAGATTTAAAACTACGCATGCTTCGTGCAGTGGCTTCTCTTGGTTCTGAAGACATAAGAAGTCTTCTACAAGAACAAGGTATTGTCTCTAAATTCTTTTGCAAGAGTTCATATTATGGAAATGTCTTTCATAACCATCCTTCGTAAAATCTTGCCTTTCATGCTCTCTTTTGTGGCTATTTTAAGTGAAGATGAACACTCCAAATTCATTTGGGATGAAATTGGACAATGTAATGTTGGTAATGCCAGACTAAAAGATGGTGTAGCATTACAGAAAATATAAAAGAATTTGTGAAAGAATTATCCTAGAAGCTTTGAATGAGGATTTGATTATGCTTTATGAGTCAACTTTAGTTTTCTAAAGTTTCAAACTTGTGAGAATAAGTCACTCTGGTCAGTATCAAGTTCCTATGGGATGTGATCTCAAATGAAAAAGCAACTCTCTCCAAAATAAATGGGGGCAGTCGTCTGATATGATGACTTTACTAGTGTTATCAGTTGCATTAGTCAATTGATGTTGATTCAAGTATTTTCTTCCGAAATTTGTAGTACAAGTACTCCAAAAAGTAGATTACACAAGGATGTGTTTTCTTCTGTTGAAGTGAAATAACACAGAAATTCCTTTGGTTTTAAAGCATTTCAACGTTCAAGGTTTCATTGACCTCAATTAAATTTGGAATCCTTTCCAATAGAAGAACTATTATACACCACTATCAACAGCTCTGAGCTATTTTTATAGAGGCAAAACAATTAAATACATGACTCTAGTACATATGCAATCTAGTCTTGACACCTCTCACATTTATCTTTTTAAGCCTAAATCATCTAAGACAATAGGAAGAAGCAATTCAAAATAGCACTTCTAGCCTCCTAGTCTTTTTATCCATTTGTGGAGAGTTAATTATCTTAATAATAATCATATTTTACCATTGTGAATGTCCAAATCCGTCAGTAAGAATAGTGCATAAATATTTTTATTAATAAAGTATTGTAAAGTATCAAGTGGTGTTGAGCACCAAAAGTTTAAACATTGCCGATGTATTAAGTAATAGCTATCTGTACAGACCTATAATTCAATATTGTAGGACTGTTCTTCCTATGTTATAGCTGACTATTGATAAGAGTAAGTCTATAAAAAGTTAGTGCAGACAAGCTTAACATTTAACAAGGAATCCTTTTCTTAAAATGTCTCTGTAAAGAAATAATAGAATTCAATTTTACCATATAACTTTGTTAGCTGGAGGTTAGACTAGGTTTAACATCTATCCATGCATTATATTTCATAGGAAATATTTTCATTTAGTGGGTGCAACATAACCAGAATGAAAAATCAAAAGGTACTATACTCCCATATCTACCAGTTGGAAAGAAAATAATGCTAATACTAGAAAAATGATCAGCTATGTGGAATCAATTGTTGAAAGATTGCTCATCGATTTCCAGTCTAGATTAAAACTTTAGTTGTTTTAGTAAAATATTACGGAACCTTCCTAGGTGCTGAATCTCTGTGAGTACCTCCATGTAGGTGGCAACAATCTTTTACCAAGACCATCACAATAGAACTCTTGACATGGTAAAACATTCACGTGAAGGTACAGTAGTTTCTCATATAATTTTATGCTGAAAAATAGACTTTAGGATCAGTGGAGGTATTGGAACTGCCAATCTTGGGTATATCTGCACTTCAATATCTCAAGCAATAGCTAGTCAATACCCCTTCTGGGCTTTTGATTTCATTCACTCAAACTCCCCATTATGGTGTTGCTATAGAAGTCATGATTGAACAATGCCCTAAAGGTCCATGATCTGGTGACTGAATCAATGGCGGTATAAGAGCAGACATACAGTCAAGCAAATAAATCATTAATTGATTGGTCATCCATTTGTTGACCTGATGTCAATTATGCTTGTCCCATTAAAGTATAACTTTACAGCAATGTGCCTTTTCAATTCTTCTATAAACCTTGCAGTTATTCATGATTCCTAACTATATAGTAAATGGATAATTAAGAAATACCAATCAATAGTAATTAAAGATCAACAAATCCTTTGCATAGAAAATATTTAGAATAATATTATACCATTAGTATTTAACTTATAAGGGTCATTTAAGTCAGCTAATGTACCTAGTCAGATAGTTTAGTATGTTTCTATTTTAGTTCTCAGTTAACGATTGCTTTCTTACGAAACATCGCCTTTGTATTTTCTTATAAGGTGGTCTCCTATGTAATTATTCATTCAATCAATCAATTATCATTCATGGTATCAACACTAACTAATTATTTTGACAAATTTTCTTTAAAAAAATTGTGGGTATCTACCTGGAATTCTTTCCTAGAAATGTTTTATTTGCTTTTTCATTAAAAAATGTGATATTAATTTATGTTGCAAATAACAGAAGTTTTTTTAATTCTTAATCAACAACCTTGACCAAGAGCTTTTGCATCTTAGTTCTTCTTGTGCTCTTTTTAACCGTGTGAAGTCTAGGTTTTTACCGCATGAAAGACTTCTACTACAAAGAAATCAAGGGCTTCTTCAGAGATTGGCATTGAGTTTGTTGATTGACGAGTTTCTATATGTGATGGATCTGCTTTTTTCGCACAAGAAGATGTTCTTTTGTGTGAAGACCTTTTGGACAGGTTTTTGCTTTTACAATGATCTTGCAGTATGTTTCTCTGTATGATGGCTCAGTGTTGGCATTGAGTTTGTTGATTGACGATTTTCTATATGTGATGGATCTGCTTTTTTTGCACAAGAAGATGTTCTTTTGTGTGAAGACCTTTTGGACGGGTTTTTGCTTTTACAATGATCTTGCAGTATGTTTCTCTGTATGATGGCTCAGTGTTTTGCACGATTTTCTAAAAAACATGGAATTACTGAAGGTTCTTCAACCATGTGAAGTCTGTTGTTTTTTTACTTTGCACATTTATTTGGCAAACAAATGTGGGACTTTTCTATTTAACACGTGATATGTTTCTTGTTTCACCACATTATGAAGGGCATTGACCATAGTGCAAGGATTTCTACATTTTTAGTGTTTTGCACTTCTTTTTTGAAAAAACTGTGGGTATTTAGTATTCTGGTGTTTTTTGGTTTTGTATTTTACAAAAGTAATGGATGGAGGTTTTGCTAATTTATTTCCCACAAAAAAATCATAAATAGAGAGTTTTTTTTTTTCATTTCAAGAGGGAGTTTTAAAATTTATTTTTCCAAAAAATTATCAGACTTTCTGTTACATTTTTTGGTTTTGCTTGATTTTTTCCACAAAAATTACAATATTTTATAAAAGGTTCTTTGCCCTTTGTGTTCCATTAAAATCAAAGTTTTCTCTGTCATAGGATTGCTGGTCTTTTTTGTCATTTTTTTTAAATAATGGATTTTTTCTGTTTTTCCCCTCAAAATGAAGAGTTTTGACAATATTTTACAAAATTGCTTAATGTTTTGATGATTGTTTATTTTAAATCATACTTTCTGGAAGAGGGTTTTGGATTGTCAGGTTTCAGTGGCGAATCTTATTCCTACAAATCTACTGGAGTTTACTGATGTTCGTGGGTCTTACTGCTTATGACGATTTTTGCAAAATCATTGTTTTCCAAAGTCACGATTTTTTTTTTGAAGCTGATCTTAATGTATCTCGATAAAGGGAGGGATAGCTTTGTTACTTGACATCATGTCCGAAGGTTTTATTCACTCTATAGTTACTGTTAGAGGATGGGGTGATGCAGAGATCGAGGTTAAACTCAACATAAAGGATGCAAATAGATCCCACATAGCAATCCTCTGACCAATCTGATGCTTCACACCCAGACCCACACATACTATGACTTAAAACAATAACATATTTCTGCCTACTGCCTGCCAAAACAGTGACAGGAAACTGCACAGAAATAGTAGTTTTCAGATATCTAACATATGATCAAAATGTATGCTACAAGTACTAGAATGAATCAACATTAACCAAGGAATTGATAACCCATCCGCTTGATGAAAATCTTTGTTAAGGAATGAGAATCAAAGATAGAGTAAATATATGCTTTAATTTACTTGTTCAATAGATAGGATAAGATGATCCTTGTAGACTCAGACTTGACTTTATTCTTATATTAATCTTTGTTACTGACTAACAGATACAAATCAGAATACAAATGGTTATCTTCAGATATGCCAGTCAAACTGTACAATATTGAATTGCCAAACGCTGATGTAATACAAAGCTGGAGATTGTTTATTGCAGATACTAAGTATGTTGTATATTGATATGTTCTCTGCAATATGTTTATTGAGTTTATACTACATAGAAAGTCATGCCCACATAGGGGCATGACTATTCGATAACATAATCACATTGTTTTAATGTAGTAGCCGGTATTATTAATGGCTCTGATGGAATAGAGCCCGATGGGTCATATATCAACCATAGCGATATTCATACATTATGTGCATTATACACTATGCAGATGATTGTAAATCATTTGCTCAGTCTGATATATAATAAACAGTATGCACGCACAACTATATATATATATATGTATGTATGTATGTATGTATGTATGTATGTATGTATGTATGTATGTAAATGTGTTCATTTCAACCATATATGTGTGTACATGCTTATTATTATCTATATCAGTTTGATTTACAATATGTTTTCAATCCGAACGAAGCTATATTCTTAACACTCCCTCTTAGTGAGGGAGGATTGGAAACATCACAATTTTCTCATCGCGGTACTATTCTCAAAGATTAGATCATATCCTAGAAGGATATGGGTTATCTGATCTCCGACACACTCCACGACAGCATTTTAATGTAGTCTACCAGATAGCACTTAATCAAAATGTCATGATCTCCATCATGACAAGTATTACCACTATATGATACTTTAGTTATCATGACATCAAGCACTTTGGGACAACAATTTAATGAAGTCGATCAATATAAATCAAAACAACAATATCAGCATCATGATTTTCGGCACATCTCAAGACAACAATTTAATGTAGTCAATCATGATATGTGTTTTATCATAATTACCAGTACATTCTAGAATAACAAATTAATGAAGTCTATGATAACAAGTCAATCTAATGTTAAGGCTGTCACCTTACAATAGAGACCTTACATCCAATTCAATAAAAGATTGTCACCTTTCATAAAATAATACATGTGCACTATAGCAACTCTTAAAAAACTACAAATATATATATTAAGAAAACTAAGACTTAATCTCAGGATTTACATTTACATCTTTGTCATACCAAGTTTACCTTTGAAATATTCGAATTTTAATTTTGCAAAAGGTTTGGTAAATATGTTGGCAGTTTGCTCTTTAGTGTTGATATATACCAACTTGATAACATTTTTGTCCACCATATCTCTGACGTAGTGATAGGGAATCTCTATATGCATGGACCTGTTATGAAAGACTAGATTCACAGATAGTTTAATGTAACTTCGATTATCACAATGTATAACTATGGGATCTAGGGGCTTTCCTAATAGTCCAACCAATAACTTCCGTAACCACACTACTTCTCGAGCTCCCATAGATGCTACAATGTATTATGCTTCAGTAGAACTCTAACTATAGATTGTTTCCTGCTAAACCAAGATACCATAGCAGACCCAAGACTAAAACATCTTGTAGTGCTTTTTGATTAATAGAATTGTCAGCCCATCAGAATTTGAATAACCTTGAAGTTGTAGCTCAACATGATCATATTTTACACGAAGTCCAATAGTGCCTAGTAAATATCTCAAAATGTGTTTGGCTTTCCATGAGATGGATCTTCTTGGGTTCACACATAAATTGACTTAATGCATTTGTAGCATAACAAATATCAAGGTGGGTATTCACCAAGTACATAGAAATCCAATTATCTATTTGTACTAAGTAGGATTTGTGCCTTTGGATTTAGATGCTTCACTTTTGAGTTTATGAAGATTTGTCTCCATAGGTGTGGACAATAGTTTATAATTCATCATGTCAAATTTGTTTAATATGTCAGTAGTATACTTGCCTTCATTCAAGAAGGTATAGTATTCTTTCTACCATACTTCTAATCCCAAAAAATAGTGTAATAGACCTAAATCTTTCATTTCAAATTCAAATGTAAGATTGTTTACACTTACCAATAAGGTGATCTTCCCCTGTTATTAGGAGATCATCAACATAGAGAACAAGTATTAGCATATAACCCTTTAATTCTTTGAAGTATATATTAGGATCAGCTTCATTTCTTGAGTACCCCAATTTGATAAGGTAACTGTCTATTCTCTCATACCATGCCTTGGGAGCTTGTTTAAGACCATAAAGAGCTTTCTTTGGTTTACATACATGAGTATTCCTATCATGGATAACAAATCCTCCTGGTTGTTACTTCTTCATCAATGACACCATTTAGGAATGTTGTCTTTACATCCATTTGATGTATCTTCCGTCGGCCACATGACAAGTACCGAAGGGCCCATCGGCTACATAAAAAGAACCTTCCCAAAGGGACCTGTCGACTGATACACCAATTTACCGACAACATCATCCCCCCCAAAAAGAAAAGTCGTCTTCGGATGACCATACAACAAAACTCAAAATAACAAATAACCCAAGGATATCAATACGTAAATACTAAACAGTAGGATGGGTCCCTGGCGTAGTGGTCCGCGCTCTCAACTCATTCAGCTCCGCCTGCAGCTTGTAGACTTGTTCTTTCCGAACCTTCAACTCAGCCTTCACTTCCATCTGAAGCTCCAGAGCTGACTACATCATCTCTCCAACTTCTCCCAGCTCTTTCTCCTTAGTTGCCGCCTGCTCCCTCTCTATTGCCAACTGCTCCTTCTTTGCTACCAACTGACTCTGTCTGACTAACAGGGCTTCCCTCTCGGATTCCCAGGCTGCCCTCTCTGAAGCTAACCTGGTAGCTGACTCCTCCTGAGCTCTCTCAGCTGCTACCTGATCCGCCTGACTCCTCCGAAGAGTGTAGTACGCCTCTCTGTGTAACTTCACTATCTCATGAATTAGAACCTCCACGCAGCTCTCCATACCAAAATCTGCCGTGGTGGCCCAATCTTGACACATCTCATCAGTCTCCACATCCAGCCATCCTCGCTCCTCAAAACAGACCGTGAAGGTAACTGGGCAACCCAATCACATAAATGGGATAACTCCCTCTAGCTCCTTCACGATTGAGTCCAATGCCTAAGTCTCCGTCAAATCCAACACCTGGCGAGCCCAAGATGCTAGAGCTGCAAAATCAGCCAAAAATGCCTCTCATTCCTGTCTCCTGCGCTAGTGGGTGTTCCTACTGCACACCCATAGCCGTCTCCATAGTGTCCGCCATACGCTCAATGGTACTGTGTGACGGTCCAATGCCCTGAATTGGCTCTGCTACCTGCACCTGCTGAGTGTCTACCTCCAGCATATCATCTCCCGTAGGAGTTTGGACATAGGCCATCCAGGGAGGCGAAGTATGATGGAACCATGTACTCAAAAAAGTATTCATCCTCCGAGCTCTACTCTCCCTATCTCGCTCCGGTGATGCTAAAAGTGAGGCATCCATCATAACCACTGCATCAGACCCTACGACATCCAAGTGCACACCAAGCATACTCTGACTCTCTGCTATCTCCTGTACGGGAAGGTCGGGTACCTCCATGGTAGTCTCCTCTCCACCTTCCGGTAGGCTCTCTACTATAGGTGCCTCAACTGCTGCTGCTGGCTGTGCTTCGGCAACTCCTCCTGCTAGCTGTGCTTTGACAACTCCTGCTACAGGAAGTGCATCGACAGGAGCTAGCATACACTCTTAGCTGATGGGTATTGCCACTTGTGCAAACCCAACTCCTGGTCGAACTAGAGTGGGCCTCACCCCATGCTGCCATGGGGCTGCTACTGTAACTACCTGTTGGGGTGCTGCAATCATCACTATCGGCTGCTGTCTGTCCAAACCCTAGTATGTGAGCCATGTGCAGACCCACTGGGACCAAATAGGGAGTGGCGAATAGTGTAGTGCAGGGAAATAGTAGGGGGTGGCTGTGACAATCTGAACCTCCTCGTCATCTTCTTCCCCTTCTTCATCCCCCACACTGTTCTCCTCAAAAGATGTTTCCTATTGCTTGTTGTCCGTATCACCTCCTGTATCCATCTGGGGTCTTTTTTGTCCTGTAGGACCTTTCTGCACAATGGCTGAGTCTAAGTGTCTCCACTGCATGATAGGGGTTCTCTGGGAGCTAATGGCCCAGGTTTTGCCTCCAACGCATCCTCTGGAATCATCTGTGTTGTAGCATCGAGGAACAGTCCTATGGCATAATGTGGCATATAAAATGTCTTATGCTAGAGGGTCATAAATTCGTGCATACGTTCGGCCAGCACAAATGCCCAATCATACACTTTCCCGTTCATTATACCATTCATCAAAGATACCTGCAGAAAGGAGATATCGGATGCCCTAGATGATCTCCTAAGCCTGCTCTTGCCTAAGTTCATTAGGCATTGCCAAGGTCCCTCCCGGATGTCTATTTTCTGCAAACCCCTTCCCTTTGATGTCTCAGCCAATGCTTCCTACTCCGCTTCAATCATGTCTTCGCATACCAATCTAACCAAAAACAGTTTTACCTCTTTAGAAATTTTCTTAGGCTAAACCTTCATGCCCTACAGCCCTGGTATGCCGAACACTCGTGTGAAGTCTGCTACCTTGAATGAAATGACCACGTCTCTGTCCAAGTACTGAAATGTGCTCTTCCGAGAGCCCCTGCCATAAGTCTCGATCATGGCGTGCAGGAAACCCTCGTAATCCCGAATGCAAAAAATGGGCATCCGAATCGCCCATTCCACCTACGCCCTTCTAATGCTGGCTTTTACTGCATGATTGTCAGGAGTTTCTTGCCACCACTTTCTACAATCTATTCCACTCAACCCTTCAAATGCTATAGTCTATGGTGTGATCTTAGTAGTTGCAGGTGCTTGAGCTTTTCATTTTTGCTTGTTGCTGCCCTCACTCTAGTTACCTGTAGTCACCATTATCTTACCCTCCTCAACTATAGATTGTTCCAATTGTTTTTTCCATTTTCTCTTGCCTGCAGACTCCATTATTCTTAGGTCAGTTATTCAGTTATTTCCCTGTAGATAGCAATTTGCTTCCTTCCTAGAAGCGTATGGATCCATATGGCTCCTCCTCTAAAGGTATAGAAAGTGCTATCACCTAGAGTGGTACGAATAGCACCATACTTGGTAGATGGCTTACAAAACCGAGTGCAATTAATCCGCTGAAATCTTCTTAGCATGCATCAATGTTCATTTGGAAAAGAACAAGGCCCAGTACGGATAGTATGAGGTTGTGGGAAACAACCTTCGATTATATGCAGAATCCATAGAGCATCATCCAGCAATTATACTGTCCAATTTCGTACAGTGGTGCTCTCCTGAAATTTTTGTACGCTAGCAACTAAAGCTTACCTAAATTTGCCTACAAAATCCGTACAACACCAATAATCAAACTTAAACTTCCAATAGCATACGGAATCTATATGGCTCTAATCAATAGACTAAACCTCCAAAGTAGTACGGCAACAAATCAAAATCCGTACAGTAGCAATATGCAGTAATCCTTCATAATACGTACGTTGTCAAACATATAATTAAAACCTCACAATCCGTACGCCAAGCTGTTGTGAAGGAAATCCGTATGACAAGTTTAATCCTGTAAGTTTGTACGGTGATCAACAGGTGATTCAATCTCTAATCTCAAAGTCCGTATGGCATCCAACAGGAAGTTTCGCCTTCAAAAATCCATATGGTGCAAGGAAGAAAAATTAAAAGTGCCTGCGAGACTTCCCTACGGTGCATACTAGGTGCATCATAGTCACTGTACAGTGTCTAACCACAAAATTTAATCCTTTAAAAATCTGTATGGACCTTTGCAATCAAAAAGTTCTTCAATCTTTGAAGTCCGTTCCTTAGAACCATACAAAATCCGCATTGCAATTTTTATTCATGAAATCTGTTAAACTCAAGATTTGTACAGTGGAAACAACAATAGCCTCCAAAATCCATACCCAAATCTGTATGCCAAAACATGCAAAATCCATACACCAGAATGGGGAATCCGTACGCCAAGTTGGAATTTAATCTACCTCTCCAAAATCCAAACGGTGTAATCTTCCAAATCAGTACAGTAGCAACAATTAAAACTTCATTGCAAGGCCACCGTACGGTGCCCTTCAGAGTACCTTAAGGTGTCGTACGATGACTTTCGAGACACGACAAGTTACTATACGGACACTTTTTCCACACAATTAAAACTTCATTGCAAGGCCACCGTACGGTGCCCTTCAGAGTACCTTAAGTTGTCGTACGATGGCTTTTAGGACACGACAAGTTACTATACAAACACTTTTTCCACTTTTTTTTTTTTTTTGAAATTTTTAAATACAACAAACTCAATTTTCCCTCCAAACTTCACCATCCTGCGACGACGAGGGAGTCATTCAAAGCTCATTATGTGATAATGAGGGGTTCTTCCTGGCATGGTACATCTTTAGCTTCGACCCATTCACTACCTGAGGCACTTCTTGTCCATCCAAGGTCCACAATTTTATTGCTCCATTGTTACCTACCTTTTGGGTCTGGTATGGCCCGACCCATCTGACTTTGAATTTGCTTGGTTTGATTTCGTTTCTTTCTTCATACTTCAACACCCACTGACCTGATTGGAATCGTTCAACTTCAAGTATTTATCATGCCATGCCTTGCGCCTGTTCTGCGTTACCTCTGCGGCCCACTGTGCCTATAATCTCTTCTCCTCGAGCTTGTTCAGATTATGCAGTCTCTCCCTCAAGCTTGCTATGTCGCCTAACTTATTTTCCAAAGCGATCTGCAGGCTTGGTATCATGAACTCAGCCGATACCACTACCTCCTATTTGAACATCAACTGAAATGGTGTGTGCCCTGTTGTCACCTTGTACGCCGTGCGGTATGCCCAAAAGGCAAAGGGTAATTTTTCCTCCCAATCTTCACCTTCAACCGCGCAAGATTTGTAGATAATTGATACTAGGATTTTGTTTGTAGCCTCGGCCTGTCCGTTTGCTCTCGAGTAGTACGGGCTCGATAATGAGTGGTAAATCTTAAATTCAGTGGTGAGCAGTCGAATAACATGGTTAACGAAATGTCCACCCCTATCACTTGTTAACTGCAATGGAATTCCATACTTGGTAATGATCTGCCCATAAATAAATCTTCTTGTGCTGACGGCTAAGTTATCTGGTAGTGCGCGTGCCTCTACCCATTTGGTCAAGTACTCCATTGCGACAACAATGTATCCGCACCTTCTAGTCTTGCTCACCTTCAGAGGTTCGATGAAATCCAATCCCCATCGTTCGAAGAGTTCCTGTGCTTGAGAGGGTTTCAGCGGCATGAAGTCTCTCTTCAGCGACTTCTCGGCCCGTTGGCAAGTGTCACACCCGACAACCCATTCCCACGCATTGTTGTACATTATCGACCACCACAATCCTGCCAGTAATATTTTCTATGCTGTTGTATCAGGTCCCATGTGTCCTGCTAGACCCTCATGTGCTTCCTTTAACATGTATTTCTTCCTCTAACACACACCTTCGGAGGATGTGATTAGGCCCCATCTTGTATAGTAATCTGTTGATCAATTGGAAGGTACGGCTCCTAATTATTAATTTGCGCCTTTCATTTGGTGTCATCTCACTTGGGAATTGACCTGTCGAGAGGTATTCTCCAATGCTTGTGTACCATTGTTGCAGTACTACAATCTGAAACAACTATGCATCAAGAAAATCATTGTTCACTCCGTTTGCGGGTTCCCCTATTTTGATTCTCAACAGATGGTCTGTGCTGACATGTTTCTTCCCAAGCCATACAATTATTTTAAAGGTGAATGCCTGCAACAGAAGCAACCACCTGCTGATTCTGCCTTGAATGACAGGTTTATTGATCATATATAGCAGAGCCTGATGGTCAACATAGAACATGAATGGCGTCGCCAACAAGTAGTGACAGAACTTCTGCACGGCATAGACCATTCCCAATGCTTCACGTTCTGTTGTACTATAGTTTTGCTTAGCTTTTGATAACAGTCGATTGGCAAAGTATATTGGGTGATCCAACCTGTGGCTACCTGTCTCTACCAAGGTTGCTCTAATCGCATAGTCCGATGCGTCGACATGAACATGGAACTCCTTGTTCCAATCCAAGTATGCCAAGATAGGTGTCGTAGCCAGTCGTACCTTGAGCCCTTCAAATGCCTCATCCTATTCTTTCGCCCATCTGAACAACTCTCCTTTGCATGTTAACCTATCCAGCAGGTATGATACCTTGGCAAAAATTTTGATGAACCTTCTGTAGTAACCTATGTGTCCTAGGAAAGATTTTACCTCTATTACATTGGTGGATGGCTGCATTTCCAATATGACTCTGACCTTGTCTGAATCTGTCTTCAAGCCCTTTTTACAGACCATATGCTCGAGCAGTCTTCCCTGTAGAACCATGAATTTGCATTTCTTTGGATTCAAGGCTAGTCGCACCTGTCGACATCTCTCCATACATTCACCCAACGCTGCTAGATGTTTGTCCTCGGCGTTGAATACTGACCAATCATCTAGGAATGCCTTAAAGTTTCTGATGGATATTTTGTCAAAGATGTGTAGTATGATTCGCTGAAATGTAGCAGGTGCATTACACAAGCCGAATGGCATCCGGTTATATGTGTACACCCCATCTTCTATGACAAATGTAGTCTTCAATTTGTCCTCTGCTATTGAAATCTGATTGTATCCGGAGAACCCGTCCATAAAGGAATAAATTTCATGTCCTATGACCTCTTCCAATATACTGTCTGTAAATGGAATCAGGAAGGGATCCTTGATTGTGATTGCATTAAGGCATCTAAAGTCAATGCATATCCGGATCTGGGTGGTGTCCTTCAATGAGATTACTATGGGGGACACCCATTCACTTGTCTGCACCTTGAAAATAATATCGGCTTCTAGTATTCAATTGATCTCTTCTGTAACCCGTGCCGCGTAGTTCTTGTTCATCCTATAGGGTCGCTTCCGTACGGGAACTGCACCTTCGACCAACAGGATGCGATGTCTTTCAGATCTTTGTATGTCCACGCGAATACGTCTTTGTATTCCAAAAATATCTTGAATGCCACTGCTTTGAGTACTAGATCCCAGTTATCTCCCACCAGTATGTTCTTTAGTTCTGCTTCATCCCCCAAATTCATTGTTTGCAATGTGGCTTCGTTGTATTTGATGGGCTCCCCTTCAATGAATGCATGGGCGGGTGTTTCATCGAGCAGTGCATCCCCCTCTTTTACTTCCGTGAATTCTCTTGGAAATCCATCATCGTTGTGTCCTTTCTCTATCGTCAGTACGTTGCAGCTCTGAAATAGTTCATAGTCCTCCATCTGCCAGTGGTAGAGACTGTTCACTGAATCCAAATCGTCGTCTCCTTCCAACTGCAAGACTCCCTCCTTATCTAATTCCATACACTGCCTTCCTTCATCCTCTTCTTCTTCGGAATCTGATGACAGAGCTTCTTCCGCGACCATCTAGGTGTGTAAATCAATGATGTATTTCCGCCCTTTGCTTTCGAGTGATAAAGTGTTTTTCTTCTTGTCGTGTTTAACTTTGGTTTGAATGAACCACCCCCGGCCTATAATGGCATCGTATCCTTCCCTCTTCAGCGGGATCACAACGAAGTCAAGCAGGAATGGCTGTGTTCCAATAGTTACTAGTTGTGCTGTCAAGACTCCCAATGGTTTGATTCCGTGTTGGTCGACTGTTAACAACTGGAATATAGGTGGCCACAATGTCCGCTGTCCCAACCTCTTCCAAGTATCCTTTGGTAACACATTGATACCGGACCCTCCGTCCACAATCGTGTCTGTCAAAATAGTCCCGAGAATACCCATTTTGACAACTGTCGGATGCTGGCTAGATGAGAGGGCTAGCAGCATCAGATCTTCTGTACTTGTGCCACCTTCTTTCTCCCTTCCTTGTTCTGGTGGTAACTTAGCAATTGGAGCAATGTTCATGAGTGTTATACGAAGTTGAGGCATAGTGAGCAACAGATCATTTATTTTCACGGATACCTCAATTTGTAATATTTGTCATACAATGTTTTGTTCTGCGCAGTTTTGTACGGAGGTACCAGTAGTGTCCTTCAGGTGTGCTTTCTCTGCCTACGTTGCTTTCTGGATCTTTGCCTGCGCTTTCTCCAATCACTTCTTTTCTTCTGCCAGGTCGAGGTACATTTTTGCTTACTTCTGTGTGATGGCCAAAACCTCATCTTCGTCTGTCCCGATGGTGATCAAATTTACTCCTGACTTTGAGCACTTGGCATCTTCAAGATTGTCGGGTCTGCACCATTTGTATAATAATTTTGTTGTGTTCTCCGTTGTACAGTCTCGGGCAAAGCGGCCCCACAAATTACATGCTCGGCATTGAACTATGGGTCGGTCGTTTGCATCATATTGAATTCGACTCCTACTGCCATTATTATTGTTGCCATTGTTGTTGTTTTGTCCTCGCTGATTATTTCTGTACCCACCCAACGTAGCACCCTCCGTACTAGTATTCCTACTCCCTCCTAACGCAGAAGCCTCCTGTGTGAGGAGCACTTGCTAAGGTCCTCTTGTTTTCAAATTAAAAGGGCATTCCTTTATGGAATGTCCCATGATCTGGCAAATCTGGCAAAATTGGTCCTTTGGACAGGATCCCTTCATATGGCCTTCTTTCTTACACTTAGTGCACCATAGCTCGTTTCCCTTGGTCTCTTTCTGCATGTTTTTGAATTCTTTCATCATCGGAATCATATCCTTTTGGAGGGCACGGACCTTCTTGCTCCCCATTTCATCATCGCTACTCTCCTCTTCTGAACATGTGTCGTCATCTGAATCAAATGAGCTACTTTTCTTCTTCTTTTTCGTCTTCTGCTCACTTTCCAGGTTCATTGCTCGATTGTACGCTTCAGTGTATGACTATGGCGGCACAATATTCATCTTCTTCCCCAACTTTGGGTGTAGGCCTTCAATGAACCATCTTTATTTGCAGTCTGTCAGCCGACTTATTTTCCATTTTATTTATCAAATCTTTTAATTTCCTGGCGTAGACTCGGACTGTTTCATTTTTCCCTTATTTTGTATTATATATCTCCGCTACAATTTTGTTGTCGTCGCGCAACAGTTGAAATTCAGCAGTAAACTCCTTAAGTTTGTCCCAAGTGGTTAATTTCTGGGGATCTGTGTCAGCAAACCAATCAATTGCGACACCCTGTAGGTTTGCCAGAAACTGTTGGACCCATTCGTTTGTATCTGTTATGTCGTTCGCCCTCCAAATTGTTTCACATGTTTTACAATGTCGGATCAAATCGGCTGCTCCATCACCGTCGAATTTTGGCAACTTTTCTTTTGGTCCTTATATTACTATTCGAAGTTGAGGGGTTTGTTGTGTACTTGCGTTGTTTTGGACTCCCGCGCTATTTTGCACTCCCGCGTTGTTCTATACACTCGCGCTGTTTTGCACACCCGTGTTGATCTACACACTTGCGCTGCTGTTTCCGACAGTCGTGGTATTCGGTGAAGAAGGGTTTTCGTAAATCGAAGCTGTCCGTTCCAGAAGTGTATCTCGGATGAAGAGTTCACTCCACACTCGTACTCCCTCGGCACTTCGAGCCATACGAGTCAATCCTCTTTCGTCTAGATTCTCTTCCCTTGGCATATGCAGGTTCAGAAACTCCTCCCTTGCTTCTTCCACCAATTCCACCCACTATCGAGTCTCCTCCAACAATTCTACAATGCTACAGTGTCCGTCGAGAATTTGCTAAAACCTCCGTCTACGTTCGGCCTGTTGTGCCAAAATTAAATTTTCCTGCGCGGTGCATATTTCATCATTTTCCTTCAGCATATTCTTATTCTTTTTCAGTTGATTCGGCATTTAGTCTTCATCCATCCGCCTTTGTACCAGGTCCATCGGGAAACAACGCCAAATGTTTACCGTACTGGGGTAAAAAAATTAATGCACACAGACAATAGATAATAACAACACAACTCGTTTTATTTGCATATGCCAAAGACATTACATTATGCTTCTGATGATCATTTACAATAACCCAAGAAGGTGTATAAATACTTTCCGAAGAACCTTCCCGAAGGGGTCCGTCGGCCACATGACAATTACCGAAGGGCCCGTCGGCTACATAAAAAGAACCTTCTCGAAGGGACCCGTCAACTGATACACCAATTTACCGACGACATACATTCTTAGAACTAGTTCATGTTATTGTACTTTTGTTATTACTTATTGAAAAATCATCAAAAATATAAAACAATGAAACCCTTTTGCAACTTTTGTCTAGCTCGGCAAGAAAATTTTAATAAACAAGGAAAACAAATTTAAAAATATAAAATTACAGCAGATCAGCGGAAGAAATCCATCAAGGATCTTCTAGTGGTATCAAAGCTTACATCTTGCTAGCCTGTAGGGTTTGTGAGAAATTGTCACAACAGATTTCAGCAAAAGTCTTCATAATTCATTTCAGCATCTGGGTACTGGCTAAAAAGTTTTGATAATTCATTTCAGCATCTGGGTACTGGCTAAAAAGTTTTGATAATTTATTTTGGCATCTGGGTACTGGCTAAAAAGTTTTGATAATTTATTTTGGCATCTGGGTATTGGATAAAAAGTTTTGATAATTCATTTTGACATCTAGGTACTGGATCAAAAGTTTTCATAATTCATATTAGCATCTAGCTAGTCACTAGTTGGTGGATTGAATACAAATCTATGCATCTAATAGCTGAGATACACGAATTTTATACATGCAGGAGAGCTCAACTTGAGCAAGGGTTTGGAATAGACCAGGATCTTACCATGGTTAGAAATAAAAATGGGTGCTCTAAGATTTCATCTTCGCTAACAAGCACAAGTAAGATGCCTCTTGCTAAGACATTCAATGTTGCAGTTATGAGTAGCTACCATCAATATTTTTCTCTTCCTAAGGAGATACGCAACCTACTTTCCTTTACAAAATTTATGGGTGTACTTGAAGCAGATGATAACTGGGTATCTACAAGCTCCTTTTAGTAGCAAAAGGAGAAAGAAATATGAAATGATAATAAAGAAGCCATTGGCCACAAATTGGAAGAGATTACAATCAGGGGACAAACCATTAGAGATGTTGGAAATGTGACACCAAGGTGTGAGGCCTATTCTGAAATTTGCAACAGCAGTTCAAATCACGAGGTAATATTTATTTCAAATGGAGGTAATGATGTTGATGATGGTATTCAACTTAAGAATGGGATGACAAGTTTAGTATGCAGGCAGTCTAATTTTGAATCTCATAGAAGCCAAGTTGAAGACTTCTTTGAGCCACTTCTATCTAAGCATGTGAAAAATCAAGATGTGGTGTTGTTTGATGATTGGAATGGAAGCATGGAGAAGGCTCCCACAACTCTGATTTGGGGCAGTGATAGCTTACACCCTTCTTGTAATATGGTAACTCTTTCACTTGGGAATAGTCCTAAAGGCCCCTATGCAAGTGGTGGCCATGAGGCTTTCTATGATAATACACTTAAAGGGGTAAAAAATATAACTAGAACACATCATAATATTCTGAAGTTCATAACAGCAGTGACACAATTTCGTTACCTCAAGATGTGGCATCCTTTGGTCAAGAAGAGAACAATGATTTGTATTCTATATTTGAGGGTACACTTGGTGCAAGCATGGGACATGATGATGGGAATGGTACAAGTCATCATAAGCCTGATTTTGTGTACTTTGGGGTAGATGATATAAAACATTGCCAAAGATTGAATAAATATTGGTTAGATAGAGCTATTCAAGCAAAGATACTTGCTGCCCAAGCAAGACATCGTCTCCAAAGAGTCAAAGAATGCCATAATCAGATAGATGATGCAAGGAAACAAAGGGAATCATCCATTAGATCTTCATTTCTTCCAATGGAACCAACATTGATTTGGATGGAACAAGTAATACAGAGGGTCAGGATTATTTTGGTGAGTTTGCACAAGAGAGTAATCTGGACATAGGTATTTCAGAGGCATTGGGTGATGAGACTTCATGTCATGATGAGTTTGATTTCTTAGACCATACCCTAGAAATTAGAGTAGTGTTTACTCATAGTGACATTGAATCCCAAGATCGTGATTTGGTTGTATGTGCAGACACATGGGGAGCTAATGAGAGTGAGCATAGTGTGATGACAGCAGTTTCATCATTGACAGAGGAGGTGGTCTCAGAGGTACAAAGTTGCAGTACTATAAATGAGGATACATGCATTAGTGAATGCATACCGGATACTCCTTACAGCGATGTACATGACTCCGACACAATATTCTACCATAGTGCAGATTCAAAGGTAGTACACATGCCTGAGAACTATCATTTTCAGACTCCTTATCGCTTGATTAGACAACTTAGGGTTGATGATAGGAGGGTAGACATAGTGGTTGAGCACTTTGATGTCACTCGACAAATATCATCTACACTCAGTTGGAGTGCTCTTATGACTAATGAGCAGGATAGTGGACGATTTTCCATGGTAGATTTCCATGCTCTTCATAAGGCTATGGGGATATTGGAGCAGGACTTATACTATCTGTGTTGTGATAGTGTGCTCCCATCTTCAGAGGATAGAGTTATTGACTGTAGGCACTTGACTCAGCAATTTGGGAGGATTGGTTGGTGGGACCAAAAAATGATCCAATAGTATGTCAAGCAAATTCCGACATGGGCTATCACATCTTTATTACAGAGACTTCATCCAGGATAATGTTTACAGGATAATGTGGGTATTAGCAGACATGATGCTTTGGACGATTATTACTTTCATGGTGGTATCACAGTGGTTGCGAAGAGATATGGCATGATAGAGGTTTCCAGTTATCCCTATTTATACCTGATGGATGGATGCTAATTCAGATGGTGTTGGAATCCGGGTGTTGTTTTGTTTGACGCCTTGTCTCACAGGGATTCCAGTATGTTACCACCTTGGTTGTGGGAACACTCTCATCTAATGCGGGATCTTGGCATTATCCTATGCAGTGCATTTGATTGGGTGATCCTTGATGTGCTGCTTCATTTCTCACACCTAGGAGTGTATATCAGAGTGGTGCAACAGGAGTTTGTTCATTGCTTGTGGACAAGCAATCTCCAGGAAGGGAGTATTGTC
Source organism: Cupressus sempervirens (assembly GCA_028749045.1). Taxonomy (NCBI): domain Eukaryota; kingdom Viridiplantae; phylum Streptophyta; class Pinopsida; order Cupressales; family Cupressaceae; genus Cupressus; species Cupressus sempervirens. Next base: position 236,429,965 of record CM053785.1, read on the forward strand.
ATGTCCCCTTTCTAGAGTGGACATCAGAGACGATAGAGTTGGCCTATCATTAGAGTCTCGTAGGCTGGCAGTGATGTTTAGGGACTCAGTCAAGGTACACAGTGTTCAGATTTGGAGTTTCATACAGTAGGAGAGCAATTGAGAGTAGTTCCTTAATTGTAGGAGGAGTTTCCTACATTTTAGGAGGTGGAGATGGGTTACATTCTTGAGTCTCTACGAGATCATTCTATGGTTTCAGTTTCGGGAGATTTGGAGACATTACTATTTTTTAGGAGTATCTCTATTTTTGAGAGATGAGACTAATAGTTATTTCATATTATCCGGCATCAGTCACATGATGTGACGAGATCAGTTTCACCTTGTAGAGGTGTTTTGGCTATCAATTCGCTATTTGGGAAATACTTTAATATATTTAAATATTTTCCTAAGTTAGCATTTTAATAATTTAAATAAGGCTAACTTATAGCCATTTTGGAGTAATAAGGGGTTTTTTGGCCTCATCTGGGTGAATATCTTGAACTTTTTAAAATATTTCTCTTTTGACTCAGAGCATTTCGGTGAACAGATTTCTTTCTATTGGGAAAAAGGTCATTTTCTAGATACTTGACCACTTTAAAAATGAGAAATATATTATTTTATAACCCAATGCCACATGGGGACACTTTTAGGGTTCGAGCTAAGTTTGGTGGGTCATAAGGAGGTAAAGACAAAGTTCGAAGACATTATTGATATATTACATCTTGGATTTGTGTTTTGGGCTCTGATTGAGCTTTCAACATTTGGAACACCAAACCCACTTGCTTTGCCTGAGTGGGACGTAACCCCCAAAACAGTGATCTGGATTCTTGCAGTCAGAAGTATCTTGGAGATTGTGCATTGTTTCTTCTGGGGAATGCAGTATTGAGTTAGAGTTTTAGCTGGGGTTTGGGTATTTTACCCACATGTGGACACTTTGCAACTGTACAGCTGCGCCTGGCAGCCATCTACTTTTTCACATACAACATTTGAGAGCTGGATTCTAGCGCAACTTCCTTCTGGGCGTATATTTCACCTTCATGCCTTCAAGTTGGCTTTATTCTTGGTTGTAATCATTTGGATATTATTGTAAATCTTCATCTGGTTACATATTAGGCGCATATAAAAAAAATCTGTTTGAAGCGACTTTACTTTAAATGTATTTGGAATACATTCTCAGAACTAGTTCATGTTATTGTACTTGTTAGCCGACTGGATTGTCCTCGATGTTTCTGTAGCCAACGGAGTGATTGTCATCAGTGTTTCTGTAGCCGACGGGGTGATTGTCGTCAGTGTTTTTGTATTTTGTAGCCGACAAGTAAATAGTTTGTAGCGGACATAATGTTTGTGGCCAACGGACTCCTCCGGGAAGGTTCGACGGATAGTATTTATATCCCGTCTGGGATCATTGTATCTCATCTTCTATCATTCATCTTATGAAGCATAATGTAATGTTCTGGCATATGTGAATAATCTAAGGAGTTCTGCTATTCGTGTTCATTATCTATGTGCATTACTTAATTAAGCTATGCGGTAAACATTTGGAGCCGTTGCCCTATGAACCTGGAAGGTGGGAGGAATGAAGATTAATGCCAAATCAGCTTAACAAGGATCGAAATAAGGCTAAGGAAAAAGATGGAATCCGTACTGCGCAAGAGAATTTAATTCTGGCACAGCAAGCTGAACGCCGACAGAGATTTCAGAAGATTGTCGACAGAAACCGGAGCACGGAAAGATTGTTGGAGGAAACTCGATAGCGGGTGAAATTGGTGGAAGAAGCACGAGAGGAGTTCTTGAATTTGTGTTTGCCAAGGGAAGAGAATCCAGATGGAAGAGCATCGACTCGCACGGCTCGGAGTGCCGACGGAGCAAGAGCGTGGAGTGAACTCTTTGTCCGAGATATACTTCTGCAAGGGACAACTTCAGAACACCCTTCTTCACCAAGATTCGCAGCTGTTGAGTCTAACGGTGTGGGAGAACAGTCCGCCGGTTTGGGAGACCAGTCTGTCGGTGTGGGAGTGCAGACCGCTGGTGTAGGAGTGAAGAGCGCCAGTGTTGCAGGACCAAGCAACACCTGTTTACAAAAATCAATTGTGATGGCGGGATCAAAAGTAAAACTGCCGAAGTTCAATGGCGATGGTACGGCTGATCCCATTCGACACTGCAAAACATGTGAAACGATCTGGAGGGCAAATGGGATAACTGACAAAGATGACTGGATGAGACAATTTTTGGCCACCCTACGGGGAGTAGCAATTGACTGGTTCACAAGTACAGATCCGCAGAAACTGGACAGTTGGAATAACATTAAAAAGGAGTTTCTGGTTGAATTTCAACGGTTGAAATTGTAGCAGAGATCTTTAATACCAAACAAGGAAAGAATGAAAATTGTCTGCGTTTACGCCAGGAAATTAAAAGACTTGATAAACAAAATGGAAAGTAAGCCAGTGGATGGACTTTAGAAAAGGTGGTTCGTGGAAGGTCTACGCCCAAACTTGCGGAAGAAAATGAAAATTGTGCCACCGTCGTCATACACGGAAGCCAATAACAGAGCATTAAATCTCGAAAGTTAGCACAAGACAAAAAAGAAGAAGACTAGTTTGTTTGATTCTGATGACAACAAGCCTTCTGGTGAAGATAGCAGCGACGATGAAGGCAGTAGCAAGAAGGTCTGCGCCCTACAGAAGGACATGATCCGCATGATGAAGGAGTTTAAAAACATGCAGAAGGAGCCAAAAAGCAATGCGTTGTGGTGCACGGAGTGCAAGACTGACGGTCATACTAAAGGATCCTGTCCAAAGAATCAATTCTGCAACATTTGTCAAATCATGGGACATTCGACAAAGGAGTGTCCCTTTAACATGAAGACAAGAGGATCTCCGCAGGTGCTTCTTATGCAGGAGGCTTCCCTGTCGGGTAGTAACGGGAACACCAATAGTGCAGGTGCCACATCCGGTTTATACAGGAATAATAGACGTGGACAGAACAACAACAACAATAACAATGCAAACAATAACAATAACAATACGAGCAGAAGCCGAATCCAGTATGATATAAATGGATGGTCGATTGTTCAATGCCGTGCATGTAACTTGTGGGGGCATTTTGTGCAGGAGTGTCCAACAGGGAATACACCTCAACTATTGTGCCGATGGTGCAGACCCGGTGATCACGACGACTCCAAGTGTCCAAAATCCAGAGTGAACCTGATCACTGTCAGGACGGATGAGGAAGAAGTTTTGGCAATTACGCGGAAACAAGCAAAAGAATGCCCAGACCCCGCCAAAGAAAAGAGGAAATTTGCAGAAGCACGGGCGGAGGTTGTAAAAGTATCCCAAGCAGCAACACTTCAGGACACCATTGGCACTTCAGCGAGGAATTCCGTGGAACAAAACATAGTACGGCAAATTTTGCAGACGGAGGTACCAGTAAAGATAAATGATTTGCTTCTCACCATGCCTCAACTCCAATCTGCTCTCTCAAATATTAAGCCAATTCCCAAGTCACCGGGAGATCCAAGTTGAGGGAAGGAAAAGTAGATTGTTGTAGGTGGAGAAGATCAGCTGTTGCTGGCGCTGACATCCGGACAGCACCCTGCAGTCGTCGAGATGGGGATCCTCGGACATGTTCTCATGGACACAATAGTTGATGGAGGATCCGGCGTAAATGTATTGCCGGAAGAAACCTGGAGGAAGCTTGGACAGTTGACATTGTGGCTTCCGAGATTTTAGCTGCTGACAGCCGATCAACATGGCATTAAACCGCTGGGTATTCTCGTGGCACAGCCAGTAACAATTGGCACTCAGTCGTTCCTGTTGGATTTCGTGGTGATTCCATTGAGAAAAGGATACGACGCCATCCTGGGCCGTGGGTGGCTTATCGAAGCGAGAGCTCGACACGACTGGAAGAATAACACTTTATCACTGGAAAGTAAAGGCTGCCGATTTGTCATTGATCTGCATACCCAAATGGTATGGGAAGAGGTCCTATCATCAGATTCTGAGGAAGAGGAGGATGAAGGAAGACAACGGATGGAACCGGATCAGGAGGGAGTCCTGTGATTGGACGAGGCATCAACGGATGATGACTTGGATTCGGTCAACGGTCTTTACCATTGGCAAATGGAGGGCTATGAATTATTTCATAGCTGCAATATTCTGTCGATTGAGGAAGGTCCAAGAGAAAACGAATATCCAAAGGAGTTTACTGAAGTAAAGGAGGGGGGAGGCACCATTGGATGTTACACCCGCCCATGCATTCAATGAAGGGGAGACAATCAAGTATAATGAAGCTACGCTACAAACAATGAATTTGGGGGATGAAGCAGAGCCGAAGAACATACTAGTCGGAGATAACTGGGATCCAGTACTCAAAATTGCGGCATTCAAGATATTTTTGGAATACAAGGATGTGTTGGCATGGACATACAAGGACCTCAAGGGAGTACCGCTGGAATTATGTGTGCACCGCATCCTACTGATGGAAGGAGCTGTACCTATATGGAAACGACCCTACAGGATGAACAAGAACTATGCAGCACGGGTTACGGAGGAAATCGACCAAATGTTAGAAGCTAGCATTATATTCAAGGTGCAGACCAACGAATGGGTGTCGCTGATAGTCATCTCCCTAAAGGAGGATACTACTTAGATCCGCATGTGCGTCGATTTCAAATGCCTAAATGCAATCACCATCAAGGATCCCTTGTCGATTCCATTCATAGACAGCATTTTGGAGGTCGCCGGACATGAAATTTACTCTTTTATGGATAGGTTCTCCGGATACAATCAGATCTCTATAGCGGAGGAGGAAAAATTGAAGACAACCTTTGTCGTCGAAGATGGAGTTTATGCGTACAACTGGATGCCATTCGGGTTATGTAACACGCCGGCCACCTTCCAACGGATTATATTGCATATCTTCGACAAGATGTCCATGGGAAACTTCAAAGCATTCCTCGACGATTGGTTAGTATTTAGCACGAAGGACAAACACCTGGCAGCACTTGGTGAATGCATGGAGAGATGTCACAGGGCGCGATTGGCGTTAAATCCCAAGAAGTCCAGATTCATGGTTCTGCACGGAAGACTACTCGGACATATTGTCTGTAAGGAAGGATTGAAGATTGACCCCGACAAAGTGAGTCATTCTCGAAATGTAGCCATCTACTAATGTGACGGAGGTAAAGTCTTTTCTCGGCCATATAAGTTATTACAAGAGATTTATTAAAAAATTCGCCAAGGTGTCCTAACTGCTAGACAGATTAACTTGCAAGGAAGAATCATTTAGATGGGACAAAGAGCAGGACGAGGCATTTGAAGGGCTGAAAGTATGATTGGCTACAGCACTCATCTTGGCGTATCTGGACTGGAATAAAGAGTTTCATGTTCATGTGGATGCCTCCAACTATGCGATTGGAGCGACCATCGCACAAACAGGTAACCACAAACTGGATCACCCGATATACTTTACCAGCCGGTTGTTATCAAAGGCCGAGCAAAACTACAGCACGACTGAAAGAGAAGCATTGGGAATGGTCTATGCTGTGCAAAAATTCCGTCATTATTTGCTCGCTACGACGTTTGTGTTCTATGTTGATCACCAGGCCTTGTTGTACATGATTAGTAAACTTGTCATCCAAGGAGGGATTAGCAGATGGCTACTCCTGTTGCAGAAGTTTACTTTCAAGATCATTGTCCGGCCAGGGAAGAAACATGTTAGCGTGGACCACTTGTTGCAGATCAAAACAAGGGAACCAATGGAGCGTGTGAATGACGACTTTCCTGACGCGTAGCTGTTTCAGATTGGGGTACTGCCAGAATGGTATAGGAGTATTGGCAAGTACTTGTCAATAGGATAGTTTTCCACTGGAATGCCACCAAGTGAAAGGCGCAAGTTGATAATCAGGAGCCGTACCTTTCAATTGATCAACAGATTATTGTATAAAATGGGGCCGGATCATATTCTTCAGTGGTGTGTGTTAGAAGAAGAGGTACCGCAGGTGTTAAAAGAAGCACATGAGGGTCTCGCGGGAGGACACATGGGACCCGACACCACTGTGCAGAAGATATTGCTCGTAGGTCTCTAGTGGCCGACGATGTACAATGACGCGGGGGAATGGGTCGTCGGATGTGACACTTGCCAACGCCCGGGGAAGCCACTGAAGTGAGACTTCATGCCACTTAACCCCTCCCATGCGCAGGAACTTTTTGAGCAATGGGGATTAGATTTCATTGGACCCCTGCAGGTGAGCAAGACTCAACAGTGCCGATACATCATTGTTGCAATAGAGTACCTGACCAAGTGGACGGAGGCACGGGCATTACTAGATAACTCGATCGTCAGCACCGCGAAGTTTATTTATGAACAAATCATTACCAGGTATGGAATTCCATTGCAATTAACAAGTGATAGGGGAGGACATTTTGTTAATCATGTCATCCAACTGCTCACCACCTAGTTCAAGATTTATCATTCACTGTCGAGTCTGTACTATCCAAGAGCAAACGGACAGCAAACGGACAGGCCGAGGCTACCAATAAAATCCTAGTATCAATCATCTACAAATGCTATGCGGTTGAAGGTGCTGATTGGGAGGAAAATTTACCCACCGCCTTGTGGGCTTACCGCACGGCGTACAGGTGATGACAGGGCACACACCATTCCAGTTAATGTTTGGACAGGAAGCGGTAGTACTAGCGGAATTCATGGTTTCGAGCCTGCACATAGCACTGGAAAACAAGCTGGATGACGTGGAAAGCCTACGGGAGCGGCTAAATAATTTGAATATGCTGGAAGAGAAGTGATTGCTGGCACAGTGGGCGACAGAAGTAACACAGAACAGATGAAAGGTCTGGCATGATAAGCATCTGAAACGTAGCAGATTCCAGCCGGGACAGTTAGTATTGAAATACGACGGTCACAATGAGATAAAACTAGGAAAGTTCAAGGTGCGATGGGTCGGACCATACCAGATCCGAAAAGTTGGCAACAATGGAGCAATCAAACTATCGACTTTGGACGGATAGGAGATGCCTCAGGTGGTTAATGGATCCAAATTGAAAATATACCGCGCTAGAAAAGTGTTGTCGTCGCCCAATGCTCACATGAGTCCTCCGTCATCATCAACCGACCGCGATGCGTCGACGCCTAATTGAGGTGCCTCTGTATATTTGAAGGAAAAAAAAAAAAAAGAGCCCGCGGGAGGTGCTCCGCGAGCACTTGTCCGCGGGGGTGCTCCGCAGACATCTGTTCGCGGGCACATAACTGCGGAAGGTTGTCCGCGGCAGCGTGCCGTTCGGCTCCCTTACTCACACTGAGAATGTGATAAATACAGTAGGGTTCGCAGAAGCAACCCACGAGGTTGTAAAACAATAAAATCAAACGTTTTCTTAGCGATCGCAAATCTTTCGCAAGACCTTGGCTCCGGTTCGTGATCTAAGGTGCGGAGTTCGACTACAACAGCAGGAGTTGAGAAAGTTCTTGTCTGGAAGATCGTCTGGGAGGTAGCAGGGTCAATTCCCGGGTCGATAACCTTTGTGTTCCTGGGCGAGGGCGCTTCTTTCGAGCTTCTGAGACATTTTTCGCCAGATTGTGAAGACCCAACTCTTGCATTCGCTTCTTGTTCTCCTCAATGCGCAACACCTTCTTCAAAGAGGCGGCATTTCAGAGTCAAGCACTGCAGAGAGATCCTCATCAATGTTGAGTCCCAACTTCAGCATTCTGTGGATTCTGGAAGCAAACGTATTGGGATCGTCAAGACTGAATCCAGAAGTCAACAAAGCAGTTTCATAGATGAGCAGCACCAGATCCTTCACAAACTTGTCATTTTTATCTGTCAATGTGCACATTCCTCACTTGCTCATAATCTCTGTCACAGTTGCCATCGTTATTTTTTTCTTTTTCCCGAGCATTATTGGAGCGAATGAAGTATATATGCGGAGTTGTTCTGCGAATGAGGACAGCCGACATTGATGGACTTTTTCGTTTTTAATATTTTCAGAAGTGCAATTTTCTTAGGCAACTCTCCTTTCAACGGACAAATTTTTTAAAGAGGATAGTGTGAATGGAGAATGTCTGGAGGCCTCTCTGTTGTTCTTATGGAGGGTGCAAAAGCATAATCGACAATCTCGAGTTGTATCACTGGAGTTTGATCAAAATGGAAATTTGAATCACATTGTTGAAGGAAGCAAAGGGGAAACTAAATACGTGTAAGTAGCAGGAGCTTAGGGTTTTGTGAGGAGTGGGAAAAATTGCAGGAGCTAAGATTCCTTCCGCGGGAAGGGTGTGCCCGGTATATTCTTTTGCCAATTCCGCAGGGTGGAAGTTATTCTTGTAACAGACGGAGGAACCTTCTATATGGGAAATAAGCGGTTATTGCATGGAATCGGCAAGCAAACGGAAGCAATGGAGGACTTAGCTAGCGGCAAATATGGAAAAGAATTCAAGGGTTTTGGCATTGGGGATTCGGGTTGCAGGCCCCTTGGGTTCCAGTAGCAAGATGCAAAAGGTTAGGGAGGAACTCACTTATCTCACTGTCCAGTTCGAGGGTCTTAATGGCAACGAATGCCGAAGATGGTGGCAGGAGACCCCAGAGGTAGACCAGGTTAAGCAAATTCTAATACGGGCACAGGTACATTGGGCCATCCAGCTTCCTATCTTCTCCATCCAGTTGTTCGAATCGGTTTTACACACCATGATAAAGACATATAGTCGGCAAAGCAGGACAAGTACATTCATGTACAAAAAGCATCAGATGACAGTGTCTTTTAAACCTAGGGATTTCACTAGGGTTTTCGGCATCCTTGGCTCTGATGGTAAGAAAGTGGAGATCAAGAACCACAAACTCTCACGGGAACGGAAGGAGCATTGGATAGATCTAGTATGTCGGGATCTTACACCTGTGGAGAGAGACGTAGCGGTTCAGGGATCAAAGTGCAGAGGGCTTCGTAGGGACTTTATTTGGGAGGGTCACTGGAGGTGCATTATGGACGTCGTTAAGAGCAAATTGACAGGTGCCACTCGGGCTTCAGATATAGCGTTGCCGTAAGTGGTATTCATGAATGGCATCATGCAAGGTATGGTATATGATTGGGCCTCAATCCTTGCCGACAAGATGGAGGAATTCATGACGCTTCAGCACCAAACTTTTTTTATGCCGCACCATGCCATTGGGCTGTTCCTGGAGGCAGCAGCTAGTCAGATACCACTGGATGATTTTGAGGCTCCTCCGAGGGGCAAGTTGGTAGACAGGGAGCCTCCCATATTCTATTGGCGCCATTTGGATACAAGTGGAACAAGAGCGAACCAGAAGAGAGTACTCCGAGGACTGGACACTTTCGGAGATACAGATAGCGGATGGGAGGACACTTCAGAGAATGACGGGGCTGAGTCCGTGGAAGAGGAGGAGAGCACTTCGGCAGAAGTTGGCGGTGAGGCAGCGGGTAGTGGGTCCACATTCTTTACCCCTCCTCAGCTGTCAACTTCGGCGCACTTGACTACCTGCATGACAGTCATTCCCCCGTTTGGCTAGTGCCATGCCCCGGTCGTGATGACCCCTCCGACGGTGGCAGAGGTTGTCCCACGGGCAGTGACGGAGATGGTCCCACAGACAGCAACAGAAATTCTCCCACAAATGGTGACAAATGTTGTCCCGCAGACAATCATCGATATATTGCCAATGGCTGTGGCGGAGGTGATTCCAGTTGTACCAGCGGAGCAAGTTTCACAAGCAGATGTCGTTACAGTCGTAGTCTCACAGACAGCACAGTTGCCAGCGCTAGAGCCTAAGCGTCAGGTTCGTTTGGATGTGATTGATTGCGATGTAGTTGTAACTGTTTCGTCATCCTTATTGGCAGAGGCCGAGCCAGTCGAGTGAGCACAGCTAGTACAGCAGGAGGAAAGCATGGAATCCGCACAGTCAGAGCGACCAGAGGTGATGGATAGAGCTAGTGTGTTTTTGAGGCAGCAATTCCGACTCACTCCTGCCAAGCAGGGTCCCTTCATTCAATCTCCCAGGCATTCAGGAGCATCACCTGCAGTACCAAAGCCTCAACCTCAGGAGGAGGGAATGCCATATGCCGTCGTTACGCCAACAACAGAAGAGGCAGCACTGGATGTGGGCATGGCTCCTGCTAATGAGAAGGAGAATAGTGATGCGGAATGGTCATTGGAGGACTTCGCCAAGGAGGATTATGGGTTGGATGAGGACAGGTGCAGGGACTACCTCAGGACTATGAAGTCTATGTTGAAGAAGGAACACGATGTGGCAATTCAAGCTCTGACTCAGCGAAGGGAGTGGCATTTGATCCGAGCGTATATTCGTGGGGTTTGTCCTCAACGATTTCAAACTTGTTTTGTGGATAGAGGTTGGCCGGCGATTGAGACGCCTGAGATGTTGGCAGATTGGGCTACTGAGCTGGAGTTGGGACCCAGTGACACTCCACTCATAAAGTTGGCACATGAGATTGTAGGATTGTACAAGGAGGTTTATTATGCTCGTAGGCGCACAGAGGCCGACAAGACAGCGGATAGGGTTGCAGCCGAGAGATCCTTGGCAACTGAGAGAGAGGCTAGAGAGAAGTTAGCCACCGACTTGGCCAACCAATAGGCACCATGGGCAGCGGAGCGGGCAGCACTATTGAGGGATATGGCAGCAGTTGTGCAAGGTAAGGACACAGCTATTCGAGATGCCGAAGCAACTGTACGGTATAAAGATGCCGCTAAGCACGAGTTGCAGTTGGCCAAGAAGCAAGCTATGGATGCGACACTTCTCCTAAAGGAGGCCGTAGAGGTTAATTCACAGATTCAGATAGATCTGCGCATTAGGACAGAGCAAGTGTATGAGTTGCGTCGCCAGCAGCACTCTTCTGGGACACCTCCTCCTTCTCTCTAGTATTTCTTTTGTTGTTTGTAAGTTGTCTCCTAATTTTGTTAGTCGTCAGGAGACGACTATTCTTTTTGGAGGGGATGGTGTCAGCCGATTGGATTGCCGTTGGTGTTTTTGTAGCCAACAGAGTGATTATCGTCGGTGTTTTTGTATTTTATAGCCGACGGGTAAATAGTTTGTAGCGGACATAATGTTTGTGGCCGACGGACTCCTTCGGGAAGGTCCGGCGGATAGTATTTATATCCTGTCTGGGATCATTGTATCTCATCTTCTATCATTCATCTTATGAAGCATAATGTAATGTTTTGGCATATGCGAATAATCGAAGGAGTTCTGCTGTTCGTGTTCATTATCAGTGTGCATTACTTAATTAACCTATGTAACTTTTGTCTAGCTCTGCAAAAAAAATTTAATAAACAGGGAAAACAAATTTTAAAATATAAAATTATAGGAGATCAGCGGAAGAGATCCATCAAGGATCTTTTATAGGACTTTCATCTAACTCTGGGATGAGATCATCGTTTGCTTCTATATTTTAAAATTTTTTCTTGCAACATCTCTATTGATTTTAATTGTCCTTGACTCTGGTATGTATACTCTGTAAGCTTTGGAAGATTGACTATAGCCAACAAATATCATACATTACTGTTATGTTTAAGCCATCTCAAACTGGAAAGATAGATGATTTTTTATTAAGTCTTTTATTAGATATAAAATATTATTTTAACATATTGAAACCTTCTGTTTCAAATTTCGTACCACGAAGAACAAACTGGAAATCCAACTCATGGGTAGAAAATGCATTTCCAGCCATATTTTGGGAGGCACTAGCTAATGTACACAAAGACATGCAGAAGGAAATGAATCATTATAATTATATTTCAAACCTCCTTGAGCCATGAAATAAATGAAAAATGAAAACTATCAATGAAAACTATGTCAAAGGTTGCAGACATCAGAAAATCTTCAACCCTGGGTATAAAAAGCCTAGGCTCCATCATATTAAAAAATTGCTCCAGCGTGCATCTACCCCATAACCCAGCATAGATTTAGCAATCTGAAATTTCAATACCTCATTTATGATTAAATAGCCCTGTTGGAATACAAATGGTGAAGAGAACTTACAGGAAATCCTTAAATCAAGCTTTAATCATTTGTAGATCAACAAATTAGTTGGGAAAAAGTAACAAGCTTGATTCACTGATCCGAAGATCTACAAATTAGTTGGAAAAAAATCCAAAATTGAAACAAGCTTGATTCACTGATCTTTAGATCAAAAAATTAGTTGGAAAAAACCAAAATTAGAACAAGGTTGTGACAAACAATAGAATAAATAATACCGAGCTCTTTAATTGATTTAGCGTTATGAGAGCCAATCACTGCCAAATTTTTGGGGCAATTTTCAGAGTTCAAAGAGGGGTTTTGTAATTTACAGCAGTGGCGAAATATGGGGTCAAATATTATGTCAGGTTGGATGTAAACAGTGAAGAAAAAAGCTATTTCCCAAATACAAAAACTATTCAATTTTGGAGCTAAATGTGATGCATAACAGAAACAAAACTCTCAGCCATAATTTGTCTATGCCAAAATTTTTTTATCTTTATTGCATTGAAGCCAAGAATACAAGAAAAATTATTCATTTGCAATATTGAATGATGAAGAATGTGGAGAGGTCTAGAATGTTAGAGAGTAGTCTTGTAATTTTTGTTCCTTCTTAGAAGATTATAGAAACTAATAATTTTATGAATGTTCTAGAATGTTTTCTGCTTTAAATAAAAAAGTTTTATGTTTTCTGTAGCATGGACGTTTAGGGTTTAGGCAAAGCCATGACAGCTATACACAAGGTGTTTTCAGGAAGGATTTTCAGCAGGTGAAGGAGGACCATTTCAAAAACATCAAGGTTTCTCTTATACAACTCAGCGGCCCTTTTCTGGGCAAAACATAGAGTCTTTTGAATGATGGCGTGGAGGCAGGGAGATGAGGCAAGGGTTTCAACCTACGAAGATGGGTGTTGCTCAAAATGGGGATGAGAGGGTCAGAAATCAGCTGCAAAGGCCCCACCCAACACAAAGGTTCAGTTCAACAAACCTAGGGGGAAGAGTGGACTTCAGCACAATAGCCCAAAAGTTTTGGAGACCAAAGGTGGTGAAGACATAGAAAGCGAACACTATAGTAGATCATGTGGAGGTGAGATGCATGGTAAACAACTTGAAAGTCGAGATCCAATCATGCAAGAATCAGTTTTTTAAAAAGTAATGTTTTTTTCTCAAATGTGGGGGATAATGGCCAACTATTAGGAAGGTCATAGAGTAGTGTGATAGGCAATGGGGTTGAGTGAAAGATTATAAAACTTTAGAAAATGGCTTTTGCATGATCACTGTGGATAATGCTCATGACAGAGACTGGAATATGGATAGTGGTCCATATTTCTTGGAAGGGAAAGGTTTTTATATGAAACCTTGGGAGAAAATATTTGATCGTACAAAGGAAGCCATTCAAACTTTCCTTATATGGATAGGTTTGAGAAATCTCCCTCAAGAATATTGGACTGAGGAATGTTATCAGTTGATAGGGAACAAGTTAGGAACCTTTGTGAAGGCCATTGAGATGGTGGATAAAGTCTCCTTTCATATGTTTCCTCGTCTGTGTATCATCTGGAATGCATGGCATCCTTTACCAAAAATTGTCAGCCGACTGGATGGTTCCGGCGGTGTTTCTGTAGCCAACGGATTGACTGTTGTCAGTGTTTGTATTTTGTAGCCGACGGGTAAATAGTTTGTAGCGGATGTAATGTTGTGGCCGACGGACTCCTTCGGGAAGGTTTGGTGGTAGTATTTATATCCCGTCTGGGATCATTGTAAATCATCATCTACTATTACGGATATTATGAAGCATAATGTATGTTCTGGCATATGCGAATATAATTCTGCTATTCTGTTCCATTGTCTGTACGCGTTGATTTCTTTACTAGTACGGTAAACATTTGGCGCCGTTGCCTTATGAATCTGGAAGGTGGGAGGAATGAAGATTAATGCCAAATCAGCTTAACAAGGATCGGAATAAGGTCAAGGGAAAAGGTGGAACCCGTACTGTGCAAGAGAATTTAATTCTTGCACAGCAAGCCGAACGCCAACGTAGATTTCAGAAAATTGCCGACGGAAACCGGAGTGCCGAAGAATTGTTGGAGACTCGGCAGCAAGTGGAATTGGTGGAAGAAGCACGGGAGTTCTTGAATTTGTGTTCGCCGAGAAAAGAAAATTCAAACGGAAGAGCATCAACTCGCAGTGCCGAGGGAGCACGAGCATGGAGTGACCTCTTCAACCAGGATAGACTTCCGCGGGAAACAACTTCAGAAGATCCTTCCTCTTCACCAAGGTTCGCAGCTGTCGACACCTCCGGTGTGGGAGGAGTTAAGACTGCCAGTGTGGGAGTACAAACCATCGGTGTGGGAGTGCAGACCTCCGGTGTTGGAGTAAACAGCGCAGGACCCAATAACGCCTCTCTACTAACTTCAGTTGTGATGGCGGGACCCAAAAAAAAGCTACCGAAGTTTGAGGGCGATGGTACAGCCGACCCCATCCGACATTGTAAGACATGTGAGACGATCTGGCGGGCAAATGGAATCACAAATGCCAACGAATGGGTCAGGCAATTTCCGGCAACCCTACGAGGTGTGGCGATTGATTGGTTTTTGGATACGGATCCACAAAAGCTAAATACCTAGGATAACATTAAAAAGGAGTTCCTGGCGGAATTTAAACTCTTGCGGGATGATAATGAAATCGTAGCAGAGATTTTCAATACCAAATAGGGGAAGCACGAAACTATCCGCGTCTACGCTAGGAGATTAAAGGACTTAATAAACAAAATGGAAAGCAAGCCGGCAGACGGATTGCAGAAAAGATGGTTCGTGGACGGCCTACACTTGAAATTGCAGAGGAAAATGAAAATTGTGCCACCGTCGTCATATGTGGATGCGTATAACAGAGCACTAGACCTTGAAAGTGAGCAGAAGACAAAGAAGAAGAAAACTAGCTCCTCTGATTTTGATGACAACGAGCCTGCCGGAGATGATAGTAACGACGACGAAGGCAGCAACAAGAAGGTTCGTGCCCTACAGAAGGATATGGTTCGCATGATGGAGTTCAAAAACATGCAGAAGGAACCAAAAGGCAGTGAACTGTGGTGCACGGAGTGTAAGACCAACGGTCATACTAAAGAATCGTGTCCAAAGAACCAATTTTGTGACATTTGTCAAATCATAGGCCATTCGACAAAAGTGTGCCCCTTTAACATGAAGACAAGAGGATCTCCACAAGTGCTTCTCACACAGGAGGCTTCCCCGTCGGGTAGTAGCGGAAACACGAATACCGCCGGTGCTACATCCGGAGGATACAAGAATAATCGGCGTGGACAGAACAATAACAATACTAATACGAGCAGAAGCCAGATCCAGTATGATGCAAACGGACGGCCGATTATTCAGTGCCGCGCATGTAACTTGTGGAGGCATTTTGCGCGGGAGTGTCCAACAGCGAATACACCTCAACTATTGCGCTGATGGTGCAGACCCGGCGATCACGACGACTCAAAGTGTCCAAAATCCGGTGTGAACTTGATCACTGTTGGGGCGGATGAGGAAGAAGTTCTGGCAATTACGCGGCAACAAGCAAAAGAATACCCGGACCCCGCCGAAGAAAAGAGGAAATTTGCAGAAGCACGGGCAGAGGTTGGAAAAGTATCCCAAGCAGCAACACCTCCAGACACCGCCGGCACTTCAGCGAGGAATTCCGCAGAACAAAACATAGTACGGCAAATTTTGCAAACAGAGGTGCGAGTAAAGGTAAATGATTTGCTTCTCACCATGCCTCAACTTCAATCTGCTCTTTCAAATATTGTAGGAGAATCAAGTCAAGGGAAGGAAAAGGAAATTGCTATAGGAGGAGATCAAATGTTGCTGGCGCTAACATCTGGACGGCACCCCGCAGTCGTCGAGATGGGGATCCTTGGACATGTTCTCACAAACACAATAGTTGACGGAAGGTCCGGCGTAAATGTATTGCCAGAAGAAACCTGGAGGAAACTTGGACAGCCGACATTGTGGCCTCCGAGATTTCAGCTGTTGACCGCCGATCAACATGGCATTAAACCACTGGGTATTCTCATGGCACAGTCGGTAACCATTGGCACTCAGTCATTCCTGATGGATTTTGTGGTGATTCCATTGAAGAGGAAAGGCTATGATGCTATTCTGGGCCGCGGGTGGCTTATCAAAGCAAGAGCTCGACACGATTGGAAGAACACCTTATCACTGGAAAGTAAAGGCCGCCGATTCGTCATTGATCTGCATACCCAAATGGTAGGGGAAGAGGCCCTGTCATCAGATTCTAAGGGAGAGGAGGATGAAGGCAAACAACGGATGGAACCGAATCAGGAGGGCGTCCTCCGATTGGACGGGGGAACAACGGATGACAACTTGGATTTCATCAACGGTCTCTACCACTGGCAAATGGAGGACTATGAATTATTTCACAGCTGCAATGTTCTGTCGATTGATAATGAATATTCGAAGGAGTTTAGTGAAGTAAAGGAGGGGGAGGCACAGTTGGATGTTACACCCGCCCATGCATTCAGTGAAGGGGAGACAATCAAGTATAATGAAGCTACGTTGCAAACGATGAATTTGGGGGACGAGGCAGAGCCGAAGAACATATTGGTCGGAGATAATTGGGATCCAGTACTCAAGGCCGCGGCATTTAAAATATTTCTGGAGTACAAGGATGTGTTTGCATGGACATACAAGGACCTCAAGGGAGTACCGCCGGAATTGTGTGTGCACTGCATCCCGCTGGTGGAGGGAGCTATACCTATACGAAAGCGACCCTACAGGATGAACAAGAACTATGCGGCACGGGTTACGAAGGAAATCAATCGGATGCTAGAAGTTGGCATTATCTTCAAGGTGCAAACCAGCGAATGGGTGTCGCCAATAGTCATTTCATTGAAGAAGGATACTACTCAGATACGGATATGCGTCGATTTTAGATGCCTGAATGCAGTGATGATCAAGGATCCTTTTCCGATTCCATTCACAGACAGTATTCTGGAGGAGGTCGCGGGACATGAAATTTACTCCTTTATGGACGGGTTCTCCGGATACAATCAGATTTCTATAGCGAAGGAGGATAAGTTGAAGACAACGTTTGTCGTCGAAGATGGGGTCTACGAGTACAACCGGATGCCATTTGGGTTGTGTAACGCGCCGGCCACATTCCAGCGGATTATACTGCATATCTTCGACAAGATGTCCGTGGGAAACTTCAAAGCACTTGGTGATCTTGGATGATTGGTCAATATTTAGCACGGAGGACGGACACCTGGCAGCACTTGGTGAATGCAAGGAGAGATGTCGTAGAGCCCAACTAGCGTTGAATCTCATGAAGTGCAGATTCATGGTTCCGCACGGAAGACTGCTCGAACATATTGTCTGTAAGGAAGGATTAAAGACGGATCCCGACAAGGTGAGAGTCATTCTTGAAATGCAACCATCTACTAATGTGACGGAGGTAAAATCTTTTCTCGGGCATATAGGTTATTACACGAGATTTATTAAAAATTTTGCCAAGGTGTCCCAACCATTAGATAAGTTAACCTGCAAGGAAGAATCATTTAAATGGGATAAAGGGCAGGACGAGGCATTTCAAGGGCTAAAGGTACGACTGGCTACGGCACCCATCCTGGCATATCCGGATTGGAATAAAGAGTTTCATGTTCATGTGGATGCCTCCAACTATGCGATCGGTGTGACCCTGGCACAGACTGGTAATCACGGACTGGATCACCCAATATACTTTGCCAGCCGGTTGTTTTCAAAGGCCGAGCAAAACTACAGCACGACTGAAAGAGAAGCATTGGGAATGGTCTATACTGTGCAAAAATTCCGCCATTATTTGCTTGCTACACCGTTTGTGTTCTATGTTGATCACCAGGCCCTGTTGTACATGATTAATAAACCTATCATCCAAGGGAGGATCAGTAGATGGCTACTCCTGCTGTAGGAATTCACTTTCAAAATCATTGTCCGGCCAAGAAAGAAACATGTCAGTGTTGACCACCTGTCACGGATCAAAACAGGGGAACCAGCAGAGGGTGTGAATGACAGCTTCCCTGACGCGCAACTATTTCAGATTGGGGTACTGTCGAAATGGTACAGGAGTATTGGCAAGTACTTGTCAACTGGACAGTTTCCCACAGGGATGTCACCAAATGATAGGCGCAAGTTGATAATCAGGAGTTGTACGTTTCGATTGATCAATGGATTGCTTTACAAAATGGGGCCGGATCATATTCTTTGGCGGTGTGTGCTGGAAGAGGAAATACTGCAGGTGTTAAAAGAAGCACATGAGGGTCCCGCGAGAGGACACATGGGGCCCGACACAACTGCAAGGAAGATATTGCTCGCAGGTCTCTGGTGGCCAATGGTGTACAATGACGCGCGGGAATGGGTCGTCCGATGTGACACTTGCCAACGGGCCAGGAAGCCGCTGAAGAGAGATTTCATGCCACTTCACCTCTCACATGTGCAGGAACTTTTTGAGAGATGGGGATTAGATTTCATTGGACCACTGAGGGTGAGCAAGACTCGACGGTGCCGGTACATCATTATTGCAACGAAGTACCTGACCAAGTGGGTGGAGGCACGTGCATTACTAGATAACTCAGCCGTCAGCACTGCGAAATTTATTTATGAACAAATCATTACCAAGTATGGAATCCTGTTACAATTAACAAGTGATAGGGGAGGTCATTTTGTTAATCATGTTATTCGACTGCTCACCACTCAGTTTAAGATTTATCATTCGCTGTTGATTCCGTACTATCCAAGAGCAAACAGACAGGCGGAGGCCACCAATAAAATCCTAGTATCCATCATCTACAAATCCTGTGCGGTTGAAGGTGCTGATTGGGAGGAAAACTTACCCGCTGCCCTGTGCGCTTACCGCACGGCATACAAGGTGACGACAAGGCACACACCATTCCAGTTAATGTTTGGACAGGAAGCAGTAGTCCCAACGGAATTCATGATCCCAAGTCTCCAAATAGCGTTGGAAAACAAGTTGGATGACGATGGAAGCTTACAAGAGCGGTTAAGCAATCTAAATAAGCTGGAGGAGAAGCGATTGCTGGCGCAGTGGGCGACGGAAGTGGCACAAAACAAACGCAAGGTTTGGCATGATAAGCATCTAAAACATAGCAGATTCCAGCCGAGACAATTAGTATTGAAGTATGATGGCCGCAATGAAATCAAGCCGAGAAAATTCAAGGTGCAGTGGGTTGGACCATACCAGATCCGGGAGGTTGGCGAGAATGGAGCAATCAAACTGGCGACCTTAGACGAACAGGAGATGGCTCAAGCGGTTAACGGATCCAAACTAAAAATATACCGCGCAAGAAGGATGTCGTTGTCGCCTAGTGCTCACATGAATCCTTCATCGTCGTCATTAAAGGACTGTGACGTGGCGACGCCAACTGGAGGTACCTCTGTTATTTAATTTCTTTTTTAAAAAAAATAAAAAATAAAAAAATTTGAAAAAAAATTTAAATTTAAATTTAAAAAAATAAAAAATAATAATAATAATAAAAAAAAGGCCGGGGAAGGCTTTTCCCCGCGGGGTCTTATTCTCCCGTGGAGTCTTCCCTTGCCGTGGAACTGTTCACGGTTCTTCTTGTCTTTCCGCAGATTGCTTTTCCCCGCGGGTCTTATTCTCCCGCAGAGTCTTCCCTTCCCCAAGAACTATCCCTCCTATCTTCTGCGGAGCCTTTCCAATTCTCGGCGGGCGCTTAACTTCTCGCAGGGTCTTCCCTTTCTGCGGATCTTCTTTTCTTCTCCAGGCTTTATTTTCCGCGGTGTTTTGGATTAAAAAACCTGCGCGGCTTGCGAACTTATTACTCCGCGAGCAGTGAACTTCCGCAATATTACCATTTCTTCTGCGCCTATTCACACCCCTCCACATTTTGCATTTGCTACGGGCTTAACAAAATGAATTCGGGTAGCAAAAGGCTAGACATGAGAGTCGGCTAAGAACGACAGTGGCAAGTCAGATGTGACTGAAACTTAAATATGTGTCCCTGCGGATGTATTGTTAACCACGCGATCCATGGTCTCGAATGGGAGGAAGGTCAATAAATGGTGCAGGTCTGGGCGCAGCCTTATTAAAACAAATTTCCAATGCTCGGCATTAAAGGGGATGGGTTTGGAGGAGACATTCTTCTAACCTTTCCACTGGCAGTTTTTCCTTTCTGCGGTTGTTCCCGAATAAAATCAGAGTGGTTAAGATTTCTTCCGCCCTTTGATTTCCCACAGGAAAAGTGTTGGCTTATTCTTTTCTCTCTCCCACGGGGTGAGACCTTCTGTAACGGATAGAGGAAACTTCCATAAGGACAAAGAAGCCGTTCTTGCATGGAATCAGCTGGCAAACGAAAGCAGTGGAAGAATCTATTGGCGGCAAATATGGAAAAGAATGCAAGGGTTTTGGCATCAGGGATCCAAGTTGCAGGGCCCTTGGGGTCCAATAGCAAGAAACAGAAGGTCAGGGAGGAACTCACTTATCTCATCGTTCAGTTCGAGGGCCTTAATGGCAGCGAATGCCGAAGGTGGTGGCAGGAGACCCTAGACGCAGACCAGATTAAGCAAATTTTGATACGAGCATAGGTGCATTGGGCCATCCAAATTCCAATCTTCTCCATTCAGTTATTCGACTCAGTTTTGCGCACTATGATCAAGACATATAGCCAACACAGCAGAACAAGTACATTTACGTACAAAAAGCATCAGATGACAGTTTCCTTTAAACCAAGGGATTTCACTAGAGTTTTTGGCATCCTTGGTCCCGGTGGTAAGAAGGTAGAAATTAAGAACCGCAAGCTCTCTCAGGAAAGGAACATTTGATACGGCCAGTGGGCCGCGACCTTTCACTCGAGGAGATGGATTCAGTGGTGGCTAAGGGGTCGCAATGCAGAGGGCTCCGCAGATATTTCATTCGAGAAGGTCACTGGCGGTGCATCATGGACGTCATCAAGAGCAGGTTGACAGGTGCCACTCGAGCTTCAGATATAGCATTGCCGCAAATTGTATTCATGAATGGTATCATGCAAGGTACGGTGTACGATTGGGCTTCGGTCCTCGCCGACAGGATGGAGGAATTCATGACACTTCAGCATCACACATTCTTTATGCCATATCATGTGATTGGCTTGTTCTTGGAGGCAGCGGTTAATCAGATACCCATGGATGATTTTGAAGCGCCACCTCAAGGGAAGTTGGCAGAAGGAGAACCTCCGATATTTTATTGGAGGCATCTAGACACAGGCGGAACAGTCGCGGGACAAAAAAAAGTGTTTTTGGATTTGCAAGCGGCACACAAGGACACTAACAATGGACGGGAGGAAACTTCGAAAAGCAACGGAGCGGGGTATGAAGAGGATACTACTTCAGCAAAGATTGGCAGCGAAGATAGTCAGCCCACATTTTTTACCTCTCCTCAGCTGTCTACTTCAGCGCACTTGACTACCTCTACGGTAGTCATTCCGTCGTTTGGCCAGAACCATGCTCCTCTCATCATGACTCCACCAGCAGCGACAGATGTCCCACGGGCACTGACAGAGATGGTCCCACAAACGACAGAAGTTCTACCACAGACGCTGACAGATGTTGTCCTGCAGATCAATATAGAGCCGATGGCTATAGTAGAGGTGATTCCAGTTGTACTAGCAGATGTCACCGTCGCAATCTCACAGAGAGCATAGTTGCCACCGCTGGAACCTGAGCCGCAGGTTCGGTTGGATGTCATTGATTGTGATGTAGTTGTCACAGTTTCGTCATCTTTTTTAGCAAAGGCCGAGTCAGCCCACCCAGTACCAGAGGAGATCATGGAGCTCGCGCAGTCAAACCAACCGGAGGTGATGGATAGAGCTAGTGTATTTCTGAGGCAGCAATTCCGACTCACTCCTACCAAGCGGGGTCCGTCCATTCAGTCTCCTAGGTGTTCAGGAACATCACCAGCAGTACCAGAGCCTCAGCTTCAAGAGGAGGGAATGCCACATGCCGTGGTTGCGCCAATAGCAGAGGAGGCTGCACCGGATGTGGGCATGGCTCCTGCTGATGAGGAGGAGAACAGTGATGCGGAATGGTCATTGGAAGACTTCGCCAAGGAGGATTACGGGTCAGATGAGGACAAGTGCCGAGATTACCTCAGGACGATGAAGTTTGCGTTGAAGAAGGGACACGATGTGGCTATTCAGGCCCTAACTCGGCGGAGGGAGTGGCATTTGATCAGAGCATATATCCGTGGGATCTGTCCTCGACGATTTCAAACTTGTTTTGTAGACAGGGGTTGGCCGGCGGTGGAGACAGCTAAGATGTTGGCAGATTGGGCTACTGAGCCAAAGTTGGGACCCAGTGACCCCCCTATGATGAAGCTGGCACATGAGATTGTGGGATTGTACAAGGATGTTTACTATGGTCGTCGGCGTGCAGAGGTGGACAGGGTTGCAGCAGAGAGATCATTGGCAGCTGAGAGTGAGGCTAGACAGAAGCTAGCCGCCAACTTGGCCGACTAGCAGGCAGCATGGGCCGCAGAGCGGGCAGTACTATTGGCAGATATGGCAGCAGCGGTGCAGGAGAGGGATGTGGCTAGGCAAGGAACAGAGGCGGCGGTCCGAGATAAAGATGCAGCTGAGCACGAGATGTAGTTAGCTAGGAGGCAGGCTATGGATGCGGCGCTTCTTCTAAAGGAGGCCGTCGAGGTTAATTCTCAGATTCAGACAGATCTTCGCATCAGGACAGAGCAGGTGTATGAGTTACGTCGCCAGCAGCACACTTCTGGGACGCCCCCTTCTCTCTAGTATTTTTTCTGTTGTCTATAAGTTGTCTCCTAATTTTGTTAGTCGTCAGGAGACGACTTTTTTTTTTGGGGGGGGGGGATGGTGTCAGCCGATTGGATGGTTCCGACGATGTTTCTGTAGCTGACGAATTGACTGTCATCGGTGTTTTGTATTTTGTAGCCGACGGGTAAATAGTTTGTAGCAGATGTAATGTTGTGGCCGACGAACTCCTTCAAGAAAGTCCGGCGGTAGTATTTATATCCCGTTTGGGATCATTGTAAATCATCATCTACTATTACGGATATTATGAAGCATAATGTATGTTCTGGCATATGCGAATATAATTCTGCTATTCTGTTCCATTGTCTGTATGCGTTGATTTCTTTACCAATACGGTAAACAAAAATGGTGGAGCTACACTCATTAGAAGGGGTGTGTAGGTAAGCTCTATCCATAAAAGAGGAACTCTGGGTGTGCGTGGGTTGCTTGAGTGAGGACCACAAATCAGAGGGTTGTGATCTTAGGGGAAAACAAGAGGAGTTGGAAGAAGATAAGCTTCTCAATCGAGCTATGGCTATTTCTGAATCCCTATCTCTCCAAGAGGAAGTTGTTTGTCAAGAAGAATTAGCAAGGGAGACAGCTTGGGAACATGAAACTATATTCAACGGTAAGGAAAACCTTTCAAGGGAGGTTTGGAATTTGGGGCGGGATGATGGTGGAATGGATAGGCTAAGGGATTCAAGTTGGATGTTAGCATCAAGTGGAGATAAAGAGAATGTGGCTGGGGAAAGCTTTAGCGTGCAAGGAAACAGCTGATTTGAGATGGACAGCATATTAGATGATGGAGTAAGGAAAGATAATTTGGATGGTATGAAGGTAGGTAAGGGCCAAAATCATTTAGGTGATAGTTATATGGGGAATAGTTTGGCCACCCCGCTTAAAGATAATGATCAAGAAGAAGCACAAAGCAAGGAGGCTAGGCTTTTAGGTGGAATAGAGAAGCCAGAAAACAATTTTTTGTTATGTTTGGAAGATTTAGATGTTGAGAACCTAATGTAAGGGAGCATTGATCAAGGCAAGGAGGAGGCTCATATAAAAGACATTGAAATCTCACCAATAACAAATTTGAAAGGCTCTTTCAACTTGGAAGGGGTTTCTAGTGAAGAGACCAAAGATACTGATTTTGTAGGGGATGAGGAGGACCAAGAGGATGATTTTTGGGCCTCTTAGAGATTGTGGTGCTAACTGAGAAGAGAACTTTATCCCAAACTGAAGGAAACAATCCTAAGTTGTCGATTTGGGTTCGGGGATGGACTCAAGTTTGGGGTTTGGGCACAAAAAACAATTCCCCATTTGGATTTGTGGGTTGGTTCGTGAGTGTGTGTGTATATATATATATGAAAAAAAAGAGAAACATGCATAGTTGTAAAACTAACTTACGAAGTCATTTCACAGTATGAATATGTCAATGTTACTTGATCATTGATCAATGCCAAATGTCAAAGAAAAACATAAAATACTCGCTCATTAATCAATGTTAATATTGTAAAGAAAATCATACATTGAAAATATTTTTAAAATGATATTTTAATGTACTTTGAAGCACTTTTATGGCCCATAGTTCCAATCAAGGACCCTGCCCCAACCCAGATGCGGACCCAAGTACGAATCTGAACCCAGACAAATCCGGATCCAAACCCGAGCTCCAGAGTCCGAACACAGTAACTAAGAAACAATCGAAAGAAAGAGGCTGGGGAAAAACAAAGAGGCCAAAACAATCAGTGCTTTGATCCAGATTGTTAGGAGTGCTAAAGGGATAAGTAAACTGAAATCAAGAACAAGGAATGCCTTTCCTCGAAGGAGATGAAGCTCCTATTGTGGAATGTTAGGGGCTGCAATGCCCTCGACAAGATTTTCTTGATCAGGTGGGGTCTTGATCAAGTAAGGTTAGATGTTCTTCTTTTATAGGAAACCAATATTAAAAAGGAGGATATTGATGTTATGAATAGGCATTTAAGTAGATGGAAATGTGTATGGTAGGGGGCTTTGGAGACTTTCGAAGGTTTAGGGGTAATGTGGAAGGATGAGTCACCTTCGGTGGTGGTGATGTAGTAGGCACAAGATTGGCAATGGCTTAAGGTGAGCTCTAACCAATTAGGAACAAAGGTCAATGTTATAAATGTGTATGGACCTACTCAAGGTAAGGAAAAATAGGTTGCTTTGGTAGTCACTGTCTGGGGTGTTAGAGGCCTTGTCTAAGGATATGGTTGTGTTGAGGGGAGATTTTAATGCAATACTTGATCCTGCAGAGAAAAGGGGTGGAAGGGGTTAGAGATCAACCAGTCAAGGTGATTTCACAAACTTTGTGGTAGGGAACAAATTGTTTGAGATCCCTTTCAAGAGAGGGAAATTTACTTGGACAAATCCACAAAGTCCTTCGTTGTTTGAACCTCATAAGAAAGTCCTCAATAGAGGGGAAAGCATCGGGTGCAAGAGAAGTAAGCTCTGCCTCAATCTAAAGTGCTCTGAACTCGTTGATCGTGCCAAACAAGTCTTTAAAATTATCTCACATTTCTTGAGGAGTGGAACACTCTTCAAGATGAAACTGTAAGCTGTGTGAAACACTCAAAGAAATCAGACCCATGGCTTCATCCATCTTATTCCTATGCTTCAAAGTCTGGCATTAACTTTGAAAAATTGGTTGCACTGTATCTAGACAAGACGACAAACCCTTTGAACGGAGAAGCTGCTGCATATGGGATTTCCATGTATGATAGTTGTGTGGGATTAGAAGTACTAAACAAGAAGAGGTCTCAGCCATTGTTTTAGAAGGGGTTTTTGAAATTTTCTAATATGTTGATAAAATAACAGAAAGTAATATAGAAACACCCCCCACAATGCAAATAACCGAACCCCAGCTTTATAGGAGGAAAGCGTAAATGAGAAAAGAGAAAACTTCAGATATGAATCACAAATACCTGGTGCAAAATACTAGTGAAATGGCAAAAAATCTAGAAAATGCTTGAGAAGAGCTTTCCGGCGCTTTTTTTGGATCAAAAAACAGAGCTATAAGGAAGAAGTTATGCCCCTTGAAAGATAGAAGTCATCAACGGACTTCAAGTGCCAAAACAAGTACCAAATTGGAAATAAATCCCAAAACTATACAATCCATTGTCTCTGTCTCGGAACTAGCTTTCTGGTGCTTCTTTCGGATTGAAAAAATACCTATATGCTCAAGATATTGCAAAAACACAACAGGGCCCCTAGAAATGCCTTAAAAGAGATATATTTTTTATAATAAAAAACACGCCACATGAGGAGCGGCGGCCGAGTGGAGAAAGGCAACAAAGCCACTGGAGGCAATCGCAGTGGCGGCGAAAGCAGTGGCCCGGGAAAACACAGTTGCTTGTATCTTTGTGCGGCGGCCGAAAACAGTGTCGCAGCCGAAAAAGGGAACTGCCAAGAGCCAGAGTTTGCAATGGTGCCAGAAGGTTGTCGTGTCGGCTATAAAAGACTTTTGGTGATCGGAAAAACAGCAGCGTTACTGGAAAACGACATTGCATCCAGTTTGTGATTTTTAAAGTTCTTTTTCAAAAAATCGCCTCAAGATGCATGCGGGATGTCGTACGGCCCTTCTAGGCAAAAAAATTTGCCTCGCAGATCAACATTGTCCAAAATCGACAAACTTTATATGAAAATAGGGGTTTTGACGCCTTATGAATCCAACCGTGAGGTCTGTTAGGCCTCAAAGTACTCTGAAAATTAGAGACCCCATTTTTTTGACAAAAAATACTCGAAAAACTCTAGATCTATTCTCTCAAACCATCATTTTCCTTTTTCTACAAATGCCGAACAAGCTACATTAGATCTGGCTCTAATACCATGAAGGATTTGAGCAATGCAAATCCACAAAGCCCAAAGAATACTTGCATGTAAAAACCTATCACATAGAAGAAAAAGACAAGAGGAGGCAAGGGTTTTGCTCTAAAATATATGCAAATTGTATTCACATAAACAAAAAAGATGCAAGATAATTACAAACGATCTATCCTTATAGAAGGAGTTCGAAACCCGAAAAGGGTAACCTAAAAGGTAAATGCTATTTAAGAATTACTAATTAATTATTAAATGAGAATGCAAAAAGTGCATAAAAGGAAATCTTAAGAAGGGAAGAAAGCAAATTTAATAAATTAAATTAAATTAACGCTTTACTCTAACATTTTGTTGGCAGGAGATTGGGCAAGTGGAAATTGGATGGTGGAAGCTGAAATCCTCCCTCTCCATGAATCTGACCATTTCCCAATAGGACTTTCAGTGCAAGAGGATTGCTCTTTAGACAGATGCCCCTTTAAGTTTGGAGCATTGTGGCTTGAGCTGATAGTTTTGAAGAATTAGTTGAGCAATGGTGGTCTGCTGCCCCAATCTATGAAGGGAATAAAGCCTTTATTTTCTTTAAGAAATTACAATTCTTAAAAGAAAAGTTGCAAGTGTGGAATAGAAAAACCTTTCAGAATATTTTCAAAAGAAAGATAGAGTTGGAAGAGTCTCTAAAGGAGCTCAATGAAAAGTTTATGAGGCATGGGATGCGAGAGGATGATTTTGTTGAGGAAAAAACTCTGAGTAAAGAATATGATGAGGTGCTGGCAAGAGGAGATATTTTGGCGATAGAAATCTAGGGAAATTTGGCTTAATGAGGGTGACAAAAATACAAAATTCTTTCACAACTCAGTAAAGATGAGGCGAGCCCATAATAAGATCTTTTTGATTGAAAACATAGAGGGTGAATTACTTAAAGAAGGAACAGAGATTAATGTAGAAGTGGTATCTTCTTTTAAAAGGAAAGCAGCAAAGGAGCAAGGAGAGATGATGGCCATAGAAGGAGTGTTCTCTTGCATCCAAAAAAGATCTTTGGTGAACATAATAAGCTGTTGAATGCTAAGGTCTCTATGGAGGAGGTCCAAAGAGCCCTATGAGGTCTAGGTAAAACAAAGCTCCTGGCTTTGATGGGTTCTCTATCCGATTTTTCAGAACATTTGTGGATTTCTTTGCTACTAATCTATGGAATGTGGTGGAAGAATCAAGGCGGGGAGGGTTTGTGCTTAAAGATCTGAATAACACTTCAATAGCTCTCTAGTGCCCATGAAGGATGAGATTAAGAATTTTGAGGACTTTAGGCCAATTGCTTTATGCAATACTTTATACAAGATCATTGAAAAAGTAATTGCTAATAGATTGAAAAAAGGTTTTGAATGAGGTGATCTCTACTGAATAGAGTGGTTTCTCTCCAAGACACTCTATATATGAGGGGGTGATTATAGCACATGAAATGATTCATTCCATTCGAGTGAAGCTGGCAAAAATGATGGTGAATTTAGATATCAAAAGGGCTTATGATGAGGTGTATAGGGGTTTTCTTTTGAAGGTGCTAGAGAAGTTTGGGTTTGATCTAAGATGGGTAAATTGAGTGGAAAGTTGTATCTCGACTCTATGTTTTTTTCATTTTTGTCAATGGCAGCCTCCAAGGTTTCTTTGAGACTGAAAAAGGCATAAGGCATGGGGATCCTCTTCCCCCTTTCCATTTCATCATTTTGGCAGAAGTGCTAGGTAGATTGATCTGTAAAAGAAGAGATTGGCTTTGGAAGGGTGTAAAGGCAGCTAAAGGGGTGGATGTTGTTTCTCACCTCGAGTTTGTTGATGACACTTTCTTAACAGGTGAAGCTTTGGAGAGGAAGGCTTCGGTGATGAACAAACTCTTGATTTTTATGGCAAAGCTTCAGGGCAGAAAATTAATTGGCACAAATCTAAAGTTTTCTTTTTTAATACCCCTCTATGTAAACAAAGAGAATTTAGTAGGATCCTGAATATAAGAAATGGTGCTCTGCCAAGCAAATATTTAGGGATCCCTTTGTTTCAAGGCAAAAACAAGGCTGACCTTTCGAAAGTTCTGGTGGAGAAATGTTTGAAAAGGATGGAGGGTTGGAAAGGACAATGGTTGACTTCAGCAAGCCGCATTTTAATGCTCAAATCTGTTGTATCTGTTGTTCCCATTTTCTTAATGATTTGCTTAAATATCCCAAAAGAAGTGATAAAAATGGAGTAAAAAATGAGGAAATTGTTTTGGAATGGTGCAAGCCCCAAGGGAGGGAGATAAACTTCCTTTGCTTGGATGGGATAAAATTTGTAAGCCAAAAAAGTATGGTGGTGTAGACTTGCAAGATTGGAGTTTGATGGACATTGCACTAGGAGCTAAACTGGTCTAGCATTTATATATAAGTCCAGAAGCAATTACAGGTTAAAAGTTTCAAGTCTAAATATTTAGACTCCAATTTGTTAAGGATATAGCTTCATTTGGATTGAAGTATTCTTATATTTAATATGGATTTAATATATTGTTGAATGTATATATATGTTTGTGATAATACAAATATATATACATACATATATATAAATTTGTATATTTTCTTATATATACAAAAAGGAATATAAGGTATTGGCAGATTAGTCTTAATTGGCTATTACTATTCAATGAGCCTAATACTCTAAGGAGAGTCACGACCTTGAAAGGCTGTGACTCCCCGTGGCATTTGGCACCGGGAAAGTCACAACCTTTCATGATTGTGACCCTTGGATGTCATACTTATTAAGACCGATGGCTGTTGCATTAAGACAATCAATAACCAAGGCATTGAGTTAATAGAACAGTCATCACAATTCATAATTAATATATTCAGAGAAATCAACCAATTCAGAATTACACATTCAAAGAGTTTGACAAGTATCAAAAGCATATTTCAATAGTCAGTATTTAGGTCTGATCAAATACAAGTTAGATTATTCTTTAGAAAAGATCTTTATTTAACATGGTATCAGAGCTTAACTAGAGAAAAGTCATAAAGCAGATTCGTTCCTCTCCTTATAGAAGTCAAACTCAACCTCAATTAAAATGGTGAACGGAATCAAAGCAAAAGACAGATTGGAAGGGTCTGCAAACAACTCCTTATGGAAAATTCAAATTATAGCCTTACTTGAACAACTCAAACTAGATTCTTTCATAGAGAAAGATATTAAGATGCCTGAAGAAGAATCAGAAAAAACAACTTGGAAAAGATGTAATAGTAAAGCTAAGAAGATTATAATTGATGTTGTAAGGGATCACATACTTCCCTCCATAGCAAGATTCAAAACAGCCTATGAAGTATTTAAAACTATAAAAGATATATTTGAAATAAACAATGCAAGCAGAATACTGATATTAAAACATCAACTCCTGAATATAAAAATGAACAAAGGAGAGTCAATGACAAGTTACTTCTTAAGAACCTCTGAGATAAGAGACCAACTTGCCACCATTGGAAACAATGCAGATGACGAGGAACTTACACTAATTGCTCTAAGAGGCTTACCTATATCATGGGAACCCTTCATTCAATGTATAAGTCATCCCTCACTTCCAAAATTTGATCAACACAAGAATGAGTGCATTCAAGAGGAATCTACACAAATCAAGGGGAGATTCAAGCTCTACACACCAACAACAAAGGGAAGAAGAGGAAGTTCAAACCAAAGAGAGGAAATAATTCTCAATATTACAAAGAAAAGAATCTATCCAAAGTTCAATGCTGTCAATGTGATAAATTTGGTCACATCCGAAAATTTTGTCCTAAAAGGAAGAAAATTCAAGCAACCATATATGAATCTCATGAAGTGGAAAATCCTCTATATTATTTAGCTTTGTCAAGTGAATTAAATACAAGTAATAATACTTGATAATAGATAGTGCAGCTTCAAGACATATAATTGGATTCAGAAATCAATTTGAAATATTCAAAGAGTATTGCACAAAAGAAGTCACAAATGGAGATAATTCTACATATCTAGTAAAAGGAATTGGGACCTGCTCCTTACAAATAAAAACAAAAGAAACTCCTCAACTAAAAGATGTGCTATTTGTACTAGGGATAAAAAGAAACCTAATTTCCATTTCAAGCCTAGACGACCAAGGATACCTCGTCACCTTCAATGAGGATGAAGTGTTACTATGGACTAAAAACTCCAACATGAAGAACGCCATTAGTATAGGATCAAGAGATGGAAGCTTGTACAAATTAAATATTAAAGAAAAACAACAAGCACTAAATCATGAAGTCCATAATTCAAATGAACTTTGGCATAGAAGATTATGACACCTTTGCTTTAGTGCTCTTCCTATCATAGGGAAAATCACTACAAGCATACCTAATCTCAAATCTGATCACATTAGTATTTGTAAAGGGTGTGCCCTAGGAAAAAATAAGAAAGGATGCTTTCCTTTAAGTACCAAAAGTCAAAAATTATACTAGAACTTGTCCACACTGATTTGCGTGGACCCATGTCAACACCTTCACTAGAAGGGTTGTTGTACTATGTAACATTCATTGATGATTACTCAGGAAAACTTGGATATACTTTCTAAAACTTAAAGAATCTAATGAAGTTTTACAAAAATTCAAAGAATTTAAAGCACTAGTGGAAAATCACACTGGAATGAAAATAAAAACATTAAGATCAAATAATGGAGGTGAATACACATCTGATATCTTCAAAGAATTATGTATTTTTGTTGGGATTAATAGGGAGACTACAATACCTTATAATCCTCAACAAAATGGGGTTCCAGAAAGAAAAAATAGAACTATTATAGAAGTGGCAAAAGCCATGATTCATGATCAAAATCTCCCTATGTCTTTTTGGGCCGAAGCTGCAAGTACAACAGTATACATTCAAAATAGAAGCCCACATGTAGCATTAGAAAATATAACTCCCATAGAAGCCTTCACAGGGAACAAACAAGATCTTAGTCATCTAAGAATTTTCGGTTGTCCAGTCTACATTCACATTCCCAAAGAGAAATGGTCTAAATTATAACCTTCTGGAAAGAAAAGCATATTCATTGGCTATAGTGAAACAACTAAGGGATACAGAGTATATGTTCCAGGACAAAAGTCTGTTGAAATCAGTAGGGATGTTAAGTTTCACGAAGATATCACTTTCAAAACATCTTTAAACAAGGAAGACAAGGAAGTTGAGAATCAGAGGGAGTTCATCATAGAAGATTATTATAATATTGAGAATCAGAGGGAGAACACTATAGAAGATAATTCAATTGGAAATCTAAGGGAGAGCCTTTCCAAAGACAGAGACACACCTGCATCTAATGCTGAGAATGATGAAGTTTTAAATCTCAAGAAAAGACCACTATGGGCAAGGAAAATGATTGAAGAGAAGAATGTGGAACCAGATGAGGTTTGTAGAGAAAATAAGAAAACAAGAAATCAAAAATGACATGTTGCTTTATTCATAGAACTCACAAAAACAGAACCAACTAATGTAGAGGAGGCCTTAAATTGTCAAGCATGGAAAGACGCAATGGTAGAGGAATATCAATCCATTCTAAAAAATGATGTCTAGGATATTGTTCCTAGACCTAAAGATAAATTAGTTGTATCATCAAAATGGTTATTTAAAATCAAGTATGCCTCTAATAGAAGCATTGAAAAATGCAAAGCCAGATTTGTTGCAAGGGGTTTTTCTCAAATGGTCGGAATTGATTATGAAGATACTTTCTCTCCAGTTGCACTTTATACTTCAATAAGAATGATAGTTGCCATTGCTGCATCCAGAGGATGGAAAATAATTCAAATGGATGTAAAGAAAGCATTCTTGAATGTCGTCATTGAAGAGGAAGTATATATGGAACAACCAAAAGGATTCACTACACATGATCAGAAGCTATACGTATGTAAACTAAAGAAAGCACTCTATGGGTTGAAACAAGCTCCCAGGGCTTGGTATGAGAGAATAGACAACTTTCTTCTCAAATTAGAATACTCCAAGAATGAAGCTGATCCAAATATATACTTCAAAATATCTAATAATGACATGTTGATAACAGGTGCAGATCATCTTATAGCCAAATGTAAACAGGATCTCAGAGCTGAATTTGACATGAAGGATCTAGGCCTTCTACATTACTTTTTGGGTCTAAAAGTACGACGGAAGGGAATTTACATCTTCCTAAATCAAGAAAAGTACACTACAAATATATTGACCAGATTTGGGATGATGGATTGTAGGCCACTATTTACTCCAACGGAAACTAGTCTTCATAAACTTAAGCAACAGACTCAGAATTAGTAGATCCTACTCATTGTCAACAAATTGTTGGATCCCTTATGTACTTAGTAAACACTTGATCAAATATCTGCTATGCTACAAATGTATTAAGTCACTTCATGTGTGAGCCTAAGAAGATCCATCTAATGCCTGCCAAACATATTTTAAGATATTTAAGAGGAACTATTGGACTTGGATTGAAGTATGATAATACTGAGCTACAACTTCAAGGTTATTTTGATTCTAACTGGGCAAGTTGTACTATTGACTGTAAGAGTACAACAAGGTGTTGTTTTAGTCTTGGATCAGCTATGATATCTTGGTTCAGTAGAAAACAGTCAACAGTTGCTCAGAGCTCTACGGAAGCAGAATATATGACAGCTTCTATGGGAGCACGTGAAGCAATATGGCTAAGGAAACTTTTATACATAATATTTGAAAGAACACTAGAATCCACCATAATTCACAGTGACAATCAAGGTTGTATTAAACTTTTAGTTAATCCATTTTTTTATAATAGGTCTAAACATATAGAGATTCCTTACCACTGTATAAGAGATATGGTAGACAGAAATGTTATCAAACTGAAGTACATTAGCACTAAAGAACAAAATGCATACATCTTCACCAAACCTCTAGCAAGGTTGAAACTTGAATACTTTAGGAACAAACTTGGTATAACCAAACTGTAATTCAATATTATGTAATGTTATTGAATATTTAATAAAATCAATATTGCAAAGAGGTTTTTCAAGATGAGGATTTGAAAAGATATCTTTGTGCCAAATGGGGGGTGAAGGTGAGAGATTAATTTGATGGAAACTTAAGTACCTTTAGGGAAGGATGGAGAGTGGAGGGATTATTTGATCGGCAACAAACCTCATTAAGGAATTTATTTTCTAGTAGGGAGGTGTGCTTAATAGATTCTGAGGACAAAGTGAGTTGGTGTGCCTCCTCCTTAGGTGAATATTGTGTGAAGTTGGGATATGATTTACTCTCTCAGGGTAGGCTGGAAGCCTTTGAAGCTGGAGAGTTGTGTTGGCATAAATACTGCCTCCCGAAGGTTGGAACCTTTTCTTGGCTAGCTGTGCAAGGAAGGATCCTTACGGGTGAAAGAAGGAAAAGGATTGGATTTCAAGGCCCAACAAAATGTGTTGTGTAATAGGGTTGAAGAGTTGGTTGATCATTTGTTACTAAATTGTGAGGTGGCGACTTCATGTTGGCAAATGGTGGAGGGGAAGCTGGGATGGTTGGGCCCTTGGATGACAACTCTACACAGTTTTTTTCTAAGTTAGTCATAGATTAAGCAGGGAGCAATGTTGTCTAGTGTGTGCTAGGTAAGTCCTACTGTGATTTGGGAAATTTGGAAGGAAAGGAATCGACACATTTTTCAAGACAAGGTTGAACCAATTAAGAGATTGATGTGGAGAATTGATCAATCCATAGAGGAGGTAATGAGTGCAGCTGCTTTTAGACATGACTCAAGGAAAGTAGTTTTTTCTAAAGAGGATGGAGTTATTCAACAACAATGCTGGGGATAAAAATAAGAACTTTGGGGTGCAAGAAACAAGATAAAGTGGATGCAAATTCTAAATGTTTAGTTAAATGGTGTGTCCCAAACGATGGCTAGGTCAAGGCAAATTTTGATGGAGCTGCAAAGGGTAATCCAAGCCCTTTTGGAGCTGGGTTTATTGTGAGAGACCAATTAGGAGAGACTATAACCTATGGGGGGATGAGATTAATTGAAAGAACAAATAATTGTGTTGAGATGAAAGTAGCTTTACCGGCAGTGAAATGTGCGAAGGAATTAGGGGTGCAACGAATTCATCTAGAAGGAGATTCTTTAGTAGTAATAGAAGCCATTTGATCAAACGGAATTAAGGCAAGGCATTTGGAGAACTATGTCAGAGGTATTAAAAAGGAGCTGGAAAGTTTGACTGGTTTTAGAGTTAGTCATATTTATAAGGAGGGAAATGGGGAAGCAGATGCTCTGTCTAAATGGGTCATTAATTTTCATGAGGTAGGCAAGAGTCATTTTGAATTTTGTAGCCATTGGAATGAATGTTTTTAAAACTAAAATTTGAAGTTGCCATAAATGGTATTTCTTAAATTGGAAGAGGGAAAGTTTGATCTTTAATTAAGGGTGGGGCCACCCATAACGTCTCATGATAGAGAATGGTGACATAGACAATCTTAGTAAGGACAGAGGAGATCTATTGAATGAGATTACCCTTGTTTTGACGACGCTTGAAGTGTGTAAGCATGACAGTGACAAGTAAGGGACGTCAAGTAGTAATTAAGCAAGGCTTTTATATGCACAAGACCAGAAGTGGTTTGGCACTGGGAAAAGTGGTGAAAGGTGGTTAAGTAAGGCTTTTATATGAAAAGACTCGCAAGCAACAAAAAGCCCTTCTTGGTCCTTTTACGGAGAAATGTCTGAAGTTGCTCCTACTTTGCCCAACGCCGAGGGTGATCAATGTTGTCCAGTGAACATTGGATCATTTTTTTTAGGAGGCAAAGCACCATTGGAAGGTGTAAGTAGATGTAGAGGCAATGGTGATGGCTTGGGGGTTGGAATTGAACGAGGACACACTATTGGTTCAGTGGGTAGTGGAGGCTTTACTCCCCACAAACCTGATCATTGGGATTGATTCAATCCTGGAGTGGGCTTTCCCAGGCTATGGCTTCAATTATAGCCAATGTTTTTCAAATGAGGAAGAAGGGAATGAGGTGGAATGGTTTTCCTTCCTATGGTGGCCTAAATGAGTAAACCAAAGGGCCCACAAGGAGGAAATTGTTGAAGCCTGACAGCAATTAAAGGAGGAAATTCAGTGTTTCCAAGCAGAAAATGGTTCTCGGGGGATAGGGTTTCTGCTAGCTCTCCCAAGAAGACGATGGTCAACAACCCCATGACGAAGGAGGCTAGTAGTGCGGATGATTTTCCCACAGATTTGAATTATTGTAGGAAGGTTTTTTGGTGTGTGAATGGGTTTGTGTGTAGCAGTCATGAAATGTAGTTAAAGAAATTTTGATAAATCTTTTTTGATGAATGTCGAAGCAACTATGGTGTTAGGGTGGTGGAAGTTGTTTTGAAGAAAATACATTTGTAATTGTGGTTGTGCAAGCAGTGAAGAAATGCAGGGGTAGAGAAGGCTTGTGAAGTGAGGAGACCTGTGTAATTATTTCAAATGGCTGGACATTAACAGTAGTAATAGCAGAAGGAAGTTAGTGCCCATTTTGAATGCAGCCTGTTGGAATGGAGGGGAAATAGTGGATGCATAGCAGCTCGAAGATAAAGGATTATTAGCTGAAGGATGCAAACAGGTCGAATGGGTGGTTTGTTGAAGTTTTTTCCAGGTGGTTGGTTTAGATAGCCGGTTTATAGTAATCTGATTTTGGGACCCTGGTTTTGTAATGATTATTTTGCGAGGGTCTGGATAGTTGTTTTACGCATTATGTTAAAATGGCCATATCTGTTATATTGCTATGTAATGTAAATTTCCAAATATTAATAAATTAATTTCTTATTACCGACAAAAAAAATCCAGTAAAATGTATAAAGCTTCCAAAATTCAAACCCTGCCGTTGCACAAAACAACCAATCAATTTGAAAATAATTTTTTTTTGAATTATAAAAAATACAATATATAGTAAAACTTTATGGCTGCAAAAAGTACTCGAATAATAAACTGTTGTGATTGGACAAATAAATTGAAAAGTTGCATTTCATTAAATGCTATAGTATCCTGCCTATGACCCTACGACAGGAACTAATAATATTTCCACTCGGAACAGCAATAGTCTACCTATCTATCTAATCTTCCTAATTTAAATAACATTTATAATTACTTTATATATGTATGAACTTTTTGATTAAATTCTCGACCAGTTGCATCTCTTTGGCAGCTTCTCTCACTGGAAATCAGAGCATAGTTTCAAAGAATGGTACCTTCTAAAACTGTTACCTTTAAATGCTATTAGTGTTACCATTGCAGCTCATTGAATGCAAGTGCTAATACATGTAAAATGAATTGGTATATATATAGATAGATGGATGGATAGATAGATAATCACACTATAGATTATATAAGAATTATTATGCTAATATAAAATATAATATGCAGCTTCTTGGTATCAATTCTTAGATGTCTGTAGCACTGATGAATGACTTATTTTCTTTTATCATCTTTTCTGAAAATTTGATCTAATACCCCAAATGTATTAACACCCTCTCTCATTTTCATATTCAATGCATTTGAGAGGATCAATTCGCTCTCCTATTAAACAACTCACAAGATTGAAGAATGGTGTTCTTTGAAAGCAAAGAGACGTGTCTCTAAGAAGATCACACTTATTTAATATCCATTGCTTTTAACTTAACAACAACCAGCTAGTCATTGTTGTCATCTAACTTATGCTTGTTCTACCTCAATTATAATTGTTGACTTCTATCTCTGTCTGATAACTGCAGACGATGTTCTGATTCGATGACTTGATCTTCCATTCTTTGATGCATGCGAAATTGCACTTGTAAGGAATGTGAAATCACACCATTTGTAGAGTATTCTCTTCTATAAAACACATTCAGTATGTTCATTTGTTTGCCATCTTAATGTTTATTAACTTACTAATCATGTTGTAGGCAAGAGCCTACAACACAAGGGTAAATTGTGAGCCTCTTATCGAAGAGGTCTTGGGTTTGAATCTACTTGCGTTTAATAAATAATAATAATAATTAATCACAACATAACAATTAATCTTGGCTTCGGCCTCTTACCGATCTAAAAAAAACATATTAATCATGTTGTGATATCAGGATTTAGCAGTGTGGTTTTTGAGTCAAATTCATTAACTCATGTTTCATGAGTAATAGTTCACATGATTTTAATGTGACTTAAGACGTTTTATACATTATGAATTTGTAGTACTTAATAAGTTTGATGAAATTGTTGGTTTATATAATCATTGTTTTGAATTATGATTGAAGTCAACCACATAATGACTATTAACTTTTCATGTCACTATTTTTCATCTCTTCCTTTTTCGAAGTTCACTTTTACACAGACTGCTACCATTTTTTTAAGGTTAGTTGGTATGCCTTAATTCATATCATTTCATAATCAAATTATACACGAATTATAGTTTATATTGTTGTGTTTAAGTTAGTGCCATTAACATTTTGCCTTTAATCTTGATCTTTTCACTTGCCACCACCTTCATCATACTCTTGGTTTGGATATTTACTGATGTGTCTAAACTCAATTCTTCTTTTATATTTGAATTGTTTATACAAATATGTGTGCAAAATTGGAATGATGTGAAAAGGATTGGGACATTTCAAATAGGGATTCAAAATGAAGATATGACAAGGATGAAAAAATAGGAGTCGGTGTTAAAATCATTAAAAACATATCAATTGATGAACAATACTTGCTGAAGGTTTTGTAAGTGGGGTTACAAACAGAGTGAGTTTAATCATGTAGGAAACTCTGGTTAGGAGCACTCAAGATAGAGTAGTACTAGGATGGGTGACCTCCCTGATTCAGTACTTCACCTCTATGAGCATCAATTAGATGCAATGAGTGCTAAGTGTTCCATTCATTCTCATGAAAGATGGGTTCATGTGAACCACTATTCATAAACGTGGGTCAATGAGTTTGACTCAAAAAAGCTACACGGTTGAATCCTGATAACAATACCACAATTTGACTTGCTGTGAACAATATCTCCTACTTATAAAAGTGATAGATTCTCTAGGTTCTTCTCTGTTACTCCAATTTCTTAGTGTGTGGTGGATTGAGGTCCTATTTGTCCCTCCCACGTTGCAGCCTCCCAGTCTGTGGTTGTTGCCTTTGTTGTGGTTATGCTTTTCTTTTGTCACCGTTTGGTGTTCTTGGTGGACACTGCCCACTTTCATGTATTTTTTGAGTCTTCTTGACCCATTTGTGATCACTAGCTAAACATTAATAAATTCATCTATATTTAATTTATCTTAAATTTCATTAACTCTGTTTGGATGCTCCTTTAGTTCACCTATGTTCATTTCAAACAATCACATCTCAGATCGACAAGGGAACCTATTTGGACTATAATTGGTTCGGACTGGACTCACATCTGGACGGTCATCAGGTTTTATACCTAACATAGGTTTGAGCAATGCATCAAAAGGTACCCAACCTCTTTGTTCAGTGATCAAATCAATTAAGAAAGTCGCCAAAAGCTTTCTTTATGGTTATGAAGTCTCAATCTAGATATAAGTCGGAATGGTGAATTCTCCAAGTGCTAGGTTTGATGCCTACCACTGCCTGTATCAAACATGGAAAAGTCTTTTATCTCATTGAGATTAAATACGTTATCTGCTTCAACTATAATTTGCAAGCTTAGCTCAAGGCATGATACTAGATTTAAAAACCATCCAGTCATGTTGCTCTCCCAGAGAAGTTAAGAAATTCACCAACACTCAAGAGAATGAGAATGCCGTGAAGCCAAACAAGAGACATATTTTGAATTTGTTGTTTATCGGCAATGAATAAAGTTGGGATGCTTGCCCGGTATCATAAACATTGCTTGACCATTTAGGATAGAGACTACAGGTTTGCAGCTTAAAATTTTACATTACATCAGTTCTTGTTTCGAAGGACACTAATGAGCGTTATAATGATGAAAAGAATCATAAGGAGATGACAAGTATGCTGGCAACTGTTTCAAGGGAGATATATTGTGATGATGTATTGGCATCAACTAACGGTGCTTTTCAGAATGCAATTGATAATGATATCTAGATTGTACGATTTTCTGGGGATAAGATATTTTCTGTGTGATAATTAAGCTAGAAGGTTATGATGTATGAATATGAGGACTTTTTTGAGGTTATAATGTATGTAACATGAGGATTTAAATGACAACAGGGTTGAGCTAGTAAATAAATTGGAAATAATTGGGTAAGGATTTCAAATGCAGCTACAATCTTTTCATAACTCACGTGATTTTAATTTAATGATTAATTCACAGAGGCGAGACTGATTTGAATGTTATGTATGTTGATAGAGTTTGGTGATTTAGTTATTATGATTTATGGTTATTTTAAATCTGGATTTTAAGTTGTAATTTAGACTGATTTGAATGTTATGTATGTTGATAGAGTTTGGTGATTTAGTTATTATGATTTATGGTTATTTTAAATCTGGATTTTAAGTTGTAATTTATTAGTGATATTTTGAGGGATAAAAAGTGATGAGAAATAATTTTTATTAAAATTAGTTTTTTTTGTAGATATGTGGAGAGTTAGAAATATTAAAAGGGTATTATAATCTCAAGTATGAAAATACTTTTGGTCTTTGTTTTTTTTATTGGTTCTTTGTGAGTCATTCAACTTTATCAGCTGCGGTCTAATTTTATTATTATTATTTAAGATAAGTAGATATATGAATATATTAAAAAAATTGAGAGGATAAGAATATAAATTATAATTTATTTCAAATACTTTAAAATGAGAAATGGGGTTTCAATTCTTCCGTTAGATGGTAAGTTGAAAAGAGAAAAAAATATAACAATACAAAAGCAAAAAAAGATCTTATGGAAGAGTAAAGAGAAATAGCACATAAAGAATGATGATTATTTAAACTAGCTGATCTCACTATTTTTCCTTTTATTTCAGGGCATATAGAAGTTCGGTGCAAATTTTGCGCTGAAGTTTTGCGTTTTAATGAGGATGATGTTAAAGATATAATTGGAATGTAAATGGTAAAATGGTCATATAAATATTTTGTTCAATATAAATAATTTTTAATTTAGAAGATTATTTGTACATTGTTCAGTTTTTCAAAATTAATTGCTATTTTGAAGTTTAAATCTTATTTATAACATGTGACAGTAAAAATTCATTAAAATAATCACTAATAGTTTTATATATATGTAATAGTTATTTTTATTAGTTAAAACAAATGTATTTAGTATGTATTTAGTATTTAAACTTAAGTTTCATAAATTTAAAAATAAGACAAAAAAAATCAATAATTTATATTCAAATGTAATTTGTATAAACTTAATTTTACTTTTAATTTAACTTCATAATCTTTATAATTTACATATTTGTCAATAGATAAGTTAATTATTAATAGGTTTTATAACTTAGTTTATTGGTTAAGTGGTGGCGTTGTTGTGCTCATCAAGATTTTAATCTTTGTTGCTCTATTATGATCATGAATTTGTGTTTATGGTAATTTAATGTGTTAGCGGGTTTGAGCCTTGGTTTAGTTAAATGAGGATGAAGGACCCTCATTTGTGGTCTTGTCAATTCATAGCTTTAAGTCAAAAGTGTTTCATGTGGACCTGTAGGGCACGTTGTCTTAGTATCACTGGGCATGTTAAAACGTTTCACAAATACGTCTAAAAAAAGTTAAAATTGTTATTATTAATACTATTTTGATAAGTAGATAGCTAGAGAGAGCTAGCTCCCTTTGTATTAACTATTAAAAAGATGCATGCATCATATTTGTGTGTAAAATTTAAGCTATTGGTAAACACCCTACTTTGATCTAGACCATAATAATCAAAATAGATATTATTCAACAAATAGAAAAAAAATCCATGCAAAAAAAGGCAAGGTTTCACCAACCAAACACTACTTGTGGACTAAGCAATACATTACCAATTATAAACATTGTATTTCTATGCTTCCTAGGTCAGACCATAGTAATGATTCCCACTTTTTGGCCAACTTTGATAGTGAAATGGATATTTTTTTAAACAAATTCCATTTTCAAATACATATTACTAAAAAATCGTAAAGAATTTGAAGGTGGTGTAAACTAGTGATTTTTATAATTTTCTTTCTAGTTTCTAACAATTTTTTTCAATTTTTTTTTTTTAAATTTATTTGAAATCCATTTTTCCATCTCCTTTGAGAAGTGGTTTATATGAAAATCGACATTTTCAAAGAGTTGTGAGTCGTTTGATCAAGATTTTTTTTTTGAAAAAAGATAATGACAAAATTATTTCAAGGATAGAATAGTAATATAAATATCTAGCAATTTTAGTTGGTTTCATTCAATTTCTTTAAAAAATATAGATTTTATTTAGTGGCAAAGTGACACTAATGATAATTTAGACATAGCTTGTTTATTATCAATATAACTTGATTTGTATTTATCAAAATCAAAATTTTCTTGATTTTATAAAAAGGTAACACACATGCCTTTGATGGACATATTTTTGAAAAAAAATATTTTCTCATTATCTATTTTTCCCGAAGCTTCAAATTGAGATTTGTGAAATGGCCAAACAACCTATATTTAATAAAACTAAAAATAAAACATCATGATAAATGCGATATATACTAAAAATATAATCATTGGAAAGTTTATTCAAAGTACAACAATTTTCTATATTTAGTTTCAGAATATGGACCTATTTAAGCCCTCAAAAGGGTAAATTTTCATAGAAATTTTAGTTTGTTTGTAAAAATTTCAATTTTTTGACCTTCAAATGAAGAGGGCTTCATTCAAAACCCCCTAAGGGTTTATTTGGGTGGCTCCTTGGCCCACTTTTTGGCCACCTATTGGTCTCAAGGGGTTCGAATGAAGCCTCCTGGCCCACTTTCTATTCGCCTATTGGCCTTGGGGACTTCACTTGAAGCCCCTTGTGGCAATTGTCACAAGGGGCTTTAAACGAAGCCCCTATGCGCCATGAATTCGAACAAAGCCTTAGGGGGGCTTCATTCAAAGCCCCTAGAAGACAATTGTCTCACTTTTCATCTAATTTCTTCATGATGAAAAATGGCAACAACTATTATGGCCTTACCCTCCTTTGCAATGTATATTAACAATAAAAAAACATTGACGTTAAAACATCTAATTCAAAAAGAACAAGAGAGAACCAATCCACCAGATGCTATGCAAATCTTACACACTTCCTATCTCGAGCCTTGGGCACTCATGCAAATTAAAAACCCTTGCACTACAAGAACCTTCAAGAGAAAGATTGCCCATAACATTGAATTTACTTGCATCTGTTGCACAAGCAATGACTAGATGATTGCCTCAACAACCTTTGTTGGCTTTTGCTTTAGCAATTTCCTCAACATCTTGATCATTAAAAGCATGCCAATCTTCCTTGTATTTGGGTAGTGAGGGGAAGTTTGTATCTTTCATATCTAAGTCCTCCCCATTTAGAACCCATAAAGTCACTCGACCTATAGTCCTTGAACCACTCCACAAAAGGTGGAGAGTGAGCTTTTATTGTCATTCACCAAACTATGAGATGCTTATCAATGGTCTCTAATTGACTCACTACTGAGTCCAACTACATGTGATAGTGAAGAGAACTTCCTAGTTTTTCGTTTAGAACTCTTTTTGGTGCACAAATAGTATTGTTGTGTTATGGGTACCATATTGTAGGCATGCACATTATTAAGAACTGTGTCAATCTCTCCTAAATACTTGTGCTTGAACAATCCCTTATAGAGGTTCTTGGCTTTGCTCTTTAGAATGC
This sequence comes from Cupressus sempervirens, assembly GCA_028749045.1. Classification (NCBI taxonomy): domain Eukaryota; kingdom Viridiplantae; phylum Streptophyta; class Pinopsida; order Cupressales; family Cupressaceae; genus Cupressus; species Cupressus sempervirens. The sequence continues at coordinate 236,473,394 of CM053785.1, forward strand.
CCTTGGTAAGTGCCAAAGTCAATAACATGGTGTTCTCATATTAGGTTGATGCAACACGCATGGTAGGTCCATAGACACTCTTGGCCAAGAACTTCCTTCATAACATACATAATGAGGGGATGTCTAATTGAAAACATTCTCAAGAGGCATGTGTTTGTCACCTCTTCTAGAATTGCCACCATATTTCTCATGAATTTCAGGCAAATTAGAGTGTTCATGGATTTTGGGTTTTATTCTCTCCAGAAACTAACAAATGTGACTCATCACAAGGGGGCCTAGATGCTTAAAAATAGTGCTCCACATTTGTATTAAGAACCCAAATCATGCCACACATGCCCATGAATAATGCTCTAATGTACTCTACAAATGTAAATGTGTATCAATTAGTCTACACTAGGTGTGATTGCTACCCCAAGCATACCTCGGAGACACTCAAAGGTGTCTTTAGCTAATGATTTAGTGAATATATCTATTATTTGTTCTATTGTACTCACATACTCCAATCTTATTTCCTTCTCAGTGACCTTCCCTCTCAGAAAATGGAACTTAATTGCAATTTACTTAGTCTTAGAATGTAAAAATAGATCCTTAGAAATATTAATTGTACTTGTATTATCATGATGCATAATAGTAAGTTCAAAGAAAGTAATACTAATATTCTTCAGTATTTGTTTCATCCACATTATCTAATAACAATTGTTTGTTGTTGCTACATAATTTTCTTCTGTTGTAAACTAAGCAATACAATCTTACTTCTTGCTTAACCAAGATATTAACCTTCCACCAAGGAAAAATGCTCCACCACTTGTGTTATTTTTGTCATCTAGATTACCTACCCAATCAGCATCGGTATATGCATATAATGTGAAATCATTAGATCTTTCATACCATAAGCCAAATTTCAATGTTCCCTTCAAATATCTAAAACTCCATTTTACTTCTGCAAAGTGTGTCTCCTTATGATCTACTTGAGACCTTGTTAAGGTTCCAACTGCATTAGCAATATCTAGTCTTGTATGAATTAAATATTGTAAGCCAGCAATCATTGATATTTACCATGTTTGCGTAGCATTGGATGAATCATATTTGTTAGACAATTTACATCTTGTAACAAAAGGTGTTCCAACTAGTTTACAATTTTTCATGTCAAATCTTACCAATAATTCTTTAAGATAGTCTAAGATATGAAAATGTCATCTTTAGTTTGTGTTATTTGCAATCCTAGAGAATATTTCATCTCACAAATCATGGGGATCTCAAAATCATCTTTCATCTCATTGTAAAACTTATTACTTGCCTCATCATTTCCATGAAAAGTGATTATGTCCCCAAATATTTTAATAATCAGTAAACATACAAATTAGTTCTCAAATATATATTGTTATTTGCATTACCTTTCATAAATAGCAAACCAACAAGTGTTACCCAATCTTGCATTCCAAGCCCTAGGTGCTTGCTTTAATCTATATGATGCCTCTTATTGATGTGAATCCATCAAGTTGCTAAATGTACACTTCTTCCTCAAGTTCGTCTTTTAAGAAAGCTAACTTAGCATTCATTTGATACACTATGAAATTTTTGTTATATGCATAAGCGAAAAATATTCTTACAACCTCTAATCTTTCTATGGGAGCAAAGGTTTCTTCAAAATCGACACCTTCCTATTGTCAATAGGCTTTACATACCAATCTTGCTTTGTTCTTACAAATTCACCTTGCTCACATTTTGTTCTCGAAGACCCATTTTGTATTTATAACATCCTTATCTTTAGGTCTACGAACTAATTCCCATGTGTTATTCTTTTCATTTTTCTCAAGTTTTGCTTTCATAGAATTTACCCAAAATTCATCTTTACATGCTTCAACAGTACTCTTAGGTTCAATCTATAAAGTCAAACATTTGATCTCTTACCTTTTTTCTTGTTGTTACTCCTCAAATTGCATCACTAATGATCTAATCATTAGGATGGTGTCTTGCAACATACTTAGGTGTTCTCTTCTCTAGGTTCTTTGATATGTTCCTAAATTCCATCATCAATTTCAAAGAATAATTTTTTTTTGTATTATGATTTTGTACTAGTATTTGACTTATACTGGCATGATTTGGATCATGATCATAATCATATTTGAATGGTCTTTTTTTTACCTAAAAAATTTCACGAATTCTGACATTTGCATTCTCAATATTCTTCTTTAGTCTTAAATTATAACATCTATAAGCCTTACTTTTAGTTGAATATCCAAGGAATATGATTTCATCACTTTTAGGATCAAATTTTCCTATTTTATCTTCTCTTTCAATATAACATTTTCTCTAAACAAATCTAAAATATTTAACAATAAGTGTATGACTAAACCATAGTTCATAAGGTGTTTTACAATTTCTTGCTCGATTTGAACTTTGTTCATGGTGTATAGTACAATATTAATCGTGCTTCTCTATAATGTACATGTGATATCTTACCTTCAAGTAACATCACTCTAGCTACTTCACTTATTATTCTATTTCTTCTCTCTATTATACCATTATGTTATGGTGTCTTAGGTGTTGAAACTTGCTTGAAATTCCATTTTCCTCACAAAATGTGTTGAACTGGCTAGAAGTAGACTCTTTACCTCTATTAGATCTCAAACACTACCCTAACTATGAACACAAATGACACCAAGATTTAATGTGGAAGCTCAATTTGGGAAAAACCACCTTGCAACTAGTCACAATAATTTTCACTCTTCTGAAGTGAGCCCAATTAGGAGCCAACCCTGTTAAGGGTTATAAAACATACTATTAAGTATAACCCTGTTAAAGGATTTACATCACCCTATTAGGAGTGGCCTGGTTAGAGGTCTTTAAACATTTCAATCTTCAAATGTCATCTTGTTAGAAGATTTACAAAATGATTGTTAAGTCAACTCTGTTAAGAGATTTGTTTACTGCTACAATGGTTAGAAAGCAACATCAATTTGACCTAATTTATGAATCAACTTTCCTTGCAGATCCATAACTTTGTTCTGGCTTCACCTCTAGATCCTTCCTGATCAGATGTTCTTTGTAGTTTATCTTCCACACTTTCCTGTTCTACCTTTTTCCTTCGCTCGCATACTCATCTTTTTCATATTCCACTTCTTACATATGTCTTGACAAATTTACCTTATGTATTATAAGCTAGGAAAAAGTCAATTTGAATACCCTTCTAAAACATCAACTAACATCCAAATAGTCAGCCTCAATTAATAAAATATTTGACAATTACTTTTTGTTGTTACTTGATCAACACTAGGAATGAACACTCAGTTGACATTATGACTTCTTCATTGCCTAACCACTCACTCAATACTGCAAGTAGGAATCCATTCATTAAACAATTGCTTGGTTAATACTGGAAAGTCTTCATTACCCAACTGCTCAGTCAATACTGAGATATACAAGGTTAATATTGCAAACTCTGTATTGCTCGGTTAATACTAACATTAGTATAAGCATCAATGACAATATACAACTGAAGAATTGTTTCCAACAAACTCCCTCTTTGGCATTGATGACAACACAACATGTCAACATAAGTTGATAAAAGTATGAGCAATTAGATAATATCCTTAGTTTCATTTTGATTCTCATCCATACTTAGCGCCCTCTGAGATTATACTTGGATTTGTCTTTGTTGCTTTCTTGACACTGCTCTTCTTTCATTTTCTCCCTCTTAGATGTGCATTCCTTCATTTGAATATTAAGACTCTCCCTTTTTCTCATTCATACTCAATTTTTTTAAAATCTTCCATGTTGACACTAAAATCTCCCTCTTTGATATCAATTGCCAAAGGATGTAAGCTTTGAACTTATAATGTACGCTCTGCATTTCACACCTAAAGTGTGACACTCTGCATCAACTTGATTGATCTTCAATGGATCTTGGTTGATGCCACACTATCTTTTTCTTTAGTGAGCATCGAATAGGGGAATAACTCCTAGTTTACCTCTTAGATACATAAATGCATCTTAGATAAGGTTTTAGTAAATATATTTGGTATCTGCTCCCTGGTATTCACATATTCCAATCTAACCTTTTTATCTTGAACCAATTTCGTTAGGAAATGATATTTGATTGCAATGTGTTTTTTCTTTGACTGCATCATTGGATTTTTGGATATATTGATTGCACTTGTGTTATCACAATAGATAACCACTAGTTCCTTGATTTCTTCTTTCATTCCTAACATCAATTGCTTGATCCACATTATGTTAAAACAATTAATTGTTGTAGCAACATACTCTGCTTCTATTGTGAACTGAGAAATACAATTATGCTTCTTGCTTGTCCAAGACACTAGCCTCTTTCCAAGAAAGAATGCTACTCCACTAGTACTTTTTCTATCAGTAATGCTTCCTACCCAATCTACATCAATAAAGGCTCTTAACTCAAGGTTTCCTCCTTTCTTGTACCATAACCCATATTCTTCAGTTGCTTTTATATATCTCAAAATTCTTTTGATTACCATAGTGTTATTTTCTTTAGGATTAACAGAAAATCTTGCAACTATGCCAACTGCCAATGCAATTTCATGTCTAGTGAGAACCACATACTGAAGTTTCTCAATTGTTGATCTATAAGTAGTCTAGTTTACCTCCTTTGAATCATCATTCTTTGATATTTATGTCCAATAGACATAGGTATTCCAACTGATTTGGAATCTTCCATTCCAAATACTTTCAATGTTTCCCTAATGTATTTTGATTGAGTGATGAATATCCCATTCTTCATCTGATGAACTTGTAGACCCACAAAAAAATTAATTTCTCTAAACATACACATTTCAAATTCTTTCCTCATTTCTTCAGCAAATGACTTGCACAAAATCTCATGTCCTCCAAATATGATATCATCTACAAATATTTTTGCAAGCAATATCTTGTCATGTGGTCCTTACTTGATATACAAATTGCTATTATCATTTGTCTTCTCAAAACCAATTTTTACCAAATATCCATGTAGTCTTTCATATCATGCTCTAGGAGCTTATTTTAATCCATAAAGGCTTTATGATGTTTACATACCATATTTCTTTGGCATGGATCAATGAAACCTTCAAGTTGTTTAATGTAGACTTCTTATATTAAAACACCATTCAAGAAAGTTGATTTGACATCTATCTGATATACTTTGAATCATTTTTGTCTTGCATAAACTAGAAGTATTCTGACTCCTTCAAGTCTTGCAACATGGCCAAATGTTTCTTTGTAATCAATACCTTCTTCTTGAGCATAACCTTTGCATACAAGTCTTGCCTCGTTTCTTGACACTTCTCCTTTCTCATTCAACTTATTTTTGAATATCCATTTTGTAACAATCACATTTTTATCCTTGGGTCTAGGAATAAGAGACTAGGTTTTGCTCTTTTTTATTTGTTGAATCTTTTCATTCCTTTTTTCTATCCAACTTTTATTTTCTAAAGCATATTTTACTTATCTAGGCTCAAATTCACTAAGTAAATATGTACCTTTTAATTTGTTCCTTGTCAATATGTCTTTTGTCTCTCCTCTAATTATTTGATCAGGTGTATGATGCCTTCTCACAAATTTTTCAAGCCTTGGATCTTTTTTACTTGATTTTGAACTTGGTTCACTTGGTTCTTCACTCTTGGGCTCCTCTAGTTGATCTGGTTGTAACTCGTGTTGCACTACCTAAGGTTGCAACTCGGGTTGAATTATCTATGACTCGAGTGCCTTTTGTTTGTGACTCAAGTTGGACTGCCAATAAATTGCTAGGTGCACTTAGTTGTTGATTAGCTTCAACCTTCTGAGATAAACTTTCAGGTTCCTCTTCATAATAGGCAAACTTTTTGTAATCTTCAAGCTATTTGTTGCTCTATTCTTCACTTCTTTCTACAAACTCATCAATTTTCACATGGGCACTTTCTATGACTTTGTGCGTAGTAAGATTTAGACATTTGTATGCCTTGCTTTTATTGGAGTACCCTAAGAATATTCCTTCATCACTTTTTACATCAAGCTTTTTCTTTCCTTACATCTTTCAAGATATAACATTTGCTTCCAAATAGATAACAAACATCAGGCTTATACCTGTTAAAGTTGTAGCTTCAGTCGAATAAATTTGATCTGAGATACATTGTTGATATTGGTAAAACATCATTTTCTAATTATTATTGGTAATAATAATTGTTGGTCATTTTTGCCCCCATTCAGCCCATCATTGATAACCGATTTGAGAGATCTTCAGTGGGTTGGATTCTTTGATGTGGGTTAACATGCTTTTTGGTCGAGTTAACATCTCGTGTTAACACAATTTCTTCAGAAGTTGAGTTGGCTCGGCTTCTTCATGTGCCAAGCTAGTTCATCTTGTTCATGTGCCGAGTTGGCTCATTTTTTCTTCATGTGTCAAGTTGCAGGTGGAGTCTAGCTGTAGAGAGCATAAATAAATAAATATCAGAATTAAATCTGACATTTTCTATCGAGATTAACATTTCGCGTTAACCATTTTAGTCATTTCAAAGAGTGACTTTTCTACTCTTTTCAAAATCATGAAATCGCTACTATCTCTTCAATTGAACATTCAAGAAATATGTCAACCTACTATTGCATGCCATGTGGTGGATCCTTCTTATGTTGGGTTGCTTTTCATCGAACAATGGTCGTATTTTCGCATTGTTACCCTTTGCTCTTGCAAAGATATGATGGCTATTAGATCTTGGGGCTTCTTTGGATATTTATGAGCGCATGTTAGTCGTCTGTGTGGTTAGGTAAAGATCTTGATCTATGGTTGTGTGTTATTCATCGGTTGGGGATATTTTTTTATAGCATCTGAACCGTTCATTCCAAAATGAAGATCTACATCAATGATTCACACCTTTTCTAGAAAAATCAGATTTATTCCACATAGGTCGATTCTGTAATTTTTATGACGAGTTAACTTGCATGTTATCCCATCCCACGTTTTTTTATATAGCGGTGTGAATTTATTTGTTGTGTCCATGTCACGTTACAAGGATTGTTTCTCCAATGCAAACCAACATTTTGGGCCTTGTTCCACGGTGTTAATGCATTCCCATATCTCTTTAATGATTGCAATCATCAAATCTCATGGGATTTGATTTCTTATAACTAGGTGCATTTGTTTTGGCTTGCCTGTCACTTCATTACAGCAGGTTGATTTCAAGATTAGATTTAATTTTGATATTTATCTATTTCTGCTCTCTACAGCTAGACTCCACCTTGGTTGGGGTTTAAACTTCAAGTTAGATTCGTTATGCCTAAACACTTTTAAAAGGCAATTGTAAATACTTTTTCTGGGTCTTCTCATTTCTTCTTTTTTTTGTGATGTTTACTTGCAATAACCTTGTGCTCTATCACTGTATTCCTTGCCTTCCATTAATGAAATAGTTTTCCTTCCTTACCTCCTCTTTCCATTTGTCAAGCGTGCATGTATCTTGCCTTTTGGTGGGTGTTTCTTTCTAGTTTTTAAGGTTTGTATGTTGTGTCCAAACTGTTGATGGTTGTTGTATATGTGAAGATGTCTTTCCTTTTAGCACTTCAACCGGTTCCAAACCTACATGTGGATTCTTGGAGATAGAATAGAGTTGAGACTAGTGTTAACTAGACTTTTCATTGATGTGTTGTGCATACATGGACCGAGTCATAACCACCATTCTATCTCAGTGTATCACCCCCCTTCCCTTTCTGTATTTAATTTTAGTTTCCTTCTCCTTTTTCCTCTCAAGTGGTAGTGTAGGTGCATCTTGATAGTAAGGAAACTGGCCTTCTCCAGAGATTTGACCTCAGAGTGCAAGTCCCACACTTAGATATTATTTCCATGTTACATGAGGTTGCTTGAGGGTCATACCTCGGGCAAGGGTGCAGACTTTTGTGACAACAGTTTTTGGGATGCTTGGTGGGACATAGATTTTAGCCTCATAAGTTTGTTGGTTAGCCAGTTGCAATCTTATTCGCTAAGAATTTGGGTGTTATTCTTAGTGCCATCAGCCTTTGGAGGCATTTATCTAACACCATGGTGACTCTAGTGCAAATCTACTGGTTTCAAGATGAAATAGTGCTGGTATGTAAAGATCATTCTTGATCTTTTGGTGATTTTCAAATTTTTCTATGAAATTGGAGTTTTTATGAAACTCTAGCTATGGACCCATTTCATGGAAATAGCTACTATCGCACCCGCCCCCCCCCACCCATATCATGACAATACTATTCCTCAGCCCTCGTATTGCCATTTTCAATCTCAGCCCTCGAGCTATTTATAGTCCTACTCAAAATTATCACCCTTCTCCTACCCCTACTCCATTAGTCCCAACATCCCCATTTAAAGAGCTTAAAGATATGTTGTTGGAATCCCAAAGGATGATGGATGCATGGAACAAGAAAGTGGATGAAAGCCATGAGCAAGTGTTGGACCTTGATAGTTGGCTTGATGAGATTGCAAGACGACAGGAGGAGAAGGCATATCAGGCCTATCTCCAACAACAAGAAGAAGAGAGGGAGAGACAGAGACACTTTGAGGAGAGACTTGCTATGTAAGTTGTTGCAGTAGGAGAGGAAGAAATGAGGCTCTAGCCAGCTCATTTTCAGACCAAGGAAGCAAAGGCAGTCCCTTCTCCAAGATATATCATCCCAAGCTTTAAGAAGCCCCTTCTATTAGAAAAGCCTACTGTTGTAACCCCTCCACTTCCTGTGCAAGAAAATTGGTTGGGTCATGAGCCTTCCACACTTGTCACCATTTCACTCTTTGAGGGTGGATCGATTGTATGGAATCCTGATGGCCCAAATAAGGAGTTTTGGTAGAGTGAAACAAAACCCACAAAGATACCATTGGAGGAGTTAAAACCTATTGAGGATGACAAAGAGGTAGTTGTTGAGAAGAAGGAAGACGATCCAGTCCTCTTATTTAATGAGCTTCCCTCTTTTGTTGAGGAAGAAGAAGAAAAAAAGGTTGTTCCTTCTTTTGAGGAACAAGTCATGGCTTTTGAGCCTTTAGAAGACAATGAGGATCTGCTACAAGTTGAGCAAGAAGAGAACCATTTGTTGCAGCAGATAGTCCTCTATGATGTGGAGGATGGAAAAGAGAGCCTCAAGGATAGCTCTATCCTTGAGAAGGAACATGTTGATATGCATGAGGTTGTCCCTCAACCTATGCATAGTATTGCAGCAAAGCAAGAGGATTCTGATGAGGAGACTTTTTGGGATGAGCTAGAGATGTTTTGTTCATCCTTGGACATGAAACAATCTACCCCTTCATCAGATGATCATGAGTTGCACAAGCAGCAAGTGGAGACTCATACAATACCAATAGATCCCAAGGAAAGTGTTCATGAGCAGCATGAACAAGAGGTGGAATTTTTTTCTTCACAAGAAGAGGAGGAGCCACTTCCAAACCAGCAAGATACTAAGGTTGATTGCTTAGGCCCAATGCCATCAAGAGGATGCTCCATCAGGCATCTAGCTCTACAACAAATCAACAAGTTGTCTCCAGTCATGCTTACTCTTGAGCATGAGGAGGAAGATCATGAAAAGGAGCAAGTATGTTTTGCTCAACAAAGTAATGCCTTAGTGCCGGAAGATTTCATTGTTTTTAGCATTGGGAAGAAAGTGTTGCATGGAGCAATATGTTTGTCATGTTTGTTGGTCTTTTCAGCTGCCCATATGCATGGAAGAAAAAATAAGCTTGTGAGGAAGGGCAGCTATTTCAACAAGCCAGTCAATGGCTGTCTAATTTTTTGCATTGTGAATACTTGTACATAGTAGAGTAGGAGTTTTTTTTGCTTTCTAAGAAGTGCATGAGCACATTTTCTCCTTTTTCTAGAGTTGTTATGAGCTTCCTGGAGCTCCCTAGAGTTTTTTTTTTGGTTGGTTGCAAAATTTTGTGAAGTTGTAGGTGGGATAATAAGTCATTTCTTGCTAGTAACTCTATGCACAATGGATTGCTTAAGGCCATTGGTTTATGCTTAGCAAGCAAGCATCCCATCTGAGTCGCCAAGAATGTTGACCATTTTTTCCCCCATTTAGCCCATATTGATAATCGATCTGAGAGATCTTTAATGGGCTAGATTCTTTGATGTGGATTAACATGATTTTTGGTCGGGTTAACATCTCGTGTTAACGCAATTTCTTCATAAGTTGAGCTGGCTTTGTTTCTTCATGTGCCAAGCTAGTTCAGCTTGTTCATGTGCCAAGTTGGCTCATTTTTCCTTCATGTGTCGACTTGTGAGTTAACACATGTTTTTTGTCATGGTTAACATTTCACCTTAACCATTTTCATCATTTTGAAGAGTGACTTTTCTACTCTTTCCAAAATCGCAAAATCGTTGTTGTCACTTCAACTCAACATTCAAGAAATGTGTCCACATACTTTTGCATGCCACATGGTGGATCCTTCTTATGTTGGGTTTCTTTTAATCAAATGGTGGTTGTATTTTCGCATTGTTGCCCTTTGCTCTTGTAAAAATACGATGGTTGTTAGATCTTGGGGCTTCTTTGGATATTTATGAGTGTATCTCAGCCGTCTGTGTGGTTAGGTAAAGATCTTGATCTATGGTTGTGTTTTATTCGTCAATTGAAGATTTTTTTGTAGCATCTGAACCGTTCATTCCAAAATGAAGATCTACATCAATGGTTCACACATTTTATGGGAAAATTAGATTTATTCCATGCGGGTCAATTCTATAATTTTTGCGACAGGTTAACTTGCATCTTATCCCATCCTGGATTTTTTTTATAGCGGTGCGAATTTATTTGTTGTGTCCATGACATGTTACAAGGATTGTTTCTCCAATGCAAACCAATATTTTGGGCCTTGTTCCATGGTGTTAATGCATTCCCATACCTTGTTAATGATTGTAATGATCAAATCTCATGGGATTTGATTTCTTATAGTTGAGTGCATTTTTTTTGGCTTGCCTGTTACTTCATTACAGCAGGTTGATTTCAAGATTAGATTTAATTCTGATATTTATTTAATTTTGCTCTCTCCAGCTAGACTCCACCTTGGGTTGGGGTTTGAACTTCAAGTTAGATTCAAGTTATGCCTAAACTCTTTTAAAAGGCAATTGTAAATACTTTTTTTGGGTCTTCTTGGCTCTTCTTTGTTCTGTTATGTTTACTTGCAATAGCTTTGTGCTCTACAACTGTGTTCCTTGCCTTCCATTAATGAAATAGTTTTCCTTCCTTACCTCTTCTTGCCATTTGTCAAATGTGCATGTATCTTGCTTTTTGGTGGGTGTTTCTTTCTAGTTTTCAAGGTTTGTATGTTGTGTCCAAACTGTTGATGGTTGTTGTGTATGTGAAGATGTCTTTCCTTTTAGCACTTCAACCAGTTCCAAACCTGCATGTGGATTCTTGGAGATAGAATAGAATCAAGACTAGTGTATTCTGGACTTTTCATTGATGTGTTGTGCATACATGGATAGAGTCGTAACCACCATTCTATCTCAGTGCATCACCCCCTTTCCCTTTTTGTATTTAATTTCAATTTCCTTCTCCCTTTTCCTCTCGAGTGGTAGCGTAGGTGCATCCTGATAGGAAGAAAATTGGCCTTCTCTAGAGATTCGACCTCAGAGCACAAGTCCCACACTTGGAGGTCGTTTCCATGTTACACAAGGTCGCTTGAGGGTCATACCTCGAGCAAGGGTGCAGACATTTGTGACAACAATAATCATTATACATATACATATATTAATCAAATGATAATTAAACCTTGGAGACATGTCTCTTCCTCCTCTCATATTTATATGAGATCCACAGCTACATTTGGAACATATCAATCACAATGAGCATAGTATTACATTTGCGGAAAAGATCCATGTTACTAAACATGGTATTAGAGCTAAGATACAAATGTGAGAGAGAATTGAAATGATATGAAGAAAAAATCATAGAAAGGAGGAATCAAATTATACATAGTTGGCATCGAACATTCTATAATATATTAGAAAGAGGGAAATATATAGATTGTCTTGGATCTGTCTGAGTATACATAGCATGAGGGAGAAAACACAAGAGAAGAAATTGAATGTTGCATTCAAGAGCCAACATCTAAATCATTACAACCACCAAAGACACAAGCTGACTAAACCAACATATTCAACCAAAAGAGGGCTCACAGTAATCTACAAACACAAATCATCATAAGTTGTAATGCGTCAAATAGAGAAGGGTCTTCGACATCTAGTATCAACTAGAGATTATAAATCTCCACCCTCGATGTATACCTTGTAGTTCGGAAGAATTCAAGGAGTAAAGACATCGAATAAATATAATGAGAAAGGAACACCGAACACATAGAGAAGAAACAAATGGGGTATTATAGTTCAACTACATTTCCAAGAATATTTCAGATTGTAAATGTAGAGTTATAAAATAATTGCCATTTTATTCATTTGTACACTGCACTTTGGGGAATATCTTGAATTAAAAGCTCAGGAAAATAATTTTACCTTTCATACAATTGATGAAATATACAACAACAAAAATAGGAGAATTGAGAGAATAGAAATATCCTAGTACCATTTGTCAAGAAATAGAGAAGAAACTCCCTATAACTAATAGAAAATTACATTATAGTGTTTGACGGAATGGTGCAATATCTTGAAGATATGTTCATCAAATCAAATGTTTGTGTGTGTATTAGATAGAAGGAATCACTGAGGTGAACATATCAGACTCTTAGATACATAATTTCCATTGGTGACGAAGTGCTAATACTGTTATTATCAATCCTCAAATCACCATATGACAACTAAAAACTTCATTTGGGGGCAATAAGAATAATAATATTTAAAATAATATAAAAGTTCAATCTACACTTATAATCTATGTTGAAGATGACAATCTATATTCTAGGGATTTTCATAGATGTTGCCTAATAGTATTCTATTTAATATTATGATATGCAATTTGATCAATATCAGATGCTTGAATTCCCTATCCACTCTCATCCCTCTGAACCCCAAACATGAATAGCTTTCAAGGAGAGACAAGGAATAAAAGAATAATGGAGCATCAGTAAAAGTAAATAGCGATGGATTATTTTGATGGAATATTCTACGGATCGATGGGAAATCAGCAATAAGTGTAAAAGAAAGGGAAATAATAATGATTCAATCCTTTATTATATCTAAGTTGTGCTTATATTCTAAGCGATGAAATGCATAACATTTAAGGAAGATATAAGAAGCACAAGAAGTATTTAAATAATAAGGAATGATTGAACTCTTATGACATGTCAATTGGCAATATATAAGCCAAGCTTCGTCATTAGATATCATCACACCTAGATGTGCAAAAAAGAAGTAAATAAAATAATTAATGCATAGGCAAATGGTAAGGAGTAATTGAATAAATGAAAGATTTTTAATGACGTCCACAAGGCCATAAGCCTAAGGGACCTATTGTCTTGCATTTTGTCACCACAAAATGTAGGTAATAGTACGAAACTTTTTCAAGCTTAGTTTCACATTTATCTGAGTTTAGTTCATTATTTAATTGGTTAGTATTGATCAACCAATCCATACTAATTGATTTAATGAATCCTTTTACTGAAGGCTTTCGTCAAGTCTTTTATGTTTTCCTTTCTATCGAGTCTTTGCTTGATTTTTGAAGCCTTCATCATCTGTCCTTTGCTTTTGAGTTTGCATTTGTTTGTTTTTAGTCCTTTAGTTTTTCTCATGTCGTGTCTTTTATTTTTCCCTTTGATTCGATCTAACCTAAAGGTCAATTGAAGTTGTCAATCAAGAGTTATGCTTATTTTAGTGCCTTGAAAGTGGACATTTTAGGTGCAATAGTATGAATTAAAAATATGATGTTATATTTTCAATTTGACATTCACTTTTGTTATGTTCTTAAGTTACTTTTACTTTAAATTTATAACTTAAAGTGACTATAGTGCACTTTATGTTATAATTTTAAGTTGAGTTACTTTTAAATTTTCACTTAAAGTAACTTTATAACTATATAGTTTCACTTTAATTTTTATTTTAAAAATTAAGTGTTTATTTAAATATTACTTTAAAATGATGTTTATGTATTATATTTCATAATATGATAAATAAATATTGTTTATGACCCATTTTGTAACATTTTTATAATTTAAGTTATCCAAGTTGTCTTTGATTCATGTTATCTTGTGTTATTGGTAATTGTATCTCATAAATTGAATAGAAAAGAGTTAAGAAGCAATTGAAACCAGAGCTTTGACCAACAGCAATTGTGAAAGTGTATAGCTAGAAGCTTTGCCTATAGCTTATATTTTCTTCTTAATTCGCAAAATAGCTAAGTATTCTTGCTTTTAGGATTCTTTGTGCTCTAATTGTAAAGTTTTTCTATGTAGAAGTACGATCGAACTTAGAGCCAAACTGGTGCATTTTCAGCTAGCCTTTGAGTTAGTGAAGGTTTATCGATTTCATTGTTTTCAACTATTGATAGAAGTGTAGTTAGAGATTCACCCTACCCATTACTCGCTCCATGAGTAAGTGGATTCTTTCTTGAAAGTTAAGAAGAAAGGATATTGGTAACACCCATTTTATAAAATCTCTTGACTTCTTGCTTACCTTGAGTTGATTCAAGGAATGGTGAGAAGGGCGAGCCTTCCCTTTAAGGTAGGAGAGACTTTGTTTCACACGTTGTGATTGGTCATCCCATTTTATGTTGGATTTTTACTCAAAACTGTCGGTTGCAAAATATCCACCCAACAAGACCCACAAAAACTCCTAGTCAGTCTGATGCAATTTCTCTAGCCTATCTCTTTTGTTGTGAATTTGCATAAGTAAAATGGCCCCCTTGAGGAGTCTTGGTCCTTCGAAAAGGTTTTTTCCTCCCACTCTTCCTTAAGGACCTTCCATCTACCATTTTCACATCTCAAATAGTGGGAGCCAAATCTCAATTGAGCAATTCGGATTTGTGTATTTCCTTTGATCTTGAATCCTAAATATTCTTTGTCATTATGTTTGCATGTGGGATTAAATTCCTTGATATAATAGGCTCTTTTCTACCTAACTGATTGGCCCATATGACAAATCTGATTTTTCCTATCACCCATTTTTTATTTTAGAATTGTTTCCCGAGCACTCTTGGTAGTCAATGTTCCACTTGTTGAACCATTTATCATTTTGTTTCTTCCATGTTTTCTTCTGACAAGCCAGTTCTTTGTCAACCACCCTACTAGTCCAGCATTGTGCATCCATTTTACTCACCTTTCTAGATAGCTCAACAATCTAACAATTGCTGAGGCCTCTATCAGGAACATGCCCACCTCTTCTAAACTAATCTCATATGGAACTATGGATTTGATTTTGAGATTAGTTGTGATGAAGTGCTTCTAAATTCTTTCAATTTTTCGTCATTTATGGTTTGATATGCTACTCCCCCATAACTCACTATCGTATAAAATAACTAGTATCACCAATAACCTAAAGAGGGTTTTCTTAGTCTTCTAATCCCATAACTCTATTGTCCTGCCCCTGTTTTGAAGAATATAAGAAGCCTTCAATCCTCCCTATATCCTTTTTTATTTGCATATTTCCCAATTGAGTCGATAATGGAAATCTATCCCTAGATACTTGTATTCTTCTACAATTTGTAGTGCTTTGTCATTAAATATGAAAGTGCATTATTGTTTTCTCTTCCTCAAAGAAAGACCATGACCTCGGTCTTAGAAGTATCGACCTCCATCCCTACTTTTGTGCAAAAGATTTCTAAGTTCTTCAAATGTTCCTTCAGCCCCTATGTTGTTTTAGCAATGAGAATGAGGTCATTAGCATACAAAAGAAATTTGATCACATATTTAGCTAGGTCCATGCCCTCTCCATTGGCTTTGTTTAGTCATTCCTCTAACTTGTCAATATAGAGGCCAAACAAGGTAGGAGATAACGGGCACCCTTGTTTGACCCCTATGTCACTACCAAAACATTCTGACATGCCCACTTTGGTTCTAATTTTTGCTTTAACATGTTCATAAAGTTTATAAACAGCAGCTCGATACTTTGTTGGGACCTCCAATTCTTCCATCCTATTCCATAATTGATCCCTAGGGACGGTGTCGAAATCTTTCTTAAAGTCAACAAAGCAGCAAAAAGCCTCTTCCCCCCTGTTTATCCCACACTTTTTCGATGAGGAACCTTAGGGTAATGCAGTGATCAATGGTGGAATGTTTTGGTATGAAACCTACTTGTCCCATAGCTCTTTTCCCTTCTTTTTTTGCCCATCCGTTGATTTTCTGCTCTACCGTACTCTTGTAGAGTTTTCTTAATAGGGAGTTCGCCATGATGGTGTGGTAGTTGGAAGGGTTGCTGACATCCTGCTGTTATGGAAAGGAATGACTACACTAGTGGTCCATTCTGTGGGAAAGTAGCCTTGTGTGACCATATTAAAAATGTTCCTAATGTGTGGAGTCAACAAATTTGTCCCCCACTTAAAAATTTTAGCCTGCAACCTCTCAATATCCTGAGCTTTTCCACTTGCTAATCTCCTTATCCCTAGAATAATGTCTTCATCATAAAATAGTTCATCTAAAGTGTTGGTTGTGGGGAGTGAAGCTTCATCCTTCGATCTCTCATAAAGAGACTTTGCATACTCTAACAATTGAGAATCCATAATTTTATCTTCAACCTTATTCCTAGCTTTGTAACTTCCTCCAATAGGATTGTGCTTTCCTAACATGATTAGCTTGTTCCTCTTATTAATCACATATTCTACTTTTTTGGATTTGATTAGTTGTTTGTATTCTCTTATGATTGTTTTCTTTTCCTTTCTCCCTTTGAATTTTCTTTTTGTGGCCTTGCATTCTTTGCCATACCATGGGTTAGCTGAAAATTTGTTTGAGATGCTCTTCTTTGTCTTTGTTCTCTTACAACCCTTTAGTGCTTCCTAAATTAAAAGGATTAGTGAGCTACTATTGATATGAATTTTCTTATCGTTGTTTTTCTTGGTATTTGCAATTTCATGATGCATTTGGATCTGTTGTTCAAGAGCGGTGCAAAATATCTTTTTATTTTCATTGTTTATAAGAATCTTGCCCTCTTTATGTCCTTTTGTGCTTTCATCTAGGACCTAATCACTTTTCAATCTTTTGACCTTCATATTGTATTTAATACAAAGAGGCATATGGTTTGAATTTAGCTCTATAGGACATTGTTTAATTATGAAATCAACTACTTTGGTGATGATTGATTGCGAACATATCATATAGTCTACCACACTTTGTCTGTTATACGTTTTACAAGTAAATTTGTTTGATTTAGGTCACATCTTCATACCATTACACACAACTAATCCGTGGAGGCTGCATAGCTCTAAGAGTTTAGCCCCAAAGTGAGACACACCACCTTTTTCATCATGAGAAGTTTGTTTGCTGATATTCACATCATCTTCGTTTAGCCACAAGGGATTACTATCCTCTATTAGATTGTTGCCTAGCTGAATAGCTTGGTTACTCGTTGTCCTAGCATTAAAATCTCCTAGAAGGATTGTGTTACCAGTTTGATTAAAGGAAAGCATGTCCTTCTTTAGAGTTGCAAATGGATCTTTGTTGTCTAGATGTGGTGTGAATTAGCACGCTACTAGCCATGTGATCTCCTCATCATCCTCAATCTTCAGCCATATTTATTGTTTATTTGGGTCCTCTTTCTCCAATTTTATGTTTTTGTTCCACGTATCTTTTATCAAGATAGTAATCCCTCCATGACCTTTACCTGTCTTTGTTTCTTCATTCCACATGGAGACTTTATTATACCCTTCGAAATCTAGAATCCTACACCCCTCATGTTTGTGTGTTTCTATGAGACAAATCTTGCCCCTTGGCTATGGGCCCCAACCCCTGTCCTCTTCTCCATGGATATCCTCTGCAATTCCAACTCACCATGCTTAGATATTCTCATGGTGCCCAAAGTTCTTATTTCTAATTCATTGATTTGTCAACAAATTGTGCTTTACTATTTTTCATCCAAGCCCATTTGTTGGCAACCCTTGCTGATTTTACTTTCTTCTACTCCTTCTTCCTTTCCTCTTGTTGGTTAATGGTTAAATCCTCATCTAGGTATATTTGGGTGTCTTTGAGTACCCCCCTATTCTTCAAGATTGCACTCTTATCTTCTATGTTGCTGAAAGTAACTCTCACATGTCTATTTTTCCCCATTCCCATACTTCTCCCAATTCTATTTGCTTGCCATATTTTACCTATCCATTGTAGTTTGTCCCTAAGGAAGTCATGTGTCAAAATCTTTGTTTTGTCACATTCCCCATGGTCTTTGAAGCCTTTGATAATGATGTTTACAACTTTTTTCTTGTATTTCCTTCTCCTCTCTGATTTGTCTCCTGACTTATTTTTGAATGACGTCCTTTTGTTCCATGGATGGTTCATTGACCACTTGTGCCCATAATTTGGCTTCTTTTATTTTCTCTTTTAGTTTATTTTCTCTTAGCACCATGCTTGCTAATGTTGCTTGAACTTCCTCCATTTTTGTTGTGGTCTCTAATTTAGTTATTTTTTCCAAGTTATTTTCTATTGTCACTTTTCCTTCGTTCAAAGCCTATTTGATAGTGATTATTTCTTGTTGCCCTCTCTTAATGTTGTCTTATAGATTTAACACCTATTTTTTTCTCTTTCAAGTTCCTATTTGGTTATTGTGACCTCTTACAACCTTTCTCTATCCTATTGTCCTTTCTCCTCCAAGTCATCTACCCTTCTTTTCATGACCACAAGGTCATTCACATACATTTTCGAAGACCAAAGCAAACAAGAGGAGGAGGGGCTATAAGGTTCTTGTAGAAAGCCCCCCTTGCAAGTTCCTTTGTCTACCCCATCTTTTATCATAGGTATCCTAGTCATAGTTTCCTTTTGTACTAGATAAACATCATTTGCTTGCTCCTTTGTATCGGTTACTAAGAGGTTTTTAGCTGTCCTTGGTAAAATCATGATAAGTTTCCTCTTCTATAGTTGTCTTTTCTTCTTTTGAATTTGTCTCCATTTAAGTATCTCTAGGTATTACTTTTCATTGACGAAAATGAATTTATTGTTCACCTCGTGATGCTCTTCTTGCTACATTTCTGGTGAGATGTATTGACGATATGTGATAGCCCTTGGTTGTGATCACATTTGAGGACTGTAGAGTGATCATTGAGCCATCTTGAGATTGTTCAAACAATGGTTTAGGTTCCCATACTGTTGCCTATCATGATCCTGAATTTTTGGTGTAGGGCTTCCTATTCTTAGTCTCACTAGATTCTGCATTGTGAACTCGTGTGTAGAATCTTCATGTGTTTGTGTTCACTATGTGTTTAGTTGGGGTTCTTGTTTTTTTGTGAGTGAAAAGGTGAATGCAACTATTTTGGCTCTAAATCGTTCATAAACAAGTATAGTAGAGCAAAAAATGGAGAACAAAGGAGAGTTTACAGAATCCAACCTAGAAATCTTGATGTTGATAAAGTAATCGTGACCCCAACCTGTCTTCTTTCCTGTGCTTAGTCTCTACATGGTCCCAGTCTATTTATCGTTGCAAATCCTATTATTGCACTTGACCTGCTAAATCCATCGTTGTTTGCAAAAAAAAAACTATCATTGTTATTGTCGATGCCCTTGTCATTGAAAAACAAGAAACCCATTGTTATCCATGTTGTTCAGCTCTGGATCGCCACTCATCTCCTCATCTCCTCATTATTACTGTTGCTGCCCTTGTCAAATCTCCACATCAGTGAGCAGAAATGACTAGATAGCTTTGATATTTTTTAATGGCTCGCTAGCTTCTCACATCGACCTACAGATATAACATACTACGTGGAAGATATCAAAGGGAGATAAGACAATAATTATGACATACGTGCATTGAATAGAAGGCAATTGATTATATAAATAATGATAAAAGGTATTTGTTAATACCACCTCATCAGCACCTATTTGCATGGAAATATAATGTCATGAAATATGTGGCAAATAAGAACTGCCCAAAAGGGAAGATGAAGAAAAAGGGAAAAATGATCATAAGATCCTTCATACCACTATGAGGGGTGATATCAAAATGCATGCATATTCAAACATGAAATAATTAATAAAAGAAAATGAGTAATACTTGGTTGACTTGATTCACTATTGCATCAATGGCATAGACACTTGTCAAGTGCCACGTAGGATGGGCATGGGAAGGAAATACAACTAAGTGGATATATGGATCAAGTATTTGATCATTGAAGTATCTTGTTCAAATTGAAGGATGAGACAATTGGAATACACATTGATTAATATTAAATTGTCATGAGTTTACAAACACAAGTAGCTACAAATATAATGTGAAGATATTATAACAAGGTGATAAGAATAAGGGGTATAAAACTCTACTTTTGTAATGGAGGTGAGAAAGCGCATGAATCATTCAAGAACATTTAAGGACTAAAATGACATTTCATGATCAATTAATCATCATACTTAACTACTAGTGCCAACTCTTCTACTAGCTTCTTTAAATTGACTTCATATTTTTTATTGTATTCCAATGTGTAACTAAGGGCTTGCTGCTTAGTATCCTTTGGTGAATTAGAAAATACCAATTCATGTTCTAGATTCTCCCTTTGCATATCCTATTGACTAGAATAACACAAAAGGTTTGAAATAAGATACATACACCAAATTATTTAACTTGGGGTTAAAACCAAAATTTACTAGTATCAAACTATCTTCTCCTTATGGGCTTAAATAGTAACTAAAAACTCCATAAAATGGAATAAGTGAAAATTTTACATTGTGGAGGGAATAATAATTGATGTTTCATTCCTATTGGTTGACAAATGCTTATATGAAGACGTTTTCTGATTTGTTATATATGGATCCTCATTGGAGCAACTTGTATCAAAGATGCTAATGTACAAATAAGTATTTGCAATTTTTGAGTATCACATTAATCTATTCACTGCATTCTCTTTCATTTTTACATGCATCATAAAGAGTTATTTGCCTTGATCTTTTCCTTTATGTTTGAGGATGTTCTTACAAGAAAATAAAGGTGATACATTACACATCCTACCAGATATTGTGCAAACTCAACCTAATGATAGTAGCTCCAAAGACCCTAATGATCAAGATGGATAAAATAAGGCTCTGGAAGAAAACATCTTTAATGATTTAGATCATGAGATTCTTCTACATAAAGAGAGAGTATGACACTTCTTCAAAGGCAATACAGGAGCTTAGAAGATTGATACTCAAAGGGAGTCTAGAAATACATGTGTGTGACTACATGATTTTGATGGGCCTACTCTTGAGTGCATCATGAGGAAGTATTTACTTATCACTAGAAAATCAAAAGATTGATATTAGATTTAGAGTGAGTTCGACAAGCATCCTTGGGTGAAGAGAGCTTCTGAGAAAGTAACTACAGGACCTGACTTCCCAAGATCATTGTTCAAAGGGAGAAATTTTGAGATGCAATCCTTTGTGTATGATATCTTCTCTATGAGGAGAAGTTCTAAGTAAAATTATTTGTAATGTTCTCTCCTTTATGAGAAAGAAGTATGAGGGGAAACCCCTTTGTTCCACCCTCTAGTAGCAGCTATAGTGGGTCCACCCTCTGACTTGGTTCATGGTGGATATCATGTGAGTTACTACATGATGTTGTTATTATGTCATGAAAGGTGATGATCTTTCATTGATGTATATATTTAGAGGGGAGCTATTAAAAGGTGGCTATCTTATCAATAGTTGGACCTATTATCATAATAGACTGCATTAAGTTGTTGTTCCGGAGTGTCAGAAGTTATGATAGCCAAAAAAATGTAACTATTATAAGGTGGCAGTCTTATCAATAGTTGACCTATCTCCTAACACCAAAATGTGTTGGAGCAAGTGTTATCTTGGTTCTTCAAGTCAGATTTTGCCAAACACCTTGATAACCAACTTATCATGGTTCTTTGGGCTGAATTTTGTCAGACACCATGATAATTAACTCATCATGGTTCTTTGGGTTGGATTTTTTTAGATACCATGAAAATCAATTTGTAATGGTTCTTTGGGCCAAATCTTGTTGGACATCATAACTTAAATCTATAATAAACCACACTTAAGGTGGTATTAAAATCTTATATTATAATTGCTGAAATTTTCTCCTTACTAAAGAGGGAATATTAAGAAATTTAGCCTCATAGTGATTTGAAGCTAAATTTCTCAACAATACCCATACCATAATTCATAAGGTGTTTTGTTTGTACCTTTCTTCAATTGAACTTGGTTTAGTGCATGAACTATTGTATTGATTGTTTCTCTCCAGCGTTTTGGTGCAACATTCTTCTCTATCAATGGTATCCTTGCACATTCCATGATGGGTCTGTTTCTTCTTTCTACTATTCCATTTTGCTTTGGAGTTCTAGGTGTTGATACTTGTCTTTTGATTCCTCTTTCATTGCAAAACTCATTGAATTAATTTGAGATGAATTCTCCTCCTCTATCTGATCTTAGGCATTTCATATCTTTTCCCATTTCTTTCTCAACTCTAGCCAAATGCCATTTGAACTTTTGAAAAGCATTAAACTTTTCTATCTCCACAGTAGCTTTCCACACCTATTGGCCCACAAAGATCTGTGTGAACTAGTTCCAAAATTTTGTCAGAATTGTAGGACTTACTCTTAAAACTTCTTTTACTCATTTTACCAAATTGACATTGCTTACACATGCCCATCTCAGGTTTCTTCAAAAAAGGTAGGCATGATACTCTATTATTCTTGCTTATGGTGATTAGGTTATCAAAGTTAACACGACACATTCTTTTGTGTCATAGCCAACTTTCTTCAATTTGAGCTAACAAACAAGAACTTTCATTGAGATTTAGGTAAAACAAATTTTCTTTTGTCTAATTGCTAGTTCAAACTAGTTTTCCTTTTCCATCCAATAGTTTTGCTTTTTCATTCACGAATTCCATCAATAATCCTATATTGTTCAATTGTGCTATATTGAGTAGATTATGTCTTAATCCTTCAACCAAATAGGCATTCTCACATTTGATTCTATCAAGTAATGCTATGATTCCTTTTCCCTTTAAATAACATGGTTCATTGTTTCTAAATCTAACACTTTACCATCATAGTGTTCCAAATGTTCAAATTTAGTTTTATCACCATTCATGATGAGAACAACCACTATCTATGATCCATGTATCATTTTTGTGAACATGAGAGATAAGTGTCGTCTTTTCATTTTCCTCATCATCATATTCATCTTGAACAACAATATAAACTACTTCATCTTCATCATTATCACTGTCAAAATCTTTTGTAATGTACCATGATTTCTTACTTTTGCATTTGTAGTCCTTGTAGCTTTTGAAGTGTTTCTTTCCTTTGAACTTGTTGAACATTTTCTCATCTTTGTCTTCCTTGTTTGGATACCTTGCAACAACGTGGCCAACTTCTCCATATGAGAAACAAATCAATGGAATTTGAGCTCTAAATTTTCCTTTTCCTTTTGCTACTTTTTTGGCTAAAAGAGCTTCAATGACTTCAGGATGTTCATCTGAATCTTCTTCTTCTTCTTTGTCAACTTGTTTGTCTTTTGAGTTTCTTCCTTTTCTACCAAGGGTTAGTTTTTCTTTGAATGCAGATACAAGATTGTTAGAAGAAGAAGCATAGTTATCACATTTACCCAACTCAAAAGCAGTCAATCTTCCCACAAGAGTATCTAAGGTTAAATCATGTGTTGGATTACATCTCATCTCTTGAATGGATGAAACTCTAATTGCATAAATAGGAAGCAGAGGTCTTAGTAGCTTGTTGATTATTGTTTCATCATTAGTTTTACCTCATGCAACTCTGATTGCACTTACACTTTCTTTGACCCTTTCATTATGTTTGGTGATGTTCCCACCTTCTTTCATTTTCAATCAATCAAATTAACCTCTTAAACTTTCTACTTTGGCTTTTTACACTTTTTTATCACCTCCAAAGACTTTCTTGAGCTTCTCTCACATGGCAAATGCAATAGGACAATCTTTGACTTCATCAAATTCAGAATAGTTTAAAGAGGATGCAATATTAATCACCATAATATTGTGATCCTTTGCTTCTTTTATCTGCTCCACAGTCATAGGTTGGGTGGTGGAACATTTTTTTTTTCCAAGTAGAACACACCAACATTATTGATGCTTGATATATGTAACTTCATCAATTCTTGTCATGCTGAAAAGTTTTCTCTATTAAGCTTAGGGATCTCCCTTCTGTAAGACATTCTGGTCTTTAGCTTAGCTCCTTAAAACCTTTTTCCTACAAGCACCGACTACTCTGATACCAATTGTAGGGAATGTAAGAGAGTAGTTGAGAGGAGAGGGGTGAATCAGTTACCACAAAAATAAATCCTTGTCCCTGAAAGTCAATAAAAACTTCCACTGATCATGCAATATTGAATAACTTGGTTAACACTACAATATTACTAATTCTTGGTTAACAAAGAAATCTTAAGATTTATTAATCTATTTTATTCTTTAGTAACTTAGTTGTAGAAATATAAAATATAAGCAAATAATATGAACACATATGACACCAAGATTTAATGTGAAAACCCAATTTGGGAAAAACCACGTTGCAACTAGTCACAATAGTTTTCACTCTTTTAAAGTGAGCCCTGTCAGGAGCCAACCTTGTTAAAGATTACAAACATATTATTAAGTATGACCCTGTTAAAGGATTTAGAACACCTTGTTAGGAGTGGTTTGGTTAGAGGTCTTTAAACACTTCAATCTTGAAATGTCACCTTGTTAGAGGATTTACAAAATGATTGTCACGTCAACTATGTTGAGATATTTCTTTATTGCTACAATGGTTAGAAAGCAACATCAATTTGACCTGATTTATGAAGCAACTTTCTTTGCAGATTCATATGTCTATTCTAGCTTCACCTCTGGATCCTTCTTGCTAAGATGTTCTTTGCAATTTATCTTCCACAATTTCTTGCTATGCCTTTTGCCTTCGCTCACATATTCATCTTTTTCATATTCCACTTCTTACGTTTGTCCTCACAACTTGACCTTACTTATATATCATAAGCTAGGAAAAGTCATCTTGAATACCCTTCTAGAACATCAACTAACATCCAAATAATTGGCATCAATTAATAAAATATTTGACAATTATATTCTCTTGTCGCTTAGTCAACACTAGGACTGAACACTCGATTGACATTGTGACTTCTTCAATGCCCAACCACTCGATCAATGCTACATGCCTTTGATGTTTGACCACTCGGTCAATATTGCAAGCAAGAATCCATTCATTAACCAATTGCTCGGTTAATACTAGAAAGTCTTCATTACCCAACTGCTCAGTCAATACTAAGATATAAAAAGTTAATACTACAAACTCTATATTGCTCGATTAATACTGACATTGGTGTAAACATCAATTCAATATACAATTGAAGAATTATTTCCAACAGGGTGAAGCACATTAAATATGTGTCTTGCATTCTCTTCTGTGTGCTTTATTTATTTTTGATATTGGTTATATTTGCATGTAATTTTTGTTAATGTCTCTTTAATCCTAATACTATTTTTTCTTTCTTTGTATATTCATCACCTTCATAAAACTTTTGTAATTTAATAACATGTGCAAGATCAATTCCTTTTACTTGAATAAATTCTAACTCTAATAATGGCACTAATTAGTGCCTCCCTTGGAATCACGTTACACTAGGAAATCTATATTTCATCATATGTACTAAAAGATAATTCACTCTTTATTTCAACTTATATGTTTATCTTTGTAATCAACCAAAGGTCAATTCCTATGCAGATCAAGTGTATTTACATCTTATCCTTTTGACTATCATAGTTATCATCAATCAACTTAGGACTCTTCTTTCTATAAGCTACAGATCTCCTCAAGTTTCTTAGCTTCCTTCCCAAAGAGGACCTGATACTTTAATACCAATTATTGAGAAGTAAATTCCAACAATTAAAATAATAATGCACTACAATAAGAAACCATACATCATAACATAATGATTTTTTGACTAGGGAAACACTTGATCTGAGGGAAAGCCCTAGTGATGATGGCACCCACAAGATAGTGTACTTATATTTAAGTTCCTCATTAGAGGATGTAACCCTGTTAGGAGATAATTGCAATTCTTTTAGTACAATTGTCCATGTTAGAGGATATATCCATGTTAGGAGACCTTGAACCCTTGTTATAAGCTTCTAAGTCTCTTAAAGGTTGATAGAGAAACAAATAGACCCAGTACCTAAATGCTTCAATAAGAGTGCAGAGAAAATCTTTAGGATAACATATCCAAATCAGTGAATTGATTGGTCTACAAATTACTTTCCAAAATAGTTCCTTTGAAGATTGCTACAACAAACCAACTTAATCATTGCTCTACTATGATCATCTAGCATGAAAGCTTGCATCCAGTTACCACATTCATTACATACATGATGATATCCAGTGAAGGAAAACATGTTTTCGTTATACCCTTACAAATAATTAATTATGTCAACTTGTTAAGGCTTCCCCACTATACAAATAATTACATGGGCTCGTGCTAAGGAATACACACCTTCATAAGCATCATAGTATTACAAAAATTGCATTTTAAAACAATAAAATAAAGTCTTCCTAAATATTGTCGACTACTAGTAAATACACCATATGCTACACAATATTGACCTTTCCAGAATAATACAAATATCTTGCTATTACAAACATAGATACACAAGAAAGTTTTCTACCATAATCCAAGCTCAATGATGTTAATTCCACCTCACCAATAAGATACAACAAATATACAACCAGTTTTCTTTGTCATCAATTCCATGTATACTAGTCTCCTACCAGCCTTTACCAAGCATATTGTAACTCATCTAGAACTAAACATAAGATCTAGCGAACGTAGACCTTATGTCTATACTCATCCTTCTACACAAATCTAATCTTGCATAGATAAACCTATCACGTGCCAACAATCTTCCTATGATATACAAAATCTTTGTTTGTCATGATCACATAAGCATATATTGTCACTAATGATAGAACTAGTTGTCAATACAACATGTAAACAATACATCCAAGTGTCAACCAAACCTTTGCTTCTAACAATAAATTCCTTGTGAAAGGATGTGACCCTATTAGGAATCAAACACAATTCTTGTAGTACAATAGTCCCTGTTATAGGACAAATCCTTGTTAGGAGACTTGAACCCTTATTAGAAGGTTCTAAGCCTATTAAAGGATGATATGAATAAGTGCACCCATTGTCTAAAAACTTCAAAAAATGTGAAGGACAATACTTTCCAAATAACATATCCAATAAATATGAACTAATTGATCTACAACTTACTTGTCAAAATAATTTCTTTAAAGTTCACTTAACCAACCAATATCATCTCTTGTAATCTAGCATAAAGGCTTGCATCATATGTATCCAGCTATATTACATTGTGCATACTTTCCAAACCAAGAAAAATAGCTTTCCTCTACACACTTGACAAAAAAACATTAGGTTGACCTATTAGAGCTTCCTCAATGTACAATTAATTACGTAGGACCATGAAAAGGCATGCATGACTTTATAAGCATCATTACAATAATTACATTAAGTTTCCCACATGTTACAATGCAAATATTAAATTTTCAATGATAAATCATATGCTTGCTCAACACAGTCGGCTACAAATAAAATATACCACATGTTACACACTAGTCACCTTTCTAGAATAATCTAAAGGCTTCTCACTTATGAGCATATACACATGAACAAGTCTTTCACCACCTTTCATGCTCGCGAGAGTTTGTTCACCAAAAGATATAGCCAAAATATTTTCAACTAGCTCTATCATCATTTTTTGTATACTAGTTGTCACCAAACAACTTGTAACTTAACCAAATCATCACATAAAGTATAGCAAACATAAATATGACATCTATGCTTATTATACTATGCACATGTATGTTTGCATGTCTAATTCTATCAACCATTGTCCCTACTTATTTAATAATAAACTATAACATAAAAATTTAATTATGTCATGAGCATAAGAACATTTGTTGTCATCAATGAAAAACTTTCCATCAATACAACATCTTTGCAACTAACCCAAGTGCCAACAAAGGGCTTAATTACTAATAATATCTGCCTTTGTCATTGATGGCAATATATGGTAAAAACCAATCAATCCCAAAGTAAACAACAAAATATAATTTTTCAAAATATCTTAAATATATACAATCTTCAAGAAAAACTTCCCATGCATATACCTTTCCTGATTATCTCGGATACTTCCCTGCATATACATTTTCTAATGAAATGTTTTTCACTACTCTTCTCCCCCTTTGACATCAATGTAAAAGGTTTCAATATATCAAATATTAATATTTTCATTGATCTTTCTCCCCTCTTGAAGTGCTTCTCCCTCTTTGATGATGATCTTCATTAAAATACATGGCTTGGATTGAGCTAGTCGACAACTAAAAATGTCAAGTGCCAAAAACATTGTAATGCCAAAAATCATTAATAAGAGCTCTATGATTATCTTTGCACCATGTGACTACTCCCCCTAAGGAGAAGTACCAAGTATCATGTCCAAATAAATAAGTATGCTCTAAATACACTAGACTGGTGAAAATCTACATCAATTACTCTTTAGAAGGTGGGGCCTTTACCTCAAGCATATCTCTAAGGTAGTCAAAAATGTCTTTAGCCAAAATTTTAATGAATATATATGTTACATGGTGTTTTGTGCTCACATATTCCAATTTTATTTCCTTCGCAATGACTTTCACTTGCAAAAATGATACTTAATAGCAACATGTTTAATCTATGAATGTAAAATTAGATTCTTAGACATGCTAATCATATGCATATCATTTAAATGCATGATGATAGGTTTAGAGAATGTTATACCAGTATATTTACCATCTATTTTATCCACAATAACTAACTACAATTAATTTTTGTTGTTACATATTTTGCTTCAGTTGTAGATTGTGTTATGCAATCTTTTTTCTTTCTCGGCCATGAAACTAATCTTCCTTCAAGGAAAAATGCTCCTTTATTATTACTTTTCATTTCATCAGCAATTCATGCCCAATCAACACCAGTATAGACATACAATGTGAAGTCGTTTGATCTATCATACCATGAATCAAATTCTAAAGTTCCCTTCAAATATTCTTTTTACTGATGCTAGATGTGATTCCTTAGGATTTGTTGACACGTTGCCACAATATTGTTAAAGTAATAAGGTATTTTTTATCTATTAAATCATTTTGATTTTATTATTAAGTCACTTATTATCTCTAATTTACTTAAGCTAAAATTTAGGCATATAATAATTAATTCTATTATTAATTATTATAATGTAACTTAGGTTAGTTACCTTTTAGGGTTTTGATCTCCTTTTATAAGGGTGGATCTCTTTTTGTAATTCATTCATTCACATTGCATGCACTTTTTGCTTTAAAAGTGTTGACATCACCAAAGTATAGACATAGGAAAGTATGCTTGCATTTAGAGAGCGTGACATCATCCACCTTTGGGCTAGATTTGATGGCCTTCAAACCGTCATCTATTTGAGTTTTCTTGTCATAAAAATGATGGTATTTTGGTCATATCTTCGTCATACAAAGGTGTTTTGGATAAATCCTATATCATCATAAAGCTCTTTCCAAGCCTGTCCTAATGGTTCAAGTTATTTGGGTTTTTTATTCTTTTTATGCTATAGGAGCATCCTAGGTGTAAGAGCAATCTTGCATCACCCAAAAATATTTCCTTTTTGTTTCTTGAATAAGGGTTGTATAAATGTAGAGTTGTTGTGTCTAGAGGCTTGCTATTTTGTAAGTCAGTCATACAAGCTCAGAATGTCTCAATTTCATGGGTGGATATCCATCTTGGATATATCAGCATACCAGTTGAGACTTAGTGCCATATCATGAGTATTCATGGATTTATTATGGATTTTTGGTGTGCTATTTTTGTATAAAAACTTTAGGCTCACCTTTGGAGGCCTAAACGTGCCTAGATGAGGCCTGAAAACTTTACGGATGGGTGCTTGCACATGTTTGAGCTTATAGATCACGAGCTGAGAATTCCAAAGTGGTTATAATAGCTAATCGGAGCAACGGTTTGAAAGTTATGGCCTTCTAAAGTTGGGCCAACCAAAAATTTCAAAATAAATGTCAAATATGTATTTAGCCAATTCTATATGTATTGTTAGGGTATGTCGGCCCTCGGTATTAAGTTTGAGTATCTAGAATCTTCTCAGGCAACATAAAATTGTCTATTTAAGAAATGCCCATACATTAACTAGGATAGCTATGGGTAATAGTTCACAACTTTGTCTTGCAGATTATTGTAATA
This sequence comes from Cupressus sempervirens, assembly GCA_028749045.1. Lineage (NCBI taxonomy): Eukaryota > Viridiplantae > Streptophyta > Pinopsida > Cupressales > Cupressaceae > Cupressus > Cupressus sempervirens. The sequence continues at coordinate 236,503,725 of CM053785.1, forward strand.
AAGGCACCCGTGTGGTTTAGCATATTGTAATCCTAAATTATGTAATTCCACATTTTCGATGATAATAAGCCCATATTTTGCTCTCGCAAAAAGCTATTATTTCTTTGTTTCTATTATGTTTTTATGGTATTAAGAAAAGCACCCTTAATTAGGTGGTAATGTTAAAATTTCAATTTTTGTTATGTTTTTATGGTAATGTTAGAATTGATGACTGGAGCTTTCAAGAATGGAGTTTTCAGCTTTTGTCTTTATCATGCCATTTAGTTATCTCGAACAGAAGCCACCAATTCTTCTTAGGCCTACAAGTAGAGGCTTACATCAAAATGTTATGACATCAAAGGTTGGACCCAATTCTACATCAAAGATAGGTCAAGATCATGCGAAGATAGCAGTTTTAGGATAATACTTGAAACCACTGAAATAATTGGCTAATAATTATAATGTTCGCTTCGCATCAACAAAATATTAGAGCCCTCCAGAGACAGATGCAAACACACCTAGTTCCCAAGATCAAACACAAGGTCAACCTATCATTTGAATTACTGACACTAACATCCCCCCTCAATTCTAACCAAGGAGAATAGAAGTTAATGAAAGGAGGAAAGAGGAAAAACCCAGTGGGAATAAAATCCCCCTCAATATCTACAAAACGAATCATTTGTGACAAAAAAAATTACAAGCATCTGTCAAATCATAGCCATCAAAGTGTTAAATGAAGAATTTCCTCTAAAACCAAGATGAAGATCAAGATCAATCTACATGAGTGACCCCAACAACACTACTCGAACAATGAACAAATGGAAAACAAAGGCAAAAAATTTGTTAATCAAATCAAAGATACAACATGCAATAATATGCCTAGCTCCCTCAAACAAATAATAGATGGCAAATAGACGCAAAACATCTACCATTCAAGGATGCAACTGGCACATGAGTCTATATGAGTGACCCTAATGACACTACTCAATCATGCATGAATAAATTGTTGATTGAAAATATAGGTTTCAATCGTCTATATAAATCTGATCAACTATGGAACCAAGAAAGCATTCGCACCAAGAGACATAACAGGGCCACAATAAAAACAATATGACTAAAGAGGAAATGAAAATGAGGCCCATGCAGTAAGAGCATGGCCTTGGCTAGTCTATGATGAAGAAGACTCAAGGGTTGAAATTTTATGTTGCATCATAGCCTTTTCCAAGGCCTCTAATCTCATCCAACATCTATTGATTGCATATCCCTCCTTACTCCAGAAACTACAAGGCTCATCCAATGTCTTCTTTGTCTTGGACTACCAATTAGATTTGAAATTCCTCTTCTTACCTGTATGCACAACAAGAGCATGAGCTTTGGAACTTTTCAAAGTACCCATCTTTATGAGCTTATCATGCTCATGTACCAAGGACTTGATGAAAGCATCAAAAGTGGGCATCTTCCAACTTGTTCCTATCGTAAGCCTAATGATGTGAAAAGCAAAGACAAACACAACATACTATGGACCCAATTTTGACAAAAAAGAAAGAATTAATTTGCTTTCTTATGTGATTTTTTTGATTCTACATGCTTTGAGCTGAAGTAATAAATCCTTGAACTTTGTGAAGAAGTCTTGAATATTCTCAAAATTACTTGGATCTAATGGGTTGGGCTCATTTTCAAGGATGTGACCCGCATCTCATCTTGCTTCCCAAAAAAGACCCTCCAATGTACTCCAAACTTAGTTTGGAGTTGTGCATGCTTCAACATGAAACAAAAATTCTAGAGAGATGGATAAGCATAGCAGACCAAAGGCTTCATCCATGTGGTTGAAGTATTTAGACTTTTGAACTGTGGAAGTGGATTCAACCTTTATCTCCATAACTATTCAATACAAGCCTTTACTTCTAAGTTGAAGTTGATTGTTGGGCTTCCATTCAAAATAGTTGTATGGAGCAAGAAACCCAATGGCTGAAAATTCCATGTCCAACCAATTTGATCTTGAACATCTGCAAAAAAAAATGCTCACTTTCCTACCAAAAAAGTTTTAATACCAAGTAAAATCTTCTACAGTTGTAAGTTGTAGAATTTTCTATAGTTGTAAGTTGTACAACAAATAGATCTAGCTAAGAAAGAAGCACAATTCACATAGATCAAGAAAAACAAAATTACAAACTAGAGAAAACAAAGAATTTCATAAACTCCTCACATTCCATAAAAATTGTTTGAATTACAATAAAAATTAAGCATGCTTTTGTACAAATTAAACTATCTTAAATAAACCATAAGATGTATGCATAATAATCAATGATGAAATCTTCATTGAAATCACTGTCAATTCTCTCACTTTATTGAAGGGTTTTCATAAAATACAAATCAAACATGAGGTCAACTTATCGTTAGAATTATTCTCCAGCTAAGGGTTTTAGAGCCCTCAAGAGACATATGCAAGCATTGGAAGAACAAATGTGTAGAGGAATAAATCTTGTCATAAGAGATGAAAGCAAGGATGAAGGTGAAGAAGAAGAAAATGTTGAAGTAGAGATGGTTTTAAACCCAAAAGAAGAAAGACAATTCAAGGCCATCTCCAAGATTGGAAAAACACCTAATTTTGAGGTTCCCACATTTTTGGGAAATCTTAACCCAGAGAAGTTGATTGAATGGATCAATGAATTGGAGGAATGCTTTTGAGTATGAAGATATTGAGGATCTTGATAGGGTCAAGTTTGCAAAGCCAAAACTAAAGGGGCATGTGAACATTTAGTGGCAAGAAATTTAGTTAGAGTGAAATAGGAGAGGAAAGGACAAAATCACCAGATGGGATCGAATGATAGCTCAATTTAACTAACAATTCATTCTCATGGATTATCAGCTTGATCTACTAAAGAAAATGCACGGGTTGAAGCAAGTGAGAAGATCTATTTAAGAGTATACTGAGGAGTTCTACCAAGTTCTCATAAGAATCGTTCATGCAGAGCCTGATAAGGAGAAAGTAACCTATTATTTGTTGTGGTTTCACAACGCACACCCCATTGGGGACCTCCTAGTAAATTTTTGTATCCCAGACCCCTAGTTTGGGGCCTAGGTCATTTTGGAACACTTCAAGAGTCTGGGTCAAGCCTCAATCTCTGACTGGGGAAATTCAGATTGTTAGAACTAGAGAGGAAAATTGGATATTTCAAGTGTTTTAGTGCAAAGATGCGCACTAGCACACTTGTACACCCCATGAGGGTGTGCAAGTGCACTTAGTGCACAAGTGTGCACTCATCTCCCTCTGGAAATATGCACATGCGCACTTGTGCATATGTGCACCTCTAAAGGGTGCACACCCAAGGGTCAGGGTCTATATAAACCTTGCAACCCCTTCCTCCACTCCATTCTTCTCTGCAATCTCCCTCCAACTGCACCTCTACACCTTTTCATCCTTCCACACCTACAATGAAACACAACACAAGGTCAACTCAAACAACAAAGGTGCGCACAAGCATATCTACTCAAGGTGTGCATGCATGCACCTTTGATCACCTAAAAAGAAAAGACCTAATAAAACCTAAGATTAAGAAAGCACTAGAAGGTGCACACATGTGCACCTTCTACCTAACCATATTAATCAAAATTAAACCTAAGGAAAGGTGCACACATGCACACCTTTCTCATGCTTTGTTAAACACTTAAGGCTGTGCAGATTCACACTCCATCAAAGTGTGTATGTGTGCACCCCTTGTGCACTTAAAAGCATAAGGAGCAGTTAATTCCTTCCTTGCACTGCCATAATGCATGTGCACAGTTGCAAACATGCGTATGTGTGCACCTCACTTAGGTGTCCAAGTGCACAACTACCCCTAAATGGTCAATGAGAGACCATTTAGCACAACTAGTGCACTTGTAAGGGTGCACTTGGTGCACTTTTCTGCATATTAGGGCTTGTGGGGGGAATTTACTGTTTCTGACTATTTTGGATAAATTTTGGCTAGGTTTTTTATTAGTTAGGGTTTGTTTTAGCTTTTTAGTCTAATGTCTCCTCTCTTGTGCAGATAAAATAACATCATCATCATCTTCAATGGAAAAAAATATTACTCAGACAGTTGTCTTCAAGTACCAAGGTGCACCGAGAAAATCCTACTTTCAGGATGGAAATGCCAAAATCAGAGACATTGAGCTTGGACATATTGATTGGAATGCATTCCTCACTATTTGCAACAAACTAAAAAAACAATCTGCAATGGTATCAACTATGATTAGATTAGAGCTTGTCAATGCAACATTACATCCTACTTTTGTACAATCTTCAAAATTCATCATGGCTCTCGCAGATAACTATGTGACAAAAGAAAAGGTCATCAAGAGTGTTATAGGGAAATAGTTCTAAACCTCTGACCTCAAAATATTGAGAAGGTGTTTCACCTTCCCAGGGCTAATCAATACTTACAAGTATCTTATGAAGGAGCAGAAAGATGGTAATAGGAAAACGAGAAGGAAGCCTGAGAGATAATTCAATCATTTTTTTATTGATAGGACACCAATAGGTTGTAGAGTCGAAAAGATAAACATGACACGAGGACACATGAAGGATGACATGGGATATGCCATTGTGTTTTTTAGCAGGATTATGAGACTACTAACAATGGGACACCTACAAACTTGGATGGTCCACTTCATAGAGACCATCATGATGACCATGATACCAATTAATCAGGCTAAAATTCTGAGTGATAACCTAGACAAATAGTTGGTAGCTATCAAGGCTAACCCCAAATTCTATATGACATCATTTTTGGTGTACTTATTGGTGGCCCAAACAATAGACTACCCAGGACTTTACAAGAAGGGAAGCATGCAAGATGCTAATGTCTGGCCCTATGTGGTATACCCTTAGCTAGTCAAGAAGAAACTCTTAGAGCAGAGAATCGAGTATAAGGTAGTGAATGACAACTTTATATTTGCAATCATCTAATTCATAAAGGGGGATTATGCTAAAAGGATGTCAATAGAGGCAGTAGCCAGGATTACAGAGATCGGTACCTACTACATCCAATTTAAAACATTCACCTACTTAAGGATAGTCGGTACCTTGGAAAATCCCAAGAAGCTCCTAAGATATCCATCAAATAGGCTTATTTTGTTGGAAATTGCCAAGCAACTCATATCTGCATATGACAAAGTGAGGAAACAACACAAAAAGACATGGATGTTGCCAATCACCATTGGTTCTTTCGAGGTCAAACAGAAGCAAGACATCATGACCTTCAATTCATAATGAGATTGGTGTCCCTTACAAGAATACAACTCCCCTCACCCATACTTTGATAATATATGGATGGTCCAACATCTGGTGGGGAAGTAGTTCATACATGAAGATGCATTGGAGAACCACTGGATGAATGCAACTGACGACTATGATATCCAAATAAGGGATTATTGTAGGATGACACTATATCTAGTAGAAAAATTAATCAAAGTCAAAATCCTGCTAAAGGTTGTTGAGAAAGATTTGAAGGATCCAGTCTATGATATCTAGATAAGGGTTTATTGTAGGATGACTCTCTATCTAGCAGAAAAAGTACTCAAGGTCAAAATCCTACTAAAGGCTATTGGGAAAGATATGGAGGATGTCCTAGATCGATTGTACAATAAGGACAAAATCTACGACATGTTGACCATCAATGGGGAGATTGGAAGGGACAAGAACACAAACATCAATAATAGAGCTCGCCACATGATCTAACCGACAAAGGAATGGATCAAGAAACCTTTCAAACTTGATCCAATTCCTCAGGTTATTCCTCTTCAAGCCACAACATGACCTATGAAGGGTAAAGCTACAAAAGTTATAGTACCAACTTTCTCAGCTCAATCAGTAGTGAGGCTAGAAATGGTTCATCAACAGGAATGAGAAGTTGAGTACTTTGAAGTTGATAGAGGAGTGAAAAGGAAGAGAGTTCCAGTGAATGCAAAGAAGAAAATGACTCAGGTTCAAGTGCCTCAATAATAATAGGTAAATCCTGAACAAGTAGAGTCTCGAGCCGACCCAACACCTCAAGTTTAAGAAACTAAGCAAGTGCCTCCACAAGAACATGAAGAAGAAGAGGAAGAACAGAGGGTGTCACTAGCAAGTACAAAGGAAGAAGCCTCCCCCTTAGCTCCTAAGAAGGTTGGGATTGAGCCCACTATGGTGGGGACATGAAGGAGAAGATTGAAGAAGAAAAACACTCCACTCCCATAGGTGCCTGAGATAATCCATGAAGCTAATGTAGAAGAAGAAGAAGAAGGGGAGGATATCAATATGTTCCCTTGAGTTAAAGGACTCATGTTGTTAGGGCCACAGAAGAAGAGAGGAATATAAGTTCAACTGTCACACCACCTTCCACTCTAAAAGAACCTATTTAGGTCTCTACATCAAAGGATGAACAACAACAATGGATTGATGACGTGGAAGGTCAAGAAACATATATCTTCAACCTCTCTAATTTTGACTTCATGCTGGTGGGCACCAAGATGGTGGGTGAAAAGATATGGGATACTCCCATGAATCAATCCCTAGGTGAGGACTAGAATTAATTACTGCCTCTTCCTCAAGGACCCCTGGGCCTACCACTCCCACTAGTTCAGGATTTGTCATTTCTAGACAAAGGCTTAGCAATGCCATTTCCTCCTATTACAGAATCAAAAGAACAAGTAGTGGAGGATTCTAATGAAGGATTCTAGTGTAGATCGAGTCAAGTTGGTTACCAAAGGAACTCAGTGCTAACCAAGTAGTTTAGTTTTAGTGTTAGTCAAGTGACATCATAACACTTTTCTCAAATAAGTAACTATTACAAGCCAACGTAGTGGGTGTTAATTGTTTGTTTGAAAGGGTATTCAAGCAAACCTGACATTGGGTTTCACATATATGAAAGGTCAAGTTGTGGATATGGAAGAAGAATAAAGGTATAAGATGTGAATTAAGAAGGATATTTGATTAAAGGCAATACATCCAAGGAGTTGCAAAGAATATTTTGATCAAGAAGGATCTAGAGGATAAACCAAAATAGTAATCTAAATCTGCAAATTAGTTTCTTCATCAATCAGGTCAATCATTATTACTCTCTAACAACTGTAGCAGTAAAGAAATGTCTTAACAGAGTTGACTTAACAATCATGTTGTAAATCTTCTAACAAGGTGGCATTTCTAGATTGAAGTGTCTTAAAGACCTTTAGCAAAGCCACTCCTAACTAGGTGATTCAATTTCTTTAATAGGGTCACACTTAACCGTGTGTTTTGTAACCTTTAACAGGGTTGGCTCCTAATAGGGCTCACTTTGGAAGAGTGAAAAGTTGTAACTAGTTGCATTGGTGGTTTTCCCAAATTAGGTTTCCATGTTAAATCTTGGTGTCTCATGTGTTCATGTTATTTTCTTATTATTTTATGTTTCTACAACTAAGTTACTAAAGGTCAATACACATTACTATTTCAAGATTTCTTTGCTAATTGAGTTACAATATATATCTAGTTCTAACCAAGCAGTGTAAGATCTTGGCTGAGTAAGAAGTTTGTAAAGACATTTAAGGGACTTGCAATTATTTTTGTGGTAACTAATTCACTCCTCCCCTCTTATTTACTTCTCTTGTATTTCCAACAATTGGTATAAGAGTTGTTGGTGCTTGCAGGAAAGGTTTCAAAGACCTAAGCTAAAGATCAAGATGTCTTACAAAAGAGAGATCCCCAAGCTTAGTAGAGATAACTTTGCAACATGGTAGGAACTCATGAAGCTACATCTAGGAACCACTGGAGGTACAGGTCTGCACTTCTTAGAGAATCAATATGTGGCACCTCCAAAGTCTTTAACTGTGGATCAGATGGTGGACTTGAGAAATCACAACACAATGATGATTGATATTGCTTCTGCTCTCAATTATTATAAATTTGATGAAGTCAAAGATTTCCCTACTACCTTTGACATGTGGGAAAAACTAGTAAAACATATATGGAGGAGATGAAAATGTGAAAAGAGCCAGCGAAGAGAGTCTAAAAGGCTAGTTTGATCAGATGAAGATGAAAGAACATGAAAACATTGCTAAATACATTGAAATAATCAAAGTAAGTGTGAGTGCAATCAGAGTTGCAGGAGGAAAAATAGATGATACAACAATAGTTAGAAAGGTACTAAGAACTCTTCTTCCTTCTTATGCAATTAGAGTTTAATCTATTCAAGAGATGAAATGTGATCCCACAAATGATATAACTTTGGATGCACTAGTGGGAAGATTAATAGCTTTTGAGTTGGATAACTTTGATAACTATCTTCCTCGCTCTCACAACATAGAATCAACATTCAAATCCAAAATAACTCATGGAAGAAAGGGACAAAACTCAAAAGGCAAACATATTGATAGTGAAGAAGATGAAGATTCAGATGATGACCTTGAAGCTATTGAAGCCCTACTTGTAAGAAGGTTACCAAAAGGCAAAGGTAAAATACCTTTGATTTGCTTCTCTTTTGAAGAAGTTGGTCACATTGCTACAAGGTGTCCAAATAAGGAAAACAAAGATGATAGAAAAGTCAACAAGTTCAAAGGCAATAAAGACCTCAAGAGCTACAAAGACTACAAAGACAAAGGTAAGAAATCTTGTTATATTGCTAAAGATTCTGATAGTGATAATGAAGATGAAATGGTATACATTGCTATTAAAGATGAATCAAACGATGATGATAACGAAAAGATGGCACTTATCTCTCATGTTAGCAAGAATGACACATGGATAATAAATAGTGGGTGTTCTCATCACATTACTGGTGATAAAACTAAGTTTAAACACTTGGAACATTATGATGGTGAAAGTGTTAGATTTGGAAACAATGAACCATGATATATGAAAGGAAAAGGATGCATTGCAGTAACTGATGGGCTCAAATGTGACAATGCTTATTGGGTTGAAGGACTATGACATAATCTTCTAAGTGTGGCAAAAGTGAACAACATTGGATACAAGGTAGAATTCATGAATGGAAAAGCTAAGTTGTTGAATGGTAAAGGAAATCTAGTTGGCACTGGCAACCAGACTAAATTAATTTATTCTATTTAGATCTTATTGAAAGTTCATGTTTTCTGGCACAAGTAGAGGAAAGTTGGCTGACATAAAAGAATTTGTCATTTAAACTTTGACAATCTAGTTACCATAAGTAAGAACAAAAGAGTAAGAGGTATTCCAACTCGAAAGAAACTTGAAATGGCCATATGCAAACAATGCGAGATTGGAAAAATGGGCAAAAATAATTCAAAAGTAAGAATTGCAATACAAAAGAAGTCTTGTCACTAGTTCAATAGACCTTTGTGGACCAATAGGTATAGAAAGCTACATTGGTCACAAATTTTTCATTTTTTGTTGATGATTATTCTAGGATGATGAAAGTGTTGTACTTAACAGATAAATCTAAAGCTTTTTAAAAGTTCAAATGGTATTTAGCTAGAGTTGAAAAGGAAATGGGAAAGAATCTAAAATGCCTAAGATCAAACGAAGGAGGTGAATTCAATGAATTCTACAATGAAAGAGGAATGAAAAGACATGTAACTGCACCTAGTACACCTCAATTGAATGACATAGTAGAAAGAAGAAATAGGTTCATCATGGATTCTAAAAGAACACTAATGATAAAGAAAAATGTTGCAACCAAATACCAGAAAGAAGAAATTAGCACAATAGTTCATACCCTAAATCAAGTTCAACTAAAGAAAGGTACAAATCAGACACCTTATGAATTATGGTATGGTTATAAACCTAATGTCTATTATTTCAAAGTATTTGGAAGCAAATGTTATATCTTGAAAGAGGCAAGAAAAGGAAAGTTTGATGCAAAAAGTGATGAAGGCATATTTCTAAGCTATTCCAGCAAGAGAAAAACATATAAATGTTTGATTCTTGCTACTTACAAGGTTATAGAAAGTGTACATGTGAAATTGATGAGTTTGTAGAAAATAGTGAAGAACAAAGCAACAAAGAACTTGAAGACTACATAAACTTTATTTACTATGAGCTTGAAAATCTACCGAAGGTTCAAGCAAATGTGATTGGGCAACAACAGATAGCACCACCCCAACAATCAAGACAACCCAAGTCACATAAGACTATAGTGCAACCCAAGTTGTAGCTAGTGCAACTCGAGCATTAGTTCAAGTGACCCGAGTCTTAGGCAGAGAGAACTGAGTCTCAAACAGTGGGAGCAGAGTAGAGTTCAAAAATTCACAGAACCTTTGAGTGTGGTAAACCAAGTGAAACAAGTCCAAAATATAGAAGAAAGGAACCTATACTCTCCAAAATAGTTAGAAGGTATCATCCACCAGATAAAATAATTGGAGATTGGTCAAGAGGCATATTGAATACTTTTAGAATGGATGATTCCAAAGTAGTTAGAACACCTATGTCTACTGGACACAAACTATCCAAGAATGATGATTCAAAGGAGGCAAATCAGACTACCTATAGATCCATGATTGGTAAACTTTAGTATGTGGCTCACACAAGGCTTGATATTACATTAGCAGTTGGTATAGTTGTAAGATTTTCTGCAAATCCTAGAGAAAATCATATAATGGCAATCAAAAGAATAATGAGATATCTAAAATACACTCAAGACTATGGTTTATGGTACAAGAAAGGAAGAAACTTTGAGTTGGAATCCTTTACTAATGTTGATTGGGCTGGAAGCATTGATGAGAGGAAAAGCATAAGTGGAGGAGCATTCTTTCTTGGAAAGAGGTTAGTATCATGGACAAGAAAAAAGAAGAATTGTATTTCTTAGTCTACAACAGAGGAAAAATATGTTGTTGCAACAATTACTTGTTCCAACATAATCCAGTTCAAGAAATTGTTGTTAGGAATGAAGGAAGAAATCAAGGACCCAATGGTTATCTATTGTGATAACAGAAGTGCAGTTAATATATCCAAGAATCCAATGATGCGCACTAAGACAAAACACATTGCAATCAAGTATCAATTTTGTAGAGAGTTAGTTCAAGATGAAGAGGTCAGATTATAATATGGACACGTTGCTAACATATTCACCAAGCCATTACCTAAGGATGCATTTTTGTATCTTAGAGGTAAGTTAGAGGTCATTCCCCTATCTAATGCTCACTAGAGTATAGATTAGTGATGCATCGACTAATCTATATTGAAGATCTATCTAGTTGATGCAAGAATTTTAGAGCACATTGCATATGAATCACTACATCAGGTACATTGAAAATTAATTGTATAAAGTCTTTGGCATTTGATGTCAAAGAGGGAGAGATTGAAACATGTCATGTTCATATCAAAAGAATTGAGGGAGAGATTGATTGAGGTCATGAATCAAGAACAAGAGAGAGAATTTGATCAGATAGAGTTTGAAGATAAGATGTCAGAGGAAGAATCTCAGAGGGAGTTCTCATGGATGAAGAATAAAAAACAAACTAAGGATATTTGCTCCAAAGCTTTCTTTGCATAATGACATGTTGTGTTGCCATCAATGCCAAAGAGGGAGATTGTTGAAAAAAATTATTTGATTGTATATTGTCATTGATGTTACACAAATGTCACACTCTAACTAAGCACAACTAGTAGTAACCGAGCTTAGTTGGCACTGAAGAAGACTCCACTATCAACCGAGCAAAATTAAGAAGGAACCAAGTTTAGAGAACCAGTGTAAACTGAGTTAGGTTGGTCAATGAAGGATTCCAGTGTATACTGAGTCAGGTCAGTTACCAAAGGAGCTCAGTGTTAACCAAATAATTCAGTTTTAGTGTCAACCAAGTGACATCATAACACTTTTGTCAAATAAGTAATTACTGCAAGTTGACCTAGTGGATGTTAATTGTTTGGTTGAAAGGGTACTCAAGCCGACTTGACATTGGGTTTCATATATATGAAAGATCAAGTTGTGAATTAAATTATGGAAGAAGAAGAAAGGTATAAGATGCAAATTAATAATGATATCTTATTAAAAGCAGAACATCCAAGGAGTTGCAAAGAATATTCTAATCAAGGAGAATCCAAAGTATAAACTAGAATAGTGATTTGAATTTGCAAATTAGTTGCTTCATTAATCAAGTCAATCATTGTTACTCTCTAACAATTGTAGCAGTGAAGACATCTCTAAACAGAGTTGACTTAACAATCATTTTGTAAATCCTCTAACAAGGTGAATTTCTAGATTGAAGTGTCTTGAAGACCTCTAACAAGGGCACTCCTAATAGGGTGATTCAAATTCTTTAATAGGGTCACAATTAACCGTGTGTTTTGTAACCTTTAACAGGGTTGGCTCCTAACAAGGCTCACTTCAAAAGAGTGAAAAGTTGTAACTAGTTGCATTGATAGTTTTTCCAAATTGGGTTTTCATGTTAAATCTTGGTGTCTCATGTGTTCATGTTATATGCTTATTGCTTTATGTTTCTGCAACTAAGTTACTAAAGGTTAATAAACATTAATATCTCAAGATTTCTTTGCTAACTGAGTTAAAGTATATATCTAGTTCTAACCAAGCTATGCAAGGAGTTCTAACTGAGCAGTGCAAGGTCTTGGCTTAGTAAGAAGTTTGTAAAGACATTTATGGGACTTGGAATTATTTTTGTGGTAATTGATTCACCCCTCCCCTCTCAATTACTCCTCTTAGAATTGAATGGCACTTTATAATGGGCATGTTGCAAGCCTTTGTGTTTCCTCCATTAATCTATAAATGGATTGACATTTTACTTAAAGATTCCTCTAAAGTTATAGATGTAAATGGTGAACTCACTCAAAGATTTATAAGATAGGGATGCCCAATTGCTTCCTCTTTGTTTGTCATTTATGTTGATGAATTATTCTATATTCTCAAATCTTCTTAGTTAGGCCCCCTATTAAAGGTATCACCCTGCCTAATAAAGAGACTCTTATTAATGTTGAGTTTGTTGATAATATTGCCTTGTTCATTCTCTTGGATGAAGAAAATTTTGATAATATGTTTCATAAGGTGCAATTATTTTGTCTGGTATCTAGGGCCAAAGTAGCTCCCCATAAATCATCCATTATTGGGTGGTCCTGAATCCCCCTAGATTGGATTGTGAGTAAAGAATGTCAGTGGTTGAGACATAGTGATATCGTTAGATATCTAGGAATCCCATTATCTATTGATCCATCCCTCAAGGATATGTGGATATGGCTCTTTTCTAAAATTGAAAAGAAATCTTTGAAGTGGCAAACCCACCTCCTCTCTTTGGCAGGTAGAATACAGGTGGTTCAAAAAGCTTGATTTTCTCATCACATATATTGATAAGTAGGAGATAATTTCCACAACAAGTCAAATTGTGATATTGATATCAGGATTTAACTATGTGATTTTGAGTCAAACTCATTGACCCATGTTTCATGAGCAGTGATTCCACATGAATCCATCTCTCATGAAAATAAATGGAACACTTAACACTCATTGGATCTAGGTGATACTCACAGGGGTGAAGCACCAAGACTTCCCGAGAGGTCACTTGTCCTAGTACTACTCCAACCTAAGCATGCTTAACTATGGAGTTTCCTCCATGGTTAAACCCAAAGCTTGTGACCCCATTTGCAAAACCTTCACCAAGTGTTGTGCCTTATGAACCATTCGTTAGAAAGCCCCTTAAGCTCATCAATTGATAAGTTGGAGATAATTTCCACAGCAAGTCACATTGTGATATTGATATCAAGATTTAACTGTGTGATTTTGAGTCAAACTCATTGACCCATGTTTCATGAGCAATGATTCAACATGAATCCATCTCTCATGAGAATAAATGGAACACTTAGTATTCATTGGATCAAGGTGATGCTCACGGGGTGAAGCATCGGGACTTACCAAGAGGTCATTCGCCACAGTACTACTCCAGCCTGAGCGTGCTTAACTACAAAGTTTCCTCCATGGTTAAAACCAAAGCTTGTGTAAAATGGGAACAATATGGCTATTTTCTAATTATCAAAACAATAGTCTAGAAAGGATTATGAGGGACTTTATGTGGTCTAATGGGATGGGGAATAAGAAAAGACATTGTAAAATGGGAATGGTGTTGTTTACCGAAAGAGAAGGGTGGACTGGGGATTAAAGACTTAAAAGCTCAAGGTATGGCATTGGCATCTAAATGGATCATTCAAGCTCTTTTAGGGAGGAACCATGGAAAGTCTTAGTAAAAAATAACATCTCTAGATCATAAATTAAAAAAGGTAAAAACTAGATCAACGTGCCACTTTGTGATAAAGTTTTTGGGAATTTTGAGTTAGTAGTCTTTGGCTCCAAAAAAATTCAGTCCATTTGGCAGGCTTGGTCCTAGGTTAGAAGTCTTATCCCACCTAGGGGTGCCAGTGGTGGTCCTACTTATTCCATTTTGGACATATCTATTTGGTGGGGAGTTGAAGCTAATGGTAAACCTCTTGCATTAACCCAAAGTTGCTCTACAGAAAATTGGAATAAATATGGCATCTCCCTTGTTAAAGACATTTTGGTTGACAATAGGTTGCGGCTGTGGAATGAAATCTCTAGCAAATTCCACATTCTAAATTCTTAAAAGAAAACTTACTCTATCATTACTAAAGCTATAGGCAATTTCTTCACTGGGCACATGATGGACATTAATCAGTTTCTTCAGTGGACTAAATGGAAGGATGATAATCAATTTAGGAGTGTATCTACTAAACAAATTTATAGCATGCTTAAGGATAACCACTCTATTTCTTGACAAGATGAACCATGGCTGGGGTTGAGGTATTTAGGTGATAAATGACATTTTATTTTAACATTTTTTGACATTATCCTTGTGAACCAAATAAATCTTGCTTTAGATGGTTACTGCTTTTAATAAAACTTGTTGTTGGTAATACTTTGCCTCATGGTCTTGGTAATCTTATTATATGTGATGTTTGTTCTATTATTGAGTCTTATGAACATCATTTTTTTAATTGTAATTTTGCCCATGGTGTTTGGTCCATTTTTTTGGGTCTCCTATAGTTCAGAACATTAGACTTGGTCTCTCATGGAGTGAATTTTTAGCCGACTTTGCTGAGTCTTTTGATCTTACAACTAATACCTTCTGGTCTAGTCTAATCTATAAAATGTAATGACTTCTTTAGAATGAGAGAATTGGAGAGATTCTTTAGAAGAGAAGGAGCATCTTGCTGAGTTTGAATGTAAACTCATACATTTTCAAATCATGTCACAGGTTGTTGTTGCTTTAGAAATCTCCAGGGATAGGTTCATGGTGCTGACGTGGGAGGGACAAATCCTGATTCACAAGGAAGATATAGTCTCGTCTCAGTATTTTGCTATGCACAAGGATATGCTTAATCATAGAGAAATGGTTAATCTTAACCAATTCATAAAAGGCCTCAATATTGAAGATAGATCTATTGTTGTTATACATGATCCTCATGTTTATACAACACCAAGGTGTATGGATTAGGAAGCATTGCAAGATGTTATCTATTATGTGGAATGACGCTTTTAAGTTGGTTTATCTTTTTGTATTAACAATTTTGAATATAGTTTACTTCAAATGTAATTCTATGTGCTCATTTGACAGCTACTCTTACTTGTTAAAAGATTCTACTCTCTTAGGCAACTGCTTGGGTAATACTTTGTTAGTATCTGAGTTTATTTTGAAGATGTAATGTGTAAGAAAACTTAGATGACATATATGCCAGATTTCATGTATGCCTCAGTGATATTACCCATATGCTTTTACTATGTTAATACAAAAAAAACTATTTCTATATATAATATTTATATAATACAATAAATATTTATATTATTATATTTTTAAATAAATATGTTATTATAATATATTTTAATTTGATTTAGCAAATAATTGTACTCTATATTATATTCCTTGATATTTAAATAAGAAACAAACATGCACACATATGTAAAAAATATTATTGTTAAGGCTAAATGATCTAGTCTAGAAAGTACAATAAATATTAAATAAATTTAGCCTAATTAAATACTTATTAGGTTTATATTATTTTTAAAATTAGATTTAGACTTAGAATTCAATAAGATTAGTATTAGGATTTCATTTAAAACAAGGTTTAAACAAAGATAAGAAATATGTCTACAATTCAATAAGAAAAATGGTTTCAGTAAAGTTATACAATATAAATATTTAAAATAGAATTAAATTATTAGAACTTGAAATTAAATAAAAATTATACAAGAAATATTTGAACACAATATGATTGTACAAATAAATATATATTACAACATATTATAAACTAGTGTAGATATCTTAAATAAACCTATCTAGAGAATGTTGATAGACATCAATTTTCAAATATTTAAAATTTAATTTACTACACCAAAAAAAAATTATATTTCATTGTGTCTATATTTGTTTTTTTGGTAGTGAATTAAGTTTTTTTAATTTTAGTTTCTAAAAAGAGGATTATTTATATCTTCAAAGCTTATAATTTTTACAAATCATATTTTTATTTGTATTCTTTATATGTTATTTATTGAAAAATATTTTGTTTATAAAAATATTGAAAATTTGTTGATTGTCAAATTTAAGCTGAAAAATAATTGTTAACATTAACACTGCCATTATAGAATGTATATTTTACAATGATAACTATTAATCTCCCTTTAATACAAGCATCAAAATAATTTCATATTTAAGCTAAAGAAAATTGATAAGTAGGAGATAATTTCCACAAGAAGTCAAATTATGATATTGCTATCAACATTTAACTATGTAGTTTTTTGAGTCAAACTCATTGACCCATATTTCATTAGTAGTGATTTAACACTAATCCATCTCTCATGATAATAAATAGAACACTTAGCCCTCATTGGATGCACATAGAGGCAAAGCGTCTAAACTTCCTAGGAGGTCACCCATCCTAGTACTACTCCAGCCTGAGCACACTTAACTATACAGTTTTCTCCATGGTTCAACCCACTTTGTTTGCAACCCCATTTGCAAAACCTTCATCAAATGTTGTGCCTTATGAACCATTTATTACAAAGCCCCTTAAGCTCATCAATTGATAAGTAGGAGATAATTTCCACAGTAAGTCAAATTATGATATTACTATCAGGATTTAACTGTGTAGTTTTTGAGTCAAACTCATTGACCCATATTTCATGATTAGTGATTCAACGTGAATCCATATCTCGTGATAATAAATAGAACACTTAGCACTCATTGGATCTAGGTGATGCTCACAGAGGTGAAGCATCGGGACTTCCCGGGAGGTCACCCATCCCAGTACTACTCCAGCTTGAACGCACTTAACTACAAAGTTTCATCCATAGTTAAACCCACTATGCTTGCAACCACATTTGCAAAACCTTCACTAAGTGTTGTGCCTTATGAACCATTTATTACAAATCCCCTTAAACTCATCAATTGATAAGTAGGAGATAATTTCCGTAGAAAGTCAAATTATGATATTGCTATCAGGATTTAACTATGTAGTTTTTTCAGTCAACTCATTGACCAATATTTCATGAGTAGTGATTCAACACGAATCTATCTCTCATGATAATAAATAGAACACTTAGCACTAATTGGATCTAGGTGATGCTCAAAGAGGTGAAACGCCGAGACTTCTAGGGAGGTCACCCATCTGAGTGCTACTCCAGCGTGAGCACACTTAACTACAAAGTTTCCACTATGGTTAAACCCACTGTGCTTGCAACCCCATTTGCAAAACCTTCACCAAGTGTTGTGCCTTATGAATCATTTATTACAAAGCCCCTTAAGCTCATCAGTTGATAAGTAGGAGATAATTTCCATAGCAAGTCAAATTATGATATTGCTATTAGGATTTAACTATGTAATTTTTTGAGTCAAACTCATTGACCCATATTTCATGAGTAGTGATCCAACACGAATCCATCTCTCATGATAATAAATAGAACACTTAGCACTCATTGGATCTAGGTGATGCTCACAAAGGTGAAGCACTAGGACTTCTTGGGAGGTCAGTCATCCTAGTACTACTCTAGCTTGAGCACGCTTAACTACATAGTTTCCTCCATGGTTAAACCCACTTTTCTTGTAACCCCATTTGCAAAACCTTCACCAAGTGTTGTGCCTTATGAACCATTTATTACAAAGCCCCTTAAGCTCATCAATTGATAAGTAGGAGATAATTTCCACAAGAAGTCAAATTATGATATTGCTATTAGGATTTAACTATGTAGTTTTTTGAGTCAAACTCATTAACCCATATTTCATGAGTAGTGATTCAACATGAATCCATCTCTCATGATAATAAATGGAACAATTAGCACTCATTGGATCCAGGTGATGCTCATAGAGGTGAAGCACTGAGACTTCCCAAGAGGTCACCCATCCTAGTACTACTCCAACCTAAGCGCGCTTGACTATAGAGTGTCCTCCATGGATAAACCCACTTTGCTTGCAACCCCATTTGCAAAACCTTCACCAAGTGTTCTGCCTTATGAACCATTTATTACAAAGCCTCTTAAGCTCATCAATTGATAAGTAGGAGGTGATTTCCGCAACAAGTCAAATTATGCTATTGCTATTAGGATTTAACTATGTAGTTTTTTGAGTCAAACTCATTGACCCATGTTTTATGAGAGATGGATTCGACACTACTCCAGCCTGAGCACACTTGACTACATAGTTTCCTCTATGGTTAAACCCACTCTACTTTCAACCCCATTTACAAAACCTTCACCAAGTGGTCCGCCTTATAAACCATTTATTACAAAGCCCCTTAAACTCATCAATTGATAAGTAGGAGATAATTTCCACATCAAGTCAAATTATGATATTGCTATGAGGATTTAATTGTGTAGTTTTTTGAGTCAAACTCATTGACCCATATTTCATGAGAGATGGATTCCATGAAATATGGGTCAATGAGTTTGACTCAAAAAACTACGCAGTTAAATCATGATATTCCATGAAATATAGGTCAATGAGTTTGACTCAAAAAACTACACAGTTAAATCATGATAGCAGTATCATAATTTGACTTGTTGTGGAAATTATCTCCTACTTATCAATTGATGAGCTCAAGGGGCTTTGTAATAAATGGTTCATAAGGTAGACCACTTGGTGAAGGTTTTACAAATGGGGTTGCAAGCAGAGTGGGTTTAACCATGGAGGAAACTTTGTAGTCAAGCGCACTTAGGCTGGAGCGTACTGGGATGGGTGACCTTCTGGGAAGTCCCAATGCTTCACCTTAGTGAGCATCACCTAGATCCAATGAGTGGTAAGTGTTCTATTTATTATCATGAGAGATAGATTTGTGTTTCACTACTCATGAAATATGGGTCAATGAGTTTGACTCAAAAAACTACACAGTTAAATACTGATAGCAATATCATAAAAAATAATTGCTAACATTAACACTGCCATTATAGAATGTATATTTTACAATGATAACTATTAAGTATCAAAATAACTTTTCTTCCTAGCTAATAAAAATGTGAAATGATGCTGATGCTACCTACATGTTGCACATTACAAAATTCCAGGACATGCTGATAAACATCTTTCTTGTTTCCCTACACAATGTGCTTTTCGGTCTCATGGAAGACACAAGTGTTTTGAAGTTTAGCAAATTATAAAATCGGAGAGCGTGGAAGGTTACATAAAGCCAATTCAAGCACATAAGAGGAATAGAAAGAAATGGCGGCAAGTAGAAAGAATTCAAAAACACTTTATCACATGCAATCTTAAAGTCAAGACCACAGTTCCGTATGAAATCCTTTTGGCGGAGGTGGGTTCCTTTCCATTAGAAGCCGTTGCATTGATCCGAATGCTAAGCTATTTAAAGAAAACCCAAGGTCTAGAAACACATCGTTGGCTCAAGTTGGTAATAGAGGAAAAACTTGTGAGGCGGAAAAACACATGGATGAAACAAAATGACAAATGGATGCAAAAATGGGATATCAACATCCCAGCTTGCCCGGATAACATCAAAGAAATAAAAAAGTTTGTCAATGAAAAATTTCGCAATATTCTGTGGACAAGACACATAGGGAGGAAAAAATCTTATTACATTAAAGAATTTAATCCCACTTCTAGTCATGATGAAAAGGCATATATAGGGGCACCTATTAACTGGAAAGCAAAAATGTTGATGGCACAAATTAGAACTAGTTCACATCAGCTGCGATGTGAAACTGGTAGATGGCAAGTTCCAAAGGAAGAGTGGGCAGACAGAACATGTTTATTCTGCAATATGGAAACAGTGGAGACAGAGCAACACTTTGTCATGGAATGCTTGGCTTACAACGACATCAGATCTGATTATACAAAAATTCTGCAGAACAAGGACTTCAACTATTTATTTGAGGAAGATCAAGTGAAGAGAACTGCGGATTTGATTATCAAAATTCAGAGAAGAAGAGACAAGTTAACCAAAACTTTGCAACTGACTAGTTTGGCTCCTGACTCGGGAGGGCGATTGCATGGGTCCCATAGACTACTTTAGTCTCGTGGACGTCATTAAAATCTATCATATCATATCATATCAGAAGCAAAGATCCGCAGCGTGCAGCGGCATAGAGAGGACTACGAGAAAGGAAGAGAAAGAATAATGGCGTTGTTGGCGTCTTTGAGGAGAACAGGTGGCATTGGCCTCGGGAGAGGTGGAATGTTTGCCAGAGAGATCCAGAGCTTCAGTTTACCAGAGCTTCCATACGAATACAGTGCACTGGAACCGGTTATCAGCGGTGAGATAATGAGTCTGCACCATCAGAAACATCACCAAGCATATGTTACTAACTATAATAAGGCTCTGGAACAGCTTGAAGAGGCCTCTGCTAACAAAAATACCGAAGCCATTGTCTCTCTCCAAAGTGCCATCAAATTCAATGGAGGAGGTAAGATTAAATCCAAAGTTCATTAAATATCTGAATTTGGCTTCGTAGATCAAGACCTGGTGTCTTATAAAGGATTAAAGCTTCGGCTGTTACTTAACTTTTAGGATAAATATCTAGGGTTGTTTTAAAACCCTGGGGTTTAAGGTACACTTTTTGCAATAGTTGCTATCAGGAAATAGTTTTGTTTGAATATTACTACGCTTCTCTGTGCACACTGTTTCCCACGCTTCACTTCCGGCATTGTCTCTGCATCTGGATCAAAAGGTTAGACGTCATTGCTTGACCAAAATGTCCGGAACTGGTTTTTTTATTTGACTCTTCCAAGGGCACCTGTTCTGACAAACGAGGAAGACAGATTGCTCTCAAATTCTCCCGCTACCAAGGTTTGCATGGACTGTGGGCAGTGTTAAAGCAGATAGCGATTTGAATTTGGGTTTCCTCTACAGGCCGCCATTTTCTATTGCATCACACAGCCCTTTGAACTATTATCATATTTGTAATTACATTACCGATACAAGGTAATTGCTCTTAACTCCGAGATAAGTTTCCACATAATATTTAAAGATGCTAAGCAATCAAGATATTTCAATTTTCTAATAATTGTTAAAAATCTTTCGATCAATTAGAATATTGTCAAATCAATTAAACAAGTCTTATTGGTAGTAATAATAGAACGAATCGGAGACACAAAACAAAAGTAAAGCTCGACAAAAAATAAGTTGTTGTAAGCAAGGAAACTTAAAATGCATTGTGTCACATCAAAACGTAAAGAAATTTCTTTCTCGCTCTCATTTCAAAACTTGAAAGATCGAATAAAACAAGAAATATCGTTTCTCTAATTTAATACATGGAACTTTGACTATTCTATCAGATACAAGAAATCTCAAAGAGAGCTTCTGTGATGAGCACACTTATAGTTCACATCGTTTCAAAGTTCTTCTACAGATAAAATGTTCTGCTAATCTACTAGTAATTGTTTAATCGATATATTTCCTTAGGCATTTCATTTTTAGATATTTTAATTTCTCTAATCATTTCTGGAAATGGCTTGATATTTTGCTTCATAAAATAGTTAAGTGAAAATGAAATGCTAAATGTTTTTCTTTCTATGAAAAGTTATATTCTTAAACGTGAGAACAATATAATGTTCATTTTTTAACAAAACAGGAAAAAATGAACTATTTATAAATTAAAAGACAAAAACAATTTACATGGACCTGTATCCAGTTTCCAGCTACCAGTAGCATAACAGTGCCTAACAACAATGGAATATGAGGTAACCTGAGTAGGGACACTACTTATCCCACGCATGTGCATGATAATAGACAGTCCACATTGAGTTTTATCAATCTCATTAGCGTGGCATGTATTGTTGCGGGTATCTCCCAAACCCCCAAAAATAGACATTGTTGGACTCTGGTTGCATGTTGGGATTTTGATCCCGGAGATGCAAGACAGGTTGATGATGTGGAAGCACATGAGGTATTGCTCAGGGTTCTATTCAATTAAAATGAGACAGTCTCCCACAGTGGCAGTGACTCAGACTCCAATTTTGATGCGGTGTTAGAGATGTTGATTAGGGGCAGCTGCATACTTCTATATTTTTGTAAATTTGCAGCTGAAAGTTGCAGCAGTTGGGCAGTTTTTGGAAGTCATATGGTATTCATATATATTCACATTGTCAATGAATGCATTTAAATTTTGTTAGTATATCAGTTTTATGTTGCTGTCTGTTAAATGAATACCTCTATTACTCTAATATCATATTTTAAGGTTCTATAATGTGTATGACAATTCCCCTGTCAATGTTACAATATGAATATACGATATTTTTCTTGGTTGCTGATTCGTTTCAGGATCGGATTCGGGTTTGAGAATCCAATTCGTGGATTCGTGATTTTTTATTTTTTCCATTATGATTCATGAGTGTGTGTGTGCACACACACACACACACACATACACACACACACACACACACACACACGCATATATATACACATGTATATATATATATATATATATTCCAAGTTTGGCCTATGGGTCCTTCGTCTTGGATTCGTGCAGGGTCATATCCAGCACGAACTGGATCCGGACCACTAGGATTTTTTTATATATTATTAAAAAATTTCCCATTTTTTAGTAGCTGCACCCTGCTTCATTTTAATGGCCTTCTTAGATGTGTTCCCCTGTCACCTACCTTTCCATGTCCCAGAAACTGGAGGTGACATATCATTTTGTTTATTGCCATTTTCATAGTAGAAGTTATCATGAACTAAATTTGAATTTCAATCTTGTGGAAAGTAGGTGACATATTTTATCACAGAACCAAAATTATTGTTTGCTTGGTATTTTATTCGAGAAATTCTTCAAGTTGATATTAGTAAATATACTAAATAATGGCTGGATCACATGAATTAGATTCAAGCAATTAATTTCCATTTTAAGAAGCATATATATATACTGAATACTATTATGATTTTTCTACACTGTTCTCCGAAATATGTCATAGTTAGGGTCTGTTGCGTCCCAAGGAAGGATAAGTGATCTAGAAGGCAGTTTAACATGGGATTGCTTCCTTTGTGCACTACTTCCAAGTGCCAATTCTTATTCTACACTCGCACTTGACTGTGGATCTTGAAGGGTGTGCTGCATTGCCTTGTTGTACACTGGGAAATGCTTGGTCATTAGTTTTGTCACTATTTGCCACAATGCAACAGTTCAATGCCAATTTTGAATGAGAGACCTTTTTGATGGCTTTTCAGATTCTTGATGCAAATTGTTATGGTTCAAGGTGATGGAGACTACTGTTGGTATGGGAGATAGCGTGGGAACAGCTATGCAGCTTTTAAAAAATGGGAGAACACTTGGAGACAACAATCATAAAACCTATATAAATAGCTGGATATATTAAAAAGTTCCACAATAGCTGTTAAAAAGTGTAAAATGCAGAAAAACTAAAAACTAATATGATAACTGAAATTGATATTAATGAAGAGAAAGCTCAACTGTATTGATATTTGATACTTACAGCCTTAGTTACCAATTTGTGTTTGGGTTTGGGTTTGGTTTCAGGTTCAGGTACGAGAATTTGGGACATGGGTACATGCAACTTTTGTTTTGGGGGTTTGGGTCTGATTGCGTATGTTATCCGTGTACAGAATAACTAAAGAAATATACAGATTTGTAAAACTAAATCATTTGATAGTATGCTCCAGATGTGCTGGTTGGGTGCATCCACAGTCCAGGATGCACATTCTGGATGCCTCTGGACAATGCATCCAGACCCAATGTGCAGGGGCAGCGTGTGCATCCTGCAACTGAGTTTTGAGTCATGAGAGAAACAGATAAGTTTTAAGCAACATTGAGCCGGAGTTAATTGATAAATTGATAATAACTGAAATAAGAATGCTATTACTGAAAACATGATATGGAGCTACCTGCAGATGGTTCTATTTTTAATCAATTGATAAAATTGAAGTGCACACAAACATCTTAATCCTTTTTATTGCTTCTATTATGACAAGAGCTTTTTTAGCTTTGATAAGAATTTTTTTTTGCAATAAAAAAACTCATTGATTTTAGTGCAGAAAATAGAAAACAAGTCTTATTGTATTTCGGTATATCTTTAGCTTTTGTCATTCAAATGTTAACACTTGAGGAAAACAAACAATATAGTTTATGGGATACATATAGGAATTTTCTACGGGAAATTTCTCAATTTTTTCGTGTACACTTCGAATAGATGTATGGAAACATGAAGAAAGTTTCTTCATTTTTGGAGTCTCTTGACATTTGATGAAGTCCGCTTTCCCCATACATCTCTCTGAGATGGTTTTACTTTTTGATATGGGAGACAATTACTAGGGGTTAGTGTATGAATCTCCAAGTAACTACACAAATTACTTGCCCTTTTCTAATTAATCAGGTTTTGTTCTCTTACAAGATACTTAACCTGCAATTTAAACACCTATCGGATTCTATACATACATTCCTTTAATGAGAAGAGCAAAGCAGATGTAATGTCCCCTTTATTTCCATAGTCTCTCCAAGAGCTTCATAATTTCCCATCCTGATAGGCTAATTACTTAATTCAAATGGAATGGTTTCCAGCTGCATCTTTATTTGGGGTGAAACGGAGGAGAATTTGATATTTTTTTGATGGTTTATAAAGTTAGAGTCACTTTATAATATAAAGTGATATTATATAATTAAAATGACTTTATAAAGTGATTTGATAAATTAAAAAGCAATTTTTATCCCTCATTACTAAATGTAAGGGCGTTCACCAACTTGAGAAGCTATATAAGAAGAGCTCTTCATTCATTTGGGGATATGTTATGATATCTTTTCATTTAAGCTACTTCTCATGTTGTTGAAATATAGTGATTGGATTGTTCTAAGGATGGAAACCCTTGGAACCATGAAAGTTTGGTTCAAAACCCATTCCTTCAAAGATTGGTGGATTCATACGGAGTTCACATATGGACTTAATGGTGACAGGTTAGGTTTGAATAAAAAGCTATGATGCAGATTGAAGGGGACATGAATAGTGCCACAAATATTGCTGTGAACAATAACATGAAAAACATGAATAGTGCCGTGAGCAATAACACAATAGTGTCGCGAACAGTGCATGAACAATGCCGTGAATAGTAACATGAACAGTGTTGGTACAGTACATGAACAGATTTACACGTTACCCCTTGATATTCACAGCCCAAGTGCACACGAGTCGGAGTTATGTATCAATATCCATCTTGATTCTGTTTTCTATTTGAACTGTATTTGGACCTTTTTGTTTGAAGGTTTCATTGCTGTTGATAAACAGATATTTTATGATCAATCGTTTCTGAGCATTGACATAACTGAAATTTCTTATTTGTTTGCAAGTTGCTGGTTGAAATCTGCTAGGAGTTAGCTAGTCAACTGTTTGACAATATGTCTATGTGATGCCTCTGAGTAACAAGAACAAATGTTGCAAAGTGTTTGGTATAATGTCTAGGCCTCACGTAGAAGTGTTTTCAGACTTTATATATTTTGCCAGCATGTTTTATGACAGCATGATGAAGTAATGTTCTTGCAATTACCTTTAAGGAAAAATCAGTATTTTGTGACTAAGTGTGACAAGTATCTGACAGAATTACAATACATAGTGTTTGGGTTTATAATGTGATTTGGTGCAAGAAAAAATGGACAATTACAGGATAACTCGTGCATGACAATTGTTTGACAAAATTCCTCTGGGCTTATTGAGTATTTAAGGATGAATATTGGTAGAGAATCTTACAGCAGAGCAGTTGTATCTTACAATTAACTTTTCCTGCGTAACATGGTCAAGGTATTCCACAATTGTTCATTCTTTCCAAACTAAGTTGCCGGTTTGGATTCTGGTAGGGGTGCAGGTTCAGGATTCGGGCTCGAAATTCATCCAAATTTGTTCTAGGATGGGTTAGGGTTCGTTTTGGATTTTGTACAAGATTTTAAAATATATATATGTGTGTATTATATATAATATATGTATATGTATACAGTTACACACACACACGTATGGATGTAAAAATATGCAGCAGCAAATAAGTCCATACACCAATATGCTGCATCTGCTCCGAACAATTTTAAAATGAAAAGAAAATAGAAAACTACTTAATGATGAATCCAATCCAATATTATAAATTCCTTATCTAAAATTTAAGATTTCATTTTATTTTAATTTAATTTCTTAATAAAAAACTAACATATAAAATCTAATGATCATAAATTTAATATTATTATTTATTTTTATTCGTGTTGAATTATTAACATTTCATGGTTGAAGCTTAATATTTTGATATATTTGATTTATATAATAAATTAATAAATATAAATTTAAAAAATTAATTTTTTAACTTTTAAATTTGAATTTATGAATATTCTAAAGATTTTTTTAAAGAGATTTCAGGTTTATAAATAATGAATGCAATCCCAGTTCTATAAAATGTTTTGAAGATATTTTTAGAGGTTTTAAATATATATTTTAAAGCTGTTAAAGAATGCCTGAAGACTCTTGTTTGTCCGTGAATGGTGTGTTGTCAAGACTTGCATTGTTTGCAATCACTGTGTTCAATATCAGAAACTGCCCTGCGATACCAAACAATGGCAATAACAAAATAACGATGTGCAAGTGATGCTGTGTGATAACTGATAACAATGCTGGCCATCTCTCCATTTGTCTGTTTCAGTTGGTGGATGCAGTTGGCACGACATTACATTCCCACAGATTTTCAGTAATCTCCCAACCGCCGCGTTGGAAAACAATGGGAACTTTAATTAAAATGCCATCATTATCAATCTTTCGCTGGCAATTTCTCAGCTTCTGGGTTCATTTTATATTTTTCCACATTCACCCCAATTCAACCCAAAGTTGATCAGGGCCCTCCACAGTGAATACTGACCGAATCACACAGTCTGATGCCGACTTAGCATTGAATTCAAACCAAATTCGAATGATTGAGAAATCGACTAGCGAATTCAGGGTCTGGGGAATGAATATGACAACTTAGTTTCCAAATAAAAAAATATTAAAATGTTGCCTGAAATCAAAGCTTTTACTCATGCATACCTGTTTTGCATACAGAGATTCATCGTACATCCCTTGTTATATGGAGAGTTTTCCTTTACTTTTTCAGCTCTTATGCTAGGCAACATATGACTCACAACACAATCCACCAAGCTGTAACATTTTGTACTCTATTCATGTGCAGTTACCTTTTATTTCAATTGATGTTATTTACCAACTATTCTTGTGTACTCATTTGCAATATCCTGCTATAAATTCATTCAAATTCAGATTTGCAATTGTAATTCATTGCTATGTTTCTGCATCATTACACATTTCTATTTCCCAGGATTCTCTTCAAACAAAGGTAGAAGGAAAATATTTAAAGCAGAAGAGAAGTAACATTTTCCTATTGAATCTTAATTTATAAACTTTCAGTTATATAATTTATATTCTATTCTGTTTAGTACCAATAAGTGCAGAAAGTGTAAGTTTGATCTAGTGATTCTTTATGTTTAATTTTTTCTAATGATTGAGTTTTCTAATTTCATTTTTGGGATTCTTGTTCTTAAAATTCTTGGTTAGCTAAACTCTGCATAATTTCATATGCAATTATTCTTTTGCATGTGTTTTCATGTCCACCATGTCATATATTTCATTGAGTACTCTGCTGATTGCACCTTAAGTGGCAATGTGGATTGCCTATTCAAGTTCAAGGGGCATTATTGTTTCCAGCTGTCATCATGAATTTTTTGGGTTGCATCTTTTCACTTGTCTGATGGTTGAGTCTTATTCTTTATTTAATGTTTCTGCAGGTCACATCAACCACTCTGTGTTTTGGAAGAATCTTGCTCCTGTGAAAGTAATGCTCATAGTCATTTAGATATTCTATGAGTAAATTTTGATCTTTTTTGACGTTTTTGACAATTATATTGCTCACATGTAGTTTTAATGCTTAGAATACATTTTTCTCAGGAAGGAGGTGGGGAAGCACCAAGTGGTGGCCTGGCAAAGGCAATAGATACTCAGTTTGGGTCCTTAAATGCTTTGATAGAAAAGATGAATGCTGTGGGTGCTGCTTTGCAGGGATCTGGTTGGGTGGTAAGATACTTTGCATCTTGTTTGTGGTTATGCTTTTTTTCCTTTTAATTTGCAAGTGAAGATATCATCTACAGTAGAAGAAATACAATTTTAAAATTTGGTTGATTTTTATTCCCTTGACAGTGGCTGGGCTTAAATAAAGATCTGAAGAGCCTTATCGTCGAGACAACACCAAATCAGGCAAGTGTAAAAGCTTGTGCTCTATTTCTTTTAAACTTTTATTCTTGCATGTATTTAACAATTTGTCAATTTCTTTTCTGTAGCCATAGGTTAAGGTGATGTGATCATGTTAATGCAATGAGGGTTCATGCTTTGGTAGAGGGAAAATAATTGTGAGTGAGTGAAATATCTGTAGGCATCAATTGCATGTATATGTTTTGAGGCCTCTTACCATTTAGTGTCTCTTCTAGGGTTTACTCTATTGTCTTGGTGCTTATTATTTTAGGCCTCTTGGACAATGCACAAAAGAGCTTTAAGTTTTAGACTTAATCAATGATAATGGATATGGATTAATTCTAGAAGGTAATAGTTTCTCTTTTTGGTGCCCTCCACTGTTACTGATTTAGCCATATCAGTTGAAATTTAATGGTCCACGTTGAACCAGAGCCTTGATAGGAGAAATGTCAAAAGAAAGCTGCACCTTTGAGAAACCAAATAGAAGAGGTGGCTGCAAGACACCAATGAGTTGTTGCAACCTATTTGCAAATCTATGAAGAATTTGCCATGCATCTTCTATGATGCAAACTTGTTGCTTTATCAATCCAAGAAGGAGCATCTTCATTAGCTTTTCTTTTGACAGTGCATACATGTTGGGTATATCAAAGCTAGTGATGTAGAGTCTAGATAAATCATAGTCTCAGCTTATTGGGATACGAGTAATTTACTTTCCAAGCTAGTGAACTTATGCATCTATAGTGGGTATTTGGTTACCCAACGAATATTACAAACTGCATAAGTTAAAGATGTCCGCCGATAGCAGGTCAACATCATTTCAGCACAAACATGCAAAGGTGAAGGCAACCAAAGACTTAGATTTCAGAAAAAGAAAAGAGTTAGACTTTTATACAAAAGCTTATTACCTAAGTTGCCATTTCGGGTTCGGGGTTCGGGTTTGTGGGCTCATGCAAATTTTATTTTTTCCCATTTAGGTTTGTGGGTGGGTTCGTGAGTATATATATATATATATATACAAAAAAATAAAAGAAACCCATGGGTCCTCCTAGATTCACCACAGGTCTTCCCAGGTTTGCCGTGGGACTTCTGGGTTTGCTGCGGGGCTGGGCAGGGTCCCTGTTGGGGCTTGCAGGTCCTCCGAAAGCGCAGACCCGAGAGGACCTGCAGGCCCCAACAGGGACCTTTCCCGCAGCCAGGCTCAGATCTGGACCTGGACAAATCCGGACCCGGACCCAAGCTCCAGGGTCCGAACCCAGCTTTCTAGCTTATTACCATTAACACAAAGTAGGAGCTTGACATAAAGCTAAACAGGGAGTCCTATTCAAAGTGACTTGGATCATTGATTCATTTATCAATATGAAGGGCAAGAGAGGAATACCAAGGGCCATATTAGCAGAATCTCATATTGATGCCAATAGGCTAGACATATTAGAGATGTGCTAAAATGACCCTGAGAAAACAATATTTGTAGGTATTTGACAGGCCTGTTGCTGAGGCAAGGTTCTACATGGAACTCTACAAATGAGGCACTTACCATGTAAAACTATAAACATGCTTCTTTCATGGTGTGGAAGACTGTGCATCTATCACCAGTTTTCTGGTTTTCCAGATTTTTGTTATTCTCATCTCCTTTCATGTTCCTCTTTCAAATTATCTTTTGTGCCTGCCATCATCCATTTAGCTTCCTATTTCCCATTCCTTCATGTGTAGTCCTCCAATGGTAATTGCCCCACAATTTACTTTGATGCATTTTGACATCATTTTTGCTGACTTACTCCTTTATGGCTAGATACCTCTCCAAACTGTAAGCTGTCATTATTGTAGCATGATACAGTCATCGACATATCAATCTAAGTTTAGGAAATTTGTACTGTATTCTTTAGACCTAAGTTGCCTGGTCTGTGGCTCCTGACCCTTGGTACTGGTCTGGTTCAAACTAGGTTCTAGTAATTGTCAAATTTGCTTCCAGGCCTGATCTCAGCCCAGGTTGGTTCGGCACGACAGTCCAGCACAGTAGAAAATTAAAATCATGAAAATTGTTGACCCACAACTTGCAGATGGTTTTTAGCATCTAAATGTGCTATAATCTGGAAAAATTAGGATTAAAAACAGCCAAAAAATGCTAGGGCAATGCAGCTAGGATTTCATGAAATTTCTCAGGCTTGAGAAAGGATGTCAATGATACACTCCATGACCGCAGTGAACTCATGTTTTTTAGGCAGTTAATCAGAAACTCCACAACTCATTTTGTTTCTTGGGCAATTAATTTGGTGACAGCCTTAGTGATCTAGTAGCAAAAGCAAGTATGCAATTCATTCATGAAACGATTTTAGATTCCTATTGTGCATAGGGCACACATGAAAGGGCAGGAGATATGCAACTAGGTGAATTGTTTTTATAATTATATTATACTTATTATGATAATAGATAGTTTCTATCATCTCTGTTTAGTATCTAATGGTTATCTATTGTAATCTCCTGTAAATATTAGAATGTTTCTAGTATTTTGTTTTCTGTTTCTAGAATAGAGCGTTTCTATTCTTTATAATTGGTTCCTAAGGAAACATTGTTCAGTCTCTTGTATGAATTGACCTCTTGATCACTGTTAATATCAAGAAAATATATTCCAATTACTTCGTAATATGGTATCAGAGCTAATACTTTAATTTTTTTCGAAAATAATTATAATCTGACTAATATTTTGCTTGAGGAAAATTAGAAGTTCAACGGTTGCAATTATGGCAGGTGCAAACAACGGATGCTAACCATCTTCAAATATCGCGATAGCAATAAGGTGGTATTGGGTCACAACAGTCGTCTTAGCAAAGGTCCAATGCACCAACTTCAGAAGGCTCCAGGATAAAGAACATTCAATGCAACTGTTGCCACAAGTATGGGCACATGAAGTTTGAATGTGGGAAGTGCTTAGCTGCCCTATCTAAGCAATCTGGTTTGCTTAATTTCTGTGAGCTTTGCCATCTAGAGGCAAACATTAGTAAGGCTAAGCTCATGATCTTCAACACACCCTATGATGTATTGTTTAAGTTTTAGTTTGTCTACAAAAACGAAGATTAGAATGCATAATTAAATGATTCATTATGAAGAGTTCCTTAATGCATCATCTAAGCATAGTTTAACGTCCAATCCTTTTTCCCAAAATGCATCTATAGGCTCACTTTCTATACCCAAAAACTAGGTTCCTTGAGGGATTCAGCTTCAAAATGTGAGAGACACCCCTACTTGGCACTCTGTTGTTGAGAGGGCTTACCTCTTTCGAAATGTCTTGGTGTTTATAGATTACTGTAGTTCAATTTATTGACATCTCTATTATCCAACTTCTTCCATCCAAGAGTTCCTTAAGTCTCCCTGGTTGCCTTCACTCAAAGGAGGTCACTGTGAGAATTATAAGAGAATACTCGTCAACAATATATTCAAGTCATTATTGCTTCCTTGTAGAGTTTGAGATGGAGGAACATTTAGTAT
The DNA here is from genome assembly GCA_028749045.1 of Cupressus sempervirens. NCBI lineage: Eukaryota > Viridiplantae > Streptophyta > Pinopsida > Cupressales > Cupressaceae > Cupressus > Cupressus sempervirens. Next base: position 236,535,825 of record CM053785.1, read on the forward strand.
CTTGTTATCCTGTATGTTATGAGAATCAAGTGAGGTACCATTTGGTGTACATGGATATGGGTAATTCTTTAGTCATCCTTTTCAATACCTGATATTACATTCAAGTCATCATTGCTTCTCTGTGTAGTTTTAGATGTAGAGAGGTGTCAGTAGTTCTCTGCCCATCATTTTCCAATACTCCAATTAGAGGTGCTTGCCCTATATTCTTGTACAAGGCCCATAGAACTATTGGGCTAATTCCTTCCTTCATTAAGCTTTCCTTTCTAATTGTATGGATCACAAGTCCACAAAGAACAATTGATATATGCCTTGAGAGAGACATATCAATGAGACGGTGTTCCTCTTTCGCATTAGTACCATAGCATCTTAGGCTTTGTAGCCTCATTGCAGGTCGAACTGTCTTATTTGATTTAGTGTCAAGAGCATTCCCGTTGTTTGTGTTACTAGTTGTGTAGACAAACATGTATAACTAGTTTTTTCTCTGCCAGTAGTGGCTTATCATTCTTGGATGTTTAGAAAAGCTCTAAGAGCAACATTTTTTTTCCTAAGTTTGTCGAGTTAGATTCCTTGTCCAAATGTTACTTTACAAAATTTCTTGTATCTTGTTTGGGTTCTGTTGCTGTGATAATGATGTTGTTGTTGGTGGTTCTGGCCAAGCCTTGTTGTAGACATGTAAGAATTTTGACTTTTCATGGTCGTTTTCTTTACCTGCATTAACATGTTTCCTAGAGGGGTCCTTCCATTGTAAGGTTATTTCATTGTCTTCTATTTGACAGTCATCAGCTCCTGTATTTGTTCACCTTCCTTTTGCACTGTGTTAGTCACTATTTATAACCTAGATTTCTACTCAAGTACTTTTCTTTTATAATTGATTGAACTTTCTGAGTCATAGCAATCTGTCTTCGTTAATCGTGGACCTTAATATGGTTTTTTCCCTCATATTTTAGATGTGAATATCATTGTCGGGCACACCATAATGGCAATATACTGTTAAACTTTATTTTGATTGGCCAGTGTTAGTTTACTGATATAATTCTCTGAGAAAAAACATTGATTAGTGATGATAAATTAAATATATATCCTCTTTAAGATACCGCATTTTATGAGGATTTCCTCTCCCATATGAGATAAATGAAAATCTTGCTTTTTTATTTTTCTTATATAATTATTGTGCATGCCTTTTACACACTGGTTTTTAGAACTCTATGATGTTGTATATTTAGTCCCACATATTTTTAGAGTCTCTTTATGATTATAGTATGCACTTTGCTCTTTAATCTCCATAATTGTCTTGTGCTGAAGAGGATTCAAGAATAGCTCTCTAGCTTTCTCGAGATGCATGGTGTCAATATGTTATATATATTTGCTTGGTTTTGAATTATATTTAATAACTTTATTTCTGATTTGCTGATCTGTTCAGGACCCTCTGGTGACAAAGGGTTTGCTTCCACTACTGGGAATAGATGTATGGGAGCATGCATATTATTTGCAGGTAAAGATGTTAATATTTTTTAGAGCTAACTTGTTTATTTGATCATTGTTTAGAGTAATATGCCTCTTTGTTTAGATGTTCTAAAAATGAGCTGCTTCACAAGATTTTTTACTTGCTGTTTGTAAGCTTTTTGTCTTTGGCATAGTAACATGCTTTATATCAGAGATTTATCAGCCCATTTTGGTCGGTGCTTGGATATGGTGGTATTTTTTATGTTCATAACACTAAATGCATGAGATACAAGAAACAAGATTGTGAAGGGGTGCCTCTTCAAGTTTTTTCACAAGGGTTTTCTTAATCAGAACTTTCTCTGATGTTAATTCCCCAAGGGTTCTGTGACCTGTAGATATATTTGCACAATACAATACCTTGTATGGTGACATGGAGCCGGTTTTGTTCCAAATTTATTTTCCACTTTGTAAGCTCCTACAGATCTGAGAGGAATTTTAACTGATATAGGATTTTATGTAGATCTTTCTAAGTCATGCTTGATAATATTAGGAAATAACATGTAGAAAATAAAATAAATTTTTAACAAAGTATGCACTTTCTATATAACCACATATTGAATGCATAGATTATTATCATTGGTGTTTTAGAAGGTTAATTTACTGGTACACACCATGTAAGTTTAAGGAGATATAGAGGTATGATTAGTAATGACATGATTAAAGATCATAGGTGTGGCCTTTGATAAATCTAGATATAATAAGCAACTACTTTAGATGTTTTGACAATGAGATAAGGGTTGCTAATGTGCCTCAAAGAATTAACTACTTTAGATGTTTTGACAATGAGATAAGGGTTGTTAATGTGTCTCAAAGAATTAATGCTTGTAACTAATGACTTATTGTTTTTGAGTTTCTTTGTATTGAATGGGCTGTGAGGAGTTGAAGATGATAGAGGCTGCAAGTTATGATGTAGGTGGCGTGTTGCTTGAACAACTTGAATACAGAAGCAACAAGCCAAGTTTTCTCTTTTGCAAAGGTTGTGATGCGAGGAAATGTGTGGGTTTAGAAGTATAACTACCTTGTGAAGATCGACATTTTAAAGTTAGCTTCTCTTTCCCTAGTTTGAATCTAGTTGTAATCAGGTTTTGAAGAGAACCTCACTTTAGATGTTGAGTGTAAAACTAAAAGTTTTGTCTACTCACGAGGACATTTTTCAGTTGTTCCTAAGATGGCTATTATCACAAGCTAGGGAGGTTATTTTAGCATAGGACGGTAAATGATCTGAAATGGACTAGTAAAGTGTCCACTTATTTAAGGTTCCCAAGAAGGCATATTCTTGTACAAAACAATCTTAACCTATGTTATGCCACGTTTCTTGGGCTGGGGATGATAGGTACGCCAGTTTTTAGGAGATGACAAGGGTGACAATTAAAAAAATAGGGAATTATGTAGCATCAATAATGCAATCATCACATACATTACAGAATTTTAAGACATAATACCACAATTCAATTGAGGTTTTGTATTGCATTCATTAACAATGTGTATATGTATTAAATAAAAATTACAACAGAATGCCTAAAGGCTGCAAATTTCAACTACAAAATGTCAAAGTATAGGTATATGCAATCGCCTATAAGCATCATCTCTTAACACTACATCAAAATTGGAGTCAAAGTTATTGCCACTATGAGAGGTTGTCTGACATTGATCCAAAGGAACCCAAAGCAATACATCATGTGCCTCCACATCTTCCAGATTAACATCCCAATAGTAGCTAGAATTTGATGATGCTCAAGAGTTTATTGATCTTGAAGCCACAAAGCGATAGGCTCAATCAACAGCTTCTATGGTTGTCTAGTTTACTCATGACTGACTCTGTGAAGCTATATGCAGAACAATTCCTCTCTGCAACAGGGGAACTAGCAACCTGCGAATGGAGAGAAGTGGCAAGCATCCTCAAAGCTAATGCATGTTTGAGCTGATGTAGCTCTATCCATCCTTGCCTTTAGTCTATTGAATGTTGGGACACACAGATTCACAAAGGTTTAAGTTTGGTAAACTCCTCACTATAAATTTCTTCAAGGGCCTTCACAAAGCCATTCTTCACTTTTTCAACATTATATTGAGGCACTTTTTGTAATATTCCCTTTTTGGTTATTTGGGATTATGACAGACTCCTTAGAATTATATCTTTGAGATTGCTATACTATGTGCAGCTTGGAAATTTAATATAAAACTATGGTGGCCACAATGTATAAATGTCTAAATATGTACAAGAAGTGATTCATAGAATGCTTTGAATGTACAAATTGCTGATATTTGGCGTGTCTGATGCAGCAGATGGAATATACAATAAATTGAAATATCACAATCCTTTCTGCATCTGGTATAACAATATTAATATGCAATTATGATGGTTGCGTTTGCAATGGATCCTCTGTGGTATCTGATACAATAATCTGAATATGCAAGATGATCCCTGGAACCACTTACAGTGATTAATATTTGCAGTAAGCATGAAGATCGCGTCAGCTATCTAATAATAACTGTTTCTGATTTAATCTTTGGACAGGTGCAATCTGTGATTTGACGCCTATGATAGATACTTTTAATGCTTGAAAATAGTGCCCCTGATCAGACAGTTTATGCTTGCAACTTGAGAGTGGCCAAGATGGCTGACGCTTGATATGAGCAGATCCAATAAGGACAAAATAAAATAAGATGTCTTTGATGCCTTGAGAGGATAAGCCAATTCTCATCATATACTTGTGATTCATGAATGGAGAAACACTTTGATAAGATGCATCTCAAACTGATTCATAATCGGGTTTTTTAACACCTTAAACCACTTGGTATCTGTGTTCCACAGGGATGGGTCCCCTATGGTTTTGGGGTCATACCCGTATTGGGGACGAAGGGACGGATTTTGGCCGTCCCTTGGCTTGTCCCCTTTTTGGCAAATTTGGTAACATCCCCGAAATGGCCAATTTTTTTGACAGGAAACTTGGGGACGATCAGCAGTACTAGGGACGTTTTTTCCGTCCTCTATATTACGGAAGTAATTGGTAAATACTTGCTTGATATTAACAGAGACCGAAAGGTCAATTTATACAAAAGAATGAGACGATGTTTCCTTAGGAAACGATCGTAAAGAATAGAAACATTCTATTCTAGAGAAAGCAAAAAACGAAAGCAAACTAAAGCTTATTAGATATTTACAATAGATAACCATTAACTAATAATAGACAAATTATCTATTATTGTACTATTCTATCTGTCCTCGAAACTGTTGGCCGTCCTTTTTTTCTAGCCAATTTGGTAAAGGCAAAATGCTCCCCCAAAAATCATTTTTCTCTAATTTTTGCTGTTTGAGCGACCCCTAGTTGTCTTAAAGACATAATAAAAATATGCAACCCATGTTTGGTCCATTCAAACACTAACTCTTCTAATCATTTTTAGATTTGACATACTTGCTAAGAGGAAGGAAAAAAACTTAAGTGCAGTAGCCATAGAGAGGAAAGATTGTGTTTAGTGAGGAAAGATTGCATTTAGTATTTACTAACTATTTTAGTTCGACTTCTCTTTATTTCAGCATGATACTTGGAACCTTTAGGCATTTTGATTTTTGCTATATATGTATGTGATATTGTTATAATAGAAGTACTTAGTATTTGCCATTTGATAATATTCCATGTATTGATCTTATAAAATTGTCTACGGTGAATAGTTTATCAATGTTATGATATGCATATTTGAATTGTCTCTATATATATAAAAAATCCCTTATGTTTTTAATCGCTGTCCCCAGAGGTCCTGTCCCCTAAATTTTGGCTTCGACCCATACTCGTACCAGAAACACGCCCCTGTCCCCTAAAACATCCCCTTCCCGAAACTTTGTGGGGCATAGCTTGGTATACCTTAAACCACTTGGTATACTTGAATCACTCTTTGTAATTGAGAGATCTCTTCTTTAGCTTAGCCAATGAAGATAATAATCGGTGCTCATAAACAAGATGTAAGGGCCTATTTGTTTGTTGGAATTCAACCGGAATTGGAAGCAGCTAATTCCTAAAAAAATTAATCTGCATTTTGGATGTGCAAAGTGGAATTGTGAATTGGATTTCATATCCCATTTTGTGCCCAAAATGAGAATTTGATATTCCACCTAAGCTGGAATTGGATTTGGCAATTCCAATTCCCATTTCCCTTTTGCATATTTGATAATATTTTGGATCCGCTGAAAGGATTTCGCCTACAAACCCGTGTGATTAATGTACTCGGAAGCTAATCCTAAAATTTAAATGAAAATAGTATAACTAAGAAATATACTTATGAAATGGACAGGTGATAGAGTGGAAGGTGTAGAGGCGATCTTGAGTAGGAAATATGTGGAGAAAGAGAGAGACGAAGGGCAAGCCGACATTTTAGACAAATGGAGATCCTTTAGTGATGTGAGGGTTTTGAGCGGAGGCAGACTCCCCACTCCAAACACATTATTGTACACATAAAACCCTCTTGCTCTCTCTACCTTCTGCTCCAATTCTGCCTCCACATTTTGGATTTTGCCCACAATCCGCAGAGGCCTAGTCAAGAGAGAGCTTTTCAGCAATGATGGTTGAGAAGGCTGTGCAAGATGGTGTTCTGTGGCGTTTAAGCATCCATCCACGCTTGAATCTTGGCCCTTGACAAAAGTCAGATCCCATGTGGGTCTTAGAATTGTTTGGGATTCACGGACATCCACTGAGAACAACTAGCCCGACATCCTCGGATAGTAGCTCCAAGAAACACACTGAACTTTTATTCAACCTGATTCGAATCATAAGATATTGGTACAACCAAATGTAGGTAAAGCATATTCCTCATCAAATTCAAGGTGAACCAAACGGGTCTAGAGATTCATTGTTCTTTACAAGTAAAACATTGTTTTTGTCTCCTTAGTTCTTGCCTTGTTTCAAAGTAGAGCCTAATTTTTTGGGGATTTTTTGATTAGTTGGTACATTAGATTCTTTGGGAGTTGATGCCTCTTCAAGTCAACCTTCTTTTGGTAAATCCCAAGTCTATGTCTATTGCTTTCTTGATGGCTTCTTGTAGGGAGCTAGGGTCTAATGTCGTGACCAAACCTTCTAGCGGGTCTTGTAAGCCATCCATAAAGAGTATGATCAAGTGTCATTTTGGTATGCTTGTGAGTAGAATTGAGACTCTTTGAAACTCTGTCATGTGCTTATCAATTAAATTTCTCTGTCTAATTTGAGCCAATTTTTTGAAATGTAGCGTGGGATTTTACTGGCCTAGTGGTGGAGAACTTGAACTATTAGGTTACACGTTCAAATCTCACTGGGGGTAGGGTATGTATGCTTTGTTTGAGGTACAATTATGTGCCTCTTGCAAGGAGTATGGGGTTGTCTCATATCGCTCACACTCTGTGTAGGCCTAAAAGCATATGTTTGTTATCTTGGACTATAAAAGGACCTTTCCTTCTCTTTTTTTTAACAAACCTCCATTTTAGTTTCTTTGTAAATTCTATGTAAGAGGTGATTTTGGAATGCCCCATTGTTATCATCCCTTGATACCACCATTCACGGGCTACTCCATGTTGATGTTTTGTAGCTTCACTCGGACAAATTGTACCAAAGATATTTATATATATTTAGTACTATACATGAGATGTATATATACATATATAATGATAATTATTGTCATTATGTTAATGAATAGAAATGTCCCATATTCTTGACTCTTTCTCATATAAATATAAGAGGTTGTTGCATTTGAAATTCACATACCAAATAAGCAGTGCTATTATATTTGCAAGTGATCCTCGTGAAATAACATGGTATTAGAGCCAAATTGCAAATGTAAGAAGCATTGAGAGTCTAGGCTCATTACTATTTGCATTGAAGATTAATGATTGAAGTAAAGTGCCCTTGTGGAAAAGTGCGAACATAAGGCCATCCCCACAAGTGATGGGCTATAAGAAAGTCCATTTAGGAAATGACACATCAAACAGGAGAAGGAATAAGTAAGCAGGATATAGAAAATATGACAGCATTGTGGGTAATACACCGTGGAAGAACTATTCATTGAGAAGGAAATGAATAATAAAAGAATATGCCACCGTGTCTTGGTTCTTCTTAGATGTGTTGAGAGTTTTCTTTGAATTTTGTCAAAATATTTGCAACAAGCATGTACCATTTTCACCTTTTCTCTTGGCGACGCATATATTATTTCATTGGATTGTGTTTTGTTATCTTACTTGGAATACTAGTAAAGTCTATGTGTTTAATTTTCTTTGAGTGACACCTACGTGGATGACATCACATAGATGGAGGAACCTTGGAAAAGAAGTCCAATTCCCTGTTTGGTGTGAATACAGAGGAAGACAACATCCATTGAATATTTAACATTGAGCTGATCTTCAACAACATAACATTGGGACAAACAACTCTTATCAACCCCTTTAATGTGGTACATGCACGCCAAATATTTAAAAAAAAAGGCTAGTCGTAATATACAGAATAAGAGGACTGTGGGACCGCCGTCAAGGCATCATCAAATCTGCACAAGAACTAAGGCATCGGGGCTATGACTGAACACACAGGATATAAGTAGGATGTTTAGTAAGTGCAAAACCATAAATCAATTCCCAGTGTAATAACTTATAAGTTGAATGCAAAGAGGACAAGTGCCAAATTGATTCTTGGTGAAGGTATGATATATTTTATGTTTTATTTCAATGTTATAAATCAATCAATTCATATATATATATACACACGCGCGCGCGCACACACACACACACACATACATGTTATGGATTAATTATGAATAAAGTTAAGTATTATGTTATCTTAATTTTATTGTTGAAAATATAAAATAGAGAGTTATGTTATAATCATTTATGTTGTAAGTAATAGACATGAGATAAACCACTAACATCCTAATCAATATTAAAATTCTTATTTGTATTTCTATATGTACTATAAGAACTATGTGCCTTGATCTTTTCCTTTGAGAATGTTCTTGCGGGAAAAGGAGATCGACTTTAGATTCAGAGGGACTTTGACACTTCTTCAAAGCAACTTTGGATGAGGAGCCCAAATGATTGATATTCAGAGGGATTTCAATAGCTTGTGTGTGTGACTATATGGTTTTAATGGGCCTACCCCCTGTGTACATCATGAGGAAGTGACGACTTGAGTCACTTCCTCATGGTTATCACTTGTATTTGCAGAAGCTATTGAAAAGTGACGATCTTACAATAACTTGATTTTCTATTATGATGGATATCTTACGATATCTATGCAAATCATGATAGATTATACTTTGCATGGTGGATTAAGTTCCTTAAACGGACCATAAATGTTTATATGGTACACATTATGAGAACGAGTGTGCAGATACCTTATAAACATTCTGAGTATATGGTGAATGTTATGCAAATTGATGTTCAGGAGGCCATTACACAAAGTACTTGGTGAATATCATGCAACTTGATGTTCAGGAGGCCATCACTCAGTATTTGGTGAATATCTTGCAACTCAACATCCAGAAGGCCATTATCAAAGAGTACTTGGTGAATGGCATGTGACTTGACATTTAGGAGGCCATTGCACTTAATATCATTTCTCAAAGTACTTGGTGAATGTCACATGACTTGACATTCAGAAGGCCATTACGCTTGATATCATGAGATGATATCTAAATGGTCGATATCTTCTAATCAAAGATATCCTTAATATTGCCAACTTGATATTGCATTGAGGTAATACCTAAGAATGTGTTTATCCTTTGCAGCTTAGAGGGAGTGTTGATGTTTTGAATCTTCAGTCGGATAAATTGTAGCAAAGATATATATATATATATATATATATAGCTACAATGACTGTCATTATGTTAATGAGTAGGCATATCCCTTCGACATGTTCCATGAAGGAACATGCCTGTTATTGACTCTTTCTCATATAAATATAAGAGGTTGCTGCATTTGAAAAACACATACCAAATAGGCAGTGCTATTATATTTCCAAGCGATCGTTGTAGAATAACACACCATCTAGGAGGACCAATGCATATGTTTGATAGCTTCTCCCCTTGTCATTTTAGTCAATTGGAAGTAGTTGAATTTTTACACCCGTGTCCTAGAAGTTGTTTTTGTCGACCCATCAAAGTATGTAACGTTTAATTTTCCTACCTGTTTTTTAAACTCTGAGAGTTCCATTATCTCATTCTTAGATCCAAATATTCTTTGAATGCTATTTCCGTTTGAAGATCACCTTCCTTTCAATCTTGCGCGAACTGTTATTGTAGCGAGCTAATGAAGGTTCTGCTCTTTCAATCTGTTCTATTTGTGGTGTAAAATTGGGAATTCCATGTTGGAGATCATTTTTTAGGCTTTTGTTTTGTAATTACTCCTTGACTGTTTCTTCCTCCATTGTTATTGCTTTCGGGGATTTGATTTAGGGTTTTATGTGTCAGCACATCAATTGAGTGAGCTTTTTTGAATTTCCCTTTGTTCAGTTAAGAATTGGTCCATTTTGTTGGTGACGTTTCCTTGCTCATTTGTTTGTTCTTTTGTCCTGCTTTCCTTCTGCTGTATGTTTTGAGTACTTTGTCGCTCATTCACTTTTTATGCAGGAAATCTGGCTTTGATACCAATTGTAATGTCCTCTTTTTGGTTTTTTGGGATTTAGGGACACTATGATAGGATCCTTAGGATTGTATCTTTGAGATTACTGATATTATGTACAGTTTGGAAATCTAATATAAAAATTGCTGTGGCAAAAATATGTAAATGTCTAAATCTGTACAAGAAATGATTTATAGAATGTTTTGAATATACAAATTACCGATATTTGTTGCATCTGATGTAGCAGATGGAATATGCAATAAACTGAAATAACTCAATTATCGCTGTATCTGGCGCGACAATATTAATACGCAATTATGATGTTTGTGTTTGCAATCACATCCTCAGTGTTATCTGATATGACAATCTGAATATTCAAGATGATCACCGGAGACACTTACAGTGATTGAATGTTTGCAGCTAGTATGAAGATCACATCAGTGATCTAATTTCTATTTCTGATTTAATCTTGCCAGACGTGCAACCTGTGATATTTCTTCTTAATGCTTGCAAATGATGCCATCTCTGATTAGACAATTTATGCTTGCAACCTGAGAATAGCCAAGATGGCCAGTGCTTGATATGAGCAGATCCAATAAGGATAAAATAAAATAAGATATCTTTGATGCCTCGATGCAGGTATGGAATTATTATGAAATGCCATGGATAAGTATTGAATACAATGATCCGTAATTATGAATTATGTGCAAGTAATGGATGTATAATGTAGTGCATTGTATTGTATGGTAATGTAGTGGATGGATGCAATTTATTGCAATGCAAATATTAAAGATGGTTACATGATGATGGGTGGACTTAGCTGACCATCATGTCATCGGTCCTTCGTACAGCCGGTATGAAACGGTGTCATTCATGAGTTATCATGTATGTCACTCATAATTGCATCTTAATTGTGCTAGCTATGCAGGTTGTTGATTGTCTAAGTACATCAATCACTTTAATTAGTTTGAAACCATATATTGGTTTGTTTTATTCTGAACCTAGAAATTCATATTATGTACAAGAAAGAGGTCTGCCACCTCTTGCCAAAACTTCCTTATTTGATTAATGCAGATGATTAAAGTTCACTCTCCTTGTTCTTGTTCTATACCATTTGGGATTTAGAGTGTAGGCTGCCATATGAAATGGGGTCTTGATGGTGTTCCATCACTGCTCCAGAATGGCCCTAATGTGCTCCCCTCAAAATCCCAAATTAGGGTCCTGACTATGAATTGCTTGCATCATCTGTTAATGTGTGCTGTCAAATGTCTCATAAATATCTACAAAAATTGAAAATAATCTAGCAAATTTACAATTTAGAAACATAAAAACAAGAAAAAATATAAAATCAGAAATTCATTAATAAAATCAGCAATTTATTAATTTGAAAGTTAGAAATATGTTCTTGATTATGATGGAGGTCAAGGTGCCTTTGTAGGATCATTTAATGAAATCAAAGATCTTCATGATCAATTGGAGGTCATTGGTCACAAGATGGAAGAATAGGATATGGTGATTATTGTGCTAAAAAGCTTACCATGATCCTATGAGCATTTCACTGAAACTCCGAGCACCACCTCTACCAATGTTTATTTGAAGTTTGACGATCTGTGCAGGAAGCTCTTGTAATAGGATAGGTGTAAGAAGCAATTTGACAACAATAATGAGATAACCAATATGGAATATGCTTTTACAATTGTAGACAAAAGAAAAGACAAGACATTTGGGAAAAAAAGACAAGGCAAACCTAATGACTCATCAAAGAATCTAAAATATATCAAATGCCACTATTGTGGTAAACTTGGCCATATGAAGGTGGTCTATAGATAGCAATAAAATATCTGATGAGGGAGGCTCTCAATAGAGGCTTGCTTCAATTTAGTAATCTTCGGGGTCCGTGAAGACTATACACGTGTCAACAAGGACAATGTCTAGATAATGTCTGGAGGAAAATTCTTGTGTTACTCAAATATATGCTTTGTTTTGGGCATAAAACTAAATATGCTCTTAGTGAGTCAGATTATGCACAATTGTCCCCAGTTGGACGACATGTTTAGTGCACATAAGTGTTTTATTGTGATAAGGAGTCCAAGAAAACCATTACAGTTGGCATTAAAGATCATGGGTTATATTGACTGTTCGATATTGGAGAGTCTGAGGGGTATGTGTTGGTTACAAAGAGTTTATCTATTAGTACTCTTTGACATCAATGTTACGGACATCTTACCCTAACTTTTGCTTAGTTGACTTGAGAATATGGTAAAGGCTTACCTGGTCTTAAACATAAGATGAAGTGTGTGCGAGCTTGCTAAGAAGGGAAGCAATACAGCACTCCATTTTCGGAAAGACAAATTGTGAGAACTTCTAAGGTCATTTAGATGGTTAATGTAGATTTTTGTGGACCAATAAAATATTGCATTGGTCACTTTTGCTAGATATTTTCTTGTTTTTGCACATGATATCAATAGGGAAATGTGGGTGATTTCCTTTAGAGCAAAGTGAGACATGTTAAATGAATTTCAGAAGCTTAAAGCCTTAGTTGAAAAAGAGTTAGGATGTGTATTCATCATTATCAGGTTAGATAATGGGGGTGAATTCTGTTCCAACAAGTTTATTGTCTTCTATTCTAATTGCGGTCCTTACTAGTATGAAGATGACATGATATATGTTGGAGAGCCAAGAGTGTTCCAAAGAAGTTCTGGGTTCAGGTGGTATACACTTTAGTATACCTTTTTAGGTCTCCCACAGGCTGTCAAGAAGTCCACCCTGGTTGAAGCTTGGTTTGGGACTAAACCGACAATCAACTATCTGAAGGGTTTTGGTTCTACTGCATATGTTTGGATTCCAAATGACAAGAGAACCAAACTGGATAACAAAAGTCAGAAGCTGATACAAGGGAAATTGAAAATCATAAGACCTATAGGTTGATTGATGTGCATATTGATTGTCTGACATTCAATAGGGATGTAATAATTGATGAAGGCAGGCCTTTTCAGCTCTATTCTCTGATCAATGGTCTTGAAAATCAGCCTTTTAAGGCTTCAGACTGGGTGTTTGGCTTCCATTAGCTCTATCTAAAGGGGGTATTCTGAGGATTTTCTTGTGAAATCTCCTAGATAGGTATCCATACCAACAAATTTTCCTCATAGACCACCACCTAGATGATTTCATTCCAGACAACCCAAGTCATGGTGATCATATTGATTTGGAACAATATGCATCTTCCTTGCAGCCTAAGTGGTGGGCAAATCTCATTGATGTTTGGGATAATGAACTAGTAGAGGATAGATCTTCTAGATACTTGAGTTTATGCTATTATTGCCAACATTTAGAATGTTCGTGAGCCCCTAGATTTTTTGGGGGCTAAAATATAAACCGAAATGTGGAAAAGCTGTGGAATTTGCACATCATAGTCTTTTGAAGAACCAAATTTGGGTTCTTCTAGATCTTTCATGAGGGAGGAACCCATTAGCTGCAGAAGGGTGTACATGGTCAAGTAGATAGCTGATGGAGCACTTGACAAATACAAAGGATAGTTGGTGGTGGGTAAGCATTCTTGTAGAGAGAGAATAGACCATGAGAACACCTTTGCTTCTGCAACAATGATGAGCGCCATCTGTGTAGAGCACAGTTTGGCTAGAAAATCGATTAAGTGGATGTGAAGAGTGCCTTCCTCAATGGAGATCTGGAGAAAGAAGTATGCATGATGCAACCTAAAGTTTTAAGGTTGCAGGCAAGGGGCATAAGGCACGCAGAAGGCTCTATAGGGTATAAAGTAGGCACATGGCATGGTAACAAAGATTGATAGGCATTTGGATGCACATGCCTTTGGGTGAAGCCTTTCAGATCCCAATCTATGCATCAAAAGGATTGGCAGTGATAACATTTTTCTTATCATCTGTGTCAGCGATATTATGATTTATCATTACTAGTAGTAGGGAACATAATTTGTGTCATGCTTTTGATATGAAAAATTTAGGCCTTCCGCATTATTGTCCAGTGTTGGAAGTCTAGTAGACGTGTGGTAGTATTTTCATTTCTTAGTCTATATTTGCTAGGAGGTTGCTAGACAAGTTTAGTCTAATAGATTGCAAAGTCCTGTCTACATCAATGGAGAAAGGGCTGAACCTTCCAGCTGAATTAGACTCATCAGTGGTCAATGGGTCAGCTTTCAGGAACTAGTAGGCAAGTTCATCTATTTTATGACCACTAGACCTAATTTGAGCTATGTTGTAAGTTCCATTTATTCTTTCATGACAACCCCAAAGGCAGAACATTGTGTCGTAGCAAAGAAAGTACTTAGATATGTGGAAGGAAGACCTTAATTTGACATTTTCTACAATTGAAGCAAAGATCTCAGCTGATTGATTTTACTGATACAGATTGGATAGATTTTGTTGATGATAGAAAGTCTAATTTTGGGTATGTTTTTAGTCTCCTTGTCAAAAATTGAGTATGAGGGAACCGTCAAATCAGCATGCGAGTTAGGTTGGCTTCAAAAAATGCTTTCTAACATGAAAATGTCATAATTCGTGCCTTTCCCCTTGTTTTGTGACAATTGAGGGGTGCCAAAGCTTGCCAAAACTCTGTCTTCCAGGAGTGTATGAACATGTGGAGATTCATTGTCATTTGGTACACCAACTTGTAGAAGATGGATATATGAGGTTGCAATATGTGCCAATTAAGGATAAAACCCAAGTTGTTGATTTAGATGCAGATGTGCGGCCACATTTTTTTTTTCTTTTGGGGGTTGGGGGCAGGGGGTGGTGGTTAGGACACACACACACACACATACACATGCAAAGAAATGAAAGAAATATACAAAATTAAGTCATTTGACAGTATGATACTTCATCATTGATTAAGATAAATATTAAATTCCAATTGATAGTCTACAAAAATTCAAATTGAAAAACTAATAAACCCTATCATATAAGTCTTTCATGGTTCTAATGCAAATCAGAAATTCATTACAATTACAAAATCAAACTTTAGTTCATGATTCAATGTTTACAACAAAATTAGATGAAAAAAACAACCAATGATTTCTCTGTTAAGGCTGTCTCAGGGTTAAGGGGCAAAAATAAAAATAAAAAAGGTCATTTCCACATGTTTTTTGAGTTTTTAAGTTGAAAAAATGTTAGTTTTGACGTTTTCTAGCAAACTGGGACCCAGATGCTTGGGGAACACATCCACAGCACTGTGATGCGCTTCCTGGGCGCATCCACAGCGCATCCGCCTCCAGGCCTGCCAGAAGAGAATCGGTAACTAAGGATAAAATTGCAAACATTCTTACCAAGTCCGTGAGTCCAAACAAATTTGTAAAATTTTGGGGCAGTCTTGTTATAGTTAGTAGACTAACCATTGAGGGAGGATATTACAGTAATATTGTTATATTTAGCTTATAGTGGTCATGTAATTCGTTAAGTTAGTTTTTAGTAATTTCATTTTGTGTCTTTAGTTCTCAATTGTGTCCGAGTCCTTTATGGAAAGTTCTTTTGTAATCTCTTATTTAAGAAGTATTCATCTTCTTTGTTTAATATCGATTATCAGACATACACACATAATTGCTTTCACTAGCTGCAAAAATACAGCCTCTCTGCAATTGCAGATACTCTTTAGGCAATGATTTAAGGGGACTTGCCACCAGACATCATCTAACAGAACACCAAGCATCTGCAGCTATAAGACATTTGCTCCTATATTTGCACTACAGAGCCAGCCAAAAAGAAAATTACCTTAACTTCACCTTAGATTCATGGCCTCCTTTAAGGGTATCTACTGGATGGTTATTTATATTAAGCTTTGGACGTAGGTGGATTGCCAAGCTTGGCTTTACTATTAAGTTTGGTTATGGAGAGAAAATTTAGGAGTTAAAAATGAAATTTACAAGGTAATATAAAAAATACCCTCTTATTTTGTTTCTTGAGGGGGATCTGTTGTCGCTTGGGGTGATGTTCTTGTAAATAATGAATAGTTCTTAAACACTTTGATCTATTGTTTTTTTAACTTGTAGGGGTTCTTTCACCATATAATTTGTATTTAAAGGAGGCATATTGTTCATTGACTATAATATAATGTATTTCTTCAATTCTTCTAGTTTTTTATGATCTACAATTTTTGTATTATACTCATTTGAGTTTGCCCTTCTATTAGGTGTTTCTTTTTTTGTCTTTCTTGTTCATAGACCTTGAAGTCACTTGTTGCTATTATTACAAGTTGTTTGGGGATCTCATATGACTAAATTCATGTCACCTAGGGATGTGTTTGTATTTGTAAATAATGGTAGTGTTTAGACCTTTTGCTTTTGCTGTTATTATTTGTCTGATGTTGTATCTGTCATTTTTTGAACTCGTGGGTGTACTTTTTTAGCCACAGTACATGTTTATGTTGAAATGAGGTATAGTTGTTTTTTGACTTCAATATAATATAAACTTTCAATTCTTGTTTTTTTTATGATTTACAATTTTGGGTTTATTCTGATTTAAGTTTAGTGTTCTATTAGGTTTTTAGTTTTTGTCTTGTATTAGGTTTTTAGTTTTTGTCTTTCTTTTGTTCGTAGACTTGCTTTAGGAAATCACTTGTTGCTATTGTGATTAGTTGTACTTTAATTCCAATTGACATACAGTGGTCACATGTGGATTTTAATATAATATTATTTCATGTTAATTGGCAGGTATTTGTTTTCTTTTTATATCTCCTTGAAATTTGTTTTTTTTTTCCTCAACTTATGAAACAGTGAATCTAATAAAATTTTTGTGATGCAGTATAAAAATGTACGGCCTGATTATTTGAAGAACATTTGGAAGGTGATAAATTGGAAATATGCAGGTGGTGTATATGAGAAGGAAGCCAAACCATGATAGACACCGTTTTAAAAAACTGGCACAGAAGTTGAATAGTTGTCTTTTTGGATGGATCTTTGATGTTAATTTATAAGTCGTACAATCTTGTTTAAATTGTTCACTTATAACTTTGATACCATAAAGGCAAACAGGCTTGTAAGTTTGAAATTGTCAGCCCTTTAATAAAATAAAGATCTTATGTGCTGCAAATTAGTTTATGCCGGTTGATTTTATTCTTTACTGATTATAAAACAATAGACGAAAATTTTGTGCATGCCAGTTTGTTTGTGTAATTCATTGGAAATGTTTGTTTTAGAATTTTTTTTGAGATAAAATATGAGGATCTTTGAACGGGGCCTAGTCCCTGAGACTACTAGCAACATACATTAGAGAGAGAAACTGTGTGAACAACCCCTTATATAAGACATAGCAGAACTATTACTCAATACAGATGACATTCTATTATTACAATACCTAATCTACTGATGTTAAATAGCAGCATAAAAGCCATATACCCAATATCAAAACAAAACATTGTGAGCTGAACTAAGATATTTGTGAAGCACCTCTATTGAGCCATCCTAGCGTTGGGAGGAGCTATAAGCCATCTAGCATATGCACGTCATTTCTAGAGACTCCAACCAACTCAACCTAGGGAAGAATCGGCTCAACTATAATTTCCAGCTTATTTCATTTGAATGCCTTTATTATCTTAATCCTCTCAACAGCCCTAAATCAGTTTATCTGTTCCCAGAAGTGGTATTTTTTTAACCAATGGGAAGCTCCAGTATCCCTTTATGTTGAGGGATTGTAATCTGTTTCATAATCTTATGAGGGTCTTGGCAAATTTTTCCTAGTGCCTGCATATATATGATTAATTTCTCAACTCTCTCCATTGCTATCCATCTCCAAACCACCCATAGTCTCCGTGCCCTTTGACTTCACTCTCTGAAATGCTTTCTTGGATGCTCAAAACCTCACCATAAGATCCAACCAACTCTCTTATTGTTGTATCATTCACCGCCACCTTCAACTTTAAGAAATCATCCAAAATTCTGCCTCTTGAACAAATATCTACCATGGACCTTTGATTCTTTGGGATCAATGTTATTTTTCAACTTCACACCATTATTGATGTTGAAAATTTTCTTGAGTTTGTGACCTGTGACCACATGTCAAAATGGGTCACTGGAGCCTCACTACCTCCCATTAGCACTGAACCATAGCAGAAACATAAAAAACTGTTAGAGAATACCAGTGTCATGACCAACAAACAGATGACAGCTCGAGCTAAAGCCAGCATTCATTTTGCTTACATGCTCCACACTAACTTGCTATTTATTTATTGCTTGTTTGCTTGTTGAAATTTAAAGCTTGTACATGCGAAGGAATACAAATGCACGAACACTGCCCTCCAATAGTTCAACACTTGACTCTTTGGAAATGCCTGCCATAACAATATAACAGACCATGGGGTTTTGCTAATCTACCATCTCATGGTTTTCCATGAACATCTTTTGTTTCAACCCTTCATTTGCTAGTGAATCAACTACATGATTTGCTGTTGGAAACAATGTCTTAGTTCAGCATATGCAGTCTTTATTTAGCAATAAGTAATTTCCTAAAATCACCTCACTTTGTGAATTAGGATATAGATCTATTTTTCATTGCATTTATCACTATTTGAGAATCTTGTAACTTCTACACTTGTGGGTGAGACTCCAACTCTTCCCAATTGACATTGTGTTTGAAATGGCTGATTTTGTTTGTCCCCATTTGTAAGGGTCGTTTGTACCTCTGGTGCTCTCCTCTTAGTAGATATAACAGATGTACTTGTTGCTATATTTGGTGTGGATGGGACCGTTCTTGTTGTGAAGGCCCTAACTTGGTGTGGATGTTATCATTTATTAACCAAGGGAAAATGTGGCTAAAACTTTGACCCTAAGGCTTGCCCAAGCCTTTGTTCGGATCTAATGTTAAGGTAGCTATGCCCCTTGGCCTCTTTCTTGTTCCAAATCCTCTTTGATCATTGTCTATAGTAAGGAAGTTGTAGGAAATGAGTATTTCTCACTGAAGTGGGGTTTGGTGTGCCAATTTCCCTTCGTATGGCCTACTGTTCTTGACTTGTGTTGCTTGGTCTAGTTCTCTTCGAAAATGTCTAGTTGGATTAAACTCTTTCCTTATGGTAAATGCTTTTCCATGGCTGAATTTGTTTTGTGTGAGGACCCTAATACCCTTAAGGGGCTTTCTAATGAATGGTTCATAAGGCATGACACTTGGTGAAGGTTTTGCAAATGGGGTTGCAAGCAGAGTGGGTTTAAGCATGGAGGAAACTCTATAGTTAAGTTCATTCAAGCTGGAGTAGTACTCAGATGGGTGACCTCTAGGGAAGCCCTTGTGCTTCACCTCTGTGACAATCTCCTAAATCCAATGAGTGCCAAGTGTTCCATTTATTCTCATGAGACATGGATTCATGTGAATCACTACTCATGAAACATGGGTCAATGAGTTTGACTCAAAAACTACACAATTAAATCCTAATAGCAATATCACAATTTGACTTGCTGTGGAAATATCTCCTATTTATCAATTGATGAGCTTAAGGGGCTTTCTAATGAATGGTTCATATGACACAACACTTGGTGAAGGTTTTGCAAATGCTGGAGTAGTACTGGGATGGGTGACCTTTAGGGAAGCCCTTGTGCTTCACCTCAGTGACAATCTCCTAAATCCAATGAGTGCCAAGTGTTCCATTTATTCTCATGAGACATGGATTCATGTGAATCACTACTCATGAAACATGGGTCAATGAGTTTGACTCAAAAACTACACAATTAAATCCTAATAGCAATATCACAATTTGACTTGCTGTGGAAATATCTCCTATTTATCAATTGATGAGCTTAAGGGGCTTTCTAATGAATGTTTCATATGACACAACACTTGGTGAAGGTTTTGCAAATGAGGTTGCAAGCGGAGTGTGTTTAACCATGGAGGAAACTCCATAGTTAAGCATGCTCAAGCTAGCGTAGTGCTGGGATGGGTGATCTTTTGGGAAGTCTCGATGCTTCACCTCTATGAGCATCATCTAGATCCAGTGAGTGTTAAGTGTTCCGTTTATTCTCATGAGATATGGATTTGTGTAAATCACTACTCATGAAACATGGGTCAATGAGTTTGACCCAAAAACTACACAGTTAAATCTTGATAGAAATATCACAATTTGACTTGCTATGGAAATATCTCCTACTTATTAAGCAATAGCTTTAACGAAGTGTACATGCATTCACAAAGAACATTTCCGCTATGGGATACCCTTGATACAGAACACGCCAAGAGAAATAAACACATATCAAAAGAGAGAATGAGAAGTAATATACTAACTTTGGGGTCAATATGATCATATGATAATATGTAATATTATTTCAGGTATGAAATATCATCATTTCCTAAAGGAAATATAACTACAACACAATGGAGGAAAATACACGTAAGAGATACAAAGAGGAGTATTTTATTTTTTTCCCAAAGGAAGTATAACTATAACACAATGGAGGAATAGACACGTAAGAGATACAAAGAAGAATCTTTTTGGGCCCCCACAATTCCTTTTTCGTAAAATCACCCTCCCTTTTACATTGCTTTCATTGAATACAACAATAAGCCCTTTTAGGATTAACACCTTTACATTAATAAGATACATCAAATGTTTTTTCTTTTACAATAAGTAACACATCAAAAGAAACATCTTTAGACATCTTCAAATGCATCATGAAGTCTTCAAATTGTGAACCACGAACAAGCCTCAAATGTTTTGCCACCCAACCTTGTGGAACATAAAGGAACCACTCTCTCAAGCTATGAGATAAAACCATGATCCACATAGCTCCTAAGATAAAATTTAAGGCTTATTCCTAAAATCACAAGTAAAAGAAAACATAAAGTCAAATGAACAACTAGAGGCAAAAACATGAGCAAGGGATTTGACCACATTTAGACGAGTTTCATTGTACATTCTTATAGTGTTGGGATCAACTACTTGAGCTAAGGACCATCCTACTACACAAAAATTCCTTACTCTGAGCACTACAACATGACTTATATGACTTTAAACATTCATTTATCTTATTAACATGTGTAAACCTAAACCATTAACATGTGTAAACCTAAACTACTAAAACCTATTCATTTTATTAGTGTTATCACTTATCAACCAAACTCACATGTAGAGCCAACCTACACAGGGCCCTGGTCTCTAACTCATAGGATCCTCTAGAGGCCACTTATGAACCCTAACACTTATGGTGAGCCACTCACCTAGGGTCTATACCCTACTCACAAATCTAAAAAACTAAATCCATAGAAGAGTTTAGGGAACAACATACCTAGGGTCCCATACCCCTAGTTTAAACAAAAACATTCACTCACGCATTATGTACATTTCTACAACCAAGAAAAATGGAGAAAACATGATAAGATACATCCTGAGCGTTTATAAAAATAATAAAACCAAGTAACACTACTACATTTGAGGTCCATTTTCCATGGAAAATTGTTGCAATAGTGATAACAAACCATCACACTATCAATAGAGTAAGCATCGAATCCACTCTAATGCATTGGTGGCAAAAACTCAATGTCGCAATCTTGTCGCAATTGTGATAGACAATGTCATCATAAATCTTGTGTGTGGTAGCCATATGGCATGACGTAAAGAATGTTGCAATGTAACATTGTGACGATAGTGTGTTGTAATTTTGTGACACGAAAGTGTAGCAACGACCATTGGTTGACAGTAAGTGGCGACATTTATACGACAAGTATGTTGCATGTGTGATAACTATTTGTCACAAATTAGTGACACCTGGTTGTCGCAAGTGGCACTGAATGATGTTTATTTGCGACAAAGTTTTGACAGAGATGCCATATATGCTACATTTACGTGTTGCAAATTTTTGACAGGTTGTTGTCAGAGAGATAGATGTTTCGATGATTTTCTATCCCTATTGTGATGTTTGTTTGTCACAATTATGACAACAAATGCATGATCTTTGATAGGGTCACCACCTTCTCAAAGATCACCTTCAAGATGCCAAACTCGCATGTGACACAAATAACTTTTTGCTGTTAGTCTTTGATCGTCATCGCAATGGGCAGAATTCGACAGTCACAAGTCATCCTTTCTTCTGTAAGTACAAAATGAAAACAACAAATATGAACATGTGTTCATTTTAACTTACATAATAGAGAGTGAATGACTCTTGTGATTGTCGTATTTTGCCTATTGTGGGAGGATCGAAGAGTAACAATAGAGATTTATCTGTGTCATAAATGAGCTTGGTGTCTCAAACGTGACCTTCAAGAAGGTGACGACCCTATCAAAGACTAGAATGCATTGCCTAAATTCCATCATAGAAATGTACATGCACTCAATGAAATGAGAGAGAGAGAGAGAGAGAGCTAGCATTGATATAGAAATCTTGCAAATGATAAAAGACATTAATTTGATCTATATGATGTATTAAGTTACACTTGATGATCCATGAGACTGTGTGTGATGCTCATGAAAGTGGTCTGGGTTCCTAAACATGTAATTCAATCATGTTATGTTAGTTAAAAAATTAGGCTAGTGAATCTCATGATCACTAATCTACTTCAAGATATCACATATCATTTGGTTCAAGTCCTAGGCTATGAGTGTCACCACTAAGACCAAGCACTAGAGGATTTTAAATGCCATTACTAAGGCCATTTCGTCTCAACATCTCGTCACCAAATTTTAGCATTCAATTTCAAACAACCATCCATGACAACACAAGTTAAGTAAATACAATATAAATGAGTCAAGACACTCTTTGACTAAGAAACTGCTATACATGAAGGTCTGGAGTACAACCCTATGACTGTCACAATTTTGAACCTTTCTTTTATACATTGTTTCTATTTCAAGCATTGAACCTGATCAATTCTCTATAATAATCAAGTTTGACCAAGGATGGACAAAAAGATTGACAACTTCATGGAATGTATAAGCTCTGTGGAGAGACCTTCACATCTTCAAGGTTCTATTGAAGGTCCTAATGGTTTAGCTTCTAGTGACTTCTTAAGGTATCAATTATCTATTTTATTTTATATGGTACAGATGGCTAGAATATGAAGTTGAGAAAATGTAAGCTGCAACATATATTGTATATGGTACATATATTTGGGCATTTATCAATCTTAATCAAGACACATTGCATTAACATAACATTAACAAGGGAATCCATGTTCCTAGGGAATTCCTACTCATATGCTTAGTCAAAAAGTTGAAGACTTGTGTATCTTAAATCCAATATCTCCCTCAAATGTATGTCCAAATCAATCTAGGCTAGTGAAAGTAGAATTACGGGCATATGTAACTAAGACAGAAACCCCATATACTAAAATAGGAAACACACTAAGCCAATCAAAAGAACAAATGGTAGTCACTTACCAACCATTTGAATCATATATAGAATCAAATGATTTGGATTTCTACAAATAAATTTAGCGCTGCATGTTAGTGAATATATTCAATTATCATATATCACTATGTTTGCATCTTCTCAAGTGTACTCTTAAGTTTAAATAAATAAATTTTAGTATTTAAGGTTTGAGGCATTGATGTTGATTTTGATCCAAGCTATTTTAATCATCTAATGTTAAATTCATTAATCTTGACATCTCTATAAAGCTCTTTTTAAATAGTATGATAAGATAAGATGAGATAAGATAAAAATATTAATGTCCAACAAAAGACCAGAAAGAGGTCTATGGGACTGAAAGATTACAGCAAAGTAGGACAGAAACCAGCAGGAGCACGCAAAGGTGTCCGAAGAGAAGCAACAAAACGCAACAAAAAGCACTATGATGCTTTCATGGGTAAAAAGAAATCAGTCACAGCATGAAACATTTGCCGATGCATAGAAATATTAAGTCAATAGAGAAAATGTTTTGATTAAGTAAAAACAGGGTTTGAAAGGACCCGAAACCTTTTAACAAAGGGCAAGAAAGATATAACAATGAGGATCAAAATACAACTGTGGGAAACCACTCGGCAAAATAGAGGGACACAACAAAGTTCCCAACAAGAGGGCAAATAGCCCAAGAAGTAATTCCATTAAGATTTACATTTTGGTCCAGTCTTTTGAGAACATAAAGACATATCAAAAGAAGGAATGAAGGATTTGCCTTTTTTTCCTTTGACTGATGTCCAACCATCCTCTACCTTCCCAGCAGCCTTCTGCTAGTCCCAACTGACCCCCAAAAACCCCTCATCGACAGAGTCAACAACATAAAAAGGGATAGCAACAACGTTATGATCGAAAGCCATCAAAGGGACAATAGTCAAATCAACAGAGACAACAGTAGGCGACGAGTCAGAAACAACATTCTGATTCAAAACTATTGTAGAGACAACAATAGGTGACGAGTCAACAACAACATTCTGATTCAAAACTGTTGTAGAGACAACCTTCGAATCACCAGAAATAACAACAGAATCCTTGGCCAAAGAGAGATCAATATGAAAAGAGCTATCTGAATCATCCACCTCTGTAGAAACCTTATGAATCGTATAGTGATCATTCGAAACCCCCAACCACCAAGAAGGCGATTTCTTCAATCTAGCCTTGTCAGAGGAGCAACTCGCAACAAAATGGCCGTTCTTATGGCATTTCCTGCATCTGAAAGGAATACCCTCATAATCAAGCAACTAAATCCAAGAACCAGTTGGAGAAGCCAACTTCAACATTTCTGGAAGCCCTTTGGAGGTATCCATCTCCACTAGGATGCGAGCATATGTTGTCCTATAGAGAAAATGTTGACTTAATATTTCTGTGTTTATTTCAAAATATTGTTATCTTTTTAATTGAAAGAGATTGGAGCTCTAGTTTCTTATGATTTCACTTAGGCTTTCACTCGAAAACCATCCAGTTTTGATTGTAAGTCATGATGAGGCTATCTTTGTGTCCTATTTATGCCCACTCATTGTTCTCCAACCTTCATTGATGAGCCTTGTCATGTTAATACAAAGATAATCATTACATAGTGCAAAAAGATATTAAAGATTATTGGAATCACAATTTTTTTGTGCTCAGAATGAATAATACAAATCTAAAGATGTCATTTTCAATCTTTGTGTGCCTACAATAATCAGTGGCAAGTGTTTAGATATATTTGAGCTTCACTTTGTTTCAAGAACACTTTAGTATTATCTACTAAATATGACCAACCACATAAAGGCCGAAGGTCATTTCTCCCCCCGCCCTACTAAAATCAATCTAAATTCCCCTATAACATCTAACATAATTCATTCATTCATTCATCCATTAGTAAAACGTAACATTCATTAACATGCAACAATCATCAACATTCATTAACATATTATATAGTTCATGAACATTCATTAGCACATAAATAAGTCCATATAGACATAAAAATCAGTCATTATCAATTAACTTGCATATTATATAACAATATTTTTTTGCTCTTCTTTGAGTTTTTTTTAGAATAATGCTTGTAATCTCAAAGAGGAGCATCCATGTCATCAAATTCATGCCCCCCCTCAATAGTTCTTTCATGCTCTACTCATGATCTATGTTGTACATGCCTAGTCCTTTGCTCATGATACAAAAGGGGGGTCCTCTACAATAACAAATAAAAGGGTTAAATTAATAACATTTTATTATGATTGTTACAAGTATTTGACTACTTTAAAGAACATAATCATGACACTTTTTACCTGATCTAGCCACATCATCTTGCTCGACACCTTGAATCTTAATGTGCTCATCATGAATAGTAGCATCTACATCTTCTACAACTGCAATACAAAAATGTTACATTAATCTAAACATTACCCAAAACAATTAAGTTTGTATTAGTACACTGATTTCAACTTAAGATGTTTGCTTCTATTAATATATAAAAATCAAATACCAAATGTATAACTTGACCATTGTGATGTACATCCGAACCAACTACTTCCCCATGTTCGAGTACTATACCAAGATTGCCACCATGCTACATTCCAATGTCATGGGTATTGTTATCATGTTTGGTTACTTAAAACAATTATACTCAATTTATGCTGAAATTTAAAATCAAATACAATAATTGTTAAAGTATTCATTTTCGAATGCTATGACAGATCTATTAAGTAGAATCTTGCGCACTCATTTCAGCTCGTAACCTTTGAGCCTCTACTCCATAGTCGTGTTTGTAGGCTAATTTCTTGTCCTCTTCTAAGAGTTTTCTTTTGAAGTTCGTGCCCTACATTTTTTTTCAGTATCATATAATTTTGTTACATTGTTTCGTCCATACTGATTTGATTGAAATTTATAAATATTTGTAGATTGTTTTTTATTTACTAATACTTCTCATGTAACAAGTTTTGAATAACCACAAGAGCCAAGCTTGTGTTGCACGTACTTTTACTTTCTTGCATCTGTTGTCTTTGATGTGTCGGGCAATCTATGAAAAGTTTGAAGTATGTTAGATCATATAAATACAAAGAGTAATAAGTGTGTGTGTGTGTGTGTGTGTGTATATATATATATATATAATTATGTTAGATTATATAAATACAAAGAGTAATAAGTGTATATATATATATATATATATATATATATATATATATATATATATATGTATATATATATATATATATATATGTATATGTATATATATGTATGTATATATATATACATATATATACATATATATACATATATATACATACATATACATATATATATATACATATACATATATATACATACATATATATACATATATATATATATATATATATATATATATATATATATATATATATATACATATATATATATGTACATATATACATACATACATACATATATATATATATATATATATATATATATATATATATACTTATTACTCTTTGTATTTATATAATCTAACATATATATCTATATATATACCTTCTTTTGTTGGCTAGTAGGTCATGTCTATGGTGGTGCCTATCATATCTCTTCGCCCCATCCAACTTAAGATTCTCCCACTCTAAAATAGGAATGTAGGGTGGGTGCTCAGAATTAGGGTTATTTTCTAATATAGACCTATAGTGGTCTCTAATATACCTCAAAATGTACCCTACTTTATTAAGTAGGCTAAAAAATTTAAACGCACGAGGGTCAAACTAGTTTATCATACTCTCAATGAGAGCCTCCTTCAACTATGGAATTTGGGCTTGCCACCTTTGAAGAAAAAAAACTATTAGATTCATATATAAATGGATCAAAACAAAACTATTATAGTAATGATATGAAATAAAAAAATGAATTGGAAATTTTTAGATCAGATAGAATGTTTCACCCTTTACATATGGTGGGCCCGAATATACACAACAAAGATTCATTAAAATTTTCATACAAAACATTATACCCTACAAAATAATCATTGGATCAATAGTTATTGCCCTGCTTTCTCGGCGATCATGGACTAAAATAAGGATTGTAAGAAAGGACCAATCTTTAGAGTACCTGGAACTTGGGATGCTCTCAAGGAAAGTCCATAATCATCACTCATGAGAAAGACAATTCTCTACCATTCCCATACATTAATACGGGTAGCTCCAGGAAATTGATCCTCAATTTTTGTGGCATCTACTACTGTATAAAATGAATCCATTATTACAAAATGCCCCCAAGAAAGAATAGTTCAAGTGAAATATACACATGAAAAATGAGAGAAAAAGAGGGATCTACGTACTCATAGGTGGTGCAATAGCATTTGTAGCCATGTTGCGTATTGCCGACGTTATTGTTGTTAATACATTTGGCATTCTATTCCTCATTGCAGACAACATCAACATAGGATCATTAACAGGTGTTGAAAAATAAGGTCGTTGTAGCATCAAAAAGCATGGAAAAGATTGTTAAATAGTAAAAAACATATATTTTGAGAAAAACACAAGTAGAGGATAGAATGTGTCATTTACTTGAACCACCTAAAGCACCCTCATTAGGGCCATGAGGTACATCACACTTAGAAAAACCTATTAAAAAACACGTCAGCATTTTAGTTAATGAAATAAATAAAGGAGTATAATATATAAATCATTATTGATCTCTTGTTATAATTAAAAATTACATTAATAC
The DNA here is from genome assembly GCA_028749045.1 of Cupressus sempervirens. NCBI lineage: Eukaryota > Viridiplantae > Streptophyta > Pinopsida > Cupressales > Cupressaceae > Cupressus > Cupressus sempervirens. The sequence goes on from CM053785.1 coordinate 236,563,907, forward strand.
TTACTTGATAACTTTTAGCTAGCCGCATTAATTCAATCCCTCTCCTCACTGACTGAGGAGTTTGAGGCTGCTGAGATCCTAGTCACTACAATTCTATTGAAATATTATGGAGGTCCTTTCAAACTGCAACAATAGAATTAGGGGCTGACACGAAACCAATAGCGAATGGGTCTTGCTATGTGGAATCCTCTTGAGGAACAATATGCCCTTTTCCCTTACTTTGATTAGTACTTGTTTGTAAGAACAAGATTAGTAGCACTATATTTAAAATTACTCAAAACAAGTAGTGAAGAAAAAAACATAATAAAAAATAACAATGAGTTTTACTTGTCAGAAAGAAGAAGTTCCATGAAGATCATCATCATCACATCTATGTGATTGCTGATCCATATTGTAGTCAGTCTCTATCTCAACAAAGATTCATTAGGACATGTTAAAACAAATCTAATTTATAGAAACATATATTAGTATAAATGTTATCCAAAAAACTTATTAATTTTATATGTACCACCCCAACCATGATAGTGGCTTGCTTTGTATTTGTGTGATTAAGTAGCTCTTCCCTTGCATGTATTGATTTTATCGCACACACAAATATACGATTTCACTCGTGTGCCTCAAATATGCAATTGGATTGCTTAATAGTTGACACAACTCACGTACTATTTATAAAACCTGCAATATTTCTTGAAGCTTTTGGCCTTTCGTCAATGCATATAACTACTCTTTTACTTTGTGCATTCTCTTTCTATTATATATAATTTGCTGAGAGTGCATGCCTACACATACTTTTTATGTCTAACAATACACATCCATCTACTATAATTGTAACAAGGTTCGATATACTCCATCAATTTGACAACTTTTTTGTAAGAGGCCTTGATGCCATCCATGGAAAATAGGCCCAAACCATGTAATGGCGATGGTGCTATGCGATATATCATGTATCCAACACAAAAATTAGTATGGAGGAAGTTCCTTCAGGACCTATTGTCTCTATAAATGTTGGTACCTAAAGGGCACCTCAAAGTCGCCTTTGCTCTCATCGTCATAAGAACATGAGCCCCCTTGAGTAAGGAAATATTTTAGGCATTTATTGAATTTATTTATGATCTTTTGGTCACTAGTTGATCTCTTTAACATAGACATACTATATGTATCACTTTCTTGTTCCATTCTAATACCCTTGCTCGAGGATGACACATTTTACAAGTACCTATTTTCTAGTACCTACACTCAATGAAATGACTTAGATGAGAGAGATAGCTAGCAGTGAGATAGATATTTCACATATGGTAAAAGACATCAATCTGATATATACAATGTATTGAGTTATACTCGATGATCCATGAGACTGTGTGGGATGCTCATGAAGGTGGTTTGGGTTCCTACACGTAATTCAATTATGTTATTTTAGTTAAAAAATCATGATGCATATACTCAATATTACATAGTAGACAACATACTATACAATATGTGGACATCATAATCATTATGTATTTTTTGTATTCCTTACCTTTGCCTTATGTTGTCTAAGAAGGACTCTCAAGAGAAGCTAGGTTGACAATGTTGGTAGTTCATTACCTGTTAATTCGATTAAGGGTGGTAGCATCATACAAAACATAAACATGAATCTTAGTTGTTTTGAAAAGGAGTCTTCTAGTGTTTAAGCCCTTACACCTTTTGTAGGGACAATAACATTTTCCATCGCCTTCTCTTTGAAAATTAGACACCAATGTAGCAATAGTCTCTCTATTTTGATCTAATTTACTTCTGTTATCTAACATGATCCTTGTTCAAAGGAATATATTATGCTTGTACCCTTATTCAATTGGGTGTACTTACTAGATCTATCATTGATAACCATTTCACCATACACATTAACATTAGAGAGAAAACCTTGAAAATGAACAATAAATTTTATACTGATAAATTATGAGCTCTATCTAGTAAATTTGACCATTGAAACCATCTATATATGAGTGCAGATATGAAAATGGTATAAAATGGTATGAGTTGTACTTGCTGAATTTGACTATTAGGTCCCTTTTTTGGTGGCTTTCATTATGTGTTTTGGACAATGAAGATGCAAACCTTTTTGTTGTCTCTAGGCGTTGATGTGGGTTTATGTTGATTATGTGACTTTTAGAGTTGTAATGTACAAGATATATAGATATTAAGAGTTTTCTAACAAAATTAATGCTCTTTCCTCTCAACAGTTGTAGTGAACCAATGAGCTAACATACCTTAAGAAGATTACAACTCCTAATATAAGTCCTTTATGAATGCCTACAGGGTTAACCTCCATAAAAAAATAAATTAAAGTTGTTATACAAATAATAAACATATCAACACTCAATATTAAATAAATTCAAAGAAAAATGACAACTATTAAACATTATAGGGTCACAAATTGGGACATATAATATGTCACAAATCTCAAAATATCTCAGTGAAGGCAACAATTGTGCTAGGTAGTGAGACCCTTCCTTCTCCACTAAGAAAGATAATTGTAGAGACATAGATCACAAGGGCACATCAAGAGACAAAAAATACATTCACTCTTGAATCCCAAATGAATGAATGAATTGATGTATTGATAGCTTAGATTGACATGAAGATAATCTTGTAGGAAATGAATTAGATTTACCCGATTCACATGAAGATAACCTTGTAGGAAATTTCTTAATGAAAGCAATAGGTGTGCTATACCAAGGGATGATTAACCAAGATAAAATACCTATATTACACAAACATCATAGAAATCCCACAACATAAGAAATTAGAAGTTGCATATATGCCCACTACTTGATATGTTACATATGTTTAATTTAATTTTGATATATAGAAAAAAGGTGCACGAGAAAGACAAAATGGTATCTTTATGAATTTAACATTACTTACAATCATCAACAAAAAGTTTATATAAAATTAGATATCTCTTAAAAAGATTTATAATTTACAAGATTTGAATATGCTAGCTTCTTATATACATTCCATAGATTAAAAAAAATTAGATTACTATTTTTGCTAGAACTACCATTACAAAGAATGATTGGTAGTTTGCATGAACAAAACTTGAACCCTTATACAAATATTTCATCAATGAATTGCTGAGGATTAACCACATTCCCTTAAATGTTTCCCAATCCTTTACAACTATTTTTTCTGTTCACTTAAATTCTCTTTTGTCCACACATGTATTGAAACCTTCCATCTATAAAAGATGTCATTCCTTTAACACATCGTCATTAACCTTCATTCTTTTCAAGAGTCAATGTCCTTAGTTACAATTGTTGGTGTAAATAAGTATTCACTTATTACACTTACTTAAGTTTACTTGGGATAATGCATTATTTTATTATTTTTATTTGTGAGACACTTAAGAGTTTGCACACCTTTTTGAGTTGTTATATTGACAATACAGTAGTACGCAACTCTATTTTAGCACATGGTGTCTACAACATTGATTTGTGTGTCACACCCTTGTAGGCTTATCCTCACATCATCGCACATACTTTCGTGTTTAATGGAGGATAACCCATATCTGGTGGACATGTGCCTAGTTGTATGACACATCATGGTGTTGATGACGAGGCATTCTAGATGTATCTTAGAGGCCTTTCTATACAGGCACTCCTAGTGTACTCTCATCATGGCATATTGAATATATCGTCATTTTGATCATACTCTCTCTCTTGGTCTACAGTTGTGCTTATATTTGAGTTCTTAGTTCTTGGGTGAATTTTTCCCTTAGGAAAACTCTTACATGGTATCAGAGCTCTTGGAGATTTTCTCATCGCATAGCCATTTCGAGACCACACTTGCTTCAACACCTTAGCTTGAATTCAGAGTACTACAGAAATTGGGAGCATCTAGAGCCAAATCTGATCTCGCCATTGCGTCTAGAACCTTGAATCGGTGAAGATTAACTATAAACTTGGCTACCTTGGCCCAAAGTCGACTGTGAGGCAATTTTTTTTTGCAAATCAGACCCCGGAGGCCTTGATTTGCAGTTCGGGTATGGTCATTTTTTGCGGATTTAATTAATTATTCAGATCCGCAATATTTTTATTTCTCTGCGATTTTTCCCTATTTTCGTCAGAATTATTCGAGAATTTTATTCGCCATTTCAAGCACTTGGCAGAGAATTTTTTTTTGCAGAACCAGGCTGTCAGATCTCGACTTTGCAGTTTTGGTGGCATATTTTATTTGTCGCAGGAGGGTTTATTATTTTATTGTAGTACGTGGCCATATTGCACATAGTATACACATATGACACTGTCTAATTTCTGGCCATACCATCAAATAATTTGTGAATACCCTACACCCACAGGCGTGGCAAGCTTTGTTTCCACTACCATTGCTCGCTTTCTTCAAATCTGCAGACAACCTTTTTAAAAAACAATTACTACATACCCCGCAGGGTTAATGTGCAACAATTCCCACTTTCACCGGTAACCATTTTCAACTATTTCGGCTGCGAAGTTGGCTTTTCTGGCTCCCTGAATATTATTCAGTCCTCACAAATCAGTTGCTGATCCATCTTTCATTGCGACCTTCGCAGAAAAGAAATTTCAAAAACTTGCGGCATATTCCGACGTCGTAGTCCTTATTCCTGGCAAATGGATTACTCCTCCAATGTTCGGCAAATGACTTAGTTCTCCTGCCCGTTTATGACATGTAGAAATTGAGTACATGTGGATGCCTCTCGTGCCACGTGGGCTGCCCACGAAAACTTTCCATTGCCGCCACGTGGCATTGCCGTTTGGACACATGACATATTTTATTGCTTTTGCCCATGGCCACGTTAGCTACTTGTTTTGCCAAGTAAGTTGCCTATTGTGCCAGTCCACACAATCAGCCGTACACTTGTCATCAGACATGTGTCATCATCGTACGATGCCACGAAATCATCTGTACAATACAAACATCCCTGTTAGCTTGACATGTTAGCAGGGGCCTATATTTTTTACTGATGTCACATGTTCATTGGTTTAAAACTGACAGTCGTTTGATTGTCAAGACTAGGAATTTTATAACTGTAGTGACGGTCATTTGACCATCAAATTTAGACTCGCAGTTTTTCCTCCAGAGCCCTCTCCAAATTGCTTTTCAATTTGGCAGCCTAACTTTGCGAGCCCATAACTCGAACATCCAAACTTTGATTCAGGTGCAATTTTTTAAAAAATTGGGTAGAATTTCCTGAATTTCTAGTGGTGGTGTTGTTTTCTGGTTTTGGTGCACAAATTTTGCAGAAATTGCATTTTTTGGCAACTGTACTTGCATAATCTTGCATTTTGCAACTTCAAATGCTCCGTAAGGGTACATCTAATCACTTTTTCAGGTTCTATTTTTTTTTATAATGCATATTGTTTTGTCTACTTTCTAGATCTGAAGTCAGATTCTAGGGTTGTGTGGACCAATTTCTCACTTTCAGAATTAGGCCTTTTTCGGCATTATAAAGCTTTGATTCTTTTTCAAAATTGTTGTAAATCTGAGCTACAGTGCTTAAATGATAAATTTGAGCCTCATAAAGTAGTTGTAAAAGAAAAATTAGAAAGTCCACTTTGTTCATTTTGACAAGTGGCCCATTGTACATGCACTATTTATAAAGTACCAACAACATCTTTTTTGGGGGGTCTTTTGATTGAGTGAAAAGGGGAGATGTGTACTATGTTTTTGTGTCTCTCTATTGTGCTCTTTTCATTTCTTCATCATAGATTTTAAATGTCCTCCTCTAACTTCACGCAACTATTCTACATGGAAAGATATTGCATGGAGTAGATTAATGGAAAAAGGATATAGTCTTTTTGTTGATGTTACAATTACCAAACCTACTGATGCTAAAGAACTCATTGATTGGAAAAATCAAGAATGACAGGTTTTAGGAGTTATCAGGAGTTGTGTACGTGGGGATCTTCTCTTTCACATTAAATTTTTTTCAGAATCCAAAGAAGCTTGGGATAAACTTGAACAATTCTAAGGTAAGGTGGATGAAGAAAAGGGATTTTAGATTGAAGATGATCTACTTCTCTTGGATCCAAAGAATTTTGACACAATTCAAGAGTATATTATCAAAGTCAATGAGTATAGGGCACTTCTTAAACATTGTGGAAATCCCATGAAGGATGACAGGTTGATTCATCACATCTTGAAGAGGCTACCTTCTAAGTATGCTAACTTTGTTTCGAGTTTTAATACTCACAGGTTGACCATGGGATCTTCTTACTAGAAGCCTTCATTTGATGCATTTGCAGAGATGTTGATTTTTGAACAATCTCACTTGATGGATTTAGGACTTCTCAAGTCATCAAAGACCAAAGCCTTGGTGGCTAGTGATGAGCACAAATCAAGTCAAAGAGGGAAAAGTAAAAAGAAGAAGAAGCAGTGGAAGTAGAAAACACAATCTAAGACACAACAATCCTCCTCACAACAAGGCGGTTCTTCTTCCAACAAGAAGGGAAGTAATGACAAGAAGGAAAAACTCTTTTGTGCATATTGCAAAAAGCCAAATCATGATGAGCATCATTGGAAGACAAAAAGAATCGATGAGTTAGAAAACCTACTCAGGAAGAAAAAGATTCAAGTGCCAGGTACTTCCAAGGATTCAACTCCAACCTCTTCAAAGGGTAAAGGGAAAGCACTTATCACAAACACAAGTTCTTCTTCGGAATGGATACTTGACTCAGGTGTCTCTTACCACATGGGTTCTTCAAAGGAAGACTTTTCTTCATTAAAGCAATCAAAGGTACCACACATCTTCATGGTAGATGATACTAAAATGGAAGTTGAAGGGAAAGGACATGTGGAAATGGACAATGGGGAATTCAAAGATGTTCTCTACATTCCAAACCTTAGTTCGAATCTCCTATCAGTTTACCAAATCATTCACCTAGGAGATGGTCATAAAGTTAAGTTCCTTCTAAATTTAGTGATGGTACGAAGTCTATGAGATAATTCATTGGTTGCAGTGGGGAAAGTCAATGATGACAAGAGGATTTATTCCTTCTCCCACTTTGTGCCTAAGTCTCCTTCTCAGGCCTTGTTGAATCACTCTACTTCACATATCAACTTATGACATCAGTGATTTGGTCACCTTGACTTCTGCTCTCTTCAACAACTTTGCTCTAAACATATGGTCAAAGATCTACCTAATATCAACTTTTCTAAGGGATAGTGTTCATCTTTTTCAGTGGATATGAATCTCAAGGAGAAGTATGATAAAGGGAAGTCTTCTCAAGCTCTAGTTGTTCTTCAGCTAGTTCACATGGTATTAGCAGGACCCTTTGCAGTGACTTCAGTCAGCTAAGGCCGTTACATCCTCACATTTGTTGATGACTTTTTGAGATTCACTTGGGTCTACTTCCTTCATCATAAGAATGAATTAGTTCATAAGCTTCAATACTTTAAGACTCATGTTGAACACAAGTCAAGGAAAGTCATCAAGGTACTAAGGGTGGACAATGAGAACAGATATGTGGATAGAAGACTTAAGAACTTTTGCAGAATTGAGGATATTGATCTTCAGAACTCACCAACATTCAGTTTGCACAAGACAAATGTTGTAGCTATGAGGATTAGGACTGTCAAGACCATGGCAAGTTGCATGATAAAGACCAAGTCTCTTGATCCTACACTTGAAGTTGAAGCCATTAGCTGTGCTACTCACATACTTAATAGGTCTCCTCATAATGCCTTAGACAGGAAGACTCCTTTTGATGCATGGTGTGGCAGAAAACTAATTGTGAGTCACCTTAGACTCTTCAATTGTCCAGCATGGGCAAACCTATCTTCTAGGGGTTGCAAGGCACTGGCACCTAGGCCTTGTACTTTCATTGGTTATGAAGACAATGCGAAAGCTTACAAACTTATAGATCCCGAGACACATGAGATTTTTGTGGAGATGGATGTTCACTTTGAGGAAAGTTCACCCAGCTTATCCTCTACTCCTCTCTACACATCATACATAGTGGAAACTGATAGTGACACCAGCGATAGTGCTTCAACAGGTTTAGACACGTGAGGTTCTATTGATAGTTACAGTGAGAGGTCACATCAATCCAGTCCACATGCTTACATTGCCATAGTGAAAGGTCCACCACAACATGGTACATCTCATCTTCCAGCTCCAGCTTTAGTTGACTTGGGAGGCAAACTTGAGGACATACATCTTCTCATTGATGAAGGTGATCCTTCTACAGTTGTTGAAAGGGCCCACTCTGTCCCTCATGTCCATTCTCTACATAATCAATTTGTATAGGTTGGCGTGATTGTGGATCCTTATGAACAACAATTATTGGAGGTCTCTTTGTCAGTAGAGAAGACAAATGGTTCAGTGGAACAGGTTCAATAGACATCCTTGACCGATCTGCATTCGTTCTTTTCAGAACAGTTGGATGGGGCGAGCACCAGCATCAATGTTGGGATACTTGATTAGGTTTTAGGGCCACCATACATCTTCAAGAGTGTACCTTTTCCATTGTTTCTTCCTAAGGGAGGAACACCATTCTGCATTCTTGGACTAGCTTCTTCATCGGAGCGGCTTTCACTTGTTAGCATTCTTCTTTTGGGGGGGGGGGGGGGGGGAGAGCCTATTCTTTCTCTCTTCCTTCTCTCATTCTCTTATGTATATACTAGATGTATGTTGTAATGGGGGGGGGGGGGTCTTGATTACTCCATCCATCGATGCATCCTTATTTATCTCTCTCTTTGGGGAAGGGTTTTTCCCATGAGGTTTTCCCTCTTTCTCCAATTTATGAGAGAATGCATTTTCATTATGTACATGGATACCTAACATGGCCTAGTAGTCGAGACCCATTTTGCATCTTCATCCTAATTTTTGTGAGCTTAAGGGCATTCCCCTAAGTTTCACTTAAGGGGGGGTTTTGGTGTAAATAAGTATTCACTTATTACACTTACTTAAGTTTACTTAGGTTAATGCATTATTTTATTATTTTTATTTGTGAGACACTTAGGAGTTTGCGCACCTTTTTGAGTTGTCATGTTGAAAACACATGAGTATGCAACTCTATTTTAGCACATGGTGTCTACAACACTGATTTGTGTGTCACACCCTTGTAGGCTTATCCTCACATCATCACACATACTTTTGTGCTTAATGGAGGATAACCCATATCTAGTGGACATGTGCCTTGTTGTATGTCACATCATAGTGTTGATTATGAGGCATTCTAGATGTATCTTAGAGGCCTTTATAAATAGGCACTCTTAGTGTACTCTCATCATGGCATATTGAATATATTATCATTTTGATCATACTCTCTCTCTTGGTCTACAGTTGTGCTTGTGTTTGAGTTCTTAGTTCTTGGGTGAATTTTGCCCTTAGCCAAATTCTTACAACAATCAACAACTCATCAAATCAAGGATTATGAATAATATACTGTGTGGAAAAAATGCTCTTTAGACCACTATTGTCCATGTCTATTACATAAAAAATGAGTCTTTTCCTCTCCACAAATTCCATCCCATCCCAGTTTCTCACCTCTCCTAACACCCATATAAGAATTCAATGCATCTCCTCACAACCCATGTATCCGATTTTGCAAAAAGCTAAGTGGGCAACTGACAAATTGGGCAAGGTTGCCTTAATCTATATAGTGGAGGATAATAACCTATAAGATTCAGTCCCTGCTAGATGATGACAATACCCAAAAGTTGGGTAAGAGTGTGATGTTAGTGAAGGAAAAGTAATACCTAGAAACCCTAAGAGAGGAAGGTATATGGTTTTCCTTGGTTGTGAAACCTAAGGAGGAAAGAAGAAGGGTATTCAAGATATAGGGCCTAAAGAAGTTAGGGATCTATTGAAGAAGTATAAGGACACCATTAATTAGTATTATCATTTTTTATCACTTGACCCAAATAGGAACATCCATACATCCATTCTTTATCCACTGGGGCATCATATTTATTATACCTCGAGAACTCGTCCAATTCCAAACCTACACCATTTGAAAGAGTCTTCAATGCACTAAAACATATCATAGAACTAGATTTTTCAAATGGTTGTAAAATAAGACTTGATTGAACCCTTCTAAATAAGGCTATATATGAGAGTTTCATAATATATTTTATATAATATATTTGATCTCTTGTTATAGGTCACAAACAATCACCACTCTTGCTATAGAAAAAATTTAATTCATCATTCTTTACTACCAATGAGTTTGAATGATTATTCAATCTAGTCTCGTATAAACAATGCATGAAAGCTATAACTACAGTTGGTTGGTAATTTGTTACACTAGTATTGGAATACTATTTGTTCCATTACGTAATAGATATCCTTTTACTCTAGCTGGCATGGGTAAGTTCTTGACTTTAATAATAAACTAACAAAATTGTTAGTTAAATAAAAATTGGCAACTACAATTAGGGAAGGAAGGTGGAAGTTAACCACCTTTATAAAAAAAAAAAAATGAGTCTTTTTTTTTTTTTTTTGGGGGGGGGGGGGGGGAGAGGGACAACATGCATTGGCTACAAATAGGCAAATTTGCAGGGATCTTTTAGAAAAAAAAAGTTGGGAGAAACTTAGGAGGTCGGGAATCAACATTTTACAAGAGCTCATAGGGTAGCTAAATTCAAATCATAGAAAGTATTTTGTGATTGTTCAGGTTCTTCCATATACTCTCACTACCAATCTTTTGTCAATTATTTACTTAATGAATGCTATCTGGAGAGAACACCTTGAGTGCTTTTGTGTTTGTTTATATTTTTGTAGGAAAATTTTGTTTCTCTTTTGAATGAATAAATGGCAATAAAATTTGTTCTATGTTGTAGCCAAATAATGTAGTGGAAAAGATAAGATGAGTCAAAAACTCATTTTTATTATGACATCCACCATATTCAGTCAAATACATTGTAATCTTGTGATTTATGAGAGCTTATTGTTTGAAAAATGAGAAGTTATGATGCTTGAATGAGTGCTTGCACCTTGTGTATTGTTTTGATCCATGGGTGATTATTGGGTCAAGCTCAAGCTCAGAAGATTTGATCTCCTTAATTTTTGTTCCCTTCAATTTTATTCAAACGTTATACTACCTTTTTCTTAAATAGTAAACAAATTTGGTCTCATATGATCATTGTGGTCCTATTTATGGAGGCATTTTTCTAGTTAGAAATTAAGTGGGGACTTTAACATTTTGTCTTTCTCTATAGTTTTGTTTTAACCAATATAAATGTATTTTCCTTAGAGGATAATTTCAGCCTGAGCGCAAATTGGATTTTTGGTCAATAGGAGTGTGAGATATGCACAACTTATAGGCAAAAAATTCCTTATTTTGGAAACCAATAGATAAGTTAAGAGTTCAATTTATTTTTTGTTCGGATAACAACTATGTGTATCTCTAATGTATTATTAAATACCATTTAAGAGGAGAAAAGAAAATAAATAGTCCTAACTGATGTGTTTATTATGAAATTGAATGTAAATTAAATCATTCTTGTATGAGAAAGTATAATACTTAGATAAATTGACAAATATTTAGGTAGGTTGAGAGTTTAAGATACAGTAAAAAATGTATATGTAGGAAAAGTTGAGTTAGATATCTCTTGAGGACTATTCACAAGTAGAAATCAAGATAAACTAGTTTAGCTCTGCTTTTTAGTTATTAGACTAGAAATATTTGGGAAGAGTTGAGGGTTAATATAAATAGAGCAATACACCTTATTCACATACCACAATGATTTCATAGGGAATATTCTTCCTTATTGCATATGGATAAATCATTACCTTACATATTCAAATCCCTATTTCACTCCATTCCTAACTTTCTTCATACTCTATAGAGAAGAAAGTTAGAGGTTATTTGATGATCTTGTCAAAAAAATTCCTCTAACCTGACATCATTGCCTTCACTTGACCAAATCAATATTTTTTCTTTAATTAGAATATATTATGAGTTTGAACAATTGTTGAAGCTTATCACTAGTTTGGTAAGGAAGTGACTTACATACAACCACATTAGGGGGCAACTGGAGTAGCACGTGACATCATCATCTCAAATGATGATATGTGCATACTAAATGTTGAGTGTCTTTATTGAGTACTCCAAAATAATCCATTTCATACCTTCATCTATACACATATGTCTTTCTAGTTTCTTTTTACTTACATGCCAATTTCATTTCATACAATCTTCTAAAAATTTTGTCATTTTATTTTCTAGTCCAATATTATTATCTAGCAACTTGAATCTTTAGCTCTAAGTCCTTCAAACTTTCACATAAGAACCAATGTTTTGATACCATTTGTTAGAATATTTAGAATAAATGAGGGTTGGGACCGGGGGTGGAGAATCAATTATGCTCATGTCCAGATGTATAAAATCAACTTTTGACAACTCCAAAAAACTTAATCAAACTCATGAATAATATATCAAACAAAATTGTTCAGCACCATTCAAATTACTCATTCCATTTTAGCTCTTAGTTTAGTATGTGCCAACTAGTAGAATAATATCACAGTTAACAATAAACTTCAAGACTTAAAAATAGTAAGTAACATAAGCACATAACAAACATCCACACAAACATTTGACACTAGGATTTAACATGGAAACCCAATTTGGGAAAAACCACTAAGTAACATGCTACCTCTTTTTCACTCTTTTGAAGTGAGCTTTGTTAGGAGCCAATGCTCTTAAAGGTTACAAAACACACTGTTAGGTGTGACCCTGTTAAAGAATTTAATCACCCTATTAAGAGTGGCTTCATTAGAGGACTTTAGAACATTCCCTTAGAATGTCATCTTGTTGAAGGATTACTAATGACTGTTAGATCAACCTTAATAAAAAGGATTTTACCACTGGCAAAATGATTGGAAATTAATAGCTAGGTTTGACTTGATAACATACAACTCATTTTGCAAATTCAGATCTCTATTCAACTCAATCCCAATTCATTGACTGGACTCCATTCTCAACAACTTAGATCTACTTAGCGTCTCTTTAAGAAATCTCCCACATCACAAACTTCACACTTCTCCTTTGAAAGTATGTTCTACACTTGTCTCCAAAAATGTTAGTCCAACAACAACACAAAATATGTCATATGCCTCCTTAAATAGATAGCTTTAAATTTTTTTAGGGTTACGATTCTAGATTCAATAGATTTAATGAATCTAGCCATATTTTTCTCTTCTTCCTTCTTGATACTTCTAGAAACATTCCCTCAAATTTTAGCATTTGATCACTCAACTAATCATTTCCATGCATTAAATAATCTAGCTCATCAATCCTTATTGTCAACATGTTTTGATTATTTTGAGAACTCAACTATGTTGACCATAACTCTTGATTCTTTCTCAAATTGTTAATTTGTTGACAACCAGTCATAACTATCTTTTGTTGCTCGATCATCATTGGATCACTCAGTCATCACTAAACTATGTTGCTCGACTTACATTGTGTGATTCAGTTGTTACTATCATTTGACATTCTCTATCACTCAACCAATGTTATTCTACTTGACTATCCTTAAGTTCCTTAATTTTTTGCTTCAAACACTCTGTTAAGTTAATTAGCTCGATTGCTTCCATTAGATCTTTTTCTACTCAATTGGTCTTTCTTCCTTTCTTATTATAATGAATAAACAACACATTATCTTGTTAAGTACTAACTTATCAAGTGCATATATGCCTACCCCTAGTTTACTTTTCATGTTTTATTGTTGAATTCTTTTAGGCCAATTTTATGGTTATGTCTTATGATTAGCGATACTTGGTTACCTAATTTGATTGGATGTTATTTTGTACTCAATTTATATATGTGATGAGCTACTTAGTTGTTTCATGTGTTCATAATTATTTTGATGATGATATATGTATGTTCATATAGTGATTTCAGTCTTTCCACGATGATAGATAGATGAATGATTTATATGCAATTTCTATGGTTACTTAGCCCATATTTGCATGTGTATGGTTTACTTGTATGTTACACTTTATGTTTGACATTTTTGATGTGGTTGAGGGAGGGAGTCGTAATCACCTGGTAGTCGGAATCTGCATGATGCACCACTCCCTGCCATTGCTTGTTTAGTTTAGATATATATGTATATGTACATGCTTGGCTTTAATGTAGATTGCAGGTACCGGGCATCGACTTCCTTGAATTGCTAGGATGAGTGTGCCCTATCACAATATCTCAATGGTAAAAGAGGGGAGATAGTTCTTGAGTCCAAATCCTAACCCTAAGCTAATTGTCCTAGAAAGTAGGATACGTATCTTAATTATTCACCCTTATGAATTTGTCAAGTGACATGAATTCGTGATTTTGACCTTGGAGTTCGAATCTATGCTTTGTCTTTCAATTGGGTTTTCTTATTTAGATTGTGGGTCTATTGTGATTTTTAGTTATAATTAAATCAAATAAAAATAATTATTAAATGATTTAATTTAACAAAAACTTTATAAAGAAAAATGAACTTTTAATTATATTTAATTTATTGAGAAATTAATAAAATAAAATAATAAAATTTAAAGATTTAATTAAAATTCTAATTTTGGTGTAATTATATTAATTTAATTTAATAATAATTTATTTAGGAGTTTTATTTTTATAATAAACTCTAAATATTATTATTAGTTAAATTAATAAATATTTTATTAAAGATATCTTGTGATTTAATAAGAGAGAGAGAGAGAGAGAGAGAGAGAGAGAGAGAGAGAGAGAGAGAGAGAGAGAGAGAGAGAATAAGTTTAATAAAGTTTATTTTAGATAAAATGCAAAAAGTTTGCACATGAAATTGAAATAAAACAAAATAATAAACAAAAAGGTTTCACGTGATTGCAAAACCTAAACCCTAAAGGGAGAAAAGCTCTTTATTAAGAAATCAGAGCTCATTTCTCCATACACAGGTTTGGAGTAGCAAATTTTGAGAAAAGGGTTTTTCAAGGAAACGAGAAAATTCTTGCAATCTCTGAGTGTTCGTCTGGTTAGCATCAGATTGAGGTAGGATTGTTTCTTGAATCTATCACAATGATTTCTTTTTGTAATTTGCTCTGTCTTCTTCATGCTTGTGTGAGAACATTGTTTTACAAATGGATTTGTTTGTTTGAAATCCTCATTTGAATAATTATTGTCCTTCATTGTTAAATTGTCAGTGAATTAAATCAATTGAAACCCTTGGTTGTGGATACTCATTTTGGAAAAATAGAATGGATTTAGAAAATTATAATTCAAGTAGGGTTTGGAAAAGCAAAATCAAAATTTTATATACAGAATTCGATCGGTTGTTTGTATTTGTCCTATACAATTTAGTATGAAAATCAATTGAAAAATATAAATAATAATATAATTACCACAGTAATTGATAATTACTATGATAATTATATTATATATATGGTAATTATATTCTAGTTTATTTTATTTTATTTCTTTTTGAGAAAAAAATATTATAAAATGGTGGGCGGGTGTCATGCCCAAAAATTATGGCCAAAAACACACCAATTTTTTTTTTTTTTTTTTGGAGTTCTTTATTTATTTATTTAAACTTAAGTGCACTAAGTTGACACGGTTAGATCACATGAAACAATGAAGCCAAGAAGGCGGTTATACGAACTCTTAACAAATTCGAATGATACAGTTAACAACTAATCTTATTTAATTAGAAGACCCAATTAATTAATAGATTTAACAAATCCCTTTAAAAGATTTACACTCTAAGAACATTAGTAAATTCCTTAAATACAATTTATTTCAATTTTGCATATGAATTTGTCGTCAACTTCGACAAGGAGTAAAACTAAAATTATCATTCATTTTATGAGTTAATCTGGATTGCATGACCCTACAATTGACATAGATCAATTTTAAACTATATAATTCTAATGTTTAAGACTTAAAAATTTAAACTACATTTTACTAATCCCGAAAATAAACTTCTCATTAAGAACTGCTAATCGAATAATTAAACTTAATTAAGTTATCCTTAATTACATTAAATAATAACTATATTGCATTCACAAAATTTAATAATTAACGTTACAAATTAACAATTAATAAATAAACAGATAAAACTATTTTAGAAAGATTCTTTAATTAATAATATTCATTAATTATTAAATTCGTTAAGTAAGTATTATTAAATTTATAAGTTGTTAATGAACTTCATTAATACACATTATAAATTAAACTAATAATTAAATATATAAAAAAAACTACTAACAACTAATTTTAACTAAACTATATAAACGAAAATTTAATTTTAACTATAAAAAAAAATTTTAAAAAAAAAATTTAAAACGCGCCGCCCCACGCATATATATGCGTGGGGAATCCCACGCAATATATGCGTGGGCCTCACGCATACACATGCGTGGGGATCCCGCGCATTTAAATGCGTGGTCCTCACGCATGTGTATGCGTGGGGTCAACCACGCATACGGTACAGGGGCCGCCGGGTACGAGCCGCAGGCTTTGCCCGAAAATTCAAAAGAAATTTTTTTTTTAATATTTTTTTTGTTGTTGGGTTGCATTAAATAAGGTAGGTCGCCCACCCTTTGAAAACTTATAATAAGAGGGTGATTTTCTATAATTTATTGACTGTAATAGAGGGGTCTCCCTTTTTTTTTTTTGCCCATACATTTTCCAGCAAGTTTGAGCACCTACAGGCCTCTAAAATTTTTTTTTTTTTGTTGGAGTTTAAGTCTTTATCAAATTTCTCCATTGATCTTGAGACATGGGTGTCAATAGATTGATGAGTCTATACATTGCATAATACATCTTGAACACAACCATAATTTAATCAAATGATTTGCTTATAACATTTTTATAAACTTACTTTAGTTTCTCTTCCTTTGTTGTTGGATCAATACAATCTATTTTCTTTCACATACAAATGCAACAACTGCATATGAATCCAATTTTATACATAATGCAACTAATTACTCTATGGGAATGGAAAATAGAAAGATCACAATGGATGTTTAAATTCTCTATAAATTCATATGCATATATTTTCTCCATACCATTCTAATGTCTATTTGAACTCAGCCTTTCCTAACATAATTCCTTCATATTCAAGATTAACATTCAACATTCTCAATCCATCATACAAGATATAAGATAACTCAATACATCTTTCCTTTCTTTCTTCAATACATCCCAAGGCTTGAGAGTAAATAATATAGTCTCACACAACCAACAATTCTCTCTTACATATCCTTTTTCTTTTTTTTTTTTATACTTCCATCACAATAATATGCATGAAAACAAAGGTGGTTGAATTGGCTATAACAAGTTTCACACAATGAGAAGACCATTTAACATACATTACGCAAATTTCCAAGAAACATGAGAGCAATGCAAGGAAATTCTCATAATCCTTTTTTTTTGTTTTTATTATTCACCCTGGTTCAAAGGCTCCACTCGGGAAAGAACCAGTAAGAAAACCCGAGGTCATTGCCCAATACTTCCAAGTTTCCAATCCATTTTACATCATTTTACAACTCAAATAAATCTCTACAAACTTCCAACATGTGCTATCTTCCAAATAACTTCAAAATTACAATAAAGGATAATGGGGGAGACAAAACTGAATCAAGGTGGGTACTCACAACAAGAACAATTCAAACATACAACCCAAACCCGGTTTGCACAATAGATCCATACATGGAATCAAATAGGGGGGGAGGTGGATTTTCCCAATGGGAGAAGTCAATCACCCTTCCATTACATAGCCCTTTCGGGGCTTCAATTTTAAGAATTTCCATTCTATTATAAGGCCCTTTCGAGGCTCCAATCACAAGGGTATTCATTTTCTCTTCATACACATGGTTTCACAACATCAATAAGGAAGGTGATGACAAGTAGGGGCCCATACACCCTACCCTTTTTCCCTCCTCTCACCATGAAAGGAGACTCTCACCAATGAGGTCCAACTAAAGCCCTACCCCCATACATGGCCACTTCTTCCCTATCCAAGGGTGAGTAATGCCATCACAATCCCCATGAAAACTCAAAGAACAAGGTCTCAACAAAGCAAGAAATGAAATCCAAAACAAGATAAAATTCCCTCCAATATCCTCCCAATACACACAAACATATAAAGACAAGAACCTTCACAATACTATAATCAAGATTCACACATGATCTATAAAATGAAAGCTAAGCCCATGAGAGAGGAATTCCTACCTCCACAAGTGTTATGGCAACAATGGAAGTTTTTGAGAAGAGCTTCTTTCCTTTCTCCTTCCTTCAATCTTCAAGCTTGCTCTCTCAAACTAGAGATTGGGTAACCCCCTCCACTACTTCCAAAGTGCCTCTAAATAAGAATCTACTTAACTAGGCTTAAGGTAAACTCCTTGGTGGAGTCAAGGTCACCAACCTATGAAGTGACAACCAATTTCGAATTCAAGCAAAGATGGAGTGTTTGAGTGACCATAAAGGTCAACCAAGGAGACTTGGGGAGTGGAAAACACTCCCAACCCAAACCCTTACCCCTAGGGTACTAAATTTTGAAGTTTTTAAGACTTAAGGATTTAATATGGACAATAAAACTAGGGGAAACAAACTACCAAAAAAAAAATACACCTTAAAGATGGACTAGGTAAAAAAAAGAATATAGCACAAAATAAACATGGGGTTCAGCTTTTGTCTTCCCATTGGATTTCCCGGCTAAATTTCCTGCACACTCATTGCACACGTCAGTAATTCGAGAAGCACATGTATATATATATATATAAATACGCATCAACAATTTCATGAAATTTAAAACATCCATTCTTCCATAATCTATTCATTCATCTCATTCTACTCATTAAAATTAGAGATTCAAAGTGTTAGTTTGCATTCATTCATTTTATCAGCATATACGTTATAAAACATTAAACTACAGAAATCAAATATCGGAAATAAAGCATCATACATCATAATCAGCAAAATAATGTTCAGTGCCACAATAATGCTCTGACATATCGAGCCATAAAAAAAAAAATAGAGTATCATCGAGGCTAGGATGGGTCGAGGCGAGGCCTCACAGCGGGGGCCACCACCCCCTACCCCCTTCCTTATTCCTCCCTACTGCGGCTGTGGTTGGAGCATGTGACTACTCAAGTAGGCTGTGACTGCCAAGGCAGCCCACGACTGCTTGACACAAGCCACATGGGATAAAAATATAATTTTTTTAATTAGTTATTATTATTTATTAATAATTTTTATTATTAAATATTATTAAAATTTGTAATAGTTAGTGATTAATAAATTAGTTAAAATTATTTGTTAATAACTTTATTATTATTATAAGTAATTAATATTTATTAATAAAATTTAATAAAGTTTTCAAATTAAAGTTTTTGGTTAAATTGTTCATTATAATTAAAAATTATATATATTAAACTTGTAGTTATATATATATATTTTTAGTAATTAAGAGAATTTTTAAGGAGTTTGATTTCATTTAATGATAGGTCATTTATATATAAAAAATATGTGGTTTCATATTTAAATGACTTCTAAATGAACTATTAAGTCTTTTGGAGATTTTGTAAACTTGAAAACCCTTAACAAATATTTCACTTTGAAAGGATGAGAATTGAAACTCTGTTTGTAAATTGGATATGTATGTTTTTCGAAACAAATGATTTATAAAATTACTTTTGAATGTGATTCAACATCATGAAACCCTTAAGAGATGTAATATGTTTATGGATTGTTTATATGTTTGTTAGCCGCTATATTATCTCTTGTTGTTATTATCTTTAAAAAAAAATATTTGGCAAAACTTAGTGAAACTTTAGGTTAATTTCTTTTGAGTTCCCTGGTGGAGTATTAAATCTAGTATAAGAGCCCAAGTTTTTACATTGGGAGCTCTGGGTATATTGGAATGCCACTAGATGACATCTAGTTCAAGTGAAATGAAACTTAAATAATTTAATGTATCTATTACAATTTGAACACTTTGAACTTCAAACTCAATTAATTGAAAATAGAAAAAGACAAAATTTGAATAACTCTTGAGTTGGATTTCATACATATTTTCTTATGATTGTGTTTTATGGTGGTATGCCTTTGTTGACTTTGTGAGCATTTTTTTGTTCTTGCTTGGGTGTTGTAGGAGGATGGTGTCTTAGACTAGATCAACTATTAGAGGTCATAGTGCAGGTAGAGGTAGAGGTCATGGAAGAGGTGGACATGATAGTCCTCCTTCAACTCATGGAGAGAGTACTATTTAGGAGGAAAATAGGGAAGAAAGCCATAGAGAAGAGCATGCTTACTCAAAGGGGACTGATTTGAGACAGATGATGAGGACTATTATGGAGCACCTACCTCCTCCTCAAGGTGATGATCACGAGGAATCACATCATGTAGGCAATGAGGAGAGGCAAAGGTCTAGAAGTCCTCAAGGAGACCTTCATGGTGACAAATAGAGGTCAATTAAGGCTGCTTAGATGAAGGACCTATAGGTGTTTAAGATCAAACCTTTCATTAGGGTTGGTATAGGGTACATGCCAAAGTAGTGATTGATTGCTTTAGATAGATGTTTTGCGATGCAAGACTTTGACTCTAATGTCAAAATAAGGTTTTCCATCACCCACCTAGAACTCTTTAGGGCTACATGGCAGAGCATTGAAGATAAGAAACTGGGTGTGAACATGAACATCGTTACATGACAGTTATTCCTTGAGAACTTATGTGATCATTTCCTACCAGAGGAATGGTACTAGTAGAGGGTTGATGAGTTCCACAATCTAAGCTACTATACCATGGTCGTGTAGAGTATGAATAGAAATTCTATGAGCTCATGTCCTATGCAGGGATTAGTGACAGTTCACTGCTAATGGTTCAACACTTCATTTGGGGTCTGAACAATTGTCTTATTAGGGTGTAAGAGATTTCCAACCTAAAACCCTCAATGATGTGGTACATTAGGCTATCCTTGTAGAGTAGAACCTCACCTTGGGACATGGTGGTTTTGTGGGAGCACCTATAGCATCAAAAGGTTATCAAGGAACAAGTAGTAGTAGGAAGCCTCCTTCTTCTGGAGGCAATAAGAAACAACAACATGGAGGATCCTATCCTTCAACACAGAGTAGTGGTAGTGGTTCATACTCTAGGGATTCTCAGTTCTCTTAGCACAATAGGCATAACCAATATGACTAGCCGACATAAAGCACTCATTCGTTTCCTAGTGGGGGTAGTTTTCAACAATCTAGCACACCTATAGTGCAAAGGAGCTTTGATGGAGAATGTTTTTCATGCGGACAACATGGACAAAAGTTGTCTTATTGCCCCCAATGGAAATCATAGTTCTCAGATTAGAGACCTACATTGTCAGAACCCACAATTGGAGAGATGGGTAGATCGCAGAGGTTGTTTTCAGTGGAGTCTTATCCTCTTACAAGGTGAAAGGGTCCAATGGGACCTGCATAGTGAGTGCTTGAGTTTTATTTTCCTTATAGGTTTCTAGCAGTAAGCCTAAGTCTAGGGTGGTGGATGTAATGCCTACCCATAGTTTACTTTTTATGTTTCATTGCCGAATTATTTTAGGCCAATTTTATGGTTATGTTTTATGATTAGTAGTACTTGGTTACCTGATTTGATTGGATGTTATTTCATACTCAGTTTATATATGTGA
This sequence comes from Cupressus sempervirens, assembly GCA_028749045.1. Classification (NCBI taxonomy): domain Eukaryota; kingdom Viridiplantae; phylum Streptophyta; class Pinopsida; order Cupressales; family Cupressaceae; genus Cupressus; species Cupressus sempervirens. Next base: position 236,585,504 of record CM053785.1, read on the forward strand.
TGAGCTACTTAGTTGTTTCATGTTTTCATGATTATTTTGATGATGATATATGTATGTTCATATAGTGATTTCAGTTATTTCATGATGATAGATAGATGGATGATTTATATGCAATTTCTATGATTACTTACCCCATACTTGAATGTGCATGGTGTACTTGTATGTTTTACTTTATGTTTGACATTTCTAATGTGGTAGAGGGAGGGAGTCATAGTCACCTACTAGTCAGGATCTACACAATGCACCACTCCCCACCATTGCCTATTTAGTTTAGATTTATATGTATATGTACATTCTCAACTTTTATGCAGATTGCAAGTACCAGACATCGACTTTCCTGAATTGCCATGATGAGTGTACCTTATTGCAATATCTCAATGATAAAAGAGGGGAGATAATTCTTGAGTCCAAATCTTAACCCTAAGCTAATTATCTTAGAAAGTAGGACAAGTATCTGAATTATTCACCCTTCCAAATTTGTCAAGTGATGAGAATTCGTGATTTTGACCTTGGAGTTTGAATCAGTGCTTTATCTTTCAGTTGAGTTTTCTTATTTGGATTGTGGGTTTGTTGTGATTTTCAGTTATAATTTAATCAAATAAAAATAATTATTAAAGGATTTAACTTAATGAAAATTTTATAAAAAAAATCAACTTTTAATTATATTTAATTAATTGAAAAATTAATCAAATTGTAAGAATTTTCCTTAGGGCAGAATTTACCCAAGACCACGGAACTCAAACACAAGCACAACAGTAGACCAAAAAGAGAGAGTATGATTAGAATGATGATATATTCATTCAATATGCCATATGAAAGTACACTAGGAGTGCCTATATATAAAGGCTTTTGGAGAGCTTCTAGAACGCATAGAAGTCAACAACATGATAAGTCATACAACTAGGCACATGTCCACCAGATATGGGTTATCCTCCATTAAGCACAGAAGTAAGTGCGATGATGAGAGGATAAGCCTACAATGGTGTAGTATGCAAATTTATGTTGTAGACAATATGTACTAAAAAGGGAGTGTGAATAACTGTGTTGTCTACATGACAACTCAATGAATGATACAAACTCTAGTGTTGTAGACACCATGTGCTGAATTAGAGTTGCGTACTTCTGTATTGTCAACATGACAACTCATGAGTGTACACAAACTCCTAAGTGTCTCACCTAAATAAATAATAAAATAATACATTAACCTAAGTAAATTTAAGTAAAGTGTAAATAGTAAATACTTATTTACACCAACACAAATAAAAGAATTAAATTTAAAGATTTAATTAAAGTTCTAATTTTGGTGTAATTATATTTATTTAATCTAATAATAATTTATTTAGGAGTTTTATTTTTATAATAAATTCTAAATATTTTTATTAGTTAAATTAATATATATTTTATTAAATATATCTTACGATTTAATGAAAGAGAGAGAGAGAGAGAATAAATTTAATAAATTTTATTTTAGTTAAAATGCAAAAAGTTTTCACATGAAATTAAAATAAAATAAAATAATAAAGAAAAAGGTTTCGTGCGATTGCAAAATCGAAGCCCTAAAGAGAGAAAAACTCTTTATTAAGAAATCAAAACTCATTTCTCCACACACAGATTTGGAGGAGAAACTTTCGAGAAAAGGGTTTTTCGAGGAAACAAAAAATTCTTACAATCTCTGAGCGTTCGTTTGGTTAGCATCACATTGAGGAAGGATTTTTGCTTGAATCTATCATAGTAATTTCTCTTCATAATTCTCTATCTTCTTTGTGCTTGTGTGAGAACATTGTCTTAGAAATGGATTTGTTTGTTTGAAACCCTCATTTGAATAATTATTGTCCTTCATTGTTAAATTGTCTGTGAATTAAATCAATTGAAACCCTTGGTTGTGGACACTCGTTTTGGAAAAATAGAATAGATTTGGAAAATTATAATTCATTTAGGGTTTGGAAAAGAAAAATCAAGATTCATATACAAAATTCGATCGGTTGTTTGTATTTGTCTTATCATATCTAGTATGGAAATCAATTGAAAATTACTGTGATAATTATATTATATATATAAATAAAATATGATAGTTATATTCTAGTTTTTTTGTGTTATTTCTTTTTGAGGAAAAAAATTATAAAATGGTGGGCGAGGGCCACCAACCCCCACCCCCCATTCTTATTCCTCCCTCTCGTGGTTGCAATTCGACTGCTCAAGCAAACCACGACTATTTAACATAGGCCATGCAAGAGGAAAATGTATGGTTTTTTTAAAATTAGTTATTATTATTATTTATTATTAATAATAATTATTATATATTATTAATAATAATTATTATATATTATCAAAATTTGTAATAGTTAGTGATTAATAAATTAGTTAAAATTATTTTTTAATAACTTTATTATTAGTCATAGTAATTAATATTTATTAATAGATTTTAATAAAGTTTTCAAATTAAAGGTTTTGGTTAAATATTTCATTATAATTAAAAATTATATATATTAAACTTGTAATTATAAATCTTTTTTTTATTAATTAAGAGAATTTTAAGGAGTTTGACTTTATTTAATGATAGTTCATTTTTATATAGTAAATATGAGGTTTCATATTTAAATGACTTCTAAATGAATTGTTAAGTCTTTTGGAGATTTTGTAAACTCGAAAACCCTTAACAAATATAAGACTTTGAAAGGATGAGAATTGAAACCCTATTTGTATTTTTTTCAGAACAAATGATTTATGAAATTACTTTTGAATGTGATTCAACATCACAAAACCCTTAAGAGATGTAATCTGTTTATGGATTGTTTATATGTTTGTTAGCTATTGCTTCCATTATATTATCTCTCGTTGTTATTATCTTTAAAAAAACAATGTTTGGCAAAACTTAGTGAAACTTTAGGTTAATTTCTTTTGGGTTTCCTAGTGGGGTTTTATGGTGCCCATTGTAATTCTATCACACTTTCACATCTCAATTCAACCTTTCACTAGATCATCTCATGATCTCTTCTTTTTAAATCCTCTTCACCAATCAAATGATATGGTACTCTACACTACTAGCAAATGTCTTACCAGTAAGGTTTGACATCAATGACAACATAACAATTGTTCTACAGTTGTAGTTCCAACAAGAAGAAACAATTTTTTTGCTAAAAAATCAAACTTGGGACTTATGTAAGTTGTTTGCAAGTAAAAGAGACTTATAAAATAAATGGGCTTATAGATTGAAGGAAGAGGAGAAAGGTAAGAATTTTTTTAATTAAAGTAAGATTAGTTGTAAAACTCTTTGCACTAAAAAGGATATTGATTTTGATGAGATCTTTTCTCTAGTTGTTAAAATGACTTCTATTTACACTATTATAAGTATTATGGACATTGAAGGTTTGTATTTAGAACAATTTAATATTAAAACAACTTTTCTTCATGGTAATTTAAATGAATAAATTTATATGGAATAACCACATGGATTTAAGGTTAAAGGTAAGGAGATTTTAGTGTGCAAATTAAAGAAACATTTATATGCCTTGAAGTAAACACCTCATAAATGGTATATTAAATTTGACAATTTAATGAATGAGCATGGATACACTCAGTGTCATCTAAACAATTTTGTTTATTTTAAGAGGCTAGATAATGACTACATTATTTTATGTTTATATGTTAATGACATGCTTGTAGTTGGGTCTAACATGGATCACATCAAATGAGTGAAAAAATAGTTAGCACATGCATTTGCTATGAAGAATATGGGGAAAGCAAAAAAAATACTTAGAATGAAAATTTGCACAAATAAGAAGAATAGAAAATTGACATTATCTCAAGTTGATTATATTGATAAGGTGTTGCAACATTTTCATATGGAGAACACCAACACTATTAACACACCTTTTCCTAGTCATTTGAAATTGACTAAGGAGACATGTCTAAAGACATAGGAAGAGGAGACGTGTCTAAAGACCAAATATTCTGATGCTCAATTCCAAGATGACTCATATACCTACTAATGACTCCCACAACATGTGCAAAATATGGTCTAATGAAAGATACCTTATTCTTTAGTTGTAGAAAGTTTAATGCATGCCATAATATGCACTAGACCACATATTGCACATGTTGTGGGAGTCATTAGTAGGTATACGAGTCATCCCAAAATTGAGCATTGGAATGTGTTGGTGTAAATACATATTTACTATTTACACTTAAGTTTACTTAGGTTAATGCATTATTTTCATATTTATTTAATTTTTCACCTAGGAGTATGCACACTCTTATGAGTTGTCATGTTTACAACATAGGAGTTCACACCTTTTTTATGCACATGGTGTCTACAACACAAGATTTATCACACTAATTAAGCACATGGTGTCTACAACATCTCCACTTGAGATACACCTCATCATTCTTATCCTATCATCTAAAATGATGGATAAGACGTATGCTTAGTTGTCATGCTTATCTTATCTCCTGGTTCTTTCTAAAGACATCCTAGGTGTTTCCTAAGAGGCCTTTATATATAGGCACTCCTAGTGTGTACATTCATCACATACAATACAGAGAAATGTATGAGGACATACTCTGATATATTGATCATACTCCTTTTTGGTCTACAATTGTGCTTGTGTTTGAGTTCTATGATCTTGGGTGAATCTTAACCTAAGGCAAATTCTTACATGGTATCATAGCTATACCAAATTCTTACATGGTATCAGAGCCCTCGGCGAGATTCTCTTTACATAGCCGTTTGAGATCATTGTTGCTTCAACACCTCAACCAGAATCTGGAGTATCACAGTCATTGGGAGCGTCTAGAGCCAAATATAACCTTGTCATTGCATTTAGAAGGTCAATTCGATGAAATTTGACTATAATTTTACCTACCTTAGGCATAGTCAAAATTAAGGCAATTTTTTTTTGCAAACTGGCACCCGAAGGACCGATTTACAGAATTGATATGATCATTTTAGATCTATACATTTAATTTTCACATCTGCTTTTTTTTCATCTGCATCTTTGCTATTTTTAAGATCTGCATTATTTTCCAAATTTTTTTTAGCCACCAGACTAGTAGGAGAGATTTTTTGCAGGTGAAGATTGGTGCTTGTTGGTGCAAATTAGATATTTGCATCACATTTAGAAGGTCAAAAAACCCCCAAATTAGATTTTTTTTCATCCAGATTAGACATCTGAGAGAATATCTATAGCCATTTGATTTTTGGAGGCGTGACAGCGACGATTCAGAAAAAATAACAGCAACAATGATTTTCAAACAACGATATCTCCCTCATACAAACTCCTTTTTGTGAGCAATTTTTTTTGTTTTGGGGTAGATTTCATGATCTCCACAATGGTGCAGGTGGTTTGGGATCTTTGTTCCTAAATTTGTCTACAACTCACAAATCTTGATTTTTGCCACTTCAAATGCTTAATAAGGGCTCATTTGGACATATAATTAGGTTCCATTTTTTTTTAAAGTGCATTTTTTTTGGTCTATTTCCTATATCTACAATCAAATTATAGGTTCTGTGGAAAAAAATACTACTTTTAGAAGTAGGCTCTAAATTGGCAAGTGGCTACCAAGTGCCTAAATCATACATTGGGGGGGGGGGGGGGGGGGGGGGAGGAGTTCTTTGATTCTTTGAGTGTTCATTGATTAATCTCATGGAGTCTTGTCAGATATGTCATTCTGGTATTAGACCACTATCACAAATGGTGTGCTTTGATACTTGATCATCTAAGAGACCATAAAAAATTGCTTCCTTATCTCTATTCATTGCCACCACATTTTAATTAGACACATCTTGTGCATCTTTATTGCTTTTTGTATAACAATATGAGTAAGGAATCTTTTGCTCCTCTTAGAATGGCAAGTTTTCTATATGATATTTGGATGTCTATTTGGGAAGCATATGGAGATCCATGTGTTCATCTCTAGAGGACATTCTACATCTAGTCACTCTAGCTATGGTTTCTTCAACTCTAGATAAAATCACACCTCTAGATACTCTTGCTGCTCCTACTGATCTTGTTCCAACCACAGATGCTTTAGATTCAATGCAATAGGAACCTTCATGTCTTCTTACTTTACCTTCATGTGATGACTTCCTTCCAAACATTACAATGTTTGTCCTCCTGGAGTCTCACACTGAAGATGTGGGAGACATCCTTGATGATATTCATAATCTCTTTGAGGCAAATTCTTCATTTATTTCCACAGTGACTGATTCATGTACTTCAGCACAATGGGGTACACTTTGTCTTCCAGTTCCAGCCTCAGGTGATGACTTCTTGACTGACATTTTAGGTTTATTCATGGAGTCACACATAGCAGACTTGGGAGACTTCTTTGATGATATTCCACTTCTCTTTGCTAAGGATGATCCTTCTACAATTTTTGTGAGGGCCCACTTTGACCCTCATGTCCATTCTCTACATTATCAATCTTTACAGGTTGACGTGATTGTGGATAGTTATGTACAACAATTATCAGAGGTCTCTTTCGAGATAGATTGTTCTTTGAAATAGGTTCTACAATAATCCTTGCTAGATTTGCACTTCTTCTCAGCAGTTCTAGAAGGAGCCATCATCAATATCGATAGAGGGACAGTTGAGCAGGTTTCAAAGACACTATTCATCATTGAGATTCTTTCCACACCTAGGGAAGCATCTCATCAGTACCTCTGCCATTGTTTCTTCCAAAGGGGAGGAACATCATTCAACAGTCATAGATCAACTTCTACATTGGAGCATTTCTCACTAGTCAACACCTTACTTTTAGGGGGGGGACTACCTCATCTCCTTCTTCTCATTTTTGGGGGGGACTTCTTCCTCTTAGGGGGTTTTTTCTTTCTGCCATTTCACTTTTTTATATACTTGATGTATTTCGTAATTGAATATTCCATCCATCCATGCATCTAGTTTTTTCATCTCTCTTTTTGGAGGAGGGTTTTCCCATGAGGTTCTCCCTCTTTCTTCTCTTTATGAGAGATTGCATTTTCATTATGTACATGGGTACCTAACATGGCCTAGTAATCAGGACCCATCTTACATTTCATTCTTAGTTTTCGTAAGCTTAAGGGCATTCCCCTAAGTTGCACTTAGGGGCGGGGGGGATGTTGGTGTAAATACGTATTTACTATTTACACTTACTTAAGTTTACTTAGGTTAATACATTATTTTAATATTTATTTAATTAGTCACCTAGGAGTATGCACACTCTTATGAGTTGTCATGTTGACAACATAGGAGTTCACACTTCTTTTATGCACATGGTGTCTACAACATCTCCACTTGAGATACACCTCATCATTCTTATCCTATCATCTAGAATGATGGATAAGACGTGTGCTTAGTTGTCATGCTTATCTTATCTCCTGATTCTTTCTAGAGACATTATAGGTGCTTCCTGAGAGGTCTTTATATACAAACACTCCTAGTGTGCACATTAATCACATACAATACAAAGAAATGTATGAGGACATACTCTAATATATTGATCATACTCCTTTTTGGTCTACAGTTGTACTTGTGTTCAAGTTCTATGATCTTGGGTGAATCTTACCCTAAGAAAAATTCTTACATGTTATCATAGCTACACCAAATTCTTACAAAATGCAATCAACTGGATTCTTAGATACTTGAGAGCTACATATAGATAATGTTTATATTCTGGGGGCTCTACTACTGATTTACAAGACTACACTAATTCATATTTGACAGGGTATCTAGATAATGAGAGGAGTACTTTAGGATATGTATTTACTATCAGTGGGACAACAATCAGTTGGATTTCTTAGTTAAAAAAGGTGAATACTTTATCCACTACAGAGGCATCCAAGGAGATGATATGACTTCAATTTTTCATGGAAAAGTTGGGACACACACAAACTCAAAATTATTTGTATACATATTTATAGTGTCATTGATCTTGCCAAGAATTCTTTTTTGCATTCAAAGACAAAACACATACAGTTGTGGTACCATTTTATTAGGTCAATTTTGGATGATGGACATAACCTTGGATTGATAGGGACTAGATGCAATTGCAATGGTTGTAGCCATTGCAACTAAAATCCTCCCTAAGGTTTGATTAATTGAATGAAATATTTTATTTAATATTATTTTTGTTTGAAAAGTCAATTGGTTTTTAGGTTTTCTATAGTGTCTAGAAGTTCCACTCTGAAGAAAATATATGGCACAAGATCAAGTCACCACTTCCTCCAATAAGAGACCATGGGTTCCACTCCCATGGCCTTTTACAAGTCTTTAATTTTCAAGTTTGTTAACTAGTAAAGGGTATAACCCATTTCCTCCATTATGGTTTTTGAAGAGAACATTAGACATAGTGGTTAATGGTATGTTTTTAGAGGGTGGTAGGTCTCAGGTTTAAGTCTTAGAAGTATTTTTATTTGATTATCAATTATTCCTTTTATCTTATTCTATATTTTATTTATTTATTTTTTCTTTATTACTTCTAATTTATTTTATTACTTCTAAAAATAACCAAACAAGTTCTCACAAAGCGTTACATCTTAACTACTACAAACACATTAACATAATAAATGTACATTTATTTGGGCATATATGTGTTCACCCGTATACACTTAGATAAATATAATTAACAACCAAACAAACACATCATGAAGTTGTTAGAAATTGTGAAAACAAATATAAACCCAGAATATATTGAAAGAGTTAGATCAAACAACATGAAATGAAATTGACATAATAATTATATGAGACCAATTTTTGATGTAAATACTCAGAGGTGTAATAAGACCAATATTTTGTAATGTGTTATATGATATATTTGATATATATTTGAGATATAAAATACAAAGAGCTAGTTTGTTAATATAGGCATAAGCTAGGAGGATACTTGGACAATATTAAGGCAAGTGTCTCAACTTGGAGGCAGTAGAATTCTGATGGAATCAACCACCTACCATCCACCTACAATGTAGATGGGTGGTGTCCAAATTGAAATTAACCACATGTGACATTTTAGGAGCAGTTGGAGTCAAATGGATGGCAATAATATCCTCCTTCTAATAATATCCAAAATATATAATTCCTCCCAATTTAGGAGTTCACCTTAGTAAACTTAATAGAAGAGTGAAATGAAAAAGAACCATTTACTCTAACAGTAGTCAATACCTCATCATAAAAATTAAAAAGTAAAAAATCAACTATCCCAACTTCAAATTGAAAGATAGAAATCCAAAAAGGCCCAAAATTAGGTAGACGACTCCCTAACTATATTTTAAGGCTTGGAGTGCCTACATGGATCATGGTATCATCTCTGAATCAACAAATTAAATATAGACTTTTGGTACCTATTTCTACACATATTTGCATCACCAATCGATAATCATACCACACATATACATATACATATGCAAGTAGTAACCACATATAAAACACATCGAACAATAACTAAGACACGTGAAAGGTTAGCAAGGTTAGTCCAAAATCATAATTCAAATTGCTATGAAAGAATAACCATCATTTCACTAATGAAAACATAAATAGTATATCTCAAAAAGTATGATATAATGAACTTAAAATATGAAATAACATCCAACTCCTATCATAAACAACACATATGCATGATATAAGAAGTCATAAATAAATATAAAATACAATTGATTGCTAAGGTGGATATCACACCTCTTGTTATTTCTTTTCTCCAAGAGGAAACTTTTTTGTCATTAGAATATATGTTTTTTATAGAAAATAGTCATTTGTCAAGATGTGACGACCCTTCCCATCATTGTACTCTGAAACACAATGTATTAAAAAAACACCGACTCCTTCTAAAAGTTGTCTTTCAACATTTATTAGACTAAACAATCTCCAACTTATAGTCCATCAAAAAAAAGTTGGACAAAATATCTAAATTTTCAAGAATGTCTTTATCTTCTTTTCCTATATATATTTAAGCCAAACTTGACTCTCCCACCAATTGTAAATATAAAACAATTAAAGATAAACAATTAAATATAATAAAAAGACTAGTATATTATTAGTTCCTGTCATGACAAGAAATTTATGCATTCGTTAAAAGTGAATTATCTTATTAGTTTGTCCAATCAAGGGCTTTTATTTATTTTTATCTATTTTCCACTATAGACATATTTTTTTTGACATTTTTGTCAATTTAATGAAACTTATTTTCATGCAATGTGATTGGTCTATGTGTTCTACAGTCATGAGTTTGAATGTTTTTCATTATTTTTTGCACACAATAATTTGGCTTTTCTCTTTTTCCAAATTTTAGATATCAATACTAAGAATAATAATAATGATAATGATGATGATGATGATGAAACATATTGTCAAATATTTATAGATTACGGTTACAGTTGTATTCTATTTCAAAAAATCAACACAAACAAACAAAACAAGACAACATGATAAGCAATTATAAAAATGATATTTCTTGTCATTTATTATTGTTGTGGTTATAGTTGTATTCCATTTCTAACAAATCAACACAAACAAACAAAATAATACAACATGATAAGCAATTAGAGAGATGACATATCTTGTCGTTTATTATTGTTGTGTTGCATAAGTCTCCATGGAAAGGATGCCAGGGGATATTTTTCTTTATAGTTGTGGCTTATAAATTATTTTTAGGTCAACATTTGTCCTGTGCGAGCATTGATTATGGAATATTTTATTATTTTTGTTTTCTTATTTATAGCATTAGTTAGGGCTTTTATTTTTATTTTTATCTATTTTTCACTATAGACATCTTTTTTTTGATATTTTTGCAAATTTAGTGAAACTTTTTTTCATGCAATTTGATTGGTCTATGTGTGCTACAATCATGAGTTTGAAAGTTTTTCATTTTTTTTAGCATACAAAATAATTTATTTTTTCTCTTTTTCCAAACTTTCGATATCAATACTAGTAATAATAATCATAATAATAATAAGAATAATAAGAATGAAACATATTGTCAAACATCTATAGATTGTGGTTACAATTGTATTCCATTTCTAAAAAATCAACACGAATAAACAAAATAAGATAACGTGATAAGCAATTATAAAGATGACATCTCTTGTCATTTATTATTGTTGTGGTTATAGTTGTATTCCATTTATAACAAATCAACACAAACAAACAAAATAATACAACATGATAAGCAATTAGAGAGATGACATATCTTGTCTTTTATTATTGTTTTGTTGCATAAGTTTCCTTAGAAAGGACGCCAGGGGATATTTTTCTTTATAGTTGTGGCTTATAAATTAATTTTACATTAACATTTATCGTGTGTGAGCATTGATTATGGAATCCTTTAGAATTGTTGTTTACTTATTTATAACATTGGTTGATTATTTTTAATTCACATTTCTAAAGGCTTTTGTCTTTTCCTACTATAGTACAAGGTATGTCAGAGATTTTTCTATTCTTTTTATTTAAAATTATATTGTGTTCTAGTTGTATTGCTTTTTTTAATCATCATATTTACATGGAATCTTGTCCAAATCTATTGTTTAGAACACATTGTGTTGTAGTTTTACTATTTTTGTAATCATCATATTTATATGAAATCTATCTATGGAAGCTTGTCTAAATCTATTGTTTAGAATCAATTTTGTTGTAAAAGAATTGAATTTTTTGTTTCAAAATTTGAGATCCATTTGTCAAAATTTGAAATCTATGATTTATTGTGTAGAATCAAATTTTTTGTAAAAGAATTGAGTTTTTTTGCGAAGATCTGTGCAGATATTTTAGATCACAATAATTTTGTGCACAGATAAAATTTAGAACAATATAATGTGCTTGATAATATGGCTTATGATTATTGTGAAAAACTATATTGTAAATTTGAGTATGGTTCGTAATTAGGGTTTTTGATATTTAGTGTTGTTTGTGTAAATTTGTTGTTTTTGTGTTTCTTGGGGGAGAGATTCAAACTCACCATTTTTTTGACCATTTCAAAGGCCATGTCACCATCCTGCCGAACTTGAATTATCATCTCCATCTCAACTGTCCCAACCACCCAAATTGTTGAAGAATGATGTGTTGCACAAAAGTAGTTCCAAAGCATCTAATATAGAGGATCTTGTTAGAAAAAGCCTTGAAGCTTTTGAAATATATGAGCTTGGCTACTATAGAATGAAACTTGGTAACTTTCAAATTTTTGTAATTTAATCCACAAAATGGTTCAGGAGTTTACCAAAATGCAAGCAACACATGGATCTTGTCAAATTGTTGGGGAAACTTTCCTGAAAAAGAGTGTAAAGCCGAACTCAATGAACTAATATAGCATCGCTGGTAGCTTATTGTGATTCTAGTATGTTTTTGATTGTTGCCACTGGAACATTATGGCTCACAACTATTTGCCATTAGAAAGATCTCCAAGTTTTATGGAAATAAAGTTTGAATGAAAAAGTAGATCATTTTCTAGAGGATACAAAAGTTATACAATAACAAGCTTGTGGCCAATAACACAAAGTTCTATTAAATGATTCATAGGAGTAAGGCTGACTCATCACAATTAGTGTAGTTAAATCAATTAAATACGATTGGTCAAGAACCAAGCTATGACAATAGAAAATAATAATAATATGCTAACTTGTAAATAGTTGGATTCTGCATTCCACTACTTATACATATACATTTTTGGACAAGGCATAATATTTGTTCCATTAATGATTCATAGGAATATGGATGACCCATCACAATTAGTGCAGTTAAATCAATTGAATACGATTGGTCAATAACCAAGCTACGACAATAGGAAATAATAATAATATGTTGACTTGTGAATAGTTGGATTCTACATTCCACTACTTAATATTTGTTCTATTAAATGATTCATAAGAATATGGATGACCCATCACAATTAGTGTAGTTAAATCAATTGAATAAGATTGGTCAAGAACCAAGCTATGACAATAGGAAATAATAATAATATGCTGACTTGTGAATAGTTGGATTCTACATTCCACTACTTAGTACAACAAATAAGATCAGAATCAATGGTTGTTAATACATAATGAATAGAAGAGTATTGTGCCTTAAGATTTACCTATAATGAGGTTCACTTTTAAAAGAGAGGTTTGTGTAATTCAAAACTGTACAGGTTGCTCATTCACTCCTTGCCAACAAGTTCTCCCTTCCTCTGGCTCTCCAGTATTTTCTTGTAAGTTCATAACTCCTTTTGCTTTTAAAAGAAATGTCTTTATTGCTTTTGTTTCTGTTGATAGTTGCTTGAATGGTAATGCTTAAGTCTGGTATTTTTTGTTATTAATTGCTTCTATACACTGTCTTCCTCTTTCTTGTGGAGGTAAATCATTAAGTTAGGGATTAAGGATGTAATTTTTTCAAGCTTTACAAGAGGATTAAAATATCTGATTCATAGGTTTTCACTTTTGAGTTCTAGAGGTTCTTTACTTTCAGGTTATAAATTTTTTAGGTGTATAAGACTTTCAGGGGTTTGTTTAATGGGGGATTTGTAGGCTTCGGATTTACTTGCGGTTATAAATTTTTTGGGTATCAGTAATTTGTACATAATTTTAGGTGTATAAGGCTTCGAGGGTTTGTTTAATGGAGATTTGTAGGGTTCGGATTTACTTTCAATTATGAGCAAGAATTTATATATTATGTAGCTTTTTCCATCAATCATATTTCGAGGGTTTATTGTATATAGGAGTTGTATCTTACTAGTGTATCCATAATAGAATGTTATCAGAATTAGTTTTTGTTTAGGGTAAGGAAAACTCAAAGGAACCAAGGCCTTGCAAGAATAGTTTGATGGCTTGTTGCATCTTGATTCAACGTTCAATTCTTTTGGAAAAGAGATGGAATCAGTAAAACTAGCATGTTCGTCATCATCCTCCTCCTCCTCATCATCATCATCTTGTTCATCACTATATTCTTCATCTTTCATCAAATTTGTATTTTGGATTTTTCTCAGGTTACCCAATCACTTATCAGATCCCTTCTGTTCATTGGATGCCAACTGTTAATTCTATCATCAGCGAAACCACCGATTCCCTCCATGTACTCCTCAATTGTTTTAGGAAAGACCAAATCATAACTTCTCCTAGTATATGTCTCTTGAAATTCTTGAGACGAATAGGTTTTCTTGCAAAGTTCAAGCAATTCCTCCTCATCGTCTTCTTCCCATATGAATTCAAGGTCAGAAGTTGCAAAATCCTTAGCCAATTCGAACTTATAGGCTTCCATCCAAAAAAATAGTAAAAATAGAAATCCAATCCCTCTGTTGTACTACTCCGACCTTGTAAATGTAAAGAATCTTCTATTCTATTCTAATACACATTATTTAGCCTCGTAGACATTAAAGTTGTTTTTTTCTTTCTACTATCTCTTTAGATAAAATAATGATTCATTAGTGTTTGCCTTAGACCGCAAGGAGACGAACGTGGCAATAGCGTGTCAAAGTTCATATGCAGTTTTATAGTTTGCGCTTAAACTTTACATGCTTCCTAATTTATTCCTACCCAGCACTAAATGCAAAAAAAAATCTCTCCTAGTTCTCTGCGCCCTAAATAGAAAGAAATATGTATGTTGAGGATTGAGAGCCGAAGGTGAATAAAATTCAAAATCATCAAGTTGCTCTTCAGCTGGAAGGTCTTTTTTGTAGTTAATTTGATTGAGGCCTCGATTCAAAATGAGTTTCTTATTCGGGAAAAAGAAGACTCCCACAGGTATTTTTGCAATTTTAAGGCGGAATTTAATCAAATGTCTGATTTTATTTGGATTTTTTTTTTAATTTGATCATCTTCGTAACTGAAACTCCATAAAATTCATAACGATCCATGGATCTTTTGGGTTTTTGTAGAGATTTTGCCTTTTTTTGGGTGGTGTCGGAAGACGAATAGTTTTGGTTGAGATTGTTTGGATTTGTAAGTTCGGTAATGAAATTCATGTGGATTTTCCATTTTGAATTCATGAAAGAGAAAACAAGGTTAAATTTCTTTAAAAATGGCTTTACTTGTCGCATGTGGAAACTATTTGGTATTATGTAGTTTTTATGTTGGAATCTGTTTAACTTCCAAATAATTGTTTTCTTTATCGCCTTTTTGAATTTTGTTTGGTTTTGGAGTTCAGATCGGACATTTGTTTTGGGGCAACCTTTTTCCATTTGGAAAATCTTTGCATGAATGATATAGAAAGCTCTACCGCAAGGAGCAGCCAGGTTGTAAGGGCTTGTTTTCATTGTCATGTAGATTGATCTTGCAAATGGACTTAAGTACCACATATGATTACGTGTAGAAAGAATTTTCTTTTATGGAAATGGCCATTGGTATTACATTCTTCCGTCCATAATTATATTGAATTTTTTTGTGACAGCAACTAATTCCTCCAATTCTGAGCTTATCTTAGTTTCCCGCTACCTCAATTTGAGGTGAATCCTCGTCGAAGATAGGTTATAAGTTTCTAAAAATGAAGCCCGAATGAGAGAGTGGTTTGGTTGCTTGTGCTTGAATAAATTATGTCTCCCTAAAGCGGAAGACTTTGCATGGCTAGCCTTAACAGGAAGAATTCTTACTGGGGATAGAATGGAGAAGATTGGTTTTGTGGGACCATTTCAATGCTTTCATAGCAACAAGGAGGATACTCTGGATCACCTATTACTCAACCGTGAATTCTCCTAAAAGTGATGGAGACATGCTATGAGTTTACTAAATTGGCAACGTCTTCTTCCTTCCATCTTGAGAAGACTGGCTAAAGCCAAATCTTCCGAGATGTAGGTCTAAATTTTCCAATATTTGGCAAATTTGTCCCTCGTCCATTATTTGGTATGTTTTTGAAAAGAAAGGAACAAACGCATATTTCAGGACAAAAGTGAAGAAATGAAGGTTTTTCTAGTCTGACTTGTGAGAGCTATTTCAAAACTAGTAAGTAATATTGCCTCCCAATTGAACGCTTTCAAAATTCCTTTTAGTCAAGAAGATTAAAGAATTCAATCTTGATGGTCTATGATTAAATACATGCCTATTAATTGGCTTCTGAGGGATGCTACTTTGTTGTTTGAAAATGAAAACTACATTGCTGATGCATCATTAAAGCTTGGAAAATAACCTTGTGTATTGCTTTCTTGTACTGGAAATTAGGTTTCATTGATGGATGACCCTCAATTTTGAAATATAAAATTAGCTTCCATACGTTGATGGTGCTTCTCAATTGCAAATTGAACTCTTGACTCATTCCCTTGAAATCAGGGTCCTACTGCCTTCTTATTTCAAAGATCTCCCACTTGCATGACTATCATGACACTTGTCTATACTTCATACTATTGGTTTTTTAGTTTTTGAACACTACTACTATACTGCACTTTGAATCTGCTCCCTTAATGAACTTATCGTGACTGTTCCTTTGCCTCTGAGTCTCAATACTGGCCATTTGATGGGATGGGTTTGTGTTTAGTTACTCTTCACAACACTCTACCCCTATCCTATTGTGATGATATGTTGAGGCTTTGATACCTTTGACCCTTTTAGAGTTTGAACACCTAGTTTACCATTTTTGCCTTATGAGTGACTATCAACTATCATCTTGAAACTTGGTGCCAAGACCTTACGTTCAATGCCCTTGAGATAATATTGATGCTTCATGAGATGTTTATGGTCAGAGATGTTTTTTCAATGTCTGACCATAAACATGGTAACACTTGTTTCTATTCCAGTGATAACACTCATTTCTAATTAGAGGTTGAAATTTGTTCTTAATTGTAATCTGTGCTATCTCTTTCTTTTCTCGTTTCAGAGTTTCATTCTTTTATATTATGGACTTGCACATATTCCTCTGATTATATCATTTCTCAATTATCAATCTTGCAATCAGCACATTGATACTGGAATCATTTCTCAATTATCAATCTTGCAATCAGCACATTGATACTGGCGGTGTTTAGTGAGTTAGGTTTGGTGTCGTCTTTGGATTCATCAGATTTGTATATCTACAAGTAACTCTATTTATAATATCGCCAGCAGTCTGCCTACAGAGAAAGACTAATGTACTATATAGCACGGTGCTTTCAAATTGTCATTTTGTAGCTCTCTTGGAGTAAAAACTATGAAATTATATTCTTCAAACAATAATTAGGTTTTTTAGAAATTGATGTATTCATATGGATTCCTAACTGATCTTGTGATTATTTATTTATTTGTATTATTGTTATTAAATGAATTTTAGTTTATATTAATTAGGATTCATTTTATTCGTTTCTTTTACATAAATATCAAGTTTTTCAAAAACTAGATGACAAGAACATTTCTTTGATTAACATGGCTATATTATAGATATTATGGCCTCTTATCTCTCATTTATCTATTTTGGATTTGTTATCATTAAAAGTTATGCATCATGTAATTTGACACAAACGTCAATTAATAACCCCTCACAATCAAACATAGGAACATCGACTACTAATGAATTTTTTTGTCTATAACAATAGAAGGAAAATTCAAAATTATTTCCATATGTTGGATGATTCTATGTTAGTGTTTTACTGTATTCAATGAAAACTTCAATTTGCAATAAAATAACAAATTTAATTTTCCATTAAAAATGTTCAATTTCAATCCATGAGATACTTCTTCTATTTAAGCCACATAAGCAAGATCCACCAACCGAAGACTACGCATTACCTAACATACTTGAGAAAGTAGATTAAAGCATGTGTGACATTGACATGGACGAACACAAAGCCAAAGAAGCATAAAAACCCCATGGAAGTATCCTTCTAGAAGCCATAATTTGATAAGCCCAAATATTCTGTCTAGAAGCCATAATGTGGTAGGTCAAAGGAATCCTTCTAGAAGCCATAATGTTTGTAGATGTCTTCCCTCCATAATTATGATGTTAGCTACTTTGTGACTTCTTTCCACATTCATGGTTGTTGTGACCACATTTTGTTTGATATTTGTATCCTTATTGCATTATTCATCATCCACTAAATTTAAGAAAAATACTCGATGTGAACTAATGCCCACATTCTCCTCAAGATTTATGGGGAGGGGCTTCCATGATTTAGTTCCTTGTAGGGTCACATTCTATTGGTGTTTAGAGAGGGGACAAAAATAGTGATGTAAAAGGCCCCGCAAGAGACCTTGAAATAGCACTCACACAAGAGTGGCAATTTGTGGTAGTGAAACTTATATATTATTATTATATATTTGTGTTTTGTTGTATTTTAATTGCACTATGTTAATTATATCAAGGATTTGTCCTACATTTTATATTTATAATTTATTATTATAGATTATATTTGCTTGTTTGGACTTTTTAAGACCTTTCTATTATCTGTTATTACACAACCAAGTACATGTTTATATTTAAGTATCTTATGATGTATCTAATGCCATTTATTTATCTTGAAACCATTGAGGAATACTAGAATGTGAAAAAGAGCATTTAGGAAACAAAGTCTCAATGAGAATACATTGCATTGTCTACATGTGACATATTATTAGGTATCATTTGGTGGGTGGAGGATAGTATCATCTACACCAATGTTAGCGTGGGCCTTGGAGAACATAATAATAGTGGTGTTTGAAGGAATTTCAATAATTTAGGTGGGTATAACTATAGAATCCAATATGTGTACAAAAATATGATGAGATGGAAGTATAAGTTGTGTCACTTGGGACACTCACATTATCAAAGGTATTGAATGAGTTGATAGAAGTTGTAGAAGGGAGTAGAAGCATAAGCATATGGGAGGGTGATGAAGATCACATGGCCTTGGTGTTGACATGTTATTTGATTGATATAGTAGGGTGGTATCTTTATGATTGAGATAGTTTATTGCATATTTCACATGTCATGGTGGGGATACAAATAGATCAATTGATAGGGGTAAATAGAAAAAACAATTACATATATTACTAGATTTTATTATGACACCTATTTTAGATATTTTAATAATGATTTTCACTCAAAAAAAAAGAAAATTAAATTAAGTTTTTCTCTTCAAATATTGTTTTTAGATTTTTACATTAATTTTTTTGAAATGTTACAGGGTATGTACAGGATCATGGTGTACCAAACTATGGCCTTAAGTGGCAGTGAAAAATCAACAAATCAGGTTTATGTCAATTTGACACATAATTTTGAAGTGGTTATGGACTTTATATCAAAAAGTTGTAAGAAAGTAATCTGTAAAAAATTGAATGTAGTTTCTAAACTACCAGGCCTTATCAGGAGAAAACAATAATTAATTGGTCAAAAGTTTGAATTTTAATGCAGTACTAAGAAAATTTTAGGGCAAAAATAAAAAGTAGGTGTATGTCTGACCACCTTAATCAAAATCAAATCATAATATTTTTATAATATAATTATAGATATGAAAAGTAGACTCATGCCCGGATGTGACACATATTTTTTGATATTTTTATTCCAAATAAATAATTAACTATGAATTTTCTACCAAAACTTTTTCGGAAAAAAAGAGTCCCATGTCTGACCACCCTAACTAATAGAAAATTTTACCAAATTAAATTTTTTTTTTCTTATACTGGCCGAAGTATAGAATGTGACACAACTTTTAGATTTAAAAAATGTTATACCATTTGAAAGTTATAGCTATTTTTCAATCAATATGTCAATCAACACTTTACAATTATCTTCATTGATAATTAACTAATAAATACTTATCGAACTCATAATTTGACAGAAATTATATTTATGGAATTAGAGATCGATATTAAAAAATTCTTTTCGTTTTATTCAATTTCGATCACAATAACATTGTTAGACGGCTACCCGAAGTTTGAGTATCACTAAAACCCTCTTCAAACACGTCTTTTGGGTTGACCGGGTAGGCTTGGTATTTACCAAGCCTAATTCGATATCCGATTGCAAATCGGATATCCGATATGTTGAGGTGGGAAAATTTAAAATCTCAACCCATTTTGGAAGGAAAATAGGGTTTAAACGTCACAACTTATTATTTCCAAATTATTTCACTTATATTACTATGTATATATATATATATATATATATATATATATATATATAATGTAAAGATATAAGATATAATCTAACAATATATACTAATATATTATGTTAATCTTATTACAATCTATAAATATAATTTTTATTATTATTATTTTTACTAAATATAGTAACGTAATTTATATATATATAAAATAAGTATTATATATTATTATATTAATATGTATGTTATTAATATATATATATATATATAATAACGTAATATTTTCATTAAATATAATATGTATTATATATATTATTATATTAATATGTATGTTATTAATATATATATATATATATATATATATATATAATAAAATAATATTTTCATTAAATATAATTTCAGGATAAGGTATATCATTGGACTCATAGATGGCTTTCTACTGCTGCCTGGGTTACTCTTCTTCAAGTTGTTATCCAAGCTCTTCCTACTTATAGAAGCACGGTTCATGCTGCACCTATTTACTTTCTCAAGGAGTTTGATGCTCTTTCTCGACAATTCCTTTGGAGTGGTAATTTTCATAGTACTAAATGGAGCTTGGTTAATTGGGCAACTGTTTGTAGGCCTAAAAAGGAGGGTGGTCTTGGTCTTCGTTCTACTCTATTGAGTAGACAAGCTTTGGCTGCTAAACTTTATTGGCGATGGTGCTCTGGACAGCATCAACTTTGGGCTCGTATTATCACTCATAAATATTTTCAGGGTGCTGATCCTTGCTCTGTTTCTACACTTCCTCTTGAAGGTCGTGGCTCAATGGTTTGGCATACTTTGAAGACAGGTGCGATGTTGGTGAAGAGGGGTCTGTTCTGGATATGTAAAGGAGGTTCTTAGGCTTTGTTTTGGTCTGATGCTTGGGATGGATTCCCTTCCATTTTATCCATATACCCTCATCTTCAGCCTCTTTGTGACTCTTTTCTTGCCGCTGGATGGGATAAAGTGGCTCATTACAAGACTCCTTATCAAGTGGGACATGTTGTTGGTTATAGATGGAAGCATTCCTCTGATTGGCCTCCTGGAGGTACAGACATGGATCGTCAGGAACTTTCTCAAATTCTGGCCTCTAGAGAGTGTTCCTCTTTGCTTGGTCCAGATGTATTGGCTTGGGGCGGTACCTTGTCTGGTAAATATCATGTCTCTGCTGGGTATCAGGAGATAACTAGACAATTATTTGGGGATGCTGAGGTCCCTTGGTGGAAGCAAGTCTGGAATAAAGTTTCTTGGTCCAAGTGCAATTTTTTCATGTGGCTAGTGGCTCACAACCGTTGTCTTACCTGGGATAATCTTTGTAAACATGGATTTCAGGGCCCCTCTTATTGTGTTTTGTGTGGTAATGGAGAGGAGTCTGTCTCCCATCTGTTCTTCCATTGTTCCTATTCTACTCAGATATGGCACCTTTGGTGGAGCGCTTGGGGTTGCTCTTGTCGGCATGCTTCCTCTTTGCCTCAATTCTGGGCTCGCTTGGGTAGTGCTCCCTCCAAGTCTTCTTCTCTCCATGCTGCTTGGATTGCTGGCCCATCTTTCATGCTTTGGCATATCTGGTTGGAGAGGAATCATCGCATATTCCAAGATGTTTGGCTTGGTGTTTTGCATCTTTGGTGGAAAATATCACATTCTCTCCAGGAAACTATTCTTGTGAAGTGTGAGCTTGATGGGGGTATGGATCTGGTTGATCTTGCTATCTGTAATCGCCTCAATTTTCATCTGCAGGATGGGGTTGCGGCTCATAGGTTTCCTTCTATGTCCAGGAAGCTTCACCATCTGAGGAAGGGTCGGGTTAACCAGGATGGGCACTGGACTCCTCCTCCCTGTGGAGTTCTGAAAATTAACATTGATGGTTCTTCTCGTGGGAATCCTGGTCCGGCTGGTATTGGCGAAGTGGCTCGTTGTAGTTCTGGGAATGTTAAATTTTTCTTCTCAATTCATAAGGGTGATTATACTAACAATCTCATGGAAGCTCAGGCTATTTTATATGTTGTGGAACCGTGTTGCTTGTGGGGATGGAATAAGATTATTTGTGAGTCTGATTCCCAGGTGGTGGTGAACATGCTTTCTTCGCAAGAGCTTGAGGATGTTAGTTGGCAGTTGGCCACTGTTGTTAAGCAGATTCTTTTCTTCTCTTCCTCTTTTCAGTTCATTAGGTTCAAGTATATTCCGCAAGAATGGAATAGACCTGCTGATTGTTTAGCCAAATGGGCTTCTAGTCATGATCCGGGTTGGAATATTAGGGATAGGGGGCAACTGTCCTTTGAGATGGTGCAAGAATTTGATGATCTTGTTGCTCAGGATCGAGCTCCTTGTTGAGCTCTCCTTGTTGTATTCCTTTCTGTCTTAATAAATTTTTACCCCTCTTTTTGCAAAAAAAATAAAGTAATACATATATATATGTTATTAATCTATATATAATAACATAATATTTTTATTGAATATAATAATGTAATATATATATATATATATATATATATATATATATATATATATATATATATATATATATATATATATATATATATATATATGTTATTAATAGATATGTATATTACTAATATATGAGTCAAAGGGGGTCATAGGTCAACCATTGACCCCCTTTGACGCATTAAACGACGACATATGTCCTTAGGGGTCCTAAGAGCCCTAGGGACATATTACAATGGTTAATATGGGTAAAGGGGGTCATAAGGTGACCTATGACCTCTTTTGATTGATTAAATGATGATATATGTCCCTACGGGTCCTAGGACCTCGAGGGACATATTTGAATCATTCATATGGGTCAAAGGGGGTCATAGGGTGACCCTATGACCCCCTTTGACCCATTAAACGATGACATATGTCTCTAGGGGTCCTAGGACCCCTAGGGACATATTCGAAGGGGTAATATGGGTCAAAGGGGGTCATAGGTCCCTTTGACCCATTAAATGACGACATATGTCCCTAGGGGTTCTAGGACCCCTAGGGACATATTTGAATGGGTAATATGGGTCAAAGGGGGTCATAGGGTGACCTATGACTCGCATTGACCAATTAAACGACAACATATGTCTCTAGGGTCCTAGAACCCCTAGGGACATATTCGAATGGGTAATATGGGTCAAAGGGGGTCATAGGGTGACCTATGACCCTCTTTGACCTATTAAACGACAACATATGTCGGTAGGGGTCCTCGGACCCCTAGGAACATATTCGAATGGGTCATATGGTCAAAGGAGGTTTTCACCCATATGAACGATTCAAATATGTCGCTAGGTGTCCTAGGACCCCTAGGGACATATTTGAATCGTTCATATGGGTCAGGGGGGTCATAGGTGACCTATGACCCCTTTTGACCCATTAAATGATGACATATGTCTCTAGGGGTCCTAGCACCCCTAGGGACATATTCGAATTGTTCATATGGGTCAAAGGGGGTCATAGGTTACCCTATGACCCCGTTTGACTCATTAAACAACAACATATGTCTCTAAGGGTCCTATAACCCCTAGAGACATATTCGAATCGTTCATATGGGTCAAAGGGGGTCATAGGGTGACCTATGACACCCTTTGACACATTAAACAATGACATATGTCCCTAGGGGTCCTAGGACCCCTATTGACATATGTGAATCGTTCATATGGGTCAAAGGGGGTCATAGGGTGACTTATGACCCCCTTTGACCCATTAAATGATGACATACCCCTTTGACCCATATGAACGATTCGAATATTTTCCTAGGGATCCTAAGACCCCTAGAAAAATATTCGAATCCTTCATATGGGTCAAAGGGGGTCATAGGGTGACCTATGATGCTTTTTGACCAATTAAACGATGGCATATGTCCTTAGGGGTCCCAGGAACCTTAAGGATATATTCGAATCGTTCATATGGGTCAAAGGGGGTCATAGGGTGCCCTATGACCCCCTTTGACCCATTAAATGACGACATATGTCCCTAAGGGTCCTAGAGACATATTCAAATGGGCCATATGGGTCAAAAGGGGTCATAGGTCACCCTATGACCACTTTTGATGCATTAAACGATGACATATGTCCCTAGGGGTCCTAAGACCCTTAGGGACATTTGAATCGTTCATATGGGTCAAAGGGGGTCATAGAGTGCCTTATGACACCCTTTGACCCATTAAAAGATGACATATGTCCCTAAGGGTCCTAGGACCCATAAGGACATATTTATTCATCGTCCATATGAGTCAAAGGGGGTCATAGGGTGACCTATGACCCCCTTTGACCCATTAAACGATGACATATGTCCCTAGGGGTTCTAAGACCCCTAGGGACATATTCGAATGGGTAATATGGGTCAAAGGGGGTCATAGGGTGACCTATGACTCTCTTTGACCAATTAAACGACAACATATGTCTCTATGGGTCCTAGAACCCCTAGGGGCATATTCGAATTGGTAATATGGGTCAAAGGGGGTCATAGGGTGACCTATGACTCTTTTTGACCCATTAAACGACAACATATGTCAGTAGGGGTCCTCGAAACCCTAGGAACACATTTGAATGGGTCATATGGGTCAAAAGGGGTCATAAGGTGACCTATGACCCCCTTTGACCCATTAAATGATGACATATATCTCTAGGGGTCCTAGAACCCCTAGGGACATATTCGAATTTGTAAGAATTTGGCTTAGGCCAGAATTCACCCAAGAACAAAAGAACTCAACAATAGCACACAGTAGACCAAAATAGGCAGAGTATGATCAGAATGATGATATTCATTCAATAATAGATAAAACCAACATATTCTGAGTACACTAGGAGTGCCTGAATATAAAGGCCTCAAGAGAGCTTCTAGAATGCCTAGAAGTTAGCACCATGACATGTCATACAACCAGGCACATGTCCATCAGATATGGATTATCCTCCATTAAGCACGGGACTAAGTGCGATGATGTGAGGATAAGACTACAATGGTGTAGCACGGAAATCAGTGGAGTAGACAACATGTGCTAAATGAGGAGTGCAAAAAACTGTGTTGTCACCATGACAACAAGTGAATGATGCATACTCCTGTGTTGTAGACACCATGTGCCTAATTAGAGTTGCGTAACTCAATGAGAGTTCACAAACTCCTAAGTGTCTCACCTAAAATAATAATAAAATAATGCAAAATAATTAAATAATGCATTAACCTAAGTAAAACTTAAGTAAGTGTAATAAGTAAATACTTATTTACACCAACACCCCCCCTTAAGTGCAAGTTAGGGGAATGCCCTTAAGCTTATGCAATCTAGGATGAAATGCAAGATGGGTCCCGGCTACTAGGCCATGTTAGGTACCCATGTACATAATGATATGAAATCTCCCATAAAGCGGGGAAAGAGGGAAAACCTCATGGAAAAAACCCTCCCCCAAAAAGAGAGATAGATAGGATGCATGGATGGATGGAGTAATCAAAACCCCCCCATTATGACATACATCCTTTATATACATAGGAGAATGATGAGAAGAGGTAGAGAGACAGAATGGGCTCCCCCCCCCCCCCCCCCCCCCCCCCAAAGAAGAATGTCGAACAGTGAATGCTCCAATGAAGAAGCTGATCCAAGACTGCAAAATGGTGTTCCTCCCCTTAGGAAGAAACAATGCCAAGGGTACAAATGAGATGCTTCCGCTGTGTGTGGAAAGAATCCCATGGATAAGTGATGTCTCTGAAACCTGCTCAATTGGCTAAAGAACTTGTCCCAAAGAACTGTCTGTCCTTGCAACTGATGAAGAACCCTGCTGCAACTGCTGATCATAAGTATCCACATTCACTTCAACCTATAAGGATCGATCATGTAGAGAATGAACAAGAGAGTCTGAAACTCTCGTGACAACTGAAGAAGGTAATTCTACATCAAGAAGAAGAGGCAGATCATGAATACTGTCGCCCAAATCTGTCACTGAACCTGTATCTGGAAGACTGAATGTACCCTGCTGTTCTGGACCTATCACTGTGGCGATGTATGCATGCGGACTGAACTGATGAAGTGACCTCTCACTGTATCTGTCGACAAAACTCCACGTTTCCGAAGCTGTTGAAGCACTATCGCTGGTGTCACTATCAGTATCCACACTGTATGATGTGCGAAGAGGAGTAAAGAACAAGCTCGGAGAACTTTCCTCAAAGTGAACATCCTTCTCCACAAAAATCTGATGTGTCTCAGGATCAAGAAGTCTATATGCCTTCACACTGTCTTCATAACCAATGAAAGTACGAGGCTGAGATGTCTGTACCTTGCGACCCTTGGAAGATCTGTTTGCCCAAGCAGGACAACCGAAGACTCTGAAGTGTGTCACAATAGGTTTTCTACCACACCATGCCTCAAAAGGAGTTTTGCCATCTAAGGCGGGATGAGGAGAATGATTAAGAATGTGAGTGGCACTTGAGATTGCTTCGACTTCTAATGATGGATCTAGAGACTTGGCATGAAGCATGCAACTTGCCATAGACTTAAGAGTTCAGATCCTCAAAGCTGCAACATCTGTCTTATGCGAATTGAATGCTGAAGGAATCTGAAGATCAATGCCCTCATGTCTGCAAAAATCCTTAAGTCTTCTGTTCACATCCATGTTTCCATTATCCATGCGAAGTACTTTGATGGCCTTTCTGGATTGTCATTCTACATGAGCCTTGAAGTCTAGAAATGCATCCAAAACTTCACCCTTACTATGCAGAAAGTAGACCCAAGTGAACCTTGAAAAGTCATCAACTAAGGTAAGTATGTAGCGACCTTGGTTGAATGCAAAAGGACCTGCTAATACCATGTGAACCATTTGAAGACCACTTGTTGCTCTAGAAGACTTCCCTCTTTGTAACTTCCCCTCTGGATGTATATCCACTGAATCTGATGAACACTTACCCTTGGAAAAGTTTATTTGAGGTAGACCTTTGACCATGTGGTATGTGCAAAGCTGCTGAAGATAGCGATAGTCAAGATGACCATACCGCTCATGCCATAATTGCATGTTTGAATGTGATTGAGATAACAAGGCCTTTGAAGGAGTCTTGGATACAAAATGCGAGAAAGAGTACAACCTCTTGTGATCATTCACTTTCCCTACTGCAACCAAGGAATTATCTTTAAGACTGTGCACTTGAACTGAGTCAGGAAGGAACTCAACTCTATGTCCATCTCCGAGGTGTGTAATTTGGTAGATTGAAAGGAGATTCGAACTGAGGTTTGGAACATAGAGAACCTCTTGAAACTCTCCATTTTCCATTTCCACGTTTCCTTTTCCTTCAACTTCCATTTTGCTATCATTCCCCATGAAGATGTGTGGTACCCTTGAGCGATTCAATGAAGAAAAATCCCCCTTTGAAGAACCCATATGATATGAGGCACCTGAGTCAAATATCCATTCCTTCAAAGAGTTTCCATTTGCCATGAGTGCTTGCCCTTTGTTCTTTGAATCTGAAGAAGATCCCTTCTCCTTGTAAGCATTAGGCAATGGAACATTATGTTTCTTCATGATGTTGGTCAATTCATCAATCTTTTTAAGATAGCAATCATGCTCTTCATGACCCGTTTTCTTGCAATAAGCACACTTCTTCTTCTCCTTATTATTGTTGTCCCCTTTCTTGTTGGAATTCGAGGACTTGCCTTGTTGATTAGATTGAGGTGTTTTCTTTTCTGCATCTTCAGATTTGCTCTTCCATTTCTTCTTACCCTTTCCTTTATTTGAAGATTGTCCAACTAAATGTTGAGAACCCTCATTGGCCACCAATGCTTTGGTCTGAGGTGATTTGAGAATCCCCATTGTTTTCAACTTCTTTTCTTCATCATCCAACAGTTTAGCGTATTCATCAAAAGTTACTTTCTTGTAGGCAGACCCTAAGGTAGTCTTTGAGGTGTTAAAAGAAGATACAAATGTGGAATATTCGGATGGCAGCTTGTTGTGAATAAGATAGATCAGGCTGTCATCTTTGATAGAATTTCCACAATCAGTAAGCTTTGTCCTTAATTCATTCACCTTGATGATGAAGTCCTGTATTGAGTCACACGACTTAGGATCTAAGGAAACTAGCTCATCTTCTATTTTGAACACATCTTCTTCAGACACTTTACCATAAAGGTTTTCGAGGGTATCCCAAGCTTCCTTGGATGTAGTACATTTTATGATTTGATACATGATCTTATCATCTACCCCCAAACATATATCACCTAGGGCTTTCCTATCCATGCCTACCCATTCAGAAATTTCACTTGTTGATACATTATCACTTGCTGGTTTAGGAAGAGTACCATCTACATATTGTGAAACTCCATTATGCATTAAGTGATACAACATTTTGATAGACCACGTAGCATAGTTATGAGGAGTTAACTTAGAAAACTTAAAATTGCCCATGATGCAGAAAAATGAAAGAAATTTGCAGAAAAGAGAGAACACAACACCAAGAATACCCCCCCCCCCCCTTTTTCACTAAATCAAGAAACCCCCCCAAAATAGATGCTTTGGGCACTTTATCAGTAGTGCGATTACAATGGGCCACTTGCCAATTTTTTCCTTTATGGACTTCTGATTTTGCTTGTTACAACTTCTCAATAGAGTATAAATCTAAAACTTTACAATGTGCTACAGAACTGAAGCAATACAAAGCAAAGAAAGGCCCTATTCTGAAAGTAACAATTTTGTCCACACAACACTACAATCTGATGCCAGATCTGAAAAGTAGACAAAAAATAACGCACTGTCAAAAAAAATAGAACCTGTTTTCGACTCCAGATGTGCCTGAACGGAGCGTTTGAAGTTGCAAAATGCAGGATTATCCAGTACAGTCGCCAAAAAATGCAAATTCTGAAAAATCCGTACACCAAAACAAAAAAATAGCTGCACCACTGAAAAATTTAGAAAATTTTACCCAATTTCAAAAAAAATTGCACCTGATTTGGAGTCCGGATGTGCGAGTTATGGCCTCTTGAAGTCGGACTGCGAAAACCAAAATCAATTTGGTGAGGGGTTGCACCAGCAAAAGACGGGGTTAAATTTGACGGTCAATTGGTCGTTGCATCGATTGAAAAATGGCCTGTGTTGACATTCAGACGGGCGTCAATTTTAAGCCCATGAAATCGATGACGTCAGCGAAAAAGGACCCACTGGCTGATGTGGCAGCTGATGTGGACTTTCTATACTGTACGGATCGTACGGAAAAAAATCCGTGTGGATTGCTGACGTGGCGTGTACAGTCATTGTGTGACTGTGATAATAGGTGGGCGATTCAACTATTGCCACGTGGCTCCACAGTGGAGGGTCGCCTGCGATGGAAAATTTTGTGCGCAGATCTGCAGTCGTCAGAATAATAAAGTCGGTGCCGAAAACTTAAGCAGTGTGCCGATTGCTGCACGTCGAGAGATCACCTTTTTAATCCCACATGCGTGGGTTGCACAGTCTGCGGACTGTTTAAATAACAGTGTCTGCGGGTTTTAAAACAAAAGCCTGCATTTATGTGTTGGGCCGCGCTGGTCGCCGCTGTTGGCTATGCAATGGCCGCCGGATTATTTGTGACCGCCAGCTGGAGACTATCCACCGGAAGTGGATAAAATGCGCTTGGCCACGGGGTTTTAATGCAGATGCCCCCAAATTAATCGTAAACCCTGCGATAATATAAAATTCCACCACAAATATATACCGCCGAGTCGGGGCCCAGTTCGGCAAAATTTTTTTTTTTTTTGACTAAACAATTAATTGGGCAATAAATTCAAAAAAATTTCGAAAAAGGACCCAATATTGCAGAGAAAAAATTATATCAGATCTGAAAATTAATAATCAGATCAAAGAAACAATCATACCCGATTTGCAAATCGGTGCCTTCGGGTGCTAGTTTGCAAAAAAAATTTGCCTCACGATCAACTTTCACCCAAGATAGGCGAATTTATAGTCAATCTTCACCGATTCAGCGCTTCGGATGCAACGGAGAGGTCAGATCTGGCTCTAGACGCTCCCAATTTCTGCGGATCCTCCGAAATTGATGTGCTAAAGCATGAATGGTCTCGAACGGCTACGTGATGAGAATTCTCCTCAGCTCTGATACCATGTAAGAATTTGGCTTAGGCCAGAATTCATCCAAGAACAAAAGAACTCAACAATAGCACACAGTAGACCAAAATAGGTAGAGTATGATCAGAATGATGATATTCATTCAATAATGGATAAAACCAACATATTCTGAGTACACTAGGAGTGCCTAAATATAAAGGCCTCAGGAGAGCTTCTAGAATGCCTAGAAGTTAGCACCATGACATGTCATACAACCAGGCACATGTCCACTAGATATGGATTATCCTCCATTAAGCATGGGATTAAGTGCGATGATGTGAGGATAAGACTACAATGGTGTAGCACGAAAATTAGTGGAGTAGACAACATGTGCTAAATGAGGAGTGCGAAAAACTGTGTTGTCACCATGACAACAAGTGAATGATGCATACTCCTATGTTGTAGACACCATGTGCCTAATTAGAGTTGCGTAACTCAATGAGAGTTCACAAACTCCTAAGTGTCTCACCTAAAATAATAATAAAATAATGCAAAATAATTAAATAATGCATTAACCTAAGTAAAACTTAAGTAAGTGTAATAAGTAAATACTTATTTACACCAACAGAATTGTTCATATGGGTCAAAGGGGGTCATAAAGTGACCTATGACCCCCTTTGACCCATTAAATGACAACATATGTCTCTATGAGTCTTGGAACCCCTAGGGACATATTCGAATCGTTCATATGGGTCAAAGGGGGTCATAGGGTGACCTATGACTCCCTTTGACCCATTAAACGATGACATATGTCCCTAGGGATTCTAGGACCCCTAGGAAAATATTTGAATAGGTAATATAGGTCAAAGGGGATCATAGGGTGACCTATGACTCTTTTGACCCATTAAAAGATAACATATGTCTCTAGGGGTCCTAGAACCCCTAGGGACATATTCAATGGGTAATATGGGTCAAAGGGGGTCATAGGGTGGGCTATGAACCTCTTTGACCCATTAAACAATAACATATGTTGCTAGGGGTCCTCAGACCCCTAGGAACATATTCGAATGGGTCATATGGGTCAAAGGGGGTCATAGGGTAACCTATGACCCCCTTTGACCCATTAAATGACGACATATGTCTCTAGGGGTCCTCGAACCTCTAGAGACATATTTGAATTGTTCATATGGGTCAAAGGGGGTCATAGGGTGACTTATGACCCCCTTTGACCCATTAAACGACGACATATGTCTCTAGGGGTCCTATAACCCCTAGGGACATATTTGAATCGTTCATATGGGTCAAAGGGGGTCATAAGGTGACCTATGACACCTTTTGACCCATTAAACAATGACATATGTCCCTAGGGGTCCTAGGACCCCTAAGAAGATATTTGAATCGTTCATATGGGTCAAAGGGGGTCATAGGGTGACCTATGACCCCCTTTGATCCATTAAACGACGACATATGTCGCTAGAGGTCCTCGGACCCCTAAGAACATATTCGAATGGGTCATATGGGTCAAAGGGGGTCATAGGGTCACCTATGACCCCCTTTGACCCATTAAATGATGACATATGTCTCTAGGGGTCCTATAACCCCTAGAGACATTTGAATTGTTCATATGGGTCATAGGGTGACCTATGACCCCCTTTGACCCATTAAATGATGATATAAATATATTCGAATCATTCATATGGGTCAAAGGGGGTCATGGGGTGACCTATGACCCCTTTTGATCCATTAAATGATGACATATGTCGCTAGAGGTCATCAAACCCCTAAGAACATATTCAAATGGGTCATATGGGTCAAAGGGGATCATAGGGTGATCTATGACCCCATTTGACCCATTAATCGACAACATATGTCTCTAGGGGTCTTAGAACCCGTAGGAAAATATTCGAATTGTTCATATGGGTCAAAGGGGGTCATAGGTCACCCTTTGACCCATTAAACAATGACATATGTCTCTAGGGGTCTTATAACCCCTAGGGACATATTCAAATCATTGATATGGGTCAAAGGGGGTCATAGGGTGACCTATGACACCCTTTCACCTATTAAATGATGACATATGTCACTAGGGGTCCCAGGACACCTAGGGACATATTCGAATCATTCATATGGGTCAAAGGGGGTCATAGGGTGACCTATGAGCCCCTTTGACCCATTAAACGACGACATATGTCTCTAGGGGTCCTATAACCCCTAGGGATATTCAAATCATTCATATGGGTCAAAGGGAGTCATAGGGTGACCTATGACACCCTTTGACCCATTAAATGACGACATATGTCCTTAGGGTTCTTCAGACCCCTAAGGACATATTCAAATTGTTCATATGGATCAAAGGGGGTCATAGGGTGCCCTATGACCCCCTTTGACCCATTAAACGATGACATATGTCCCTAAGAGTCCTAGGGACATATTTGAATGGGCCATATGGGTCAAAGGGGGTCATAGGGTGACCTATGACCCCCTTTGACCTATTAAACGATGACATATGTCCTTAGGTGATAGAGGGCCACACCACCCTACCAACTCATAACCAAGAGTGCAACAATATGGAGACGAAGGAAAAAAAAAAAAAAAAAAATGCTTCACAAGCAATTTTATTGTACTTGAAAATTCTTACAACACCCACAAGATGATATCATAGATATGACTTCTTCAAAAAGAAGTTTACAAATTCTTCAACATAAGAGAAATCCCAAATAAGAGTCTTCACACCAAGCTTCACCAAGAATTTCTACTTGAAGAGTTACACCTTTAAAGCTTTCACACCTTGAAGTCTTCACGCCTTCTAGCTTCTACTTCTCAAACTTGATTAGAAATGCTCATATCCCTTGCTTAAATAGGCACTTACCACTTAATGCATGACTTATCCACAACCTTCTAGAATTTCACCTACACAATATCCACAACCTTCTACAACTTCCATAACCTTCTACAATATCCACAACTTTCTACAATATTCATAACTTTCTAAAATTCTACCCACACACATCGATAAATGGAATGACAACCATTTATTTTTTATATTTTCTATTATGCCACCTATGCACCTCGAAAATAGAAATCACCTTTTCCTTTCTTTTCTCCTTTTCCCCCTTTTTATTTTTTATTATTATTTCTTCTCTAATTTTCATCACTTTCTCTCTTCTCCAGAATTTTTTTTTAAATTTCTTTTAAATTTTTTTTTAAAATTTTAAATTTTACATTCAACATGTCTCCCCTTTATTTTGGATGCAAGATGCTCCTGCATCATTAGGGGTCCTAAGACCCCTAGGGACATATTCGAATCGTTCATATGGGTTAAAGGGGGTCATAAGGTGCCTTATGACACCCTTTGACCCATTAAATGATGACATATGTCCCTAAGGGTCTTATGACCCGTAGAGACACATTTGAATCGTTCATATGGGTCAAAGGGGGTCATAGGGTGACCTATGACCCCCTTTGACCCATTAAACGACGACATATGTCCCTAGGGGTTCTAAAACCGCTAGCGACATATTCGAATGGGTAATATGGGTCAAAAGGGGTCATAGGGTGACCTATGACTCACTTTGACGAATTAAACGACAACATATGTCTCTAGGGGTCCTAGAACCCCTAGGGACATATTTGAATGGGTAATATGGGTCAAAGGGGGTCATAGGATGATCTATGACCCGTTTTGATCCATTAAACGACAACATATGTCAGTAGGGGTCCTTGGACCCCTAGAAACATATTCGAATGGGTCATATGGGTCAAAGGGGGTTTTGACCCATATGAACGATTCAAATATGTCGCCAGGGGTCCTAAGACCCCTAGGGACATATTCGAATCGTTCATATGGGTCAGGGGGGTCATAGGTGACCTATGACCCCCTTTGACCCATTAAATGACAACATATGCCGCTAGGGGTCCTAGCACCCCTAGGGACATATTCGAATTGTTCTTATGGGTCAAAGAGGGTCATAAGTCACCTTATGACCCCTTTTGACCCATTAAATGACGACATATGTCTCTGGGGGTCTTATAACCCCTAAGAACATATTTGAATCGTTCATATGGGTCAAAGGGGGTCATAAGGTGACCTATGACACTTTTTGACTCATTAAACGATGACATATGTCCCTAGGGGTCCCCTAGGGACATATTCGAATCATTCATATGGATCAAAGGGGGTCATAGGGTGACCTATGACCCTATGACCCTCTCTGACCCATTAAACGATGACATACCCCTTTGACCAATATAAACGACTCAAATATTTCTCTAGGGCCCCTAAGACCCCTAGGGAAATATTTGAATCGTTCATATGGGTCAAAAGGGGTCATAGGGTAACCTATGACGCCCTTTGACCTATTAAACGACGACATATGTCCTTAGGGGTAGACATATTCGAATCGTTCATATGGGTAAAAGGGGGTCATAGGGTGCCCTATGACACCCTTTGACCTATTAAACGACGACATATGTCCCTAAGGGTCCTAGGGACTTATTCGAATGGGCCATATGGGTCAAAGGGGGTCATAGGTCACCCTATCACCCCCTTTGACCCAATAAACGACAACATATGTCCCAAGGGGTCCTAAGACCCCTAGGGACATATTCGAATCATTTATATGGGTCAAAGGGGGTCATAGGGTGGCTTATGACACCCTTTGACCCATTAAATGACGACATATGTCCCTAGGGGTCCTAGGACCCATAAGGACATATTTGAATTGTTCATATGGGTCATAGGTCCCCTTTTGACCCATTAAACGATGACATGCGTCCTTAGGGGTTCCAGGACCCTTAGGGACATATTTGAATGGGTAATATGGGTCAAAGGGGGTCATAGGGTGACCTAGCACTCTCTTTGACCCATTAAATGACAACATATGTTTCTAAGGTTCTTAGAACCCCTAAGAACATATTCAAATGGGTAATATGGGTCAAAAGGGGTCATAAGGTGACCTATGACTCTTTTTGACCCATTAAACGACAACATATGTCGCTAGGGGTCTTCGAACCCCTTGGAACATATTGGAATAGGTCATATGGGTCAAAAGGGGTCATAGGGTGACCTATGACCCCTTTTGATCCATTAAATGACGACATATGTCTCTAGGGGTCCTAGAACCCCTAGGGACATATTTGAATTGTTCATATGGGTCAAAGGGGGTCATAGGGTGACCTATGACCCCCTTTGACCCAATAAACAATGACATATGTCCCTAAGGGTCTTGGGACCCCTAGGGACATATTAAAATCGTTCATATGGGTCAAAAGCGGTCATAGGGTGACCTATGACTCCCTTTGACCCATTAAATGATGAAATATGTCCCTAGGGGTTCTAGGACCCCTAGGGACATATTCTAATGGGTAATATGGGTCAAAAAGGGTCATAGGGTGAC
Source organism: Cupressus sempervirens (assembly GCA_028749045.1). Taxonomy (NCBI): domain Eukaryota; kingdom Viridiplantae; phylum Streptophyta; class Pinopsida; order Cupressales; family Cupressaceae; genus Cupressus; species Cupressus sempervirens. The sequence goes on from CM053785.1 coordinate 236,620,827, forward strand.
CTATGAATCTCTTTGATCCATTAAACGACAACATATGTCTCTAGGGGTCCTAGAACCCCTAGGGACATATTCAATGGGTAAGACGGGTCGAAGGGGTCATAGGGTGACCTACGACCCTCTTTGACCCATTAAATGATGACATATGTCGCTAGGGGTCCTTAGACCCCTAGGAACATATTCGAATGGGTCATATGGGTCAAACGGGGTCATAGGGTGACCTATAACCCCCATTGACCCATTAAATGATGACATATGTCTCTAAGGGTCCTAAAACCTCTAAGGACATTCAAATTGTTCATATGGGTCAAAGGGGGCCATAGGGTGACTTATGATCCCCTTTGACCCATTAAACGATGACATATGTCTCTAGGGGTCCTATAACCCCTAGAGACATAGTTGAATCGTTCATATGGGTCAAAGGGGGTCATAGTGATAGAGGGCCACACCACTCTACCCACTCACAATCAAGAATGAAACAATATAGAGACCAAGAAAAAAAATGCTTCACAAATAATTTTATTATACTTAAAAAAATCCTTACAACACCCACAAGATGATATGACTTCTTCAACATAAGAGAAATCCTAAATAAGAGTCTTCACACCAAGAGCTTCACCAATAACTTCTACTTGAAGAGCTACACCTTTAGAGTTTTCACACCTTGAAGTCTTCACGCCTTCTAGCTTCTACTTCTCAAACTTCCCCTCGAGCTTTCACCTTCTTCTCGAGCTTCTACTCCTCAAGCTTCTCCTTGAGCTTGATTAGAAATGCTCATATGCCTTGCTTAAATAGGCACTTCTAACCCAACACATTACAAACACAACCAATGTGGGATAAAAGGTAAATACAACTACCTTTAAATAAATATTAAATTCCCACCCATATACAACTAAGCACCCAACAAATACTAAATACATGATTTATCCAAAACCTTCTAGAATTTCCACCTACACACCTCGATAAATGGAATGACAACCATTTATTTTTTATTTTTTCTATTATGCCACCTATGCACCTTAAAAATAGAAGTTTCTCTTTTCTTTTTCTTTTTTCCTCCTTTTTCCCTTTTTTTATTTTTTATTATTTCTCCTCTAATTTTCGTCCCTTTTCTCTCTCCTCCAGATTTTTTTTTAAAAAAAAATTTAAATTTTACATTCAACATGTCTCCCCTTTATTTTGGATGCAAGATGCTCCTTCATCACATAGGGTGACCTATGACACCCTTTAACCCATTAAATGATGACATATGTCCCTAGGACCCCTAGGGATATATTCAAATCATTCATATGGGTCAAAGGAGGTCATAGGGTGACCTATGACCCCCTTTGATCCATTAAACGATGACATATGTCGCTAGAGGTCCTCGGACCCTAGGAACATATTCGAATGGGTCATATGGGTCAAAGGGGGTCATAGGGTGACCTGTGACCCTCTTTGACCCATTAAACGATGACATATGTCTCTATGGGTCCTATAACCCCTAGGGACATATTCAAATTGTTCATATGGGTCAAAGGGGGTCATAGGGTGACTTATGACCCCCTTTGACCCATTAAATGACGACATATGTCGCTAGGGGTCCTGTAACCCCTAAGGACATATTCGAATCAGTCATATGGGTCAAAGGGGGTCATAGGGTGACCTATGACACCCTTTGACCCATTAAAAGATGACATATGTCCTTAGGGGTCCTAAGACCCCTAAGGATATATTCGAAGTGTTCATATGGGTCAAAGTGGGTCATAGGGTGACCTATGACCCTCTTTGACCCATTAAACAATGACATATGTCGCTAGAGGTCCTTAGACCCCTAGGAACATATTCGAATGGGTCATATGGATCAAAGGGGGTCACAGGGTGACCTATGACCCTCTTTGACCCATTAAACGATGACATATGTCTTTAGGGGTCATATAACCTCTAGGGACATATTCGAATTGTTCATATGGGTCAAAGGGGGTCATAGGGTGACGTATGACCCCCTTTGATCCGTTAAACGATGACATATGTCCTTAGGGGTCCTAGGACCCTTAGGAATATATTTGAAGCGTTCATATGGGTCAAAGGGGGTCATAGGGTGACCTATGACTCCGTTTGACCCATTAAATGACGACATATGTCGCTAGAGGTCCTCGGACCCCTAAGAACATATTCGAATGGGTCATATAGATCAAAGGGGGTCATAAGGTGACCTATGACCCATTTTGACCCATCAAACGATGACATATGTCTTTAGGGGTCATAGAACCCCTAGGGACATATTCAAATTGTTCATATGGGTCAAATGGGGTCATAGGATGACCTATGACCCCCTTTGACCCATTAAACAATGACATATGTCTCTAGTGATCCTATAACCCCTAGGGACATATTCAAATCATTCATATGGGTCAAAGGGGGTCATAGGATGACCTATGACACCCTTTGACCCATTAAACGATGACATGTCCCTAGGGGTCTTAGGACCCCTAGGGACATATTTGAATCGTTCATATGGGTCAAAAGGGGTCATAGCATAACCGATGACCCCCTTTGACCCATTAAATGACGACATATGTCTCTACGGGTCCTGTAACCCCTAGGGACATATTCGAATCGTTCATATGGGTCAAAGGGGGTCATAGGGTGACCTATGACAACCTTTGACCCATTAAACGACGACATATGTCCTTAGGGTTCCTCGGACCCCTAAGGACATATTCGAATTGTTCATATGGGTCAAAGGGGGTCATAAGGTGCCCTATGACTCCCTTTGACCCATTAAATGATGACATATGTCCCTAAGGGTCCTAAGGACATATTCGAATGAGCCATATAGGTCAAAGGGTGTCATAGTCACCCTATGACCCCCTTTGATGCATTAAACGATGACATATGTCCCTAGGGGTCCTAAGACCCCTAAGAACATATTCGAATTGTTCATATGAGTCAAAGGAGGTCATAGGGTGCCTTATGACACCCTTTGACCCATTAAACGATGACATATGTCCTTAAGGGTCCTAGGACCCATAAGGACATATTTGAATCGTTCATATGGGTCAAAGGGGGTCATAGGGTGACCTATGACCTCGTTTGACCGATTAAATGATGACATATGTCCTTAGGGGTTCTAGGACCCCTAGGGACATATTCGAATAGGTAATATGGGTCAAAGGGGGTCATAAGGTGACCTATGACTCTCTTTGACCCATTAAACGACAACATATGTCTCTACAGGTCCTAGAACCCCTAAGGACATATTCGAATGGGTAATATGAGTCAAAGGGGGTCATAGGGTGACCTATGACCCTCTTTGACTCATTAAATGACAACATATGTCGCTAGGGGTCTTCGGACCCTTAGGAACATATTCGAATGGGTCATATGGGTTAAAGGGGGTCATAGGGTGACCTATGACCCCCTTTGACCTATTAAACGATGACATATGTCTCTAGGGGTCCTAAAACCCCTAGGGACATATTCGAATTGTTCATATGGGTCAAAGGGGGTCACAGGGTGACCTATGACCCCCTTTGACCCATTAAACGATGACATATGTCTGTAGGGGTCCTATAACCCTTAGGGACATATTTGAATTGTTCATATGGGTCAAAAGGAGTCATAGGGTGCCTTATGACACCCTTTGACCCATTAAACGAAGACATATGTCGCTAAGGGTCCTCGGACCCCTAAGAACATATTCGAATGGGTCATATGTGTCAAAGGGGGTCATAGGGTGACCTATAACCCCCTTTGACCCATTAAACGATGACATATGTTGCTAGGGGTCCTCAGACCCCTAGAAACATATTCGAATGGGTCATATGGGTCAAAGGGGGTCATAGGGTGACCTATGACCCCTTTTGACCCATTAAACGACAACATATGTCTCTACGGGTCATAGAACCCCTAGAGACATATTGGAATTGTTCATATTAGTCAAAAGGGGTCATAGGTCACCCTATGACCCCCTTTGATCCATTAAACTACGACATATGTCCCTAAGGGTTCTAGAACCCCTAGGGACATATTCGAATCGTTCATATGGGTCAAAGGGGGTCATAGGGTGACCTATGACTCTCTTTGACCCATTAAACGACAACTTATGTCCC